>CAWUFW010003959.1:0-600000 GCA_963921515.1 Calotriton arnoldi
CTGACTCGTGCAGGGTTCGCGTCTGTGTTAAAGCCTCACAGTGACCAAAATTGCCATTTTTACAGACTTTTCCTCCTACTCAGAAGCTTCTATTTTGACCAATTTCAGGCAGGAAAATGACTCTAAACACGCTTATTTTAGTTGAAAATGTAATAATTCACATCCAACAGTCATTTACAGTCAAAAGATTAAACATTAAAAACTCACCATTACTGACCATCTGGGCAAAGTTCAACAGGTCGTTTTTCCATCAGAAAATAGATTTTGTGAACTGTACAAAAAATGATTGAAAATGTCAATTGGATCGTGCCTCAAGTTGAATAACCACCTTTTAAAGCCTCACAATGACCAAAATTGTCATGTTTACAGACTTTTTCTCCTACTCACAAGCGTCTATTTTGACCTTTTCGGGCAGGAAAATGACTCTAAACAAACGTATTTTAGTTCCAAAAGTTATAATTCATATACAATAGTCATTTACAGTCAAAAGATTAAACATAAAAAAATCACCATTACTGACCATCTGGGGAAAGTCTGACAGGTCGGGGTCATCGTTTTTCATCCGAAAAAAGATTTTTTGGACTGTACAAAAAATGATTCAAAATGTCAATTGGATCGTGCCTCATGTTGAATAACCTTTTTTAAAGCCTCACAGTGACCAAAATTGCCATTTTTACAGACTTTTCATAATACTAAGAATCTTCTATTTTGACCAATTTCAGACAGGAAAATGACTCTAATCACACTTATTTCCGTTCCAAAAGTGATAATTCACATGCAATAGTCATTTACAGTCAAAGGATTAAACATTAAAAAATCACCATTAGTGACCATCTGGTGAAAGTTCGACTGGTTCAGGGTCATCGTTTTTCATCATAAAATTTATTTTTTGAACTGTACAAAAAATTATTGAAAATGTTTTTTGGATCGTGCCTTATTTTGAATAACCACGTTTTAAAGCCTCACAGTGACCAAAATTGACATTTTTACAGACTTTTCCTCATACTCAGAAGCTTCTATTTTGACCAATTTCAGGCAGGAAAATGATTCTAAACAAACGTATTTTAGTTCCAAAAGTTATAATTCATATACAATAGTAATTTACAGTCAAAAGATTAAACATTAAAAAATCACCGTTACTGGCCATCTGGGGAAATGTCCGACAGGTCCGGGGTCATCGTTTTTCATCCGAAAAAAGATTTTTGGGACTGTAAAAAAATGATTCAAAATGTCAATTGGATCATGCCTCATGTTGAATAACCACTTTTTAAAGCCTCACAGTGACCAAAATTGCCATTTTTGTAGGCTTTTCCTCCTACTCAGAATCTTCTATTTTGACCTATTTCGGGCAGGAAAATAACTCCAAACACACTTATTTTAGTTCTAAAAGTGATAATTCACATGCAATAGTCATTTACAGTCAAAAGATTAAACATTAAAAAATCACCATTACTGAACATTTGGGGAAAGTTTGACAGGTCCAGGGTCATCGTTTTCATCCGAAAATTAATTTTTGGGCCTGTACAAAGAATGATTGAAAATGACTCTAAACACACTTATTTTTGTTCCAAAAGTGATAATTCACATGCAATAGTCATTTACAGTGAAAAGATTAAACATTAATACATCACAATTACTGACTATCTGGAGAAAGTTCGACTGGTCCACGGTCATCGTTTTTCATCAGAAAAATTATTTTTTTGGACTATACAAAAAATGATTCAAAATGTCAATTGGATCGTGCCTTGTGTTGAATAACCACTTTTTAAAGCCTGACAGTGACCAAAAGTGCAATTTTACAGGCTTTTTCTCCTACTCAGAAGCTTCTATTTTGACCGATTTTGGGCAGGAAAATTACTCCAAACAGTTATTTTAGTTCAAAAAGTGATAATTCACATCTAACAGTCATTTACAGTGAAAAGATTAAACATTAAAAATTAACCATTACTGACCATCTGGAGAAAGTTCGACAGGTCCTGGGTCATCGGTTTTCATCAGAAAATTGATTTTTGGACTGTACAAAAAATGATTCAAAATGTCAATTCGATCGTGCCTCATGTTGAATGACCTTTTTTACAGCCTCACAGCGACCAAAATTGCCATTTTTACAGATGTTTCTCATGTTCAGAAGCTTCTATTTTGACTGATTTGGGGCAGGAAAATGACTCCAAACACACTTATTTTTGTTCCAAAAGTAATAATTCACATGCAATAGTCATTTACAGTCAAAAGATTAAACACTAAAAAATCATGATTACTGACCATCCGGAGAATGTTTGACCGGTCCGGGGTCATCGTTTTTCATCAGAAAATTGATTTTTTGGACTGTACAAAAAATGATTCAAAATTTCAATTGGATCGTGCCTCATGTTGAATAACCACTTTTTAAAACCTCACAGTGACCAAAATTTCCATTTTTACAGATGTTTCATCCTACTCAGAATCTTCTATTTTGACCGATTTCGGGGAGGAAAATGACTCTAAACACAGCTATATTAGTTCACAAAATGACAATTCACATCCAACAGTCATTTACAGTCAAAAGATTAAACATTAAAAACTCACCATTACTGACCATCTGGGCAAAGTTCAACAGGTCGTTTTTCCATCAGAAAATAGATTTTGTGAACTGTACAAAAAATGATTGAAAATGTCAATTGGATCGTGCCTCAAGTTGAATAACCACCTTTTAAAGCCTCACAATGACCAAAATTGTCATTTTTACAGACTTTTTCTCCTACTCACAAGCGTCTATTTTGACCTTTTCGGGCAGGAAAATGACTCTAAACAAATGTATTTTAGTTCCAAAAGTTATAATTCATATACAATAGTCATTTACAGTCAAAAGATTAAACATTAAAAAATCACCATTACTGACCATCTGGGGAAAGTCCGACAGGTCGGGGTCATCGTTTTTCATCCGAAAAAAGATTTTTTGGACTGTACAAAAAATGATTGAAAATGTCAATTGGATCGTGCCTCATGTTGAATAACCTTTTTTTAAAGCCTCACAGTGACCAAAATTGCCATTTTTACAGACTTTTCATAATAATAAGAATCTTCTATTTTGACCAATTTCAGACAGGAAAATGACTCTAAACACACTTATTTCTGTTCCAAAAGTGATAATTCACATGCAATAGTCATTTACAGTCAAAGGATTAAACATTAAAAAATCACCATTAGTGACCATCTGGTGAAAGTTCGACTGGTTCAGGGTCATCGTTTTTCATCATAAAATTTATTTTTTGAACTGTACAAAAAATTATTGAAAATGTTTTTTGGATCGTGCCTTATTTTGAATAACCACGTTTTAAAACCTCACAGTGACCAAAATTGACATTTTTACAGACTTTTCCTCCTACTCAGAAGCTTCTATTTTGACCAATTTCAGGCAGGAAAATGATTCTAAACACACTTATTTTAGTTCCAAAAGTTATAATTCACATGCAATAGTCATTTACAGTCAAAAGATTAAACATTAAAAAATTACCATTACTGACCATCTGAGGAAAGTTCGACAGGTCCGGAGTCATCGTTTTTCATCAGAAAATTGATTTTTTGGACTGTACAAAACATGATTCAAAATATTATTTGGATCGTGTCTTATTTTGCATAACCACCTTTTAAAGCCTCACAGTGACCAAAATTGACATTTTTACAGACTTTTCCTCCTACTCAGAAGTGTCTATTTTGACCTATTTCGGGCAGGAAAATGACTCTAAACAAACGTATTTTAGTTCCAAAAGTTATAATTCATATACAATAGTAATTTACAGTCAAAAGATTAAACATTAAAAAATCACCGTTACTGGCCATCTGGGGAAATGTCCGACAGGTCCGGGGTCATCGTTTTTCATCCGAAAAAGATTTTTGGGACTGTAAAAAAATGATTCAAAATGTCAATTGGATCATGCCTCATGTTGAATAACCACTTTTTAAAGCCTCACAGTGACCAAAATTGCCATTTTTACAGACTTTTCGTCCTACTCAGAAGCTTCGATTTTGACCGATTTCTGGCAGGAAAATGACTCTAAACACACTTATCTTAGTTCCAAAAGTGATAATTCACATGCAATAGTCATTTACAGTGAAAAGATTAAACATTAATACATCACAATTACTGACTATCTGGAGAAAGTTCGACTGGTCCGGGGTCATCGTTTTTCATCAGAAAAATTATTTTTTGGACTGTACAAAATAGGATTCAAAATGTCAATTGGATCTTGCCCCATGTGGGATAACCTCTTTTTAAAGCCTCTCAGTGACCAATATTGCCATTTTTACAGATTTTTCCTCCTACTCAGAAGCTTCTATTGTGACCGATTTCGGGCAGGAAAATGACTCTATACACACTTATTTTAGTTCAAAAAGTGACAATTCACATCCAACAATCATTTACAGTCAAAAGATTAAACATTAAAAAATCACACTTACTGACCATCTGGAGAAAATTCGACAGGTCCTGGGTCATCGGTTTTCATCAGAAAATTGATTTTTTGGACTGTACAAAATATGATTCAAAATGTCAATTGGATCGTGCCTTATGTTGAATAACCACTTTTTAAAGCCTCACAGTGACCAAAAGTGCAATTTTACAGGCTTTTTCTCCTACTCAGAAGCTTCTATTTTGACCGATTTTGGGCAGGGAAAATTACTCCAAACAGTTATTTTAGTTCAAAAAGTGATAATTCACATCTAACAGTCATTTACAGTGAAAAGATTAAACATTAAAAATGAACCATTACTGACCATCTGGAGAAAGTTCGACAGGTCCTGGGTCATCGGTTTTCATCAGAAAATTGATTTTTTGGACTGTACAAAAAATGATTCAAAATGTCAATTAGATCGTGCCTCATGTTGAATGACCTTTTTTTAAAGCCTCACAGCGACCAAAATTGCCATTTTTACAGATGTTTCTCCTGTTCAGAAGCTTCTATTTTGACTGATTTGGGGCAGGAAAATGACTCCAAACACACTTATTTTTGTTCCAAAAGTAATAATTCACATGCAATAGTCATTTACAGTCAAAAGATTAAACACTAAAAAATCATGATTACTGACCATCCGGAGAATGTTTGACCGGTCCGGGGTCATCGTTTTCATCAGAAAATTGATTTTTTGGACTGTACAAAAAATGATTCAAAATTTCAATTGGATCGTGCCTCATGTTGAATAACCACTTTTTAAAGCCTCACAGTGACCAAAATTTCCATTTTTACAGATGTTTCATCCTACTCAGAATCTTCTATTTTGACCGATTTCGGGAGGAAAATGACTCTAAACACAGCTATATCAGTTCACAAAATGACAATTCACATCCAACAGTCATTTACAGTCAAAAGATTAAACATTAAAAAATCACCATTACTGACCATCTGGAGAAAGTTCGACAGGTCCTGGGTCATCGGTTTTAATCAGAAAATTGGTTTTTTGGACCGTGCAAAAAATGATTTGAAATGTCAATTGGATCGTGCCTTATGCTGAATAACCACTTTTTAATGCCTCACAGTGACCAAACGTGCCATTTTTACAGGCTTTTCCTCCTACTCAGGCGCTTCTATTTTGACCAATTTCAGGCAGGAAAATGACTCCAAACACAGTTATTTTAGTTCAAAAAGTGATAATTCACATCTAACAGTCATTTACAGTGAAAAGATTCAACATTAAAAAATCACCATTACTGAAAATCTGGAGAAAGTTCGACAGGTCCTGGGTCATCGGTTTTCATCAGAAAATTGATTTTTTGGACTGTACAAAAAATGATTCGAAATGTCAATTGGATCGTGCCTTTTGTTAAATAACCACTTTTTAAAGCCTCACAGTGACCAAAAGTGCCATTTTTACAGGCTTTTCCTCCTACTCAGAAGTTTCTATTTTGACCAATTTCGGGCAGGAAAATGACTCCAAACACAGTTATTTTAGTTCAAAAAGTGATAATTCACACCTAACAGTCATTTACAGTGAAAAGATTAAACATTAAAAAATCACCATTACTGACCATCTGGAGAAAGTTCGTAAGGCGTCTTTGTTTTTCATCAGAGAATTGATTTTTTTGGACTGTACAAAATAAAATCCAAAATGTCAATTGGATCATGCCTCATGTTGAATAACCACTTTTGTAGGCCATGCAGTGACCAAAATTGTCATTTCCACAGACTTTTCCTCTTACTCAGAAGCTTAAATTTTGTCCGATTTTGGGCACGAAAATTACTTTAAACAGACTTATTTTAGTACCAAAAGTGATAATTCACATGCAACAGTCATTTACAGTCAAAAGATTAAACATTCTAAAATCACCATTACTGACCATCTGGAATAGTTCGGGGGTCATTGTCTTCCATCAGAAAATTCATTTTTTGGACTGTACAAAAAATTATTCAAAATATCAATTGAATCATGCCTAATGTTGAAGAACCAATTTTTTAAGCCTCACAGTGACCAAAATTGCCATTTTTAGTCTTTTCCTCGTACTCAGAACCTTTGATTTAGACTCTTATTTTAATTCCGAAATTGATAATCCACATCCAATAGTCATTTACACTCAAAAGATGAAAGATTCAAAAATCACTATTACTGACCATCTGGAGAAAGTTTGTAAGGTCCAAGTTCATCTTTTTTCATCAGAAAATGGATTTTTTTGACTATACAAAAAATGATTCAAATTGTAAATTGGGTCATGGCTAATGTTGAAGAACCACTTTTTAAGGCCTCACAGTGACCAAAATTGCTATTTTTACATACATTTCCTCCTACACAGAAGCTGCAACTTTGACCGATATCAGGCAGGAAAGTGACTCTATACACACTTATTTTAATTCCAATAGTCATAATTCACATCGAAAAGTCAAAAAATTAAACCTTCAAAAATCACAATTACTGACCATCTGGAGAAAGTTCGTAAGGCCCAAAATCATCGTTTTTCATCAGAAAATGTATATTTTAGACTGCACAAAAGTAATTTAAAATGTCAATTGGATCATTCCTCATGTTGAATAACCACATGTTAAATCCTCATAGTGACCAAAATTGCCATTTTACTGACTTTTCCTAATACTCAGAAGCTTCTATGTTGATACAATTTCATGCAGGAAAATGACTCTAAACACAGTTTAGTTACAAAATTGATAATTCACTTCCAACAGTCATTTACTGTCAAAAGATTAAACATTCAAAAATCACCTTTACTGAGCATCTGGAGAAAGTTCATAAGGTCCGGGGTCATCGTTTTTGATCAGAAAATAGATTTTTGGGACTGTACAAAAAATTATTTAAAATGCAATTGGATCATGCATCATGTTGAATAACCCCATTTTAAAGGCTCACAGTGACCAAATTGCCATGTTTACAGACATTTCGTCCTACTCAGAAGCTTCTATTTTGACCGATTTCGGGCAGGAAAATGACTCCAAAAACACTTATTTTAGTTTGACCGATTCTGGGAAGGGTTATGACACTAGACACAGTTTTTTTAGTTCCGAAAGTGATAATTCACATCCAACACTCATTTACAGTCAACAGATTAAACATTCAAAAATTACCATTACTGACCATCTGGAGAACGTTCAACAGATCTGGGGTCATTGTTTTTCATTAGAAAATGTTTTTTTTTCAACTATACAAAAAATGATTCAAAAGGTCAATTGGATCATGCCTAATGTTGAATAACCACTTTTTTAGGCCTCACAGTGACCAAAATTGACATTACTACATACATTTCCTCGTACTCAGTAGCTTCTATTTTGACTGATTTCAGGCAGAAAAATGACTCTAAACCCTCTTATTTTAGTTCAAAAAGTGATAATTCACATCCAACAGTTATTTACAGTCAAAAGATTAATCCTTAAAAAATCACCATTCCCAACCACCTGGAGAAAGTTCGACAGGTCCGGGGCCATCGTTTTTCATCAAAAAATTGAGTTTTTGGACTTTACAAAAAATGATTTAAAATGTCAATGGATCGTACCTCATGTTGAATAACCTCTTTTTAAAGCCTCACAGTGACTAAAATTTCAATTTTTTCAGACTTTTCCTCCTACTCAGAAGTTTCTATTTTGACCGATTTTGGGCAGGAAAATGACTATAAACACACTAATTTTAGTTACAAAAGTGATAATTCACATCCAACAGTCATTTACAGTCAAAAGATTAGACATTCAAAAATTACGCTTATTGAGCATCTGGAGAAAGTTCGTAGGGTCCGAGGTCCTTGTTTTTCATCTGAAAATTTATATTTTGGACTGTACAAAAAATGATTCAAAATGTCAATTTGATCGTGCCTCATGTAGAATAACCTCTTTTTAAAGCCTCACAGCGACTAAAATTGCCATTTTTACAGATGTTTCTTCCTACTCAGAAGCCTCCATTTTTACAGATTTCGGGCAGGAAAATGTCTCTAAACACACCTATTTTAGTTCCAAAAGTGATAATTCACATCCAATAGTCAATTACAGTCAAAAGATTAAACATTCAAAAATCACCATTACTGACAATCTGGAGAAAGTTCGTAAGGTCGGGGGTCATAGTTTTTCATCAGAAAATTGAATATTTGGATTGTACAAAATATTATTCAAAATGTCAATTGGATCATGCCTCATGTTGAATAACCATTTTTTAAGCCTCACATTGACCAAAATTGCCATTTTTACAGATGTTTCCTCCTACTCAGAAGCTTCTATTTTGACAAATTTTGGGCAGGAGAATGACTCTAAACACACTTATTTTAGTACCAAAAGTGATAATTCACAGCCAGTAGTCATTTACAGTTAAAAGATTAAACATTCAAAAATCACCATTACTGACCACCTGGAGAATGTTCGTAAGGTCCGGCATCATCGTTTTTTATCAGAAAATTTAGTTTTTTTACTATACAAAAAATTATTCAAAAGGTCAATTGGATCATGCCTAATGTTGAAGAACAACTTTTAAGGCCTCTCAGTGATCAAAATTGCCATTTATACAGACTTTTCATCCTACTCAGAAGATTCAATTTTGACCGATTTCGGGCAGGAAACTTGACTCTAAACACTCTTATTTTAGTTCCAATAGTCATAATTCACATCAAACAGTCAAAAAATTAAACCTTCAAAAATCACAATTACTGACCATCTGGAGAAAGTTCGTAAGGTCCAGGGTCCTTGTTTTTCGACTGAAAATTGATATTTTGGACTGTACAAAAAATGATTCAAAATGTCAATTGGATCGTGCCTCATGTAGAATAACCTCTTTTAAAGCCTCACAGCGACTAAAATTGCCATTTTTACAGATGTTTATTCCTACTCAGAAGCCTCTATTTTTACAGATTTCGAGAAGGAAAATGTTTCTAAACTCACATATTTTTGTTCCAAAAGTGATAATTCACATCCAACAGTCATTTACAGTCAAAAGATTAAGCATTCAAAAATCACCATTACTGACCATCTGGAGAGAGTTCATAAGGTACCGGGTCATCGTTTTTCATCAGAAAATAGATTTTTTGGACTGTACAAAAAATGGTTATAAATGTCAATTGGATCGTGCCTCATGTTGAATAACCACTTTTAAATAACCCTGGGCGGCAAATTCCGTTCCGCTCGCGGAACTTGCAAAATTTCGGCATTTCCGCGTTCCGCGCGGAACGCGGAAATGTCGAAACTTCCGCGATCCGCGAGCGGAACGGAATTCGGGTATAAATAAAGCAGGTGCCCGAGTTGAAGCTCAAATTCTGTGAGTGAGGTTGTGGCTAAGCAGATGTGCCTTCTCTCCATTGCCACCCTGAAAAGCTAGCTGTAATCCTTGATCGAGGTCTTTGCATCCTTGATTTTCTCGAGCGCAATCCTCGTGTAGAATTCGTGAGCGTGGTTAAGCAGATGTGCCTTCTCTCCATTTCCACCCTGTAAAGTTAGCTGTAATCCTTGATGGAGGTCTCTGCACCCTTGATTTTCTCGAGCGCAATCCTCGTGTAGTTCCTGTGACCAGGAGGTTCATTCTCCTCGTCTGCCGCTGAGATCCTGCGCTGACCCTTTATAAACAAGAGGCATGTGAACGGGCCTAGAAGCCCCGCCCGTTTGGCCTCGCCCCACATACACTAGTGGTATGCACCGTCTTCCCGCCCTTTCCCCACTATGATGGACAGCTTAATCAAAGGACCCCGGTGCTTTCGGCGCGGTGGCAAAGTTACAGACACACAGGTCACTGGGGAAAATTCTTCAGGTCCTTTACGCAGCTGTAGTGTAGCAAAGGCACTATACATTTACCCAACGAGGTAGCACTTACTGATTAGCCAGTAGAAAGTACTCCAGCTGAGTAGAGGTATTGCACAAAACGGAGTCATCTTCTTGGATAAATATGCAGGGTAGGTGTGCAGAATTCGTGAGCGTGGTTAAGCAGATGTGCCTTTTCTCCATTTCCAACGTGAAAAGTTAGCTGTAATCCTTGATGGAGGTCTTTGCATCCTTGATTTTCTCGAGCGCAATCCTCGTGTAGTTCCCGTGACCAGGAGGTTCCTTCTCCTCGTCTGCCGCTGAGATCCTGCTCTGACCCTTTATAAACAAGAGGCATGTGAATGGGCCTAGAAGCCCCGCCCGTTTGGCCTCGCCCCACATACACTAGTGGTATGCACCGTCTTCCCGCCCTTTCCCCACTATGATGGACAGCTTAATCAAAGGACCCCGGTGCTTTTGGCGTGGTGGCAAAGTTACAGACACACAGGTCACTGGGGAAAATTCTTCAGGTCCTTTACGCAGCTGTAGTGTAGTGTAGGAAAGGCACTATACATTTACCCAACGAGGTAGCACTTACTGATTAGCCAGTAGAAAGTACTCCAGCTGAGTAGAGGTATTGCACAAAACGGAGGCATCTTCTTGGATAAATATGCAGGGTAGGTGTGCAGAATTCGTGAGCGTGGTTAAGCAGATGTGCCTTCTCTCCATTTCCAACGTGAAAAGTTAGCTGTAATCCTTGATGGAGGTCTTTGCATCCTTGATTTTCTCGAGCGCAATTCTCGTGCAGAATTCGTGAGCGTGATTAAGCAGATGTGCCTTCTCTCCATTGCCACCCTGAAAAGTTAGCTGTAATCCTTGATGGAGGTCTTTGCATCCTTGATTTTCTCGAGCGCAATCCTCGTGTAGAATTCGTGAGCGTGGTTAAGCAGATGTGCCTTCTCTCCATTGCCACCCAGAAAAGCTAGCTGTAATCCTTGATGGAGGTCTTTGCATCCTTGATTTTCTCGAGCGCAATCCTCGTGTAGTTCCTGTGACCAGGAGGTTCCTTCTCCTCGTCTGCCGCTGAGATCCTGCTCTGACCCTTTATAAACAAGAGGCATGTGAACGGGCCTAGAAGCCCCGCCCGTTTGGCCTCGCCCCACATACACTAGTGGTATGCACCATCTTCCCGCCCTTTCCCCACTATGATGGACAGCTTAATCAAAGGACCCCGGTGCTTTGGGCGCTGTGGCAAAGTTACAGACACACAGGTCACTGGGGAAAATTCTTCAGGTCCTTTACGCAGCTGTAGTGTAGTGTAGGAAAGGCACTATACATTTACCCAACGAGGTAGCACTTACTGATTAGCCAATAGAAAGTACTCCAGCTGAGTAGAGGTATTGCACAAAACGGATTCATCTTCTTGGATAAATATGCAGGGCAGGATTCATTCTGGGCTGGCACGATGCTCCTGTCACAAAAATTAAACCTCAACAGGAAGCACTTACAGATATAAAGGGGCGCAGCAAAATCTCCGCGAGCACGCGAAATTCCGCGTGCTCGCGGAGATTTTTTGCCGTTTCGCAGAATTTCGCGGAACGCAATTCCGCAAATTCCGCCCACCCTTACTTTTAAAGCCTCACAGTGACCAAAATTGCCGTTTTTACAGATGTTTCCTCCTACTCAGAAGCTTCGATTTTGACCGATTTTGGGCAGGAAAATGACTCTAGACACACTTATTTTAGTCCCAAAAGTGATAACTCACAGAGAACAGTCAAAAGATTAAACCTTCAAAAATCTCAATTACTAACCATCTGGGGAAAGTTTGTAAGGTCCGGGGTCATCGTTTTTCATCAGAAAAATGATTTTTTGGACTGTACAAAATATAATTGAAAATGTCAACTGGATCATGCCTCATGTTGAATAACCACTTTTTTAAGCCTCACAATGACCAAATTTGCCATTTTTACAGACTTTTCCACCTACTTAGAAGCTTCTGTTGTGACCGATTTCGGGCAGGAAAATTAGTCTGAACACACTTATTTTAGTTTCAAAAGTGATAATTCACATCCAATAGTCATTTACAGTCAAAAGATTAAACATTCAAAAATCACCATTGCTGACCATCTGGAGAAAGTTCGTAAGGTCCAGGGTCATCGTTTTTACTCAGAAAACTGATCTTTGACTATACAAAAAATGACTCAAAATGTCAATTGGATCGGACCTAATGTTGAATAACCACTTTTTAAAGCCTCATACTGACCAAAATTGTATTTTTTACAGACTTTTACTCCTACTCAGAAAAATCTATTTTGACCAATTTCGGGCACGGAGATGACTCTAAACACACTTTTTTTTAGTTCCAAAAGCGATAATTCACATCAAATTGTCATTTACAGTCAAAAGATTAAACCTTGAAAAATCAGAATTACTGACCATATGGAGAAAGTTCGTAAGGTCCGGGGTCATCATTTTTCATCAGAAAATTGATTTTTGGGACTGTTCAAAATATAATTCAAAATGTCAATTGGATCATGCCTCATGTTGAATAACCACTTTTTTAAGCCTCACTGTGACCAAAATTGCCATTTTTATAGACTTTTCTTCCTACTCAGAAGCTTCTATTTTGACAGATTTTGGGCAGGAAAATGACTCTAAACACACTTATTTTAGTTCCAAAAGTGATAATCCACATCCAATAGTCATTTACAGTCATTAGATTAAACATTAAAAAATCACCATTACTGACCATCTCGAGAAAGTACGTAACATCCGAGGTCATCGTTTTTCATCAGAAAATAGATTTTTTTGACTATACAAAAAATGATTCAAAATGTCAATTGGATCATGCCTAATGTTGAATAACCACTTTTTTAGGCCACACAGTGACCAAAATTGCCATTTATACAGACTTTTCCTCCTATTCAGAAGCTTTGATTTTGACCAATATCTGGCATGAAAATGACTAAACACACTTATTTTAGTTCCAAAAGTGATAATTCACATCCAACTGTCAAAAGATTAAACCTTCAAAAAATCACCATTATGACCATTTGGATAAAGTTCTTCAGGTCCGGGGTCATTGTTTTTCATCAGAAAATGCATTTTTTGGACTACAATAAATGATTCAAGATCTCAATTGTTTCATGCCTCATGTTGAATAACCACTTTTTGAGGCCTCTCAGTGACCAAAATTGCCATTTTTATGGACTTTTCCTACAACTCGGAAGCTTGTATTTTTACAGATTTCGAGCATGGAAATGACTCTAAACACTCTTACTTTAGATCCAAAAGTGATCATTCACATCTGACAGTCATGTACAGTCAAAAGATTAAACATCCAAAAAATCAATATTATGACCATTTGGAGAAGGTTCCTCAGGTTACGAGTTATCGTTTTCATCAGAAAATTTATTTTTTGGACTGTAGAAAAAAATGATTCAAAATGCCAATTCTATAGCGGGTCATGTTGAATAACCACTTTTTTAAGCCTCCCAGTGACCAAAATGACAATTTTCTTCATAGACTCTTCCTCCTACTCAGAAGCTTGCATTTTGACAGATTTCGAGCATGAAAATGTTTCTAAACAAACCTATTTTTAGTTCCAAAAGCGATGATTTGCATGCAACAGTCATTTTCTGTCCAAAGATTAAACATTCCAAAAATCACCATTATGACCATTCGGATAAAGTTCTTCAAGTCCGGGGTCATCGTTTTACTTCAGAAAATGGATTTTTTGGACTGTACAAAAAATTATTCAAAATGTCAATTGTTTTTCCGGAGTGCTGTGAGGGCACCTCCATGAACCGTTTCCTTATCCAGTGGCTCCGAGATCTACTTCCAGACAATATGTTATCCTCCTGCTTTGTGGTCGAAAGAGCTCATCGGGCCTTGATGAAGAAACCTCCCCCCGGGGAACATCCCACAACCAGTCATCGCCAAATTGCTTAATTATGCTGATAGAGAGGCCATACTGAAATTTGCTAGATTACACAGGGACAAGCTCATCTTTGATTTGAGGCCCATAATGATATTCCCAGACTACACCCGCCTGGTCCAACAGCAACGGCAATCCTTCATGGCAGCAAAGCAATGGTTGCGAAATCTTAACATCCAATATATGCTCCTATATTCCGCCAGGCTACATGTTATCTACAATTCCAAATCTCATTTCTTTGATACACCTGAAGCGGTGTTTTCCTGGACTGATGAACGAACTCATCTGAAACCTTGTTCTCAGCCGCCACTGGAGTCTGATTCCTCCCGAGGTTCGCAGTGAAACCAATCCAGAAGGACAAAATCGAAGCGGCGATACAGATCTGGATCTGATCGACGCTCCTCCATCCCGGAGCGGGCATCTTGAGTTGACCCATTGCTGGACTCTTGGGGTCTTGGTCTCTGCCGATTGTGTGATGCTTTACTTACATCACCTATACCTGCACTGGGTCAGCGTGGCCAACATGCTCAATAACTGTCCTGCCCTTGACATTTGCACCCCATGTTGAAGTTTCTGGGACACGTTGGGAACCATTGGGGGAGCCTCTCGGTTCCCCCATTGGGGGCCGGGGTGCTCTTCGCTGTGACAGATACTCCTTGTTTTAGGCAGTTTTGGGGGGGTTGGGGGTACATGGTTATTGTTCATGTTACTTTTGGTTCTTACACACGCGCAGACACGCAAGCCCATTCGAGTCAGATCTGACACTTGTACTACACATACACACAATAGATGGCGGCTCAGGCTAGTGTCCCCCCACTGGGAGATTTGACAGAGGAAACATAGACCATTAAGGGGATCACTCAACTTAATCAAATGAGGTGCCATTCTTCGTCAGGCCAAGCGATATGATGCCGACATTCTCCTCCTGCAGGAGACCCATTTATTGGGTACCAATGCCCCCTGCTTGGCCAGGTTTGGATACCAGTTGATCTATCATGCGGGGTTTACGAGACAGCTATACTCATTCACCGCTGTATCCCGTTCATTCCCGTGAATCAATGGGCGGATCCCAGGGGAGATATACTCTGATATCCAGAACTATCTATGGTGAACACATTAGCATTGGCAGTATTTATGCCCCCCCTTAGGCTCTGCCTTCGTTGACAACATCACTCGCCTATGGGGTGAGCTTCCGGATGGTCTGACCCTTTTGGGGGGGACTGGAATGATGTTATGTCATCATTGAACAGAAGGCGCGGGTCCGGTTATGGACCCTTAACGGAGGCCTCCAAATTGTTCCACTTAGCCAGCACTTTGGGATGGTCCGACATATGGTGGGAATATCACCCTGCTGAGTCAGGTTACACTTATGTGTCCGCTGTTCATGGTTCCCTATCTGGCTGGATTATCTGTTTACACCACGTAGGTACATCCACAGATTCTCGCAGGTATCTCACCTTCCCAGGAGACTGTCGGAAAACTCCCTGGTTCTTGTTAAACTCCATCTACATTTCCACAAGCCTCCCTTTAGGTGGCGAATGTCCCCATGGCATCTTTGGGACCCCGAGTATCAGGAGAGACTTGCCAGGACAATTCGGGAATACCTAGATATAAACGTTGCCTCTGCCCCATCCAGGATAACCCTCTGGGAAGCCTTAAAACCCACTCTTCGGGGGGTTAATATCAGTTACCGTACTAATGAGAGATGTAAACACTCTGCCCAACGAGCTGAACTAGTAGCCCACCATATTTCCCTTGAGGAACAATACCTACAGGATCCCAGTCCTTCCCTCCGGCGTAATTTACTTCAAGCTCAACAGCAGTTACAGCAACATCTCATGGACGAAGTGAAGGACATTTGGTTGGTGTCGCAATACCGGATCTATCAATGGGGTGACAAGTCAAGCAAAATGCTACATAGGCTATGTCAGGTGGGACGGTCCCCGGCCGCTATTCCGACCATCTGAGGACCTAACGGTGTCCTTCACTCCTCTCCCGGGGCGGTCGGCACTGAATTTGCGCAATACTTCTCGGCATTATACACGCGGCAAGAACAGCTTTCAGAGGCTCTCATCGCAGAGTTCCTTCAGGATATCCCTCCTCCGCGACTCACTGATCTGATGAGAGACCAACTTGACGCCCCCATCACAAGAGACAAATTAAATGCTGCATTGGTAGCAATGCACTCGGGGCGGGCCCCTGGCCCTAATGGATTCCCCATGGAATTTCTCCAGTCGCATATGACTACCATAGGTCCGCACCTGTTGGGGGTTATAGTGTGGGAGTGGTAGTGTGGGAGGAATCCTCTGCCTCTCGCCTGCCTAACTGCTTGTTCCTCTGGTTTTTTAACTTCTGCCCTTTATCCTCTTTTTAAACCAGCTGCTATTTAAATCATTGTACCAGCGCGATTTTATTCATTGTTCCAGCGCTATTTTATTTCCTCGTACCAGCGCAATCTTTTTAATACTTTCTTGGGGGGAATTCACAAATTAGGGAGCATCCACTAAATTGCTATAGATTTTTTTAAAGCACACTCACTGCCTTTGCTGGTGAAACTTGGGGCCTCTGGTCTGCCGCGGCTTGCCGTTAGCGCAGAGGGGCTCCTAGACACTCCCCCTACCTCGGATACTTCCAGGAGGAAAGGGCGGAGGTCAAAGGTGCACTTCCGGCCAGCAATAAATGGGCATGCTGAGCCAGACACGCAGCAGACGCGACAGCGGGCGTGCCGCTGGCATGCCAAAGGCAAGCCCGTCTGAGCCTGTCCACGTCCGGAACGCGGCCAGGGCCGAAAATGCTGCCGGTTTCAAACCAGGTCCCTCATATTCCACAGAGGCAATCCTGGCATGTAACACAAATAAGGGCAAGTGCCTAGCGAATCTATACCCTGATACAATAATGGTCCCATTAACCTGCCTGAAATGCAGATACAAGCTCAATCATGAACTCCCTAAATAGGTCACCTTAGCCGACCCTGAGCAACTAAGAGGTGGCCTAGTTAATACTAGATCCCTAGCCAAAAATGCACTACACATCTACGACACCCTTACCATCCAAAATTTAGACTGTCTCCTTATAACAGAAACCTGATTAAAAGACCACTCAAAACCTGATGTTGTGCAAGCCCTCCCCCAGGATATACTATATCCAGACAAGATAGAGCTAAGCAAAGAGGAGGGGGCCTAGCAATAATATACAAGAAAGTCTTGGTTTCTGCCTCCAACTAGACAGTCTAAGGTCCTTTGCGGGAGCCCTGATCTACAGACCCCCAGGACCCAGCCTTAAGTTCTTAGATTCCTTGGGGGAAAGCATGAGCTCACTGGTGGTTAGCTACTCCAATTTCACCATTCTAGGCGACTTTAACCTCCACTTGGAATCAGCTGATAACCCAAGTCCAAAGAACTTTGGAGAAATCACAAACACCCTGGGACTGAACAACAGATTGAAGGGCCCACACATTGTGCAGGACACACAATGGATGGACTCTGCACCAACTCCACCACTCTTAAAGTGGACCCCCAGATCACTATAACGTGGTCAGATAAAAGGCTGATCCCGTTCAGGATTGACTGCCCCATTAAACATCCCAGGAAAAACTCCATTCAACCTGATCTTAAAACAGGACGAAATTGGAGAAAAATGCCAACCAACCCTAACCTATATGTAACAGCAGAATCAGATAAACCTATCCTAACAGGGGACCCATCGACAGACACTTACATATTTAATGACTGGATGACCTGAGTAGCCAATACCCTGGCGTCTCCCGCCCCTCACAATAAAAGACTCCCACATAAAAACTCTGCCCAATGGTTCACCACTATGCTTAAAGAGCTACAAGGCCAGTGCAAAAAAACCGAACGCACATGGAGGAAAAACTATAAACAAGAAGAGCTCACCACCTTTAAAGCAGCCCTTAAACAATACCACCAACAAATTAGAATAGGAAAGAGAGCATACTACTCCAACCTTATCAACCAGGCAGAGTCTGACCAGAAAATGATCTTTAACATCGTAAAATCCTTTACAGACCGAAAAGCGTTAGAACGCAAAATCCCACTGTCACAAATTCTATGTGACCAGATAGCGGAATATTTTGACAATAAAATAAAAGATATAAAAAAAATTTTTAAGACAATCAATGCCCCGCCGACAGAAGCAAGGGCCCTTGAAAATGGAATTGGCCTTAACTGCTTCAAGGAGATTAGTCTGGAACAGTCCAGACAAGCCATTCTAGCATGTAAATCAGGGTCCCCTCTCGATCCTTGCCCTCCAAAAATTCTACATTCTCTCATTGACATCATAAACCCTATAATCAACAGTATTTTCAACTCCTCTCTCAAACAAGCAAAAGTACCGGACAATTGGAAAATAGCATCGGTCAAACCCCTCCCAAAAAAAATTACTAGACCCGACGACTCTCTCCAACTTCAGACCCATTTCGCTGCTACCAAGTCTGAGCAAAATTACTGAGAAGCTAGTCAATACGCAATTAAATGCCTACCTACAAGAAGCTAACATTCTGCACCCCAAACATTCAGGTTTTAGGCCTGGACATTCAACTGAATCGGTGTTGCTCCATACATCAGAAACCTTAAAAGTTGCCCTAGATCAAGGTAAAAATGCAGTACTGATTCTGTTGGACCTATCGGCTGCGTTCGACACAGTCTCTCACAACATTCTAGCAGACAGACTTAGGGAATGTGGCATATCTCACAAGGCCCTGACCTGGCTAATCTCTTTCATGGACAACAGGAGACAAATAGTAACCTTAGGCAATTTTAAATCAACAGAAAAACAACTGCACTCTGGAGTCCCTCAGGGCTCTGCCCTGAGCCCAACACTTTTTAACCTTTATATGAGACCGTTGCCCAACCTGATTGCATCCTTTGACGTCGAGGCCATCTCATATGCGGATGATACTCAGCTAATTCTCACTCTTGACAAATATTCCACAACAGCTAAAGAAAAATTCCAGAACTGTCTTTCAGCAGTCATGGACTGGATGAAAGCAAACCACCTCAAATGCAACAGCCAAAAAACAGAGATTATGCTGCTTGGTAAATCCAACATCTTCATGCCCAAACAATGGTGGCCGACCGATACAGCACCACACCCTAACACAATAGACGCTGTGAGAAATCTAGGGATCCTTTTCGATCATACTCTATCCTTCCACCAGCAAGTGCTCTCGGTAGCGGGCATGTGCTTCCACATGATAAAAACATTTAAAAAGTTTTTTGACTTGCTTCCTTTGACAGCCAGAAAATCAGTGGCAGTAGCCCTAATTCTGTCTTGCTTGGATTACTGCAACAGCCTGTATGCAGGAGCAAATAAGGTAGTGCTGAAAAGACTACAGATAGTCCAGAACGCGGCAGCCCGGCTGGTATTAAGATTACCCAGGAGGTCCTTGGCCGCAACAGAACTCAAAACCCTCCACTGGCTGGCCATACATAAAAGGATTCTTTTCAAAATCCTGGTAATAATTTTCAGAACCCTCAATAACACAGGACCCATATACCTAAGAACGAGATTCAAACCATATATTACCCGAAGGCCTCTGCGATCATCCTCGAAAAATCTCCTGGCACCCCCCGCCTTCCACCTCTCATCTAGAGGAGGAAAGTCAATGGCCATCCTGGGAACAAAAGCATGGAATGCCTTTCCCACCCATTTGAGACTGGCACAGTCTGAACCCATGTTCAAGAAACTCCTAAAAACCTGGATCCTTGCAGCCCCAGACCAGTTAGTGCTATCACTTATCTGACCCTTTCACCGGTTGGTCCTCTAATTCCTCACCACAGCCCCTCGCCCAGTTTCTTTCCTATAGCACCAAGATGCTCCCCGGAGTGAACGTTGCACTCTATAAATACCATCATTCATTCATTCATTATACAACATGCCCTCGAACAACGCATATTGCCACAGGATTTGGTGGAGAGTGGAGATTGTCCTCTTCTTAAAACCAGGACGTCCACCAGAAGACACCCTCCTCCTATTGCCCCATTTCCTTGATCAATTTTGAGCTCAAGCTCCTGGGCAAAGTCCTAGTCAATCGTTTCGGGCCTGTATACAGGATCTGATCCATTTGGACCAGTCGGGCTTTATGCCACACCGGGCCACCCGCCACAACATCCGTCGGGTCCATAATGCCATGGCTTTTGCCCCAGAACTGGGTCATCCTGCAGCGATACTTCTTGCCGATATTGATAAAGCATTTGACTCCCTTAGTTGGGAGTATCTTTTTCAACTGCTTGAAGCAGTCAATTTTGGCCCACGTTTCCTCTCATACGTTCGTTTACTATATACAGAACCGCCGGCCTCAGTACGTATCGCCGGGCACCGTTCGGCCCCCTTCTCTATTGGTCACGGCACGAGACAGGTCTGCCCCTTGTCCCCTCTTTTATTTGCTCTTGCAATCGAACCCCTGGCGGTATGGGTACAAGGGGATCCAGTGCTCCGGGGATTTGAATGGCCGCGGTCGCAACCCGACCACATTGCGCTATATGCTGACAACGTCCTTTTCTTTATGACAGACCCATGGATTTCAGGGCCGTGGATCCCTGCAGATCCTCCGAGTTTTTGGTCAGACTTCAGGGCTACACACCAACTCCTCGAAATCGGTGTTGTTCCCAGTATGTGGTAACCAGGGCAGAGGTACATGGGCAGCCCAGTTGAAGCATGCATCGGAGGGCTTTAAATATCTGGGTATTTTCATGTCTCCATGTCCATGGATCTCATGGACACATAACATAAATCCACTTCTAGCTGGACTCTGGGACGAGACAACTATATGGCCATCACTTCCCCTCTCAGTCTGTGGGCTTGCAGCAGTCTTTAAAATGTTTTCCTTACCTAGAATACTATATCGGCTTCAGAATTTCCCATATCATATATCGCGGACATGGTTTGCACAGATCAATGCTATCCATAATAATTTCCTCTGGAACGGAGGGGCAGTTCGAGTAGCACTCCAAACCTGTGCACAATCAACGTATTGCTGCGGTATCGCGGCGGCAGATGTATACGCTTATTATGCAGTTTCTCATTTATTAATTATTAATGAATGGTGGTACAGTATGCCAGCAGATCCAGCGTTCGCATTGGAACATGCAGCGATGGCGGGTACTCCCCTCCTTCGGCTATTATACAGTACCCAGACACTCGACTTCCTCACCCATGCCAACAGAACAGTGATTAGGCTCTGGAGGTATTCTGTGGGGCAGATGGGGTGGCGTGGGTGCCTGACCCAGGCGACTCCCCTATGGCACGGTACCCATTTGTGCCAGGTGGCAGCTTTACCAGGATTTCATAATTGGGACTTCATAGGTAGCTCCACCCTTGGAGACGTTATGAAAGGCACTACGTTGAAGTCCTTCCAACAGTTGCAGGTGGAATTTCAACTGCATAAAACTCAATTTTATAGGTATCTTCAACTTCGCCATGCTCTTACTCCCAAGATTCTTACCCTGGACTCCGTCCCGGAATTCCATCCCCTCGAGAGCCGCCTTCTCATGGGGGACCTAGGGTCTCATAAAATCTGACAAATATACCAGACTTTGACGACACACGCCAAAACGACACTATATAAGACCAGAGGGGCATGGCAGGTAGACATACCAGACTTAACTGATGACGATTGGGCTGAGGCTGTGGCTAGCCCCCAGGGTGCAGCCGTGTCCTGTTGAAACTGCCTCATCCAATTCAAATACATACACCATCAGTACTATACTTGACTTCGTCTCTGGAAGATGGGGGTCATTCAATCTCCCCAGTCTTTACGCTGCGGAAGGGAAGAGGGGACATTTATGAATACGGTCTGGGATTGCACAGCGGTTCAGCCCTTCTGGTGTAGGGTCTTGACTTGCCTGGGTGAGGTATTGTCCTGGGATCTCCCATATGACCCCAAATTGTTTCTATTACACAGCACTGATGGGATAAGGGGAAATCGGTATAAGCAGCACTTGCTTTTCCTGGCCCTCACTATTGCTAAGCGCGATATCGCTCAGCTGTTGAAGGGGACCCACCCAACATTAGGGAAATGGCGAACAGAGTTAGACAGATGTATGGGTGCAGAAATTGCGGTTTTCCAGGCACGAGGTTGTCCCCTGAAACACAGGAAAATATGGTCCCGATGGGCAACATATCGGGGCATCGATCTTCCCCCCTTCCCACTCAGACCTCCTGATGTGTGAACCCCCTATTCGTCCTTGACTATACATGTAACGCTAAATATTGTATCACTGTGGAGGTGGGCACTCAAACATACACACTCACACACATGGATTGTGGGATTGTCGGCTCAAAGTTGTTGTTGTTATATATGCAAATTGTTATTAATTTTGTATACAAATGTGGTACTCTTGGATTATCCTTTATTTCAAACTGTATATGCAGGGTTGCTGCCCAGATGGTACCTTATAAAGCCAATAAAATGTGTTTTCAAAAAAAGAATGTCAATTCTTTCATGCCTCATGTTGAATAAACACTTTATAAGGCCTCACAGTGACCAAAATTGCTATTTTTATGGACTTTTCCACCTACTCAGAAGCTTGTATTTTGACAGATTTCAAGCATGAAAATTACTCTAAAGACACTTATTTTGTTGAAAAAGTGATCATTCACATCCAACAGCCATTTACAGTCAAAAGATTAAACATTCAAAAAATCTATATTGTGACCATTTGGAGAAGGTTCCTCAAGTCCTGAGTCATCATTTTTCATTAAAAAATGGATTTTTTGGACTGTACAAAAAATTATTCAAAATGTCAATTCTATCGCGCCTCATGTTGAATAAACCACTTTTCAAGACGTCCCAGTGACCATAATTACCATTTTCACAGATTTTTCCTCCTACTAAGAAGCTTGTATTTTAACATATTTCAAGCATGAAAATGACTCTAAACACACCTATTTTAGCTCCAAAAGTAATGATTCACATCGACAGTCATTTACAATAAAAAGTTTAAACATACAAAAATCAATATTGTGACCATTCGGAGAAAGTTCCTCAGGTCCGGGGTCATCGTTTTTCATCAAAAAACTGGATTTTATGGACTGTACAAAAAATGATTCAAAATGTCAATTGTTTCACGCGTCATGTTGAATAACCACTTTACAAGGCCTGCCAGTGACCAAAATTGCCATTTTTATGGAAATGTCCTTGTGCTAATAACCTTGTATTTTGACTGATTTCAAGCATGAAAATGACTCTAAACACACTTATTTTAGTTCCAAAAGTGATCATTCACATCCAACAGCCATTTACAGTCAAAAGATTAAACATCCAAAAATCAATATTATGACCATTTGTAGAAGGTTCCTCTGGTCCGGAGTCATCGTTTTTCATCAGAAAATTGATTTTTTGGATGGTACAAAAATGGTTCAAAATGTCAATTGGATCGTGCCTCATGTTGAATTACCACTTTTGAAGATCTTCCACTGACCAAACTTACCATTTTCATAGATTTCTCCTCCTACTCAGAATCTTGTATTTTGACTGATTTCATGCATAAAAATGACTCTAAACACACTTATTTTAGTTCCAATAGTGATCATTCACTTCCGACAGTCATTTACAGGCAAAAGATTAAACATTTAAAAAATCAACATTATGACCATTCGAAGAAAGTTCCTCAGGTCCTTGATCATCGTTTTTCATCAGAAAATAGATTTTTTGGACTGTACAAAAAAATGATTTAAAATGTCAATTGTTTCATGCCTCATGTTGAATAACCACTTTACAAGGCCTCCCAGTGACCAAAATTACCATTGTTATGGACTTTTCCTCCGACTCAGAAGCTTGTATTTTTACAGATTTCGAGCATGGAACTGACTCTAAACTCACTTATAGATCCAAAGTGATCATTCACGTCTGACAGTCATGTACAGTCAAAAGATTAAACATCCAAAAATCAATGTTATGACCATTTGGAGAAAGTTCCTCAAGTCTGGGGTCATCGTTTTTTATCAGAAAATTGATTTTTTAGACTGTACAAAAATTATTCAAAATGTCAATTGTTTCACACCTCATGTTGAATAACCACTTTTCAAGGCCTCTCAGTGACCAAAATTACCATTTTAATAGCCTTTTCCTCCTACTCAGAAGCTTGCATGTTTGACTGATTTCGAGCATGAAAATGACTCTAAACACACTTATTTTAGCTCCAAAAGAGGTGATTCATAGCCAACAGTCATTTTCAGTCAAAAGATTAAATATTTAAAAAACTCACCATTATGCCCATTCAGAGAAAGTTCTTTAGTTCCGGGGTCATTGTTTTTCATCAGCAAATGGATTTTTTGGACAGTACAAAAAATGATTCAAAATGACAATTGTTTCACGCCTCATGTTGAATAACCACTTTTTAAGGCCTCCCAGTGACCAAAATTAACATTTTTATAGACTTTTCCTCCTACTCAGAAGCTTGTATGTTTGACTTATTTCGAGCATGAAAATTACTCTAAACACACATATTTTAGTTCCAAAAGTGATGATTCATATCCAACAATTATTTTCAGTCAAAAGATAAAACATTTGAAAAATCACCATTATGACCAATCGGATAAAGTTCTTCAGGTCCGGGGTCATTGTTTTTCATCAGAAAATGGATTCGTTGGACTGTGCAAAAATGATTCAAAATGTCAATTGTTTCACGCCTCATGTTGAATTAACATTTTTTAAGGCCTTCCAGTGACCAAAATTGCCATTTTTATGGAAATTTCCTCGTGCTAAAAACCTTATATTTTGACTGATTTCGAGCATGAAAATGACTCTAAACACACTTATTTTAGTTCCAAAAGTAATCATTCAAATCCAACAGCCATTTACAGTCAAATGATTAAACATCCAAAAAATCAATATTATGACCATTTGTAGAAGGTTCCTCAGGTCCGGGGTCATCATTTTTCATCAGAAAATGGATGTTTTGGAATGTACAAAAAATGATTCAAAATGTCAATTGGATCATGCCTCATGTTGAATTAACATTTTTTAAGGCCTTCCAGTGACCAAACTTACCATTTTCATAGATTTCTCCTCCTACTCAGAAGCTTGTATTTTGACTGATTTCATGCATGAAAATGACTCTAAACACACTCACTTTAGTTCCAAAAGTGATCATTCACTTCTGACAGTCATTTACAGGCAAAAGATTAAACATTTAAAAAATCACCATTATGACCATTTAGAGAAAGTTCCTTCAGGTCTGGGGTCATCGTTTTTCATTGGAAAATTGATTTTTTGGACTGTGCAAAAAATAATTCAGAATGTCAATTGTTTCTTGCCTCATGTTGAATAGCCTCTTTACAAGGCCTCCCAGTGACCAAAATTGCCATTTTAATGGACTTTTCTTCCTACTCAAGCTTGCATTTTGACAGTTTCAGAGCATGAAAATTACTCTAAACAAACTTATTTTAGTTCCAAAAGTGATGATTCACATCTGACAGTCTTTTTCAGTCAAAAGATTAAAAACTTTAATAAATCACCATTATGACTATGCGGAGAAAGTACCTCATGTTCAGGGTCATCGTTTTACATTAGAACATGGATTTTTTGGACAGTACAAAAAATTATTCAAATTGTACATTTTTTCACGCCTCATGTCTAATAGTCACTTTTTAAGTACTCAAGGTGACCATTTTCATAGACTTTTCCTCCTTCTCAGAAGCTTGTATTATGAGAGATTTCAAGCATGAAAATGACGCTAAACACACTTATTTTAGTTCCAAAAGTGACGATTCACATCCAACAGTGATTTTCAGTCAAAAGATTAAAAATTTAAATAATCACCATTATGAACATGCAGAGAAACGTTCCTCATGTCCGGGGTCATCATTTTTCATCAGAAAATGGATGTTTTTGGACTGTACAAAAAATGATTCAAAACATCAATTGTTTCACACCTCATGTTGAATAACCACTTTACAAGGACTCCCAGTAACCAAAATTGCCATTTTACGGATTTTTCCTCGTACTCAGAAGCTTGAATTTTGACAGATTTCGTGTATGAAAATGACTCTAAACACACTTTTTTTAGTTAAAAAAATGATAATTTGCATTTGACAGTAATTTTCAGTGTAAAGATTATACATTCAAAATATCACCATTAGGACCATTGCTAGAAACTTCCTCAGGTCCAGGGTCATCGTCTTTCATCAGAATTTTTTTTGGGGGGAATTATACAAAAAAATGATTCAACACATCAATTGTTTCACACCTCATGTTGAATAAACACTTTACAAGGCCTCCCAGTGACCAAATTCCCATCTTTATGGACTTTTCCACCTGCTCAGAATCAAGTATTTTGACAGATTTTGAGCATGAAAATGACTCCAAACACACTTATTTTAGTTCCAAAAGTGATCATTAACTTCCAACAGCTATTTACAGTCAAACGATTAAAAATCTAAAAAATTAATACTATGACCATTTAGGAGAAGGTTCCTCAGGTCCTGAGTCATCGATTTTCCACCAGAAAATGGTTTTTTGGACTGTATAAAAAATGATTCAAAATGTCAATTCTAATGCGCCTCATGTTGAATAACCACTTTACCAGTCATCCCAGTGACCAAAATTACCATTTTCATAGACTTTTTCTCATACTCAGAAGCTTGTATTTTGACTGATGTCATGCATGAAAATGACTTTAAAAGCACTTATTTTAGTTCTAAAAAGTGATCATTCACACCCAACAGCCATTTACAGTTAAAAGATTAAACACCCAAAAAATCAATATTATTACCATTTGTAGAAGGTTCCTCAGGTCCGGGGTCATCGTTTTTTATCCGAAAATTGATTTTTTGGTCCGTGTAAAAAACAATGTAAAATTTCAATTGTTTTACGCCTCATGTTCAATAGTCACTTTTTAAGAACTCTCAGTGACCATAATTACCATTTTCAAAGACTTTTCCTCCTTCTCAGAAGCTTGCATTTTATGAGATTTCGAGCATGAAAATGACGCTAAACACACTTATTTTAGTTCCAAGAGTTATGATTCACACCTGACAGTCATTTTCATTCAATAGAGTAAACATTCAAATAATCACCATTATGACCATTCGGAGAAAGTTCCTCAGGTCGGGGTCATCGTTTTTCATCAGAAAATGGATTTTTGGACTGTACAAAAATTATTCAAAATGTCAATTGTTTCATGCCGCATGTTGAATAACCACTTTACAATGCCTCCCAGTGACCAAAATTGCCATTTTTATGGACTTTTCCTCGTACTCAGAAGATTGAATTTTGACAGATTTCGAGCATGAATATAACTAAACACACTTCTTTCAGTTCCAAAAGTGATGATTTGCATCTGACAGTCATTTTCAGTCAAATGATTATACATTAAAAAAAGTCACCATTATGACCATTCGTAGAATGTTCCTCTGGTCCGGGGTCATCATTTTTCATCAGAAATTGGACATTTTGGACAGTACAAAAAATGATGCAAAATGTCAATTGTTTCATGCATCATGTTGAATAACAACTTTTAAGGCCTCCCAGTGACCAAAATTATCATTTTAATAGACTTTTCCTCCTGTTCAGAAGCTTGTATTTTGACTCATTTCGAGCATGTAAATGACTCTAAACACACTTATTTTAGTTCCAAAAGTGATGATTCATATCCAACATTCATTTTCAGTCAAAAGATTAAACATTCAAAAAATCACCATTATGAGCATTCGGATAAAGTTCTTCAGGTCCTCAGTCATCATTTTTCATCAGAAAATAGATTTTTGGACTTTACAAAAAATTATTCAAAATGTCCATTGTTTCACACCTCATGTTGAATAAACACTTTACAAAGCCTCCCGTGACCAAAATTGCCATTTTTGTGGACTTTTTCACCTACTCAGAAGCTTCTATTTTTACAGATTTCAAGCATGACAATGACTCTAAACATGCTCATTTTAGTTCCAAAATTAATCATTAACATCCAACATTCAATTTACAGTCAAAATATTAAACATCTAAAAGATCAATATTATGACCATTTGGAGAAGGTTCCTCAGGTCCTGAGTCATCATTTTTCATCAGAAAATGGATTTTTTGGACTTTACAAAAAATTATTCAAAATGTCAATTCTATTGTGCCTCATTTTGAATAACCACTTTTTAAGGCCTCCCAGTGACCAAAATTACTATTTTCATGGACTTTTCTTCCTACTCAGAAGCCTGTATTTTCTGCATGAAAATGACTCGAAACACACTTATTTTAGTTCCAAAAGTGATCATTCACACTCCACAGCCATTTACAGTTTAAAAGATTAAAGATCAAAAAAATCAATATTATGAACATTTGTAGAAGGTTCCTCAGGTCTGGGGTCATCGTTGTTTATCAGAAAGTGGATCTTTTGGATTGTGCAAAAAATGATTCAAAATTTCAATTGTTTCACGCCTCATGTTGAATAGTCACTTTTTAAAAACTCCCAGAGACCATAATTACCATTTTCAAAGACTTTTCGTCCTTCTCAGAAGCTTGTATTTTAAGAGATTTCAAGCATGAAAATGAAGCTAAACACACTTATTTTAGTACCAAAAGTTATGATTCACACCGACAGTCATTTTCAGTCAATAGATTAAACATTCAAATAATCACCATTATGACCATTCGGAGAAAGTTCCTCAGCTCCGGGGTCATCGTTTTTCATTAGAAAATGGATTTTTGGACTGTACAAAAAATTATTCAAAATGTCAATTGTTTCACGCTGCATATTGAATAACCACTTTACAATGCCTCCCAGTGACCACAATTGCCATTTTTATGGACTTTTCCTCGTACTCACAAGCTTGAATTTTGACAGATTTCATGTATAAAAATGACTCTAAACACACTTATTTTGGATAAAAAAAGTGATGATTTGCATTTGACAGTAATTTTCTGTGTAAAGATTATACATTCAAAATATCACCATAATGACCATTTGTAGAAAGTTCCTCAGGTCCGGGGTCATCGTTTTTCATCGGAAAATTGATTTTTTGGAACTATACAAAAATGATTCAAAACGTCAATTGTTTTATGCCTCATGTTGAATAAACACTACTCAAGGCCTGGCTGTTCGACCAGTAGCAGCACCCCCCCCTTTTTCTTCCCTTTTTTTTCCTTCCCCAGCGCCTTGAGGCCCTCGCGGGTAAGTAGTGCGCTCTACAAATTCCGTAATTGATTGATTGATTGACAAGACCTCCCAGTGACCAAAATTGCCATTTTTATGGACTTTTCCACCTACTCAGAAGCTTGAATTTTGACAGATTTCGAGCATGAAAATGACTCTAAACACACTTATTTTTGTTCCAAGAGTGAACATTAACTTCCAACAGCCATTTACAGTCAAAAGTTTAAACATCTAAAAAATTGATAATATGACCATTTGGAGAAGGTTCCTCAGGTCCTTAGTCATCGTTTTTCACCAGAAACTGTTTTTTTTAGACTGTACAAAAAATGATTCAAAATGTTAATTCTATTGCGCCTCATGTTGAATAACCACTTTTTAGGCCACCCAGTGACAAAAATTACATTTTTCATAGACTTTTTCTCACACTCAGAAGCTTGTATTTTGATTGATGTCATGCATAAAAATGACTTTAAACACACTTTTTTTAGTTCTAAAAAGTGATCATTCACTTCCGACAGTCATTTAGGGGCAAAAGACTAAACATCCAAAAAATCAATATTATGACCATTCAGAGAAAGTTCCTCAGCTCCGGGGTTGTTGTTTTTACATCAGAAAATGAATTTTTGGACTGTACAAAAAATTATTCAAAATGTCAATTGTTTCACGCCGCATGTTGAATAACCACTTTACAATGCCTCCCAGTGACCACAATTGCCATTTTTATGGACTTTTCCTCGTACTCACAAGCTTGAATTTTGACAGATTTCATGTATGAAAATGACTCTAAACACACTTATTTTGGATAAAAAAGTGATGATTTGCATTTGACAGTCATTTTCAGTGTAAAGATTATACATCCAAAATATCACCATAATGACCATTTAGTAGAAAGTTCCTCAGGTCCGGGGTCATCATTTTTCATCAGAAAATGAAATTCTTGGACTGTACAAAAAATGATTTGAAATGTCAATTGTTTCACGCCTCATGTTGAATAACTACTTTAGAAGGCCTCCCAGTGACCAAAATTGCCATTTTTATGGACTTTTCCTCCCACTCAAAAGCATGTATTTTGACAGATTTCGAGCATGAAAATGACTCTAAACACACTTATTTTAGTTCCGAAAGTGGTCATTCACACTACGACAGCCATTTACAGTCAAAAGATTTAAACATCCAAAAATCAATATTATGACCATTTGTAGAAGGTTCCTCAGGTCCGGGGTCATTGTTTTTTTTATCAGAAAATTGATTTTTTGGACTGTGCAAAAAATGATCCAAAATTTCAATTGTTTCACGCCTCATGTTGAATAGTCACTTTTTAAGAACTGCAAAACACACAAGATGATGGACGGAATGTTGCACATTGGCAAACATTCACCCCCAGTCACAGATCTGGGTTTAATCCATCGTTATTTTGCTTCACCACGCCACCCCAGTTCAGACATAGCCATATGCAAATCAGTCTTGACCCTGTGCCTCATGGGAACAGTCCAGACCGAACTGCCAAGCCATGTCTTCCCTGGACCGGAATCAAGCATCTTAGGACCGGTTTCGGGCTTTCAGCCCTCATCAGCCAGGATAGCTTGACTCCAGTGGCGTAGTGAGCACGGGACCCACGTCTGGGCATACCCTTCCCACTTAGGGCGAAATGCAAAACACACAAGATGATGGACGGAATGTTGCACATTGGCAAACATTCACCCCCAGTCACAGATCTGGGTTTAATCCATTGTTATTTTGCTTCACCACGCCACCCCAGTTCAGACATAGCCATATGCAAATCAGTCTTGACCCTGTGCCTCATGGGAACAGTCCAGACCGAACTTCCAAGCCATGTCTTCCCTGGACCGGAATCAAGCATCCTAGGACCGGTTTCTCGAGGTTTCAGCCCTCATCAGCCAGGATAGCTTGACTCCAGTGGTGTAGTGAGCACGGGACCCACGTCTGGGCATACCCTTCCCACTTAGGGCGAAATGCAAAACACACAAGATGATGGACGGAATGTTGCACATTGGCAAACATTCACCCCCAGTCACAGATCTGGGTTTAATCCATCGTTATTTTGCTTCACCACGCCACCCCAGTTCAGACATAGCCATATGCAAATCAGTCTTGACCCTGTGCCTCATGGGAACAGTCCAGACCCGAACTGCCAAGCCATGTCTTCCTTGGACCGGAATCAAGCATCCTAGGACCGGTTTCGGGCTTTCAGCCCTCATCAGCCAGGATAGCTTGACTCCAGTGGCGTAGTGAGCACGGGACCCACGTCTGGGCACACCCTTCCCACTTAGGAGCGAAATACAAAACACACAAGATGATGGACGGAATGTTGCACATTGGCAAACATTCACCCCCAGTCACAGATCTGGGTTTAATCCATCATTATTTTGCTTCACCACGCCACTCCAGTTCAGACATAGCCATATGCAAATCAGTCTTGACCCTGTGCCTCATGGGAACAGTCCAGACCGAACTGCCAAGCCATGTCTTCCCTGGACCGGGAATCAAGCATCCTAGGACCGGTTTCGGGCTTTCAGCCCTCATCAGCCTGGATCGCTTGACTCCAGTGGCGTAGTGAGCACGGGACCCACGTCTGGGCATACCCTTCCCACTTAGGGCGAAATGCAAAACACACAAGAAGGTGGACGGATATGTTGCACATTGGCAAACATTCACCCCAGTCACAGATCTGGGTTTAATCCATCGTTATTTTTGCTTCACCACGCCACTCCCAGTTCAGACATAGCCATATGCAAATCAGTCTTGACCCTGTGCCTCATGGGAACAGTCCAGACCGAACTGCCAAGCCATGTCTTCCCTGGACCAGAATCTAGCATCCTAGGACGGTTTCGGGCTTTCAGCCCTCATCAGCCAGGATAGCTTGACTCCAGTGGTGTAGTGAGCACGGGACCCACGTCTGGGCATACCCTTCCCACTTAGAGCGAAATGCAAAATACACAAGATGATGGATGGAATGTTGCACATTGGCAAACATTCACCCCCAGTCACAGATCTGGGTTTAATCCATCGTTATTTTGCTTCACCACGCCACCCCAGTTCAGACATAGCCATATGCAAATCAGTCTTGACCCTGTGCCTCATGGGAACAGTCCAGACCGAACTGCCAAGCCATGTCTTCCCTGGACCCGGTCCTAGGATGCTTGATTCAAATAATCACCATTATGACCATTCAGAGAAAGTTCCTCAGGTCCGGGGTCATCGTTTTTCATCAGAAAATGGATTTTTGGACGGTACAAAAAATGATTCAAAATGTCAATTGTTTCATGCCGCATGTTGAATAACCACTTTACAATGCCTCCCAGTGACCAAAATTGCCATTTTGATAGACTTTTCCTCCTACTCAGAAGCTTGTATTTTGACTGATTTCGAGCATGTAAATGACTCTAAACACACTTATTTTAGTTCCAAAAGTGATCATTCATATCCAACAGTCATTTACAGTCAAAAGATTAAACATCCAAAAAATCAACATTATGACCATTCGGATAAAGTTCTTCAGGTCCGCAGGTCATCATTTTTCATCAGAAAATGAAATTCTTGGACTGTACAAAAAATGATTCAAAATGTCAATTGTTTCACACCTCATGTTGAATAAACTGCTTTAGCAAGGCCTCACAGTGACCAAAATTGCCATTTTTAGGGACTTTTCCTCCTACTCAGAAGCATGTATTTTTACAGATTTCGAGCATGAAAATGACTCTAAACACACTTATTTCAGTTCCAAAGTGATCATTCACATCCGACAGTCATTTACAGTCAAAATATTAAACATCTAAAAAATCAATATTATGACCATTCAGAGAAGGTTCCTCAGGTCCAGAGTCATCATTTTTCATCAGAAAATTGATTTTTTGGACTGTACAAAAAATGATTCAAAGTGTCAATTGTATTGCGCGTCATGCTCAATAACCACTTTACCAGTCATCCCAGTGACCCAAATTGCCATTTTCATGGACTTTTCCTCCTACTCAGAAGCTTGTATTTGGACAGATTTCGATGCATGAAAATGAATCTAAACACACTTATTTTAGTTCCAAAAGTGATCATTCACACTCAACAGCCATTTACAGTTAAAAGTTTAAACATCCAAAAATCAATATTATTACCATTTGTAGAATGTTCCTCAGGTCCGGGGTCATCGTTTTTTATCCGAAAATTGATATTTTGGTCCGTGTAAAAACGATGTAAAATTTCAATTGTTTTACGCCTCATGTTCAATAGTCACTTTTTAAGAACTCTCAGTGACCATAATTACCATTTTCAAAGACTTTTCCTCCTTCTCAGAAGCTTGCATTTTATGTGATTTCGAGCATGAAAATGACGCTAAACACACTTATTTTAGTTCCAAAAGTTATGATTCACATCCGACAGTCATTTTCATTCAATAGATTAATCATTCAAATAATCACCATTATGACCATTCGGAGAAAGTGCCTCAGGTCCGGGGTCATCGTTTTTCATCAGAAAATGGATTTTTGGACTGTACAAAAAATTATTCAAAATGTTAATTGTTTCATGTCGCATGTTGAATAACCACTTTACAATGCCTCCCAGTGACCAAAATTGCCATTTTTTATGGACTTTTCCTCGTACTCAGAATATTGAATTTTGACAGATTTCGAGCATGAAAATAACTAAACACACTTATTTCAGTTCCAAAAGTGATGATTTGATCTGACAGTCATTTTCAGTCAAAATATTATACATTCAAAAAGTCACCATTATGACCATTTGTAGAAAGTTCCTCTGGTCCGGGGTCATCATTTTTCATCAGAAATTGGATTTTTGGACAGTACAAAAAATGATTCAAATTGTCAATTGTTTCATGCATCATGTTGAATAACAACTTTTAAGGCCTCCCAGTGACCAAAATTACCATTTTAATAGACTTTTCCTCCTGCTCAGAAGCTGTATTTTGACTCATTTCGAGCATGTAAATGACTCTAAACACACTTATTTTAGTTCCAAAAGTGATGATTCATATACAACAGTCATTTTCAGTGAAAAGATTAAACATTCAAAAAATCACCATTATGACCATTCGGATAAAGTTCTTCAGGTCCTCAGTCATCATTTTTCATCAGAAAATGGATTTTTTGGACTTTACAAAAAATTATTCAAAATGTCCATTGTTTCAGACCTCATGTTGAATAAACACTTTACAAAGCCTCCCAGTGACCAAAATTGCCATTTTCGTGGACTTTTCACCTACTCAGAAGCTTGTAATTTTACAGATTTCGAGCAAGACATGACTCTAAACACGCTCATTTTAGTTCCAAAATTAATCATTAACATCCAACAGTCAATTTACAGTCAAAATATTAAACATCTAAAAAATCAATATTATGACCATTTGGAGAAGGTTCCTCCAAAATGATGACTCAGGACGAGTCATCATTTTTCATCAGAAAATTAATTTTTGGGACTTTACAAAAAATGATTCAAAATGTCAATTCTATTGCGCCTCATTTTGAATAACCACTTTTTAAGGCCTCCCAGTGACCAAAATTACTATTTTCATGGACTTTTCTTCCTACTCAGAAGCTTGTATTTTGACTGATTTCATGCATGAAAATGACTCTAAACACACTTATTTTAGTTCCAAAAGTGATCATTCACACTCCACAGCCATTTACAGTTTGAAAGATTAAACATCCAAAAAATCAATATTATGACCATTTGTAGAAGGTTCCGCAGGTCTGGGGTCATCGTTTTTATCAGAAAGTGGATATTTTGGATTGTGCAAAAAATGATTCAAAATTTCAATTGTTTCATGCCTCATGTTGAATAGTCACTTTTAAAAACTCCCAGAGACCATAATTACCATTTTCAAAGACTTTTCCTCCTTCTCAGAAGCTTGTATTTTAAGAGATTTCGAGTATGAAAATGACGCTAAACACACTTATTTTAGTACCAAAAGTTATGATTCACACCCGACAGTCATTTTCAGTCAATAGATTAAACATTCAAATAATCACCATTATGACCATTCGGAGAAAGTTCCTCAGCTCCGGGGTCGTCGTTTTCATCACAAAATGGATTTTTGGACTGTACAAAATTTTTTTCAAAATGTCAATTGTTTCACGCTGCATGTTGAATAACCACTTTACAATGCCTCCCAGTGACCACAATTGCCATTTTTATGGACTTTTCCTTGTACTCACAAGCTTGAATTTTGACAGATTTCATGTATGAAAATGACTCTAAACACACTTATTTTGGATAAAAAAGTGATGATTTGCATTCCACAGTCATTTTCAGTGTAAAGATTATACATTCAAAATATCACCATAATGACCATTTGTAGAAAGTTCCTCAGGTCCAGGGTCATCGTTTTTCATCAGAAAATTGATTTTTTGGAACTATACAAAAAAAGATTCAAAACGTCAATTGTTTTATGCCTCATGTTGAATAAACACTTTACAAGACCTCCCAGTGACCAAAATTGCCATTTTTATGGACTTTTCCACCTACTCAGAAGCTTGTATTTTGACAGATTTCGAGCATGAAAATGACGCCAAACACACTTATTTTAGTTCTAAAAGTGAACATTAACTTCCAACAGGCATTTACAGTCAAAAGTTTAAACATCTAAAAAATTGATAATATGACCATTTGGATAAGGTTCCTCAGGTCCTTAGTCATCGTTTTTCACCAGAAAATTGATTTTTTGGACTGTACAAAAAATGATTCGAAATGTTAATTCTATCGCGCCTCATTTTGAATAACCACTTTTTAGGCCTCCCAGTGACCAAAATTACACTTTTCATAGACTTTTTCTCACACTCAGAAGCTTGTATTTTGGCTGATGTCATGCATGAAAATGACTTAAAACACACTTATTTTAGTTCTAAAAAATGATCATTCCCTTCCGACAGTCATTTACAGGCAAAAGATTAAACATCCAAAAAATCAATATTATGACCATTCGTAGAAAGTTCCTCAGGTCCGGGGTCATCATTTTTCATCAGAAAATGAAATTCTTGGACTGTACAAAAAATGATTTAAAATGTCAATTGTTTCACGCCTCATGTTGAATAACTGCTTTAGAAGGCCTCACAGTGACCAAAATTGCCATTTTTAAGGACTTTTCCTCCCACTCAAAAGCATGTATTTTTACAGATTTCGAGTATGAAAATGACTCTAAACACACTTATTTCAGTTCCGAAAGTGATCATTCACATACGACAGTCATTTACAGTCAAAAGATTTAACATCCAAAAAAATCAATATTATGACCATTCAGAAAAAGTTCCTCAGGTCCAGGGTCATCGTTTTTCATCAGAAAATTGATTTTTTGGACTGTACAAAAAATGATTCAAAGTGTCAATTGTTTTACACGTCATGCTCAATAACCACTTTACCAGTCATCCCAGTGACCCAAATTGCCATTTTTATGGACTTTTCCTCCTACTCAGAAGCTTGTATTTGGACAGATTTCGAGCATGAAAATGAATCTAAACACACTTATTTTAGTTCCAAAAGTGATCATTCACACTCAACAGCCATTTACAGTTAAAAGTTTAAACATCCAAAAAATCAATATTATTACCATTTGTAGAAGGTTCCTCAGGTCCGGGGTCATCGTTTTTTATCCGAAAATTGATTTTTTGGTCCGTGTAAAAAACGATGTAAAATTTTAATTGTTTTACGCCTCATGTTCAATAGTCACTTTTTAAGAACTCTCAGTGACCATAATTACCATTTTCAAAGACTTTTCCTCCTTCTCAGAAGCTTGCATTTTATGTGATTTCGAGCATGAAAATGACGCTAAACACACTTATTTTAGTTCCAAAAGTTATGATTCACATCCGACAGTCATTTTCATTCAATAGATTAATCATTCAAATAATCACCATTATGACCATTCGGAGAAAGTGCCTCAGGTCCGGGGTCATCGTTTTTCATCAGAAAATGGATTTTTGGACTGTACAAAAATTATTCAAAATGTTAATTGTTTCATGTCGCATGTTGAATAACCACTTTACAATGCCTCCCAGTGACCAAAATTGCCATTTTTATGGACTTTTCCTCGTACTCAGAATATTGAATTTTGACAGATTCCGAGCATGAAAATAACTAAACACACTTATTTCAGTTCCAAAAGTGATGATTTGATCTGACAGTCATTTTCAGTCAAAATATTATACATTCAAAAAAGTCACCATTATGACCATTTGTAGAAAGTTCCTCTGGTCCGGGGTCATCATTTTTCATCAGAAATTGGATTTTTTGGACAGTACAAAAAATGATTCAAATTGTCAATTGTTTCATGCATCATGTTGAATAACAACTTTTTAAGGCCTCCCAGTGACCAAAATTACCATTTTAATAGACTTTTCCTCCTGCTCAGAAGTTTGTATTTTGACTCATTTCGAGCATGTAAATGACTCTAAACACACTTATTTTAGTTCCAAAAGTGATGATTCATATACAACAGTCATTTTCAGTGAAAAGGTTAAACATTCAAAAATCACCATTATGACCATTCGGATAAAGTTCTTCAGGTCCTCAGTCATCATTTTTCATCAGAAAATGGATTTTTTGGACTTTACAAAAAATTATTCAAAATGTCCATTGTTTCAGACCTCATGTTGAATAAACACTTTACAAAGCCTCCCAGTGACCAAAATTGCCATTTTCGTGGACTTTTTCACCTACTCAGAAGCTTGTAATTTTACAGATTTCGAGCAAGACAATGACTCTAAACACGCTCATTTTAGTTCCAAAATTAATCATTAACATCCAACAGTCAATTTACAGTCAAAATATTAAACATCTAAAAAATCAATATTATGACCATTTGGAGAAGGTTCCTCAGGTCCTGAGTCATCATTTTTCATCAGAAAATTAATTTTTTGGACTTTACAAAAAATGATTCAAAATGTCAATTCTATTGCGCCTCATTTTGAATAACCACTTTTTAAGGCCTCCCAGTGACCAAAATTACTATTTTCATGGACTTTTCTTCCTACTCAGAAGCTTGTATTTTGACTGATTTCATGCATGAAAATGACTCTAAACACACTTATTTTAGTTCCAAAAGTGATCATTCACACTCCACAGCCATTTACAGTTAGAAAGATTATACATCCAAAAAATCAATATTATGACCATTTGTAGAAGGTTCCGCAGGTCTGGGGTCATCGTTTTTTATCAGAAAGTGGATATTTTGGATTGTGCAAAAAATGATTCAAAATTTCAATTGTTTCATGCCTCATGTTGAATAGTCACTTTTAAAAAACTCCCAGAGACCATAATTACCATTTTCAAAGACTTTTCCTCCTTCTCAGAAGCTTGTATTTTAAGAGATTTCGAGTATGAAAATGACGCTAAACACACTTATTTTAGTACCAAAAGTTATGATTCACACCGACAGTCATTTTCAGTCATTAGATTAAACATTCAAATAATCACCATTATGACCATTCGGAGAAAGTTCCTCAGCTCCGGGGTCGTCGTTTTCATCACAAAATGGATTTTTGGACTGTACAATTTTTTGTTCAAAATGTCAATTGTTTCACGCTGCATGTTGAATAACCACTTACAATGCCTCCCAGTGACCACAATTGCCATTTTTATGGACTTTTCCTCGTACTCACAAGCTTGAATTTTGACAGATTTCATGTATGAAAATGACTCTAAACACACTTATTTTGGATAAAAAAAGTGATGATTTGCATTCCACAGTCATTTTCAGTGTAAAGATTATACATTCAAAATATCACCATAATGACCATTTGTAGAAAGTTCCTCAGGTCCAGGGTCATCGTTTTTCATCAGAAAATTGATTTTTTGAAACTATACAAAAAAAGATTCAAGACGTCAATTGTTTTATGCCTCATGTTGAATAAACACTTTACAAGACCTCCCAGTGACCAAAATTGCCATTTTTATGGACTTTTCCACCTACTCAGAAGCTTGTATTTTGACAGATTTCGAGCATGAAAATGACTCCAAACAAACTTATTTTAGTTCTTAAAGTGAACATTAACTTCCAACAGCCATTTACAGTCAAAAGTTTAAACATCTAAAAAATTGATAATATGACCATTTGGAGAAGGTTCCTCAGGTCCTTAGTCATCGTTTTTCACCAGAAAATGGATTTTTTGGACTGTACAAAAAATGATTCGAAATGTTAATTCTATTGCGCCTCATGTTGAATAACTGCTTTTTAGGCTTCCCAGTGACCAAAATTATAATTTTCTTAGACTTTTTCTCACAATCTGAAGCTTGTATTTTGACTGATGTCATGCATGAAAATGACTTTAAACACACTTATTTTAGTTTTTAAAAGTGATCATTCCCTTCCGACAGTCATTTACAGGCAAAAGATTAAACATCCAAAAAATCAATATTATGACCATTCGGAGAAAGTTCCTCAGGTCCGGGGTCATCATTTTTCATCAGAAAATGGAATTCTTGGACTGTACAAAAAATGATTTAAAATGTCAATTGTTTCATGCTTCATGTTGAATAACTACTTTAGAAGGCGTCCCAGTGACCAAAATTGCCATTGTTATGGACTTTTCCTCCCACTCAAAAGCATGTATTTTAACAGATTTCGAGCATGAAAATGACTCTAAACACACTTATTTTAGTTCGAAAGTGATCATTCACATACGACAGTCATTTACAGTCAAAAGATTTAACATCCAAAAATCAATATTATGACCATTCAGAAAAAGTTCCTCAGGTCCAGGGTTATCGTTTTTCATCAGAAAATTGATTTTTGGACTGTACAAAAAATTATTCAAAATGTCAATTGTTTTACACGTCATGTTGAATAACCACTTTACCAGTCATCCCAGTGACCCAAATTGCAATTTTTATGGACTTTTCCTCCTACTCAGAAGCTTGTATTTGCACAGATTTCGAGCGTGAAAATGACTCTAAACACACTTATTTTAGATCCAAAAGTGATCTTTCACATCCAACAGTCATTTACAGTCAAAAGTTTGAACATACAAAAAATCAATATTATGACCATTCGGAAAAAGTTCCTCAGGTCCGGCCGGGATCATCGTTTTTCATCAGAAAATGGATTTTTTGGACAGTACAAAAAATGATTCAAAATGTCAATTGTTGTTAAGTGGCGTGGCTTAGGCGCCGATCGTGATGGCCTCACATCGGTGAGCCTCTGTGATTCCCCGGGCTTCTGCCCTCAATTAATCCGACAAAACTATCCAAAACCCATATCGGCGGGAGATGAATAAACTGTAGAGACAACAGCGAAACACAATCTTGACAAGTACGGGCGGCGGCAGAAGAGCGCAACCGAGACTGGAATTGCAGCCTGGGGAGACCGAAAAGCCACGGGCTCGATTAGTGGGTTGTGCCCAATCGGACCTTCGGCAATAAAACATCCAGATGACCGCGGTGCAGCGAGTAGTGAAGCGGCAGCTGATTCACCCCGGAAGAACAGGCAAGTGTGTCCCTGACACGGGGGTCCGGGAAACACAAATATTGTATTGTGAGCCACAAGGGGCAGCGGACGAATGGAAATGGGCCCATTCACAGAGAGGTGCTGGGGAGGAACTGTGGCCAGACGGGGGCACGCCGAGAAAGATGGAACTGGGGAAACCACCGGCTAGCGTACTCGCGGGCCCACAGGCGCATAATCAGTGGATGAAATAAGGGAGCAAAGACGCAGAGAAAGAAGCACCGGTGCAGGCACAAGAAAATGGCAGATGGCCCGGCCAAGCAAGATGGCGAAGACTTAGGGTGAGTGCCTGATGGCCCAAACAGTGAAAATCAGTTAGGGGAAGGCAGCGATCCTAAATGGAAACTCCCAAGTTACAGTAGAGGTGAGGCCAGGACCACCCCAACACAAGGATCCCTGTCTCCATCAACCGTGTCGTAGGACACAAACAGTGGAAGAATGATCAGAATAGAAAGAAACATCCTCCATTCTGAGTGGGTGGCCTAAAGCGAACAGCAGTTAGGAACCTGGTGGCTTGAACCGCAGCTAAGGAATGAGGTGGAGGTACCCCAAGACTTTAGTGGCAATAGATATTGGTGACTCTGGCCTCGAGATGATTCACAAAGCCCGACATGCTGGAATGGGACATCAATAGAGAGAAAAGTGGAGTTTGAGCAGCGTGCTGGGGAGGAGGTGTGATCGGCCCATTGCTTGAGACTCGAGCGCAGATGACAGTAGGTGGGCTCCAAATCAACCAAAGAAAACCAAGGCCCAGGGAACTGGCAGAAGCACAAGAAGAGCAGGGAAAGAAGCTGCCCGGTTACTCACCATTAGCGCAATGCAAGAACCCATCGGGGTTGAAAGGTTTACCAAGGGCACAGGAAGTGGGCAATACTCAGTAAGGCCCTCGCCGGGCTCCAAAACACTGATCACAATGTCTGGCGGCAAGGGAACAAAAGGCACATTCCAGACTAAATTGGATAAATTTGTTACCCAGAAACCGATCGAGTCAGACGCAGCCATTAAAAGAAGCTCAACGATGGGGCTGGGCTCGGTCAATGGGGACCCAACGTTAAAGGACATCATGGACCCCATTGCGGGCGTGCGCACGTCAGACCTACATAAAATGAACGAAAAAGTAAAAACCATGGAAGTGGTCACCACAGAGCAAAATGGCGAGGCAAAACAGATGCAACAAGAAATTAAGGAGCTCCAAGCCGCCAGTAAAAGGACAGAAAGCATGCTGGATGACTACGAAGGTCGGTCATGACGTAATAACGTCAGGATAATCGGAGTTCCCGAGAAAGCGGAAGGACCGGCAGCAGACCTCTTTGTCGAAGACCTAATCAACAACCATTTAAAACCAAAGAATCTGCCCAAATTCTTCACAGTGGAAAGATCACACAGGATCCTAGGAGGTAGACCAAAACCGGGAGCCCCCCCGCAACCTCTGTTGACAAGGCTTTTAAATTTCAGAGATTGAAACATTATACTACAAACTGCCCATGCGGCCCCCTCGATCAAGTATGAAAACAACGAAATCTCCTTCTTTCCAGACTTCACGATCAATGTGCAGAGGCAAAGGTGCACCTTTCTGGACATCAAGAAACAACTTAGAGATAAAGGTATCCAGTAGTCGATGCTGTTTCCTGCAAAGCTCCGTGTTGAAGCGGAGGGAAGGGCCTGGTTTTTTGATACTCCGTAATCAGCGGTGGATTGGCTGGAGGGATGGAGACCGGTGAAAGAGCACAACTCCCGACAAGGAAAGGAGCTATATACAGTAAAAAACCCGCCCCAACAGGAGAGGGCAGCGAGGCCCACCAGTAAAAGCGGACCTGGGAAATAGCAAAAACTGCTGGGGGATATTGGGGCACCATGTCGCTGTCGGACTGGGGGATTAGTAATGGGAGGAGACTTTAATTCTGTAGTGTTGGGAAGTCTGGACCAACATCCCCCCGAGATATAAAACCCATGCAATTGACCTTCCCTAACTTCTTTGAAGCAATGGGACTTGTAGATACATGGCGAGTCTACCATCCCGCCGAAGTGCAGTACACATTTCACTCAGGGACACATAATAGTCTCTCCCGAATAGACTATATCCTCACCCCGGCTGACGAGGCAGGACACATTAAGGAAATTCAGCAGTTGGGAAGGGGAATATCCGATCATTCTCCAATATGGGCACATGTGGTGGTCGGGAGAGGACAGGTGGGAAGAATAGCACCAATAAACCCCTGGCACCTCCGAAACCCGAAGGTTAAAAAGAAAATCACCCAAGAAATAGAACACTACTTTAAGGAAAATGAGGGATCAGTGGAATCAGCTCAGACACTCTGGGAGGCCTTCAAAACAGTTATGCAGGGGCATTAAATATCCCAAATTGATGGGACACGTAAGGAGAAAAACACAGAACTTGTCAGATTAGAGGAGGAAATCCTGAAACTATAAGGGGACCTGACGAGAACTGGGGTACAGGACACGACACACATTCTCATCCTTAAGAAAGAAGAATATAGAAGCATGGCTACGGCATGGCAAAAATGTTAAGTAGAGATAATCTCGGTAGAGTATACAAGCTAGGCGACAGAGCTGGGAAATTGCTGTCATGGCTTGATAGAAGGGAGCACGCAAATCACCTGGTCACAGAACTACTAGTAGACACTGGAGAAATACTTTCAGATACACAGGAAATGGCAGACAAATTCGCTAAACACTATAAGCTAATATATGAATCTCATGCCATGCGGCATGAGGAAGAATCAAGGGCCTTATTGTCAGAAATGATACTCCTGATGCTATCAACAGATGATAAGGCACTACTGGAAAGCGACCTCACGATGATGAGGTTGCACAAGCTATTAGAGGACTCCAATCCGGGAAGGCGATGGGTCCGAACGGCCTCCCAATTGAGTTATACAAATTAAAACCCGACAGAATCGCCCCTACCATAAAACCTTGTATGAGGAGAGCCAGGAGAGGGGCCAGCTTCCTCAAGAACGGAGAATAGCCACACTGGCTGTCATACATGAAGTAGGATAACCCAAAAACAAATGCTCCTCATATCGACAAATCTCGTTGTTGAATGCCGAGGTCAAAATATTAGCAAAACAGCTGGCCTCACGTCTGATCCAGGTCATCTCTGGACTGGTCCACCCTGACCAATCGGGCTTCATGCCATCCAGGAACACATCACTAAATCTCTGCCGACTTCACAGGGTCATGGGAAGGGTGGATACTTTGAGAGAGGATGCGGTGGCGGTATCCCTGGAGCCACCATGGCATTTGATATCATTGAGTGGCCCTACCTTTTTGCCATCCTAGAAAAACTCATATTAGGTCCCAACTTCACCAGTTGGATAAGACTCTAATACACTGACCCACTGGTCCAAGTAGTCGTGAATAACAAAAGATCAGATGTCTTTGCCCCCCGCAGGGGGACCCAACAAGGTTGCCCCATGTCCCCACTGCTATTTGCATTGACACTGGAACCCCTGGCAGTGTGGATCCGTAAAGATCCCATTGTCAGGGGCTTAAGATGGTCAGAGGAGTGGGAGGACTGTATCTCCCTCTACGCAGATGATATTTTGTTGTACCTGACATCACCTGGGAGATTGCTAAACAGGGTTCTTAATATATTCACAAATGTTGGCAAATATTCCAGTTATATTATTAACTGGAGAAAATCACTGATATTTGTACTGAGAGTGAGCTTTCCTCCCCTGCCCAAGGGTTGCAAGCTGGCGGAAGCCACAGATGGATTTAAATACCTCGAATTGTTTATCACCAAAGAGCCGAAGTTGTTCTGTGCCCACAATATCTTACCGCAGCTACAGCGGCTAAAAAACGATGTAGAACACTGGAAGACTCTCCCTCTATCATTATTAGGTAGAGCAGTAACGTTTAAAATTATGGGGAAGATTTACAATAACTGGCGCATCCCTGCAGATCAGCAGGAATGCGCTAGTTATTTTGCGTGACGTTAGGATCCCCTTGCGCCACCATGGATGTGCCGCATTTACAATGCGGCGCACCGTGGCGCAAGGAGAGACAGATGCGTGACGCATCTGTCAGCGTATAGGTGATGCAGTGCTGGAGTCGTGTTGCAAGTGCGACGCAACTCCAGCACTGCTCTGGGGCATCGTATAATTGCAATGCTGCTCACTCCTTATGCCTTCTACAAGCAGGCGTAAGGTTTTGACGCAGCATGGACGTAAAAGTGACTCATTTAAATCTTGTAGATTTCACTGCGTCACTTTTACGGGCTTCCTTGCGACGGAACTCCTACCCTGCATACATTATACCTGACGCAGGTATAATGTAGCGCAGGGCTTTACAACGTGACGCATCTCACTAGATGCGTCACGTTGTAAATCTGTCGCATAGTGGCGCATGGTTTACGACGCCGCTGCGTCACAGAAGTAACACAACGGTGTCGTAAAGATGACGCAAGGGGCTTGTAAATCTGCCCCTATGTCTTTACCGCGCTTCCTATATGTCCTGCACAACTCACCTAATCCTGTCCCCACAGCCTACTTCGCGGCCATAGAAAGTGAATAGAGGGCACTGCTTTGGATAAATGGACTGCCTCGAATATCATTCCCAAAGCTAGTAAGAAGGTGATATGACGGCAGAATCAGGCTCCCAGATATTAAGAAATATTACTGGCCCACCCATTTGACGGCCATCAACCATTGCATGTACCGACCCCAAGTGACCCAGGATATAAAATGGACAGATGGCTCTTACCAGGGGGAAATTACATACAGGCACTTTATTCAAGGCCCACAAAACCACAGCTTACAGGACCCACAAGGCACTCTGTTCATGTGTGGCATACAGTTCATAGGAGTCTGGGTTGGAGAAAGAAAATTACGCTAGCCACCCCACTGTGGGACTCGGAACAACTGGGCTCATTAAGGAAGACAAGAGGCTTCGATAGTTGGGATACTATAGGAATATCTAGGGTGGGTGATTTATGGAGAAAGGAGGAGGTAGTATCCTCTTCGCTTCTGCAACAAGAATATGAATTGGCAAATACAGAAAGATTCAGGTATCTTCAGGTACGGCATGCTCTGCAAGTGACTTTCCCAAGGGGGAGACACCCCCTGAGGCCTCGCCCCTGGAGGAAAGAATCCTCGAAGAATATATGCCTAAAAAAAGCAATATCCATGACCTATCTAAAATTGATTAACCACTCACCAGACCCTCTCCCACAACTCCGTAAAAAGTGGGAAAATGACCTATCAGAGCTAGAAGACGAGGACTGGCGAGAAGCATTGGCCTCGCCCAGAGAAGTCGCAATTTCTTCCAGATTAAAACTGGTACAGCTAAAAATACTACACAGAATATACTTCTCAGGGCCTGCACTGGTTAAGATGGGATACAGGGAAGACTCTAGTTGCAGGCGACAGTGCGGAAGTGTGGAAGGTACGTTCCGACATATAATATAGGAGTGCACACTCATCAGTGGGTTTTGGAAAGAAGTATGGAGGAGTATGGAGGAAACTCTGGGAGTGAGTCTTGTGCCTGAGGCCAAAAGGTGCTTGCTTAATATATATGGGAGCCTACTAATTTAGGTAGCAGGGAAAAAACATGGGTCACGTCGGGTCAGAAGGTTGCCAAGTGGAACACGCAAGGATGTGGGGGCACCGACAGTAACTGAATGGAAGAAGGACATGGATTGGTGCATATTTAGAGAAAAAATAGTATATGTATCCAGGGGGTGCCCAAAAAAATTTACACAAATATGGGGCAAATGGAACGAATATAGAGGGAAGATATGTGCTCTGCCCTTTTTTCCTCCCACACCTTCCCTTGATGAGCCAGAGACTTCCGAAAGCAGTGACAGACCGACCGTTTAATGTACCTAACACTGGGTGAAAAAGTATATGTCTCAAACCAGGATTGCTGTAAACTTATGGCACCAAATATGTGATGTTTGTAATGTTATTACGCTGCCATCAATAAAAATATATATAACAGAAAGAAATTACCATTTTCATAGACTTTTCTTCCTACTCAGAAGTTTGTATTTTGACCGATTTCGTGCATGAAAATAACTCTAAACACACTTATTTTAGTTCGAAAAGTGATGATTTATATCCGACAGTCATTTTCAGTCAAAATATTAAACACTCAAAAAATCACCATAATGACCATGCAAAGAAAGTTCCTCAAGTCCGGGGTCATCGTTTTTCATCAGAAAATTCATTTTTTGCACTGTACAAAAAATGATTCAAAATATCAATTGATTCACACCTCATGTTGAATAACCACTCTACAAGGACTCCCAGTGACCAAAATTGCCATTTTTATGTACTTTTCCTCCAACTCAGAAGCTTGTATTTTGACTGATTTTGAGCATGAAAATGATTCTAAACACACTGGGGCATATTATCAAGAACGGCGTTAAAATTATCGCCGCTTTAGCGGCAGAAAACTGCCGCTAAAGCGGCGATAATGGGCTTGATAATATGCCCTTGAGAATTCAATAGAAGTCCATGTTGACACCAGAACATGGGCTTCTATTAGAATTCTCAGAGCATATTATCAAGCCCATTATCGCTCGCTTTAGCGGCAGTTTCTGCCGCTAAGCGGCGATAATTTAACACCGTTTCTTGATAATATGCCCACTAATTTAGTTCCAAAAGTGATGATTCACATCTCACAGCCATTTTCAGTCAAAAGATTAAACATTCAAAAAATCACCATTATGACCATTTGGAGAAAGTTCCTCAGGTCTGAGGTCATTGTTTTTCATCGGAAAATTGATTTTTTTGGACTGTACAAAAAATGATTCAAAATGTCAATTCTATCATGTCTCATGTTGAATAACCACTTTTAAGACCTCCCAGTGACCAAAATTACCATTTTCATATACTTTTCTTCCTACTCAGAAGCTTGTATTTTGACTCATGCATGAAATGACTCTACACACACATATATTAGCTCCAAAAGTGATCATTCACATCCGACAGTCATTTATAGTCAAAAGATTAAACATCCAAAAAATCAATAATATGACCATTCGGAGAAAGTTCCTCAGGGCCCGGATCATTGATTTTCATCAGAAAATGGATTTTATGGACTGTACAAAAAATGATTCAAAATGTCAATTGTTTCATGCCTCGTGATGAATAACCACTTTTAAGGCCTCCCAGTGATTAAAATGACCATTTTCATACACTCTCCCTCCTACTCAGAAGCTTGTATTTTTGCTGATTTTGAGCATGAAAATGACTCTAAACACACTTATTTTAGTTTGAAAAGTGATGATGCACATCTGACAGTCATTTTCAGAAAAAAGATTTAAACATTAAAAAAATCACCATTATGATTATTCAGAGAATGTTCCTCAGAACCGGGGTCATCGTTTGTCATCAGAAAATGGATTTTATTGACTGTACAAAAAATGATTCAAAATGTCAATTGTTTTACGCCTCATGTTGAATAGCAACCCCAATGCACGGCAATGGCTTCCTTTTCAATATGGGAATACCTCTGTTCCGTCACATTCAGTGCTCGACTGGCGTATGCCTCTGGGGCCCACATGCCATTGCTCTGCCGTTGAGACAACACCGCTCCGAGGCCCATGGGGCTAGCGTCAACTGACAGTTTGAATTCCTCGGGTCAATATAGACTAATATGGTTTCAGCCGACAGGGCGCGCTTTGTGGCCTGGAAAACATTATCCTGTTCAGGCCTTCAGTTCCAGACGGTATTGGGCTTGACTAACTCCCTCAGTGGAGCAGTGAGGTCTGTAAGATTATGGATGAATTGGCCACAATACGTGACCTTGCCCAGGAAAATTCTTACTCCGGTCACATTTGTGGGTGCTGGGGCAGCCTGGATGTCCTGGACCTTGATAAGATCTGGTGACATCCCATTTCGGGAAAAATGGTATCCAAAAAACACTGTTTCTTTTTGGAGAAAATCACACTTCTCCCTGTTAGTCAGTTTTTCTTCAGGCAATGAAACACAGCCCTCAGACGATCAAAATGTTCCTCTAACATGGGGGCGTGAACTAAAATGTCATCACTGACATTGAGGACTCCTTCTAGGACAGCAAGCACGCTTCTAATTGTGTCTTGAAAGACTTCCGCTGCACTAGAGACTCCAAAGTTGAGACGCTTGTATCTCCCCAGGCTTACATGGGTGGAGAAAGTGGTGATGGCTCGGGAAGCGGGATCAAATATCAGCTGGTGATAACCAGCACGTAAGTCCATTTTTGAAAACCACTTCGAACTACTCACTTTGGCCACTATATCATCCACTGTGGGCATTAGATGCCGCTCCCGTTGGATGGCCAAGTTGGGTAGGGGCATGTCCACGCACATTAGAACTTCTCTGTGTTGCTTTGGCTTGCCTGCCACCAGAATAGGAGACACCCAGGGGGTCGGACCATCAAACTTCTCGATGATGTTTGCCTGCTCCAGTTTGTTCAGTTCCTCCTCCACCTTCAGTCGGAGGTGGAATGCCACCTGTCGATGCTTCAAAGCTACTGACTGGATTGAGTCATTGATATGTATTCTTATCAATCTGTCTTACAAGCAAACTATGCCCTCAAATAGTGATGCAAACTGAGCTAGTAAATCATCCACATTTTCTTGGTACACACTAAGCACGAATGCAACAAGCTGAAGGTGCTCTGCTGTCCTGCAGCTCAGCAACATCCCGGTGCACCCTTTTGTAACATATATCTTGGTCTGCGTTGAGCAAGATTGGTTTGTAATTTCAGCTGAGAACACTCCTGCTAAAGGGAGTGGGGTGGTAGACCCATAGGCAAAAGCTCATGTAGTCATGGGTCTCAGGATGGGTGAGGCTGGCAAGGTGAGCATAAACTGGGCCATGATATTGATGCAAGCTCCGGTGTCAATCAGTGCCTGCACTTGGTGGCCTTCCAAGAGTTTGTTACACTTCGGGATGTGTTTGTGTGAATATCCTTCGGGTTGCATGGCATGTTTTACGTGGATGACTCCTTCAACGTCATCATCCTCCATTTCCCCTTCATCTATTGGGTTGCATGTAGCAAGTACGGTATTGACCGATTTGGGTCTTTGACCCCTCGATGATACTGAAGAACGACATACCTTTGCAAAATGATTTTCCTTATTGCTTGTAGAACACTGCTTCCCTTGTGCAGGGCAAAGTCCCTTATAAGGGTATGGTCCCCCACATCCATAGCAAGTCTTAGGCTCAGATATTGGTTTGTTCCTTGTTTTCCTTTTGTCCTGGGTCCTCGGTGTTGACTGGCTATGCTTTGATTGTATGCTGTAGTGCTGCCTCCATGTTTGCTGTTCATACTTTGGACAGTTCTTTCGACCCACCCATGGTCAACATATCAGCCGTGGCCATGCCTGGAACTTGGGGAATGTTTTCTTGCAGTTTTGTTGAGGAACAGCTTTGAATTAATTGAGTCGGGATTTCGTCATCTGCATCCGGTAGTGTGCAGGTGCTATCTAATTCTCTCAGGTGAGCATAGAAAGTGGCAATGGATTTCTCCGGTAATTGCCTGGCCTGACACAGCAGACACCATTCATAGTCAGGGTTTGCTAACGGTTCGAAGTGGGCTATTGGTGCTCACTTCAGTGTGTCAGGGCATTGGCAGCCAGGCTCTGACCTGGAGTCTGCCGTGACAGAGACCCACCAGGAGGGGCTGGACACACACCGTGTCTAGCAGGCGGGATCACTAGAGAACAGCAGCGGAGCACGTCGGCCCCTCCACGCAGTGATGCGCCAACAGCCTGCGCGACACCGGAGGGCAAAGCACCAGTGCTGGTCAGGAGACGATCATCCTGGCAGGGACCTTGCTGTGATTGGAGCCCCAGCCCACAAGGAGACGAATGTCGAGGTATGCCATGGGTCCACACCCACTTGCTGCCAGTTGTTTGATTATAAAGCCCGCAACACGGCCTGGGCTTTCTGAGTTGTGCACACTGATCTTGTCACAGATTACAGGTTTCAGACCATGGAAACACTTCAACCATGAGGTCATGCACCAGGTCTGTTTATTTATACTCTCCGTCTCTACATCACAGCTGTGACCATCGAGAGCCAAACAGAGGGTAATTACACTAAACACCCCTCTGGGGATTATCACAGTGGGCATAGCCCACCGGCGTAAACATAACACATATGAGAGCAGTATTTATTCTACTGCTAATTCTTAAGTGTTGCATCTTACATGCCACACCTGGACTGGTCCAACCTGGCTCTTTCAAAGGGGGTAGGTACAAGAAGCTCACCTCTGCCCAACTGCAAAGTTCGTCAGACTGGATCAGGCACACATCAATATACGCTTCAATCTCATTTGAATGGACAGGTTAGATGTAGGAAAAGCACAGCAGAGGAAAATGAAGTTGGTCAAATGTGACGAGTGCAGAAAATCTATTGACGTCACATCCTCACCCTCTGAAGACCATAACTTCAGCCTCAAAATGCACACCAGATATGAATCTAGTGGGAAGGGGAAAGGGAAGAGAAACATGTGTCAGTTCTGCAGAGGTGGAATGTCTTGTGTGCCCTTGTTTGTCTCACCAACCAGGTCATTCAGGAGTCTGTTAAGACGAGACGTGTCAATCCACTGTCAACTAATTCCTATCTCCCTAGCCACAATGCAATGTGACTTACTTCACCTCTCTATCTGCCTCTTTACCTCGACTAGCATGCTGTCTCAAATGGATACAGGACTGCCTGCACAAGAGTAAAGCAAAGGATTATACGTATGATTTAGAATTGTGCTTTAATCCACCCCTTCATTCCCTGAATTTACTAGATTCTGCATCCCTCACAGTTCCACTGCCTGCATCTTATAAATGTGTGGGCCTCATGCCAGTACTCTGTTCTAATGCAGTACTAATGCATGTGTTCTATAACAACTCATTGAGACACATTTGCTCTCACTCCACTGTGCTATGAGGAGTACAGTTCTTTGATGTCACACACCTTTCAAGGCAACCTCAGTGCCTCTCATTATAGGCACATTTCTAAGCAGTCTCAATGCATCATAGCATAAACTGCACACTAAGCAGTCTGATGGTGTCACCCAACATCACAGCATGCCTCTGGTTACCAAACATATCAAGAAAGTCCCAATCAAGACAGACAGCACAGATCTACCAGGAAGGACTAGGAGGCAGTTTCTCCAACATAGGATACAGGTCAAAAGTTGGTGCCTGTTAACTATCAATCAGCTATTACCAACCTCTATGCAAGTCTTGCCCTGGACAAGGGAACAAAAATTATACATGTTACATTGAGTTCCACTTTAGATGGACCTCTGTCCCCAGCAGATTTGTGTAGTCTCCTGGGCCGGTCATTGTCTCCATTTGAATATACCCCAGGTAAGGACAAACAGCAACACCATTAGGAACTCCTCCTTCCTTCACACTCCAAATCAGCTGGCAAAATAAATGAGATATCACCTTTTTTCTGTAGCTATGCTGGAACTGCCCTCCTCCAAATCAGGCCGAATGGCTCTAAGTATGGGAATCTCATTTCCCCTGCATTTAAGCGTGCATGGAGTTTCAATTTTCCTAGTTGGGCCTTTTACCTCCCAAAAGAAAACTTTCCAACACTCTTGTTCTAATATCCTAGTCTAAAGCAAGGTGCATCATATTAAGCACATAGTTGAATATAGTGATGGCCACCATGTCAATGCATTGTATCCAATCCTACAGAGAGAGTTTCAAATGGCTCCTGATTTTCTGACTCCCATGCATTTGAAGTTATAGCTCACTAATTTGGAGGGAAAGGCTTGATTGTCTTTTCCCAACAGTGTTTTGTGTTAAGTGAGAGTCTTCATATTTAACCCCTTTATTCGGTTTATTCCCTAAAAGATTGAAAATAAATTAATTATGTCTGTTAACTGCTTGAAAGCTTTTTGTGGACTGAAAATTTTCAACATACATGAATATTATGATTCTTTCTCTTGTTATTGAATGAAGCTACACAACTGGTTTTGAGGTATTGTTAGGGCAACATTTTTTGCTTATCTATGTTAATGTATATTCATTTCCCCTGGTGAATGTAAGCAAAGTTTTGTGATTTTTCCCACTGAGATATTAAATCTACTTGACCCGCTCTCAGTCACTGTTTCGAGTTATAGGATGTTCTGGAGGTTGTTTGTGCTACAGGATGTTTTGTAGGTGGGACATGCTGTAGCAGGGAATCATGTGGCAACCCGCAGCCCTGCCCATGCTGTATATGTTGTAAAGGCTGCTATGCTTTAAAGAAGATTTGCTAATTTGTGATTCACACAAACTTGCATCTGCAGTGCAACTGAGAGTCATACTGGGGGCAACAGGAAAAGAAACATGTGCCAAGTGTAAGCCTCAAATCAGTGCTTAATTTGTGTTGGTGGTTGCAGGTGGGGCCCATCGGCACTCATTTTTGGGGATTGTGACTTTAATCCAGAACAAAAGGCAGAAATGCAGAAAAGAGAGAGAGGAGGAGGAGCAGAAAGATGGGAAAACAGTGACAAATTCAGAATACAGGAATGAAAAAGAACCTGCACGAGTGAAATAAAGGGACAAGGAAGGTAGAGTGGTGTTATAAAGAGGAATAGTGTGCAATCCAGACCAGACAGCCTCAGTATTCAGCAACCCCTGCCTTATTCTTTTACAAATTAAGCACTGCTGTAAATGTTTTTGTTTGTATGAAACTATATAGCTATTATACCCTGTTAAAAAGTGGGTTTAAAACCAAACCTCTTAATCATCATACACAGACAGGTCCAGTCCATACACAGAGAGGCCCAGTTGCATGCTTCCCCAGTATTTAAAAAATATTTAAGCGCAGAGTGAACTTGAATTCTAGAGAGCATTTTGCTAGTGTGCCCTGAATGTCCCCTTAGAAATGAGGAATTAGTTGAGGGAGCAGTAATTGAACTACAGTAATTAGACTCCCCTGGTTATTCTTTAATTCTTCACAAAGTCCCACCCAGAAATTCCGGCTGCTGAAACTAAACAGTTGTGTCATGTTTCCATGGATGACATAACCCTGAGAGGGCAGTAACTGCTGTTACTGGCCCCATCAAATTTAGAAGCAAGAAAGCAAGTTAAATAAGAACATTGTTTATACATAGAGTGATCTTTTCATACAGAATAATTGTTGGCAATGTATTTTGCTCAGCATTGCGATTTTTTATATTGTAAAATGCTAAGTCATAAAGCAGAACTCTGTCCTTTCACTCAAATTTATTGCATAACCATGCACTGTGCCAGGTCAAACAGATAAAAGCATGAGCCAATGGTTAGCAAGCCTGTTCTTGAAAATGCCCTGTGCAAACCTTGTTACTAATTCACAGCATTGACTACTTGTGGTTTGCCAAGCCCCTGCTCCCTTTTTTGTGAACAGAGGGAACCTGAGTGCAAGTTCCACCAGGTGTCAGATTAAAGCTGCCATTGCAGTGAAAACCCGTGTGTGGCTGTTCTGGCTAGAAGGAGATTTACCTCGAGCAGCACTGAATGAGTGGATAATTTATCATGGCCTCAAAATTACTGTTCTTCACAATCGCTGCTATTTTTGTGGCGTATTGTTTTTATAAACCTCTTCCAGAAAACACAGAGGAGAGATGGAAAATTACTTTATTAAGTTGGATGTTTGGACCAGTTGCACTCCTGGTAAGTTCCAAATTGCATTTTAGACCTCTAATATGACAACATTCTCTAGAATGTGCTGTTTGCTGCTATACATATATCTGAAAAATGTTAAATATGTAACAAAACCCAAGAAACCTACTGTAAAAAGATATAGATGCATTATTAAGTTTCGTAAATCATATGTAGTTGATAAAGGGTTACTTACATATACTTTTTAATGTATGGAATGGTTTATGAACTGAATATTGTCTTCATGGTCATAATATATTAATCTTTATTTCTGAATGTTGGGATTCTATTTCCTGTACATGTGTGAGGCCTAATTTAAATAGAACAATGGAGACACAGAACTCTCATATGGCAATATTTATGCAAAAGCCAAGCAGCAGAGGTTAACTAACTCCAGGGAGCGGTCGGGAAAGTGAAAAACGAGATTCGGTATTTACACAAGGACTTTCATTTAAAAAACATAATATGCCTCAGAACGATTGTATTAAGCAATATCGGCCACATTTACAAAGCAATATGGCAGACGCAAAGTTCAAATCAGAGCATGGTATATTTAAATGTGTGAAACCCAAATTGTTATTTGGGAACACTTTACAGAATCGCAATTTGGGTTGGCGAATGAATACCTAATAGGTATTTGGAAAGGGTGTGTAAAGCGGTCCTTTCCAAATACCCTTTTCTTAAGTTATGTATTAATGTTTTGAGACTATAATAGGGTCACAAAACATTAATATTTTACTACCAAGTCAAAGGAGGTGATAACTATTTGCCAATGAGAAGGGGTCTCCAAGGGACCCGATCTCCTTTGTGAATGTGTACAAAACATTTTTGAGAGGAGTCGGTGCTGCTCAAAAACAATTGTAAAATTTTCCATTTTTTGTTTTGAACGTATCCCGTGAAGCTGCTGCATTTGAAAAAAAAAGATTGCTTTATTTAAAAGGAATCACAGACATGTTGTCTGCTGAACCCTTAAGTATAATGGGTTTGCCCTCTGTCCCTCAGAACCTGGGAATATAATTATTGACTACAAGTGGTCCTGAGGCATGTCACAATTTTGGCAGAAATTGTGAAAAATGCTTTTCATTAAGCATGGATATAAAAAGTCAAATAATGATCCCTATCAGGCTGTGCGCGAGAGCTACTATTATTGATTCTTTACTTGCCTCTGCACATTGAAATTCTTAATGTCCATAAACCACGACACTGAAGAGTAATTCATCAATAACCTATACTATTCTGGTTGTCCATAACATACAGATTACATATATTACAATCCATTTCACTAACAAAACGTGGAAAATCAAATGTTTACCGTGTTCACATATACAGACATGAAAACATGAAGGACACACAGAGTTTTATGTTCACACTAATGAAGCTCAAGGTATCCTCATATTGTTTCCTTCGTATTGTGAGAAATGCTGAACAAAAAGCATTTCTCACAATTTCCATCAAAATTGTGACACCCGAAAAGATCTGCTGTACCCAGCAGCCCTTTAAGCCTGTGACTCTGGCCAATCATAGTGGGTTGCAATTTGCAACCTTCCTCATACATAATAATGTGGTAGGTCAAATACCAATGCATTTGGTAAGATTAGGACCACAAATTGCAACCTCTTCTACTGAAACATTTCAGTACAATACAAATAAGAAAATGCAAATTGCGAATTGGTATTATTTGTAATTTCCAATTTATTTTTTAGAATATTAGTAGATGAGGCCCTGTCATTTTTTATTTACATGAAGGAAAATAAGGTAGTTAAAATACAGATATTCACAAAAATGTAAGATTGAAGCAGTAAGATATACAAGTTACTGCCTAACTAGTGCTACAGTCAGTTTTAAATGTAGGGGAATTACTGGTTGGGACATGGGTTACTACCCAATAGCATCATGTCTCAGAAATTAGTAGTGGTGGTTGGAATTTTCCACTGGTAGGGTGCTGGGCACACTGTGGGTTGCTCATGGAAATCTGGGTTACCCAATGAACACAACAGATCACAGTTAAAACTAGGGAATTTATTTGAAGATTAAAATACAATTTCAACTTCATACCTTGATATATCTTGAATTCTGAGGGCTAGTGGGATGATGCAAACAGGTCTGGAATTAGGGGTGACTGACTGCACCAAAATGATAGCACAGTCCTAAAACTTAGGGTCAATAGTAAAAGTTGTCATATTCCTCCTCTTCAGAAAAGGGCACTCCCTCAAAGTTAGGAATGTTATGTACTGGTCAGGGACAATGCAGGCTCATCACGTTCACAGTCCTGGAATTCAAAGCCCTACATCAGGGAACAAATATGCCTTTCAGTTCCATTCGGATGTGCTGTGTGCAAGGTCCGCATTACTCTTGGGTGACACACTTCCTCTGTGAAGTGCCAGCAATCTTCAGTCAGCTAAGTCCTGCTGTCTATTTTTCTGGTTTGGAGTCAGTTCCCCACACTGTGCAATAAAACATGTCTTAGTCAAGGGGAGGCCTCAATATCAGGACTTATACAGACCCAAGTTCTGGTACTACAATGATGGGAAAGAGTAGCATGTGATGCTCTGCTCCTGACATGCACGCCCCTGGCTTGAGAGATAGAGCTCTTTACTGAATCACAAATGTAGCTTACTCATTAGAAAAGGCAAGTGCTTCCCACTTTGGGGCACGGCAGAGATCCAGGGCCAACAAAAACTCCTTCAATTTGGATGCAGTGCATTTTGTGGGCCGCATTCTTAGGCTTTTTGCAATGAAGGGGACAGCTAAGAAATGGCCTGAGTGAAAGCAAGCAACCAGCTGTCATATCCAATAAGGCTAGAAAGAACACCCAAAGGGAGACCATGATTTTGTACATGTGTTCATATGTATGTATGTATTGGTATTTACATAGCACAAAGCTAAATGGGGAGAAATAGACTGTTGCAATGGATGGATGGGAGATGATTCACAGTCCGTTATATCAAGTGTAATTTAACATATTTGCAACATACACATGTTTACATTACACAGATACATTACATGCCATTAATAATCAACAAGGTCTACATATCGTAGTATACACGCATTGGTTTTCAGATCTGCATGCTACGAGTGGATGACTGGATGAGAAGTTTCAAAGCCCAATACAGAAACAACAGATATTCTAATCTTCTTTGATTAGATTACCCCTCAGGAGCTTCATACTTGCCTTTGGTCTTCCCAATCTGGCCCTCAACCAATGTCTGTTCTCTCTGCATGAAATTCGGGTTTTCAGTTTGAGCAAGAGCTCTTTCTGCCCCCTCAGATAAGCAAACTGTCCTTCACCTGTTTTCTGGTGCTCAAACTACTTCCTAAAATTCTTCCATACCTTTCGAGTTAATCCTGTTAATCCTGTGATTATTGCAATTTTTTTATTCATAGGCGCACTCTCCTTTTTTGACACATAGACTTCAGTGTATTCCGGTTGGCACAGAGGGTTACTACGTCTTCTTGTGCTTCAGCATGTCTCAGTTCTTTTCATTGGCTGTCTATGTACAAACACGTCCTTTTTAAATGTATGTTAATTACCCTCAATGTTTTTCATAAATACATACATACATAAATAATTAAATAAATATATACATGCAAGAAGCATGACACAGATACAGAGTACACAGTACAAATTCCTAGGATGGAATTAAGGATCTCAGTTCTATAGGGGTGCAGATACAAAGACCTGGCCCTTCAACTAGAATCAGCTGGCAACAACCATCAGTCTTCCCATTTCCTTGAATGTGGAGGGCAGGAGCCACTATCGAATATGTACTTTGAGTCATGTAAGACTTTAAGTGCGTTAGACCCGATTTAGCAGACCCCTTTTCTCTGATGATGGAATGCCAGTGAAAATTAGGTTCCCCTGTACTGGACTCAGAGTACGTCATTTTTTCTAATTAAAAGCCCAAGGTAGATTAGGAAAGGTTGAACCAAGTCAGAGTCCCATAAAGTTCCTTGCCAGTGGAAAAGATTTGGGGATAGCTGTGCTAAACATGTTTGCCTTCACAAACAGTCCGCTTTGCAGAATTGGGCTGTTTGCAAACACAAAAATGCCTTTTCTGATATACAAAGCCCATATTGCAATTCGGTAACCTGTTACCGAATTGCAATTTGTGTTTGCTATTAGGTATATGGAAGGGGTGTGTTTGGGGCAACCTTTCTAAATCCTAATTCGCATTGGTATGTACGAATGTTTTGCGACATAAATGCAGTTGCAAAACATTTGCACTTAACCACCAACTCAAAGTTGGTGGATAACCATTCACAAATACCCCCTTTGAGACTTGTTGAAAAAATATTTTATGAGCAGGCAGTGGCCCAGGGAACCACTGCTTACTCTTCAAAAAATGAAACTTAAACATTTCATATTTTTCTTTGTAAATGCATCCCGTTTTCTTTTAAGGGAAATTTGCTGCATTAAATAAAAAAGATTGCTTTATTTAAAAGCAATCACAGACATGGTGGTATGTTGACCCCACCAGGCCACCATCCCTGTGATGGCAGCGAATCTTAGTGGGTTACAAATGACGACATACCTCATTAATATTCATGAGGTATGTCTATTTACGACTCATTATGAATGGCTAATGAAACTCAAAATAGTTTTGCACATTAGGAATAGCGATTTCCTAATTGTGATTCGCAAAAAATCGCAACTAGGAAATCGCTATTCATAACTTTCATACATCTAACCCAAAGTGACAAATGTGGGGAGAGAATGCAGGGTAATGAATTATGCATTTTATTGCCCAATGTTGGGAATTGCCTAGTCAGACACAGGCTCAAACCATTGACTTTTCCCTGAGTAGCAGTAGTAGTAGTAGTAGTAGTAGAAGTGCCAGCAGTACTAGTAGTAAGAGCAGTAATAATAGTAGCAATAGTAGTAGCAAAGGTAGTCGTACTAGCAGTAATAGTAGTTGTTGTTATAGTAGTAGTAGAGTAATAATTCTGAATTACTTGACCACCCTGTGGCATTAGTTAATGCTAGATGTGAGAACAGCGAAGCTTGGATAAACCAGAAGGAATAGCTAGGAAAAAATAGAAAGGTTTTTTAATTGCACTTGTTTTGGTTCTATATATATATATATATTTTAAAAATTTCTTCTGGAAGATATTCCTACTGGTTGATTTTGGACTTTCAAATCTAAGTCTATAGCTGCATATTGTAGAAGAGAAAATCTCAGCTCTTAATTTATAGTCACTAAAGACATGCTAGCAGGAACCAGAACAATACATTACAGAGATCATTGCTGGAAACAAATTGCTGAACCCTGACAAGCCTCTGAGCTGATTTATCTTCATTTTAGAAGCACTTCACTTCAATAATAGTACAAAAAGGTGAAAATACCTGAAAAAAACACAGGTTTCAGGGACGTTATATTTTGAAATTAGCATTTAAAAAAACTTAGATATTCACTGAAAAAACCACAGGTTACAGGAATGTTATAGTTAGGCTGACATTTGACTCGTACAAAACCAGAGAAATTCAGCAGTTATAGTTGGCTGAGCTAACTATAACTCATGCCCCCGCAATGCACTGCTTATGACCTCACATATGACATCACTCATGTCACTGATGACATCACTGATGACATTTCAAATGACATCACTGATGACACCATCCAGTGACTGTGAGTGTTTTTGAAATGTTTATGAGTGTTAAATATATATACACCAAGGTGTATTAATGAATCAGTGGGTGTATGAGTGCGTGTATGGATTATTTAGTGGGTGTGTGACTGACTGTATAAGTGAGTGATTATATGTGTCTCAGTGAATGTGAATGTATGGGTGAGTGATTAATTTGTGTGAATGGCTGTATCAGTCTGTCAGTTGGTGTGTAAGTGACTGCATGGTTTGTGAGTAGGTACATGAGTGGCTGTATGAGTTATTGATTGGTTGTCTGAGTACCTATATGGGTGTATGAGTGCCTGTGTGGGTAGGTGAGGGGGTGTGTGACTCCCTGCATGGATGAGTGAGTGTGTGAATCAGTGGCTGTATGGATTTGTGAGTGTGTCTGTGAGGGGCTGTATGGGTGAGTGAGTATGCAAATGGTTGTGTTGGTGAGTAAATGGATGACTCAGTGGTATATGTGTGAGTAACTGCATATGTGAAAGGCAGTATACGTGAGTGTTGGAGTATATAAGTGACTGTATGTGTGAGTGAGTGATTGTGAGAGTCCCTATATCAGTGAGTGTGTGCTTGTGTCAGTGACTATATAGGTGAGTAAGTATGTGTTAGCATCTGTATGAATAAGTGAGTTGGTGTGTGTATAACTGTATAGGTGAGTAAGTGGCAGTGTGATTGACTCTATGGGTGAGCGAGTAGGTGTGTGAGTAGCTCTATGAGTGTCTGACAGTGTATGAGTGGCTGTATGGGTGTATGAGTGGATATGTCAGTTGCTGTATTAGTGAGTGAGTGGGTGTATGAGTGGCTGTATGGGTGAGTGAGTGGATGTGTGTGTAGACCTATGAAAGAGTGAGTGGGTATGTAAGTACTGGTATGGGTGTGCCAATGATTTTGAGAATAGTAGTGTGAAAGTAGAAGTGGGTGTATGACTGGTTTACATGGGGATGGAAGACGCTGCCTCAGAGATTCTGTAGACGATGTCATCAGTGATGTCATCAGTAATGTCATTTGAGATGTCATCAGTGATGTCACTGACTATATAATGAGTGATGTAATATGTGAGGTCATAAGCAGTGCATTACAGGTTTGAGAGTTACAGTTAGCTCAGCTAACCATAACTGCTGAATTTCACTGGTTTTGTACGAGGGAATGTCAGCCTAACTATAACGTCCCTGCAACCTTTGATTTTTTTCAGTGAATTTCTATGGTTTTTTAAATTCTATTTCCTAACTTTAATGTCCTGTAACCTTTGATTTTTTTCAGTGCATTGCTAAGGTTTTTTAAATGCTAATTGTTAGCTATAGCGTTCTTGTATCCTTTGTTTTTTCAATTTCTAAGCTTTATTTAAATTCTAATTGTAATGTCCATTCTTTTGTAAGTGAACCTATAAGATTTTCTTACTTTCTTTCTATAATTGGATATTGTGTATTATTATTTATATAACACACCACTGATTTTTTGATTTCATATGTCTTGATCAGAAAATACATTAACAACTGTTTTTTTTTTTAACAATTTTGTAAGTCGGCACAACATTGTTGCATTTGCAGTGGAGAGTCTGTCATGAGTAAATGTATCTGACCTACTGAAAAATACACTTAAAGACATTTTTAAATAAAGTTTAACTCTAAATATGTAGTAGATATTCCGTTAACGTTTCTTTCTAGGATCAATTTGAAAGAAAGCCCCCTTCTCACAAAAAAAGATTATTTGTGACTACCGAAGTCATTGCGATGACGGTAGTTGCGAAGAGAGTGTGGTTTATACAAGGTGTAACACATATATATAGACATATTCTACAGTATATTTAACAGCAGAGGTGTATTAGTGTACTTTTCCAACTCATTTTGTTCTAGTAAGTTTCCAGATTAATTGCCTCCAAACACTTTTTCCCGTTTCCGCGAAGACAGAGGAAGTCGCGATGACGTTGGTAGTAGCAGATAGCGTGCTTATTTCAACAACTCTGAAGCGTATATGTAGAGGTACTGTGAACAAGCTTAGTTTAGCTGTTCACTATTATATTATTGCAAGTTCTGCTTTTCTTTCTATTATTATACAAAACTACTTTAACCTTATATTTTGAATTTCCGCTTCACCGCGGTAACTGCAACTATTTAGGCCACCGCGAATATCACATGACAGGAAAAACAAGGAATATGATTGGATAATATACTTTTCAGCAAAATCAATAGGAAGTACACATCCACTGTTCCTTCTTGAATCTTCTTTCATAGAACTTCATTCTGAGCAGGTGGATTCATTTTGCAGTGGAAACTTGTTGCTGTTTTTTTCTATCAGAATTGGCAACACAGCAAGGAGATGGAGGTCAGCAGGAACAACAGCTGGACCAGGATGTGAAGGAGGTGGACAGTGAAGATCGGGAAGAACGGAAACCTCAACAAAAGACAGCCAGTGAGGCTTGAGATTTTTTTTACAATCCCATCAGGTGAATCAAAAACAACTGCCAAACTTGTGCAATGCACACTTTGTGAGAAGACCCTCTCTAGAGGCACCAACTAGAAATATTCATGTGGGACAACATCCATGGTATACCATCTAAAAACCTATCATAAAAAAACCTCTCCAATGGGCGATCAAGCAGAGGGAAGCTGGGGGACAATCTCCTTCAGTGGCAGCAGCAACAATTCCTGAGGTGCAGACTACTGCAACAGATATGGCTCCAGAGATGGCAAGAATGGCCACGTACTGCATGGACTGTAGTGTTATCATAAGTGCTGGTGAGCAGTCTCTAACAGCTATTCACAATGCTGCAAAACAGCATATGCTAATTTTTTCCTCTTTTATATGTTCTGCACATTTTTCAGTGCATGTTTTTTCAATTCCTGGCCTAGTGTGATGGGTGCTCTTCTCCGCCCCTCTAGTAAAGTCTGCAACCTAGGCGTCATCATTGACGACCAACTCTCTATGCATCATCAGACAGTCAAGGTAGCAGCCACCTGCTTTACCATCTTGAAGTGGCTAAGAAAGATCATTTGGATGCTGCCAGAGTACACGCAGAAAACAGTGGTCCAGGCCCTTATCACCTCGAGACTGGACTACTGTAATGTCCTCTACCTCGGTTCTAACAAGGCGGTGACGCGCAGGCTTCAGCTGGTCCAGAACTCTGCCGCACGACTACTTTGCAGGGTACCTAGAACGACCTCGGTCTCTGGCCACTTGAGAGACCTGCACTGGCTCAGGGTGGAGAACCGTATTAAGTTCAAAGCCCTGAGCTACATGTTTAAAATTAAAACTGGTGTTGCCCCCAAATATCTTCAAGCCATGGTCAACCCTTACGTGCCCTCTAGGTGCCTCCGCTCATCTACTCAAGGGAACTTTACTGTGCCTAGAATAAAGTTATCCTGGATGGGAGGAAGGTCCTTCTCCTACCTCGGCCCCTTGTTATGGAACTCACTTCCTAAAGCCATCCATAACGAAACGGCATACATCCAGTTTCGGAAATCTTTGAAGACTTGGCTCTTCAGCCAGTAATTTTAGCTGCCTTTTGTTCTTTTGTCTCGCTTCGGCGCCGGGAAACCCTTTTTGGGTAGCTGGTGCGCCTTACAAGTTTAATAAATAAATAAATAAATAAATTCCTGCTGTCCAAGGTGCCATTTTTGTTATAATAAGAAACAACACTAAAAAATTACAACTTTACAAAAGCCTTAAAAAATAAAAAGGTTCCTGTTGGAACCGCCTTTTACAGTTAAAAAAGATAAAGTATGTATAAATGTTGAAATGAGTGTATGGCTGGTGTATGAATAATTGAATGAGTGCACAACTGGTGCATGGATGTTACAATGAGTGAAGCAGTGGTGCCTGAGTAAATCTATGAGTGCATAAGTAGTGCCTGAGTGATTGGATGAGTGCAAACATAGTGATTGGGTGATTGCATGTGTGCATGGATAGTGTGTGGCTGAATGGATGAATACATTTGTAGTGCCTGTATTATTGCAAGAGTGGAATGGTAGTGCCTTAGTGAATGGATGATTGCATGAAAATGGCTGGGTGAATAAATTAGTGCATGGATAGTGCCGAGTGAATGGATGAGTGCATGCATAGTACCTGAGTGAACAGAGGAGTGCAAGGGTAGTGCCTGAGTGATTGGATGTGTCCATAGGTAGTTCCTGAGTGAATGGATGAGTGCTTTGGTAGTGCCTGAGTGAATAGGTGAGTGCATGGGTACTGGCTGAGTGATTCAATATGTGCTTGGTTAGTGCCTGGGTGAATGCATGAGTGAATGGATGAGTGCAGGTGTAGTACCCGGGTCATTAGATGAGTGTTTGGATGGTGCCTGAGTGAATGGATGAGTGGAAGGGTAGTGCCTAGGTGATTGGATATTTGCATGTGTAGTGCCTGAGTGGATGGATGAGTGCATGGATAATGCAAGAGTGAATAAATGAGTGCATGGGTAGTGCCTGTATCATTTGATTAGTGTATGGGTAGTGCCTGAGTGAATGGATGAGCGCATGCATACTGCCTGATTGAATGGATGAGTGCAACAGTAGTGCCTGGGCGATTGACAGAATGTATGAGGAGTGCCTGGTTGCTTGGATGAGTGCATAAGTACTGCCTGGGTGATTGCATGAGTAATGACTGGGTGAGTGGATGAGTGCATGGGTAATGCCTCAGTGAATGAATGAGTGCAAGGGAAGTGCCTGAATGATTGGATGAGTGCATGGATAGTGCCTAGGTGATTTGGAGAGTGCTATAGATACTGCGTGAGAGAATGGATGAATGCATGGGTACTGCTTGGGTGATTGGATGTGTGCATGGGTAGTGCCTCAGTGAATGGATGAGTGCAAGGGTAGTGCCTGGGTGATTGGATATGTGCATGGGTAGTGTCTGGGTGAATAGATGAATGCAAAGGTAGTGCCTGGGTGATTGGATATGTGTATGGTTAGTGCATGGGTGAATAGATGAGTGCATGGGTAGTGCATGAGTGAATGGCTCAGTGCAAGGGTACTGCCTGAGTAAATGAATGAGTGGAAGGGTAACACCTGAGTGATTGGATGAGTGCAAGGTAGTGCCTGGGTAAATGTATTAGTGCAAGGGTAGTACCTGGGTGATTGGGTGAGTGCATAGATAGTGCCTGGGTCATTGGGTGAATGAATGCATAGTGCCTGCATGATTGGGTGAGTACATATATACTGCCTGGGTGATTGAATGAGTGTGTGGGTTGTGCCTCCTTGAATGGATGACTGCAAAGGTAGTGCCTGAGTGAATGGATGAGTGCATGGATAATGGCTGGGTGAATGAATCAGTGCATGGGTAGTGCCTCGGTGAATGGATGAGTGCATGGGTAATGCCTGAGTGAGTGGATGAGCGCATGCTTGGTATCTGAGTGAACAGATGACTGCATGCCTAGTTACTGAGTGATTGGATGTGTCCATGGGTAGTGGCTGGGTCAATGGATGAGTGTGTGGGTAGCACCTGAGTGAATAGATGAGTGCATGGGTACTGGCTGAGTGATTCTATATGTACATAGTTAGTGCCTGGGTGAAAGCATGAGTGCATGAGTGAATGGATGAGTGCAAGTCTAGTGCCTGGGTCATTAGACAAGTGTTTTAATAGTGCCCAAGTGAATGAATGAACGCATGCATAGTGCCTGAGTGAATGGATGAGTGGAAGGGTACTGCCTGGGTGATTGGATGTGTGCATGGGTAGCCCCCCGGTGAATGGATGAGTGCATGGGTAGTGCCTTACTGAATGCATGAATGCAAGCATAGTGCCTCAGTGAATGCATGAGTGCATGGGTAGGGCCTAGGTGAATGGATGAGTAGAAGGGTAGTGCCTGGGTGAATGAAGAAGTGCATGGGTATCAATCAATTTCTCTTTATTCGATCAGATTAAAAATGATCATAAAAGTACAAATAGATACATCGTCATAAAAATTATACACAGTTTTGTTTTTTAAAATTACAAACATTTCAACAATAATTCTAAGGTAAAAAAGAAAACATATGTGCCTTAATATCGTTAAAATCATTTCATGTACTAAGTCTAGACAACCATATTATCTCTTTTTTTTTTACAGTCTCACTGATCTATGGGATTTGTGCTTAGTTAGATCAGATAAGTTCATATCACTGGTCTATTCGCCGTCCCCTTCCTCTTCCTCATGCAGGCCCATAGGAATGACGCCATTGAGTAACAAACCAAAGGGTCAGGTAATGATTTTAGAAAATAGAGTGCCACCCGGCAGTGCTGAAAATTCCCTTTCTTTAAAATTGGTTTGAGGAAGACATTCCTTTCGTTCTCGTATAGCTTGCAAAATAAAACTAGATGCAGTTCTGTTTCGGGTGATAGGTTGTCACATGGACATGTGCTTAAATCCGAGTGATTATATGTTTTGTCAGGATAGACTATCATGAGAGGGATCAAGTTAGTGCGAAACCTCAGCAATATAAATCTATGTTGCGACCTATTCACATTCGCTAAATAAGAAAACCCCCCCTCTATTAAAGGTGGAATGAGGCAGTATGTCCTAACAGCGCATTTCTCTTTATATTGTTCCTTGCGCTTGTACTCAGACATCAACAAAAACATATTAGTAACCTTCTGTTTGGAAACTTTCTTACAGGCCAATGGGTCTTTAAACAGTTCCGGGAGACCTATCTCCCTTAATACCAGCTCTACATAACTGAGCCATCTGGACCTCTTCCACTTATCCATGGCTAAGCAGCTCCTTATTATTAACTGAGGGAGTGGCACTGTGTCTCTCCTCCAAATTGAATGCCAAAGAAGGAGTGGGGCTAATTGTATATAATCTGAAATAAAAGGCAAGCCCAATTCCGCATGTAAGATGCAGTTAGTGAAAGAGGGAGGAAGACCCACTACAGATTTAAAAAATTTGTTCTCAATGGTTTGTAATGGTGTCAGTGCTACCACACCCCAAACGCCAGCACCGTAAGTCACTGCTGATTTTACTCTAGCCTGATAAATATTTGTTATCGGTAATAAGGGTTTAGCACCTAGTTTTCTGGCAAAAGATTTTACAGCAATGATACCCCTCTCCATCACCATCTTCCTTCCTTCCATCAATTTCACCCATGACAGATCTTTGTCAAAGAGGATCCCCAAATAGGGGAAGGAGTCCACTACCTCTATTCTTTTCCCATCCGCATGAAAATACAGCATTTTTTCTCTTTTTGCTGCCCCAGCAACTATTACAAAAGACTTAGTTTGGTTCACTTTCAATTGTAGTGAATCCATGAAAGAGACATACGCTGTTATCAGCTTTTGTAGCCCAAGCCCTGTTCTTGCAATTAGCACCGCGTCGTCCGCATAGGCCAGTATAGGTAGCATTCGATTTTCAAAGAGGGGAACATCCCTGGTGGTCATGGTTAGTGCTTTCTCTACTCCATTCGTATATAAGGAGAAGAGAAATGGAGCCAATACACAGCCCTTCCTTACTCCCCTGGAGATTTTAAAAGAACACGTACAATCTCCAGTTTTGGTAAGGCGAACTGATGCGGTCGCATTTACGTACGACTGCCTGATGAAGTTTAATATGGCTATGTCGACCCCCATCGTCTGCATTATGTCCCATAGCTTATCATGGATCACGCAGTCAAACGCAGCGCTCAGATCCATGAATGCCATGTATACTTTCCCGTCCTTCATTCTCATGTACTTTTCAATGGTCAATGCTAAATTCAGACATTGGTCCACAGTACCCCTTCCCTGCTGGAATCCATACTGGGCCTGGATTAAGATGTTTTTCTCCTTTGCCCATCCCTCTAGCCTGGAAAGGAGGAGACGGCCCATAAGCTTTGATGTTGTATCCAGCAGGGAATTAGGTCTATAATTCTTGGGGTTGGCCCTGTCTCCTTTTTTGTAAATGGGTACAATGACCCCCGATGACCATGAAGGGGGGGGCCTGCTGAAGCTATGCTGTTCATAACATTCGTTAGGAGTGGTATCCATAAGTCTGGGTTCTCTTGAAAAAAATCAATTGGGACACCGTTGGGTCCTGGAGCCCTTCCCATACTACATGATTCCAACCCTACTTTAACTTCAATAAATGAAAAAGATAAAGACTCAGGGTGCATTTCCTGCGCTGCCACATAGTGCGGTAAGGTATCAGGATTTGAGGCAAAAATATTCTCAGAATGGGAAACCCATGCCTCCTCATCGACATTTATGTCTATTGACGGATCACTAGGGCTTTTAAAATATGGGGCATTTACCAACTTCCAGAAGTCACTGGTATTTCCCGAAGTAGCTGCCTTTTCAAGGTTGGCCCATAGGTCCTCCCTGATTTCCTTTTCTCTCTTTTTTCGTGCTAGGTTGTACGATGCCCGCACTGTTTTTATTTGTTCCTGGCTTCTAGGCCTAGCCTTTAACGCATGCAACAAAGCCCTCCTCGCCTTTGTGCTTGATGAATCAAACCAGCCCTTACCTTTTGCATTATTTGGCGCTCTTTTCCTTGTAAGGGCTGTTTTTATATTTCCTAGGATGTCACGGAAAGCTAGCACGACTTCCCCTGTGTCAGCATCTGGGTCTAAGCACAGTAGTATATTGTCATGTGAGTTTAATACAACTTCTGGAATCACCTTAATTTTGTCTATATGTGCCCATTTTAACTGAACCCCATTTTTCCTTGCAACAATCGGTGTTTCAACATTGCTGCGCTTTTGTCTCTCCTGTATTAGTATCTTCAACTCTATTGAGACAATAGCATGATCACTAAAAGTCATAAATAAAGTTCCTACCTTATTGACTCTTGCACCGAGAGGGGGGGTTAAAAGTATATAGTCAATTGTTGACTCCACCCCATTTCGGTGAAAGGTTTTCGGCAAAATATCTGTTACTGGGTCTGGGTCGCAAATTATTTCCATATTTAGGGAAGCTAATAACTTATTTAAGCCATTGCCATACTCACTGTGTGTAAAATGATGTATTGGGTTTCCCTCCAAGTCCTCTAAGCCACAGACAGACATTGCATTATGGTTACAGGGGTGTATATTGAAGTCACCTAACCATTATTGAAGTCACCTAACCATGGGTAATGCCTCAGTGAATGGATGAGTACAAGGGTAGTGCCTGAGTGATTGGATAAGTGCATGGATAATGACTGGGTGAATGAATTAGTACATGGGTAGTACGTGGGTGAATGGATGAGTGCAGGGGTAGTTCCTTAGTGAATGGATGAGTGCAAGTGTAGTGTCTGGGTGATTAGATGAATGCATGGATAGTGCGTTGGAGAATTTTTGAGTGCATAGATAGTGCCTAAGTGAATGGATGAGTGCATGGGTACTACTTGGGTAATTGGATAAGTGCATGGGTAGTGCCTGGTTGATTGTATTGTGTGAGTAGCGCATATTTCTATTTTTTATTTAAAGAGTTTGATATAGCATGAACAAGACCACAGGGGGTATCAGAGCGCTTTACAGATGGGTAGTTACGAGGGTACAAGAAATAACAACATTAGCATAGACCGGCCCAGCAACGGTCAACATCGGTCACAACAGTCAAACATTTCAATAAAGGCAAGAGTAAGACATCAAATCCTAGGAAAGACTGGGTAAGTAGGTGAGTAGATGTCTGCAAGAATAGCACCTGGGTGATTGGATGAGTGCAAGGGTAGACCCTGGGTCATTAGATGAGTGCAAGGGTAGTGGCATTGTGATTGGGTGAGTACACAGATAGGGTCTGGGTGATTGGGTGAATGCATAGATACTGTCTGCATGATTGGATGAGTGCATGGATAGTGCCTGGCTAATTTCATGAGCGCATGGGTACTGCCTATGTGATTGGATGAGTCCATGAGTAGTGCCTGGGTGACTGGATGAGTGCATGGGCAGTACCTCAGTGAATGGATGAGTGCATACATAGTGTCTGGTTGTTTCCATAGTGCATGGGTAGCACCTGGGTGATTAGATGAGTGCCTGAGTAGTGGCTGGGAGATTAGATGAATTCAAGTGCAGTACCTGAGTGATTGGATGACTGCTTACGTAGTGGCTGGATGATTGGACTAGTGCAACTGTTGTGCATGGGAGATGGGATGAGTACATGAGTAGTAACTCAATGAATCCGTTACTAGATTAGTGATTTGACACACGTAATATATCTCAACCTCCAACCACTGCGAAGAAATAAAAAAAAGACAAATATATATTAGAATTGTATTTCGAACATTAGGCAACCAAACAACAGACAATGTTTTTTTACCAAAACTTTAATTCAACATAGACAATTGTTTTTGTGCTTTTTCCTGTTTCTAGCTTTCATACTTTGTATGAACACTCATCATGAAACAATAGGAAAAAACAATCAATGGATTGTAAAAAAAGAACAAATGTGCACAGTAGATCATTATAACTATGTCACATTGTTCACTGCACTCACTACAGTTTTTTAATACTGGCTTGCTGATAGCTTACTACCTTAATAAAAACAACTATATGGTAAAATTGTTTCTGATATTATTATATCTGGTACAAAATGTCCAACAATTATGAAGCAGTCTTCATTTTTTCATATCCTTTTGTAAACATCATCCGTGTTAGGCCAAATGATGTCTAAACTGTTCTTAGTCCATGTGTGAAAAACATAACTCATAGTACAACGTAGAAGTTGCTGTAGCAGAAACAAAAGGGGACTTTTTTTAGCGGTGAAGAGACTTTTCACATGCAACTTATGGCTACTGGTATTATAGTACCTTCATTTACTTTTAATCTGTAGTAACACAATGTATTCCTCAAATATTTATAAATTCCTTTCTCACAGTTAAAAAGAGTCCTTCATTTCTAACAGGTTGCTGTAGACAATACCCTCAATAGGCCGAATAATCTCTCAGAAACACGTAATCCATATATATATCAACACAATACCACATTTTCTTATCTTATATTCTCCTTAGAACTTCAGTTCTAGAAACAGCAGATATGAGTTTGGTACCTTTTGGGGTAGTCTTGATTTGAATGTCACTTGCATGTCATTGCACTCTGTCCATCCTGTTTGATATCGTAAATATATTGTGCAGTGTCCAGAGGTTATAGTAACTCCTTCATGAAATATGATTGCTATAGTTGTGAAAGTTCTATTTGAGATGGAAATTTGTACTACTTTAAAGTTTGTAATTTCAGTCCCTAACTTAGTACCATCCACACTGATTCGTAGTAGCATTGCTATGATATATTTTCCATACCTCTGTAGAAACAACGTTGACCTAAGTTCTGATCTAAGTTCGGCCGACACACTGCCGAAGATCGTAAAATTGAAAGGGGTGAGGCAGCTGTGTTGCAATAAAGAACCCCAGCGGCATCACACTCCACAGTGAAGCAGAAGGGATGTAAAGAACGAGGGGATCAGTGCCTTCCACATAGGCCATCAAACACTGATAGCACTCAGCAGTGGGCTGTGCAAGGAAGGAGCATGCAAGATTGCGGCGGAGTAACAGCTCTAAGCTGGAGCTCCGCCGGGTGAGGCCCAAAATTAGCCTGGGGTCGAGCTGGAGGACGAGGCGGACGGCGCTTCCCAGAAACACCGGGACAGGTGCTTTCGCTGGAACTATGATGATGCCCCCTGGGCGGAAACCAAAACTGTCCATACTTACCGAGGAGCCTGAGCAACCTTGGCTGATGCCTGGTGGAGCTGTCCTATACAGCTATAGAGGAGTTTGGCTCTGGTTCACCCCCTTGGCCGTCACCTACCCAGCCAGACATTGGACATTGTTTTCCTCGTCTCCCCGTTGTGTTTCCTTCCCTCCCCCGCCTCCTCCCTCTGTGACCATTCCCCCTCTACCTTTCATTCTCCATATGACGTGTGTCTTGGCTATGCTATGCGCTAATAACTCATATTTGTGTTATCTCATGTTTTTCTCCTATGTCTATACTTGGTTCCTGTAATTGATGTAACTATGTAACCTGTAACTCGCTGATCCTTATGTAAAGCGCTTTGATAACTTCGGGTCTAGCCAGCGCTATATAAAACTTTGCAACTAAAATAAATAAAAATCTATAGTTTGGACAGCTCATATCTGTAATGTTAAGTAGAGGATTCGTTCTGAATTGATTTCAGTGCTTAACGTAAATTCACAATCTTCACAGTTAAGGGTCCATTTATAAGTTAAATCAAATTATTCATTGATATTCACATCTTCTTCATCTAATAGTCCTAGCATTACCATTAGAAATTATTGAGCATCCTGCTGACGATTTTGAGAAAACACTACTGACACAGTACAGTCATTAGTGAGCTTTTTTTTATTCCTTTATTCCAGTAGCAGAATGTATAATACTTCTATCACTTCTTAATTCTTCAAGTAAACTACACAGTTGTGAAGACATTGCTTTATCTACCTTTTCTTTAATAGAATTTGTAAAACAAGGCAAATTATATAGTCCTTTTAACACTACATTTGCATTACAGTTCACTCCAGATGTATTATCAAAGTGATAGCCTTGTGTTTCCTCATTGTACTTCAGTTTTCTGTTTTTTTCCTCCTTGTTGTTTTTCTTTTGTTCATCTTTCTGTTCAAATGTGATAGACTCTTTAGATATTTTCCACTTTGGACACAGTATTGCTTTTTGAACCACAGGATACTGACCTAAATGAGGTGCATATTGAGCTCTCAACCGATTATACACCGTTACACAGCTTACATCAGCACTTACTTTCTTCTCATCAAAATCAATGAGAAATAAACAAGACAATTTTCTAATTTGCGACAAAGCAACAATTGACATTCCTTCTTTGAATACACTACTACAAATATTAACAAGACCTATATCTACACTCAAACCTTGCGATTTATGAATAGTTACTGCATACACTAAAGACATTGGGAACTGCTTTCGCTGGACATACAAGTCTTTCACAAGTAGGAAACATACAACACATCTACCAATCTGCTTAACTTCAGCAATATCATCACATTTTATGGCTAATTATTCCACATCATTTCTGTTTGGATAGTTAACAAACTTCATAACCTTACCCATTAAACCATTCAGTAGCCCTTCTTCAACATTTCAATTATGACGTAAGATTACATGTCAATTTTTACAGGTACGTAACTGTTTTTCTAAATCTGCAGTTTTCGACACAGACTTTTCTAAACTATCCAATTTCGATTGCAGTTTTTCTGTTAGTAGCACTGTAACTTCTTGATGTTCCATTTTATCATTTGCTCTAAATTCGACGATCTCTTCTTTTCCCAGTTGCAATAATTGTTCATTGAATTTACTACACTCCTCAAGGGTTGGCATCAAACAAACAATAAACTTCTCTTCCTTACCAAAATTGTACATTACTTCAGCAGCTGAAATATTACTTGGAAACAAATTTTTGATGAGACGGGTTTGTAATACTGTCTTTCCCTCTTTTGTGAGGACTCTCACTCTTATATCCTTTAGTATATCTGCATAATTCATATCTGTTGCATATCTGATGCTCGGCGCATATTTTGGTTTAACTCTTTGTATTGAAAGTTTTACCAAATGTTTAAATTTCCAATACTTAATAGTACATTCCTTGTTTCATTATGTAGTAGTTTCTTGACTACAGGTTGTCCTTTTACAGGAGTTAGTTGTAGTAGGCCTCCAAAGACTATTAAGTGTTTTCCCCCACAAATTACATCGTAGTCAGTTTTTAATATTTGCTGCATTCTTAAATTCATAAAAGCTAGCATTAGGGTAGACACCATGCTGACTTCATCAATAATTAGTAGCTTTAATACTTTTGCCACTTCATGACAATCATCACCAGATAATTTGTTGTAATTTCTTGTCATTTCAACAGGCAGCATTAACAATCAATGAAGGGTAACTCCTTAAACATTATGAGCAGCTAAGCCTGTTGGTGCAGTGACTACACACGACAAATTGGTATCTGTTCTCTTCTGTAGGTAACTTGTCAGTACTTTAATCAAGAATCTTTTCCCAGTTCTAGTTGACCACTTAGAACTGGTTTATATATAGAACATGCACACTTTTTATTCTCATGGGGAACCCCATGTTCTACTTTACCTTTTAAAAAATGTCTTTGTGATCTGCATTCAATTGCTGTATTAGTAGCTCTCGATCCACAGTTTCCTGTCTTACTTGCTGCATTGCAGGTGCTGAACTTTCACTGCTCTAAAAACTCTCTCTGGCTATCTCAGCAGCAATTGTTAGTTCTTGTTCAATCTCATCTCTCAACATTTGAAGATACACTGGAAACACAGAGCACTCAATGCTGTCTTTCACAGCGTTGAACGAGTCTTTATAACAGTAAAACTCGCCAAGTAGCTCACTTTCAGTTCTAAATGGCTTAAACAACTGTAACAAGGCTAAATAGAAAAACTCTCTTTTGTCTGGAGTTTGGCAACTTAGCTTTCGATGGTTGATTACATTTCCTTTGTTATGCCTCACTAAACATTCTTCACATTCAAACATAGCAAACTTTCCTTCATCTATGTCTTCACTGACATTACTTAAGAAAGCATACTGTTGAAGTATTTCATAAAGACACATGCTTTCCAGATGATGACTTCTTCTTGGATAGTGTTTATCCAGCATGTTACTCTTCAGAATATCTGTACTGTGTGACTCAAATTCTGCAAGATATTGAATTTCAGGAAAAGACTTCAGTAGTCTGTTACGAGTCTTAGAAAGCCCTAAACTCACCCATATAACTCCTCTAGATTTAGAACACAAACTAGCTGAGCTTAACCGGTCTACACATTCATAGGAGCCTATTTCTCCGTGAGAAAGCATTTTCAAACTAAAACAGTACAATTTCTTTGTAAGACTCTTTTCTGATGAAGTCTCCTCCCACATCTCTTTCATCTCAGTTTTCTCTGACTTTGTTCTATAAGATGTAACATACCGAGCAACAGCAATTGAGTTGTCTGCAACAAACTGCCATCCATGTTTGCATTCCACATCTTCAGAATCACAGGGTTGTAGTCATTAATGTACTTGTAGGCCTCCGTTCTTCTTTGGTTGTATGTATTTTTCTGTGATTTCCTTGTTAGTGTATGTCTGACTGCAGACAAAAAGCTGTTGACTCTTCCTTGTGAGATGACAGGTCGTGGAAATCTAAAAAGACATCTTGTATAAAATTTCCCTTTTGCTCTGTATCTTCGCTGACAGTATTTCCGCATCTATGATTTTGGAATCATAGAACATGTTGTCTTAAAAAGTTGTCACTACTCTCCTTTGGGATGGAGCAAGTTACATACTGTTTAATAAAAGACAACACAGACTCATCACTGTCTGTTCCAAACTTTGGGGAATCTTTTACCCACAACATCATGTGAATATGGGGAGCACCTCTGGCTTGGTACTCTTTACGTCAAAATGTATCAAGTACTTCACCAAGAGGAGGTTTTGTTTTGTTCAAGATGAAAGTCATCATTGCTTGAAATCTGTGATTAAAATATCTGCCAACATTTGCAGGGTCTAGTGAGCACAATTCTCCTGGCGTCTTCAGATGAATGTCTTTTATATTTGAATTTTCTTCCTGCAACAATTCTAGCACGTAATCCCAAGCATTTTCAGTACAATTCAGTGTCAGGAACCAAGTAGGTGCCCCAAGGTTCCTCAACATACACTTGAGCTCACCATGACACAGATACCAATATTCATTAGTCCCACGCTGATGTGCCATTATGTTTATTAAATTGTATTTCAAGTGCTCATCTTTTACTTGAACTTTTTCCATAAGTTCTCTTGTTGATATATTATGCAAATTAACTCCTGTTTTTAGAATATGATTCACAGCATATGAGAGGCCAGAAAAGTCACTCTCAAATAATAGGTGAAATATATACAGAATACACTGACGAAATCAAGGGTCTGCTGAAAAAAGTCTACTTTATCTATTCTGAGCTGCAGGTATTTCCACAGGCCGCTGGTCATACCGGCCACCTACTCCAGTAGGAAAAAGATGTGGGAAACACCGAGCTTCTAAACTTTTTTCCCACACACTTAATGAAGCTCCTTTTGCTACCTTCATTTGAAACATCTCAATGGCATCACCAATAACCTATTTAGAATGCAAAGAATGGATGCTATAATGTTCATAAATTTCTTCTGTCCTGGACTGATCCACCTTCTCAATCTGACCCGTTGATAGAAATGTCTGATCCTCCATGTGTGTGATATCTTGCAGGCTTTCCACATTTCTATAGTAAACATTGTTTTGTACCAGATATAAAGTTGCTTTTTTAACTTTGGTAACATCTACTAACTCCTGCCATATCTTCTTGTTCTTGGTAGGCACACCATTTACAAGAATTACTAGTCCTTCCTCTAAATATCTCTCTACCCCTACCGTTTCAATGTTTTTCTTGACATCTAATGGCAAATACACTACTCTACCTTTTAGACCTTTTTACAGCTCTGTTGGGGTACCTTGCCAGTCTTTGGCTCCATACGTACTATTGCCTGATATGGATGTATAGTTTGGATGAGAATGGACCCATAAATATTTAAAACTTGAAGTGCTTCTGGAATGGGAACTAGTCCTAACTTGTTATGCACAGCTCTAGCAGGCATTTTATTACCCTCTAATTTATTGTAGCAGTACTTACATATAACTTTACGCATGGACAAGTGAAATCTTTCTTCTACAAGCAAATACAGTGCAAACTTTTACCACTTATCATTATTCTCTATTTCACTTATTAAATATGTCAACAGTCCACATTTGATTCCTGTAGTGGATGCATCGACAGCATATAAGAAACATACTCTGGTTTTTCAGCACATACTGTCTTACATTTTGTAATCTCTTTTAAAACGATCAACTGTAGTACCTGTGTCCTGTTCTACAACTCCTTCTGTTATCAACTCTTCACTTTCCTTACAGTCCTGTTCTGGACCAAAGAAACAAAACTGTACATCATCACAAACCTTTTCTACCTCTGCCACAGTACCATGCAAAAGTGCTCCTAAACATAAAGCAGGAGTTTTCACATAATACAACCTCCTAACTAAATTTTGCATTGTTGAGTGGTGTACAGCTAACATCCTAAAATGATGAAAGGTGCTTTGGCACACTTTCTTTGATAAACAAGCTAGTGAGTGTCCCTGCAAATTTGTATGCTTTCTCAGCTTGCATGGATCCAAACCTTTTAAAGTACTTATTTTGTGATTTAAACTTCACCTTGGAAATATACCAAGGAATGTCCTTAATATAGCAATGGATTGCTGTCTAATACTATAAAATACTACTACAATTCCATCTGTATACAGGGGCCTGGCTACGCCTCCCTTGTATCTCTCCTGCAATAGCTTCTTCTACATCTCTCGGTACAATCACCTCTTTTCCTATAGGATTGCCATTCTTCATTTCATAACATCATACACTTTCATCAATAGCATGAACTAATCTGCTATCCTGGAGATAGCTTTCTTCATTAAAGAAAGGCTCTGTACTAGAAGTATGCATCCATTCTCCACTAAAAACTGTACAAAAGTTACTTCTATTCAGTAATCTTTTTTTCTGGTTTTGTCTCTCAGTGCACAACACTATTTTGTCAAGAGTCTTCATTCTATTTAGAATCAAAATGAATATCTTTCTCTTCAAAGCACAGGCCTTATCAACTACTCTCTCAACTCGTTGTGTCTGGTTTAGGCCTCTCTCCTTCATCTATAATTCTTCATAGTTTTCTGTAGATTTATAAACACTCTACTACGAAACATTCTGGCTCTGATTTCCTTAAACTGCTTCTGTCTCCTGGTTAAGGGTGCGTCCATGTCTTTTACAATCTTTTCTGTTCTTGCAATGTGCAGTTTGTCCACTCTTATTGTTTCTCACAGTCATAATTTCATTTTCTTTATTTTGTATTTTCTTTAAGTGCATATATTTTCTCTACCAGCTCTTTTTTCTTTCACCACTTTTTCTACATTTTTCCCTTTTGTAACTCATTTCTGTAAACATACTGTAGTTGCTTCTGTTGTTTTTTTCGTCTGAGCTTTTGTAGGCATTGTAACTGTGTGTAGATATGTTTGTTCTGTAATTAAACAAACAAGTATACTTTAATCTTTACCCTACCCAATCTATCAACTACTTTACTACTAACTTACACATAATACAAAAACAGTTTTCATGTTATGTTGCAGTTTTAAATCTACAGATGAACCTTGAAGTATTACTACATGCACTTACTTCAATATAACAAACACAGGGCAAAACACAAAACTTTATTTATTATTTGCCTTTTAACATTTTAGCACCGTCTTCTACAACACAGCTACAGCATATCTCACTTCTCCATGGTGTAAGCACAGTTTATCCCTTCTATAGTAAATTTTTAAATGAACATCAATGCAAGAAGGCATATTTACAAGTCCCATGCACTTTACGAAGCGTCACTTTTTATGAAACACCAGCACCGTAATGTGGTGCTCTATATTTACAAATCACATAAAGCCACTCTGGGTAGCTTTTCATTGCCTTAAAAAATACAAGTGCTTTTCAGGCAGCACTATGTGTGAAAGAAGAATGGCATTGGTGTTGGTGTGGGTGGTGCTCCCCAGGGGAGGTGTAGGGAGATACAACGAGGAGAAATACTTTTCTTTCTCCTCGTCTTTTCCTGTTTCTATGTGTGCTGCATTCTACAGCATGCATACAAAGAGGAAAATACCGCTTGTGACTCGTGATTTTTTTTGTACAGGAAGGTGTCGCTTTCTGCACAAAAACAATCATCCCCACTACACAGGCACCATTGCACCACGGTGCAATGGTGCCTCTGTTGGTGAATGGCAGCCAGTTCTACTCCAGCACAGCGGAGAGCATAGGGATCTATCATATTGTTGTAAATATGATGCATCCCTGTGCTTTGAAAGTAATGCCCATGTGTTTTTGGTTCAGTGAACAGGTAGTGCCTGGGTGTTTAGATAACTACATGGGTAGTGCCTGGATAATTCAATGAGTGCATCAGTGGAGCCTGGCTGATTAGATGAGTGCATGACTTGTGTCTGAGTGATTGAATGACTCCATTGTTAAAGCATGAGAGATTGGATGAAAGTAAGTATACTGCTGGGGTGAATGTATTAGTGCAAAAGTATTGCCTCAGCTATTAAATGAGTGCATAGGTACTGGATGGATGATAGGTTTACTACAATGGCACTCTACGTAATTAGATGACTGCATGAGTAGTACCCGACTGTTTGCATGAGTTCATGCTTGTGCCTCAGTATTTCAATTACTGCATGGGTTGTAAGTATATCCTTACATGACTGCATAGCTTCTGTGTAAGTGTTACAATGACTGCATAGTTACAGCCTTGTTAATTGCAGAAGTAAATGGTTAGTGTCTGGGTGATTAGATGAATGTATAAGTAGTGCCTCCATAGTTAAATGACTACATGCCTGATTGCAAGAGTACATGTGTAGTGTCTAGGTAATAGAATTACTCCATGGATACTGAATCACTGATTTGATGACTGCCTCACTAGTGGTTGGGTGATTCCATGAGTACCTGACTACTCCCTGACTGACTATGAAAGTATCTTTATTGCCTTTAGATACATAACAGTTGTGACTATATATCTAACTCATTCTGTACTATTGAAATTTTTCATCAGTCTCACTAAAAATAGATCACCATGTAAACATATCTACAATTTCTTAATAGATGTACATCTTCAAGACATCTTTCCAAAAATATATACCTCTCTGCATCTTTAAGTAAACTTAAAAGTCTCACCGTATATATAGCGATGTGCAACCACAAGAAACATATCTCCCCATCTAAACATATGCAAAACGGTCATATAAGTTAAAAACCACATTGACAAACACTTCCCAATACATACCTAACAAGTATTACTTCTTTCTAATTCATATGCAGGCGGACAATATGTTCTCATCTTTTATTTGTGAGTACACTAACTACTCCTGTGATATATCTTTTCATATCACTGTGATAGTCTTTTTGATCAAACTCCCATATTCATCTTCTTTTCTTATGAAATTTTTATAAAGAATTAAAAAGTGATGTACATATCAGTGAATTCAGTTTGTAGACTATATTGTTGTTTTAGCTCTCTGTGGATAGTTTTGACCCTGTTAAGTTTTCTGAAAACTAAGCACAAGAATGGTACACCACTCTCATTCAAAGCAACCATAAAATGGCAACCTCTTCAACTTTTCACTCTGTGATCTTGAGAAAGGCAGCAAATGAAATCTTGTCTTTCATTTAAGACTAAACTATCTCTTTTTCTGAATGGTTAGTATCTGTGAACCCTTTCCCTTTCTTTCAAAAAGAGATTCCTATCTATGTGTGCTCACGATGTATTCGTGATCATCGCAGAGAAATCGCAAAAAAACGTGAGTTCAAACCTATATCTAGCTTCATTTTCTTTTAATTTAAATACTACACAACAATTTATTACATAATCCTGAGTTGAAAATTAAATCTTGCCATTACTTAAATTGTGTCATCACTCCTCAACTTTAAAAGAAATTCTGTCTCTTTAACACCCTTCCCCCAAATACACTCTTACCTCAGTGTACCTAGCAACCCAGTGCAACTAGTAGGTCACAAGTTCATAACACATTCTAGAAGGAACATGCTGCTTCCAAATAAGATACAGCAGGTGTGCTTTACTCCAGAGATTCAAAAGCATAACAATGTCTGTATTACATTTCTTTCCTTAAACAACAGTCAATAATAAGACTTCTTGCTAAGGCATCCAACACACTACCTAATTGTATTCACTTTCATGCTGACAGTATCCAATGAAATATATTCAAAAAAAGAAAACCTCCATTTTAACTGCTTTTTATTTGGAAAACTACCTTATTTAGCTCCAGCCTTCTCCTGACTACTATTGTTCCTTCACTTCAAAATGCTTAGAGTATGGATTGTGGGCCACAGCTATATCTATTGGGCTAAAGAGGCTGCAAAAAAGAGAGGTATTGACAGAGACTTGGGTTTGCCAAGCATGCAGATTACTTGGTTTGGCCAGAGAGGGTTAAAATTTAATCAGTTACTGCCTTTTGTTAAATCCATTCTGGATTCCTAATTTCCTTTGTGCACTGTGGTGGCAATGACATAGACACATTGACTGGGGTAGGCCTGGAAATCCTAATGAAAGAAACCTTTGCAGAACTGATGTCGCTTTTCCCTAACACTGTCTTGGTGTACTCTAATATATGCCAAAGCCAGAAATGGAAGTGGTCACACCAATTCTGTCCACAGATTGACAAAGCCAGGAAACATGTTAATAAAACTATTTCTGTATTCTTCAGAGACCATCGCATGGGCTGTATCTATAACAACAATCTGCATTTTAACATGCATGAAAATTATAGAAATGATGGAGTGCACTTTACAGATGAAGGCAACAGGGTGTTTCTAAGTAACCTGAAACTCTGCATCCAGTCTTATGTGTAGCAGCCATATACACAGAACCAACACAACAGCTCTTGTCAGAGCCACCCTAGTCCCCGAAATATTGTTAATTTTCTTTAAAAAGATCCTTTTTTGGGGGATCTCTGTGATGACGTTGCATTCCCCATGGATATGTTGCAAAAATGGAAAACAAAAGCAGACATTCCATGGCCACCAACACATCCAAAAATAATATTTAAAAAAACATTCTGAACATTGCCCTACACACATTATTATATACATACTGCTTTCAAAGCATGTTTAAACTCATATTTTTGTACTACGCTTCCTTAAAAACCATCTTTCAGACCTATTTTATGTTTTTGCGTTTATTCGGGACATCACAATGACGTCGTTACCCGCAACGATCGCGCCTTTCCCATAAAGTGAAAACACATATATATGCACAGACATTACAGTATTCCACACACTAGAGGTTTATTACTGCACACTTCAAACTCATGTTTTTCTAGTGTATTTCTAGGACAACCATCTCTAAAACCTATTTTCCATTTTCGCGGTGATTCCGGAGATCACGATGACCTCGCTCATCGTGATCCCCACAGGTACGTTGTGAAAGCAGAAAGCAAAAGCAGGATTTCAATAGCCACCACCACATTCAAAAATTATAACTATATAATTAATTCTAACCATCACAGTAGATAACTCCCTATATAAATAACTATAAAAACATTTATCAGAATCTCAATATCTCTATAAGAATGCGCATTAATGAATCACCAATATTTGAAACAACTTTGGTAGTCGCGATATCCCCGCGATGGTACAAATGGGGCGCCGCGCTGGCGGTTCTGTCGTCATCACGAATATCGCGCATGATAATAACTTGTGTCGCAAACACCTCCATTTCTCAATCTTGTGGTCAGAGTAGCTCCATCCTGACCCCTTATGTGGGCTTTACATACATTTTCAGCACCGGGATCTGTTCCCGATAGATAAAATGGCAGCCGCAACTTTCTATTCAGGTTGCGTCCAGCCAATCAGAGCATTCCGGTTGGTACGTGCATACGTAAATCATCGCGAAATATCTGCGGCCAGAGATATCACTATAATTTTAAACTTACATTTCTCAAAAACTACTGAACTGATTTACACCAAATAAGCAAAATGCATTTCCTTGAACCAACATCTACCTCCCTACCAAATGTGGTGTAAATCTGTTCAGCAGTTCGGGCTGTAGAGGTGGCTAAATGTTCCTATGGGAATAAACATTACAAACGCAACCTTATTTCTCGCCCCAAATTCTCGGTCCCCACTGCACGGATCACCCCCAAGCTTTGCCAATCAATAGTAACCACCGTGACACTTTTTTGGCAAAATTTCATGCAGATTGGTCAAAGGTTGCCAAAGTTATAGCCAAGTCAAAAAATGCTTTTCCTATGGTTTTCCCATGGAAAGTAGGTCCTCCCTATAACTACCTACTGGCAACCGCCACTAGGTAAGACATATGTATGTATATATATATTCACTGAAAAAACCATAGGTTTCAGACACGTTAAAGTTAGAAATTAGCATTTAAAAAACCTTTGAAATTCACTGAAAAAACCATAGGTTTCAGGCACGTTATAGTTAGAAATTAGCATTTAAAAAACCTTTGAAATTCACTTTAAAAACCATAGGTTTCAGGCACGTTATAGTTAGAAATTAGCATTTAAAAAACCTTTGAAATTCACTGAAAAAACCATAGGTTTCAGGCACGTTATAGTTAGAAATGAGCATTTAAAAAACCTTAGAAATTCACTGAAAAAACCATAGGTTTTAGGGACAGTTATAGTTAGTTGGACATTTCACTCGTACAAAACCAGTGAAATTCCCCCGTTATAGTTAGTTCAGCTAACTATAACTCGCGCCCCCGCAATGCACTGCTGATGACGTCACATATTACATCACTCATGACATGGTTAGTGCCCCGGGGAGGTGGCAGTCCCCGGGGCGTGTGGGGGGGCTGGAGCCCCCCCACACAGGTTCTTTATTTAAAAAGAAAACAAGCCCCGGGCGGTGGCGGTCCCCGGGGCTGCGGGGGGGCCATGTGCCCCCGCAAATATTTAAGAAAAGCCCCGGGGGGGTGGTGGTCCCTGGGGCTTGGGGGGGCCTTGGAGGCCCCCCACCCATTTAAAATACAAGCCCCGGGGGAGGTGGTCCCCGGGGCTGCAGGGGGGCCATGTGCCCCCCTGCAAATATGTAAAGAAAGCCCCGGGGGTGGCGGTCTCCGGGGCCCCCTTGGTCCCCCCATTCACAATATAAACATTGCCCCCGGGACTTGGCCCACCCGGGGGCTAAATAATAACAAAGCGCGGGAGGCCGCGCTTCGTTTTTTTTATTTTCACGCTCGGATTCGCGGATCCGGTGCGCATTTTGCCGATTTGTTTTTTGGGCCCTGGAGGTCCTTGTGGGACCCCCTAAGCAGGCCTAGGGGGTCAGGGTGTTTCTACCCTGCCCCCTTTTCTTGTTTTACGTGATTGTTTTTCTGTTTTCTTGTGACTCAGTTCTACCGAGTCACAAGATGGCTGCCAACACTTCCTGGTTTGGAGTGTTGACAGCCAGTTAGAATAAAGCTCGTGGTCGGGAGGGTGCGCGGATCCTCCGTGCCTCTAAATATCAAAACTTTTATTTTTGATTTTCTCAGCAACTACTGAATGGATTTACACCATTTAAGAAAAAGAGTTCTTTCTGAAACAAGGGCTACCTTTGTGCCAAATTTGGTGTAATTCCGTTCAGCAGTTCCAGCTGTAGCCGTGTCTAAAGTTTCCTATGGGAAATGCATTTTTTGACCTCTTTTTTTAAAATTTCTCAGGAACTACTGAACGGATTTACACCATTTAACAAAAAGGTCACTTTATGAACCAAGGGCTACCTTTTTGCCAAATTTGGTGTAATTCCGTTCAGCAGTTCGAGCTGTAGTCGTGTCTAAAGTTTCCTATGGAAAATAACATGGAGAAAACATGTTTTGGGACCCCCCTTTTTTCTCGGCCCCCGCTTGCCGAATAACCCTGAAACTTTTAAGACAGGAGCTGAGCGGAGCGGGCTACGAGTTTTAAAAATTTCGCGAAGATTCGTCAACCGGCGCCAAAGATATTGAGAAAACAAAAAACGAGTTTCCTATGGAAAATAGGTCCTGACTATAACTATCTACTGGCGACCGCCAGTAGATAATATATATATATATTCACTGAAAAAACCATAGGTTTCAGGCACGTTATAGTTAGAAATTAGCATTTAAAAAACCTTAGAAATTCACTGAAAAAACCATAGGTTTGAGGGGCGTTATAGTTAGTTGGACATTTCACTCGTACAAAACCATAGAAATTCCCCTGTTATAGTTAGTTCAGCTAACTATAACTCATGCACTCCGCAATGCACTGCTGATGACGTCACATATTACATCACTCATGACATGGTCAGTGACATCACTCATGACATCACTGATGACATCTCAAATGACATCACTGATGACATCACTGATGACATCATCCTTGTGATAGAGTGGCAGACCTCCTCTCACCCTAATATAACCTTTGATACACACACTCAAAAATACAAACTAACATTTTCAAAACAATGGACATACCAATACCAGTTACAACACACCTATTCAGTAATTCCAAGATCTACACACACATCCACTCATTCACCAACAGTCCCTATACAGTCACTCATACATGTACTCACTCATCATATGTACTCATACACCTATACATCCTGTTACATACCGCCACTCATCCATAGAGTTACTCACACACATAGCCTCACATGCAAACAAAGTATCAAACATCCATTTACTTGCATATACAGTTATACACACACTACCACATTTACTTCTACAGAAACTTACACATACTTACTCTCTTAAACAATCACTTATAGAAACACCTACTTATTTGTACAGGAACTCTTCCAATCTCTCACTCTCACATATACTCACTTATATACACCAATACTCACATATACTAGTTTAAAACATATGTAGTTACTCATAAAGACACTATTGAGACAGTCATTCACTCACTAACACCCATACACATACACATCCACCTATACAGTCCTGCACACATGCTGTCTTCAACACATACAAACAGTGAGTCACTCATTCATGCATCTATGCACTAAGTAATACCCCCCACCGAACCATACAGACACTCAGACACTCATACTGATACTCAAAAACCAACTAATAACCCATATAGACACTCATGTAGCTACTCACCAACCCATGCAGCCACTTATACACAAAGTGAGAGACTGATACAGATATTTTCATATTTAAACATTACTCACTAACCCATCTATTCACTAAGATACACTTAGTCAGTTATACAATCAATTTTACAAAAAAAATCATCCATTTAGACACTTATATACCCATTTATTCTTCCATCGACCTTGAGATATACATATATAAAACATATTTAATTTTCAGAAAAACACACATTCACTGGATGATGTCATCAGTGATGTCATTTGAGATGTCATCAGTGATGTCATGAGTGATGTCACTGACCATGTCATGAGTGATGTAATATGTGACGTCATCAGCAGTGCATTGCGTGGCGCGCGACTTATATTTAGCTGAACTAACTATAACGGGGAATTTCTATGGTTTTGTACGAGTGAAATGTCCAACTAACTATAACGCCCCTGAAACCTATGGTTTTTTCAGTGAATTTCTAAGGTTTTTAAATGCTAATTTCTAACTATAACGTGCCTGAAACCTATGGTTTTTTCAGTGAATTTCTAAGGTTTTTTAAATGCTAATTTCTAACTATAACGTGCCTGAAACCTATGGTTTCTTCAGTGAATATATATATATTTATTATACTATGTATACATGTGAAAATGTCTTGGTCCCCTGTTTGCCTCGGTGGCACGGAAAAAATGGGTGGAACTGACGTCAGCACGCCGACGAGGTCCTCTTATGGCTCCGATGACGTCATACGGTGTCGCGAGCGGAGCCGTGCTATTATGACGTCCTCATTGACTTGGGAGAGCTAGGAAAGAATTTCCGTGGAATGTTGGTGCAGGGGATATTCACCTAAGTGTTCAGGCTAGTCCTTTGGGAGCAACTGTTTATGTTGCCACTCCAGAAACCGAAACCAGTGATCTGAGGGCAGAGGCCCAGTAGATGGCACACGAGGTGGGGTGCCCAGTCGTGTGCACTGGTGGGGCAGCGAAGTGACAAGCACCACAACCCACAAAAAAGGTAATGAGGGCACTGAATAACACAGGATCTTCTCTTTGTATCTGGCAGGAACAACAAAGTTAAAATGCCCTAGTACCAAAATGTAGAATTAGTGCTACAACGGTCTTCAAGAGGACCTGCGATGCCGCTTCTGCCTCCCATACCCTGGAGGCGGCACATGGAGTCACGCGGTACGGTCATACTGCGGTGGGACGCACACTCGTTGACCTCTCATGGCACTGCTCCACACTTCAGGGAGGAAGCTTTCCATTAGCTATGTTTTCTGATGACATGTCGCGCCGGCCCAGTCCAACAACAGAACTCCTTTAGATCCAAACAGACTCTTCGACTCTCTCACCGTGAAACCAGGCCACGTGGACACTTTCACAATACAACAGCCGGGAATGCACTTTTCGGTAAAAAAAACACATTCCTTCCTCCTAATTAATCAAATAAATGTCTCACTGAAGAACAGGGGCCAGCTTCGATCGGTAAACAGCCGTTACAACGACTTTTTTACTTTGCGATACCATTACAACGCATGCATTACCACGCATGCGTTGTACATCACGAAGTCATTACTACGCATTTTTTTAGAACGCATGGTCATTTACCACGCATGCCTTTACAACTAATTTTGTTGTAAAGGTATGTATGGTAAATGACCATGCGTTCTAAAAAACATGTAGACGATCCATGTTGTTGTAAGGAAACAGAGGCTGTTACGTTTCCTCACAACGACATGCACCGCCCCTCAGAGACGACGTGAAGCAGGAACCACGAGGAGAGAGGAACCACGAGGAGTGAGAGGTAAGGGGGATTGGGCATGGGGTGGGGGTGTCTTTTCTAGGGTTTAGGGTAGTGCAGTGGTGTTTGGGTGGTGTACGGGGTCATGCTGGGGGTAGTGTTTTAGGGTTTAGGGTAGTGCAGTGGTGTTTGGGTAGTGTAGGGGGTCATGCTGGGGGTAGTGTTTTAGGGTTTAGGGTAATGCAGTAGTGTAGGGGGTCGTGCTGGGGGTAGTGTTTTAGGGTTTAGGGTAGTGCATTGGTGTATGGGTAGTGTAGGGGGTCGTACTGGGGTAGTGTTTTAGGGTTTAGGGTATTGCAGTGGTATTTGAGTAGTGTAGGGGGTCATTCTGGTGGTAGTGTTTTAGGGTTTAGGGTAGTGCAGTGGTGTTTGTGTAGTGTAGGGGATCATGCTGGGGGGTAGTGTTTTAGGGTTAAGGGTAGTGCAGTGGTGTTTGGGTAGTGTAGGGGGTCATGCTGGGGGTAGATTTAGGGTTTAGGGTAGTGCAGTGGTGTTTGGGTAGTGTAGGGAGTCGTGCTGGGGGTAGTGTTTTAGGGTTTAGGGTAGTGCAGTGGTGTTTGTGTAGTGTAGGGGGTTGTGCTGGGGGTAGTGTTTTAGAGTTTATGTTAGTGCAGTGGTGTTTGGGTAGTGTAGGGGGTAGTGCTGGGGTAGTGTTTTAGGGTTTAGGGTAATGCAGTGGTGTTTGTGTAGTGTATGGGGTAGTGCTGGGGGTAGTGTTTTAGGGTTTAGGGTAGTGCAGTGGTGTTTGGGTAGTGTAGGGGTTCATGCTGGGGGTAGTGTTTTAGGGGTTAGGGTATGGCAGTGGTGTTTGGGTAGTGTAGGGGGTCGTGCTGGGGGTAGATTTAGGGTTTAGGGTAGTGCAGTGGTGTTTGTGTTGTGAGCGGGTCATGCTGGGGTAGTGTTTTAGGGTTTAGAGTAATGCAGTGGTGTTGGTATAGTGTAGGGGGTTTAGGGTAGTGCAGTGGTGTTTGTGTAGTGTAGGGGGTCATGCTGGGGGTAGTGTTTTAGGGTTTAGGGTAGTGCAGTGGTGTTTGTGTAGTGTAGGGGGTCATGCTGGGGGTAGTGTTTTAGGGTTTAGGGTAGTGCAGTCGTGTTTGTGTAGTGTAGGGGTGTGTTTTAGGGTATAGGGTAGTGCAGTGGTGTTTGGGTAGTGTAGGGGGTCATGCTGGGGTTAGTGTTTTAGGGTTTAGGGTAGTGCAGTGGTGTTTGGGAAGTGTAGGGGGTCATGCTGGGGGTAGTGTTTTAGGGTTTAGGGTAGTGTATTGGTGTTTGTGTAGTGTGGGAGGTCATGCTGGGGGTAGATTTAGGGTTTAGTGTAGTGCAGTGGTGTTTGGGTAGTGTAGGGAGTCGTGCTGGGGGTAGTGTTTTAGGGTTTAGGGTAGTCCAGTGGTGTTAGTGTAGTGTAGGGAGTCATGCTGGGGTTAGTGTTTTAGGGTTTAGGGTAGTGCAGTGGTGTTTGTGTACTGTAGGGGGTCATGCTGGGTTCTAGTGTTTTAGGGTTTAGGGTAGTGCAGTGGTGTTTGTGTAGTGTAGGGGGTAGTGTTTTAGGGTTTAGGGTAGTGCAGTGGTGTTTGTGTACTGTAGGGGGTCATGCTGGGTTCTAGTGTTTTAGGGTTTAGGGCAGTGGTGTTTGTGTAGTGTAGGGGGTCGTGTTTTAGGGTTTAGGGTCGTGCAGTGGTGTTTGGGTAGTGTAGGGGGTTGTGCTGGGGGTAGTGTTTTTGGGTTTAGGGTAGTGCAGTTGTGTTTGGGTAGTGAAGGGGGTTGTGCTGGGGGTAGTGTTTTAGGGTAGTGCAGTTGTGTTTAGGTAGTGAAGGGGGTCGTGCTGGAGGTAGTGTTTTAGGGTTTAGGGTAGTGCAGTAGTGTTTGTGTAGTGTAGGGGGTCATGCTGGGGGTAGATTTAGGGTTTAGGGTAGTGCAGTGGTGTTTGTGTAGTGTAGGGGGTCGTGCTGGGGGTAGTGTTTTAGGGTTTAAGGCAGTGCAGTGGTGTTTGTGTAGTGAAGGGGTCGTGCTGGGGGTAGTGTTTTAGGGTTTAGGGTAGTGCAGTGGTGTTTGTGTAGTGTAGGGGGTCATGCTGCGGGTAGATTTAGGGTTTAGGGTAGTGCAGTGGTGTTTGTGTAGTGTACGGGGTCGTGCTGGGGGTAGTGTTTTAGGGTTTAAGGCAGTGCAGTGGTGTTTGTGTAGTGAAGGGGTCATGCTGGGGGTAGTGTTTTAGGGTTTAGGGTAGTGCAGTGGTGTTTGTGTAGTGAAGGGGTCATGCTGGGGGTAGTGTTTTAGGGTTTAGTGTAGTGCAGTTATGTTTGGGTAGTGTAGGGTGTCGTGCTCGGGGTAGTGTTTTAGGGTTTAGGGTAGTGCAGTGGTGTTTGGGTAGTGGAGGGGTAGTGTTTTAGGGTTTAGGGTAGTGCGCCCAACCAGCCACAATATCCGTGGACAAAGGGGATCCTGACTCTTTGGAACGCTCCGTCAATTGAATAATTTGGGTCAAGGGCCCTACCACGTCCAAGACCTATCCATTCCTTTCTTGGGATCCCTCATATACTTGGAGAAAAAGGTACATAGTTTCTCATCAATTTCAGGCGTGTGGGCCACCTTCCCCTTCAGTGAGGGCCTGGGGCATTCTCCCCTCATCCTATTCCTGACCTCCCTTTCAAGGGGTTGATGGATTTTCCCCACCACATACTCTGCCACTTTGGCGTCAGGTGTCCACTCCGCCGACCTAGGATGGGAAATTTGGGTAGGCTCGAACATGTCCGAGTAGACCCCGTCCCCAACCGGGGACTAAGAGGAGTGGGACTCTGGACGCCAGGGACGCCCTGAGTCCTTATCCTCATCGGAGGAGAAATCGTCCTCCGATACACCCTCTCCCTCTAAGGGAAACCCGCCGTCGGGGTCTACAATAGTGGTGACAGTGTCGCAATTTTCTCCGGGCCCCTCCTCCTCCCGGCAGGGTGCATGTTTTAGCGTTCGCGCACTCTTGAGTAAGGTCTCCGTAAGTTTATCAAATCCTTCCAAGTGCCCCGCGTTATGCTTAACGGCCCTTTTATTCCCCATCTGGGAGCTACTGGGACCCGCCACCACCAGATCTGGGTCACTGAACACCCCAGGGATGCTTTTCGCCAGCTTATCAACCTGATCCCTAAGAGGAGCCAGCGCCCTAGAAATAGCCAGAGAGAGGGCTTGGTCCACTGCTGGAGGGAGAAGTTGGGGGCCATTCCTCCTCCACTTCCTGGTAGGAGGAGTAAAAATGGTCTTCTGGAGAAGACATGATAGCAGAGGGTGTGAGCACAGAACAAATGCCCTTAAAATCCTTAAGGCAGCCCCTCGCTGGTGCTCCAACAGCTGGGCTTTCCCCAAAGCTGTTATAAGAATAGACTGAGGCGCAATACCAATTACCACCACCAGGTGGTGCTGGTCACTAACGTGGCCGTGTGGGGAAATCACCGCGTAGCGGTGTCAAAATTAGGCGAGGGTTGGTCGGGAATCAAGCGGACACTAAAGGAGTGACCGGATTCCCAAACGGGCGTAAAGACCAGCAGGAGCGCTCGACGGAGCTGCCTCGCTCGGACCAGACGCGCCTGACAGGATCTCACCGCGCGCAGAGCACACAGCGGGAGAAACTGTGAGGGGGAGAACGCACTCGGGCAAGAGCCTGCTGCGCAGGGAATATGAAACAATACCAAGGCAATAATGCTAATAACGTGCACAAGAAACCGCTATACAAACAGCAACAACGTCAGATTGAGCCAAGAATTTAAGGAATGCACTTAACTGACGAGCAGTGAAGAAAGAGGAAGCGGAAGGGATGTCACGATATTATATACGATGGACTGTGATATGATTGGACTATAGTTGCCTTGGAGACTACCCCCCTAATGGTTCATGGGTTGTGTAGTCTTTTGTTTAATGATTGTTGTGTTACTTTTTCTTTGAACTGCTATGCAAATAAAGTGAGGAAAGATATGCATAATCCTCGCCTCCGTCCTGCCATAGAATTCATTAAACTTTATTTGATCTGATTTAGAAACATAGATCATAAAAGTGTACATAAAAACACTAAATCCTCTTTCCTAATACAATACAGTGAGAATTAATTAAAACCAGTAGGTAAAAACGGGTGTTACAAAGCCCGGTTCAGAGCAACTTCAGGTTATCAGAATCGTAAAGTTCAATGTTTCGCAAGATCAATCTCATGTACTTCGTACAAAATACGCAATAAGGGGTCCAAGTAAGATGTAACGCTCCAATACCTGACCAGTTTGCACTATATAAAACTGCAGAAAAAATAAAAATAAAAAGTGTTTTGCACACTTCTGTCATTGGGCTATATGTGGGCTACATCTGGGTGATATTTGTGCTACATTTGGGTTCTTTTTTCTCTGGTGGCCATCTTGGGAGACTTATTTGTTATGAAGTTTCCTAATTTCGTCATTTACTGCAGTCTCCTCAGTAGGAAATGCTTTCAGTTTTTACTTTGATTCCATCAAGAAGGCATTCAGATGTGTCACACATTTGCCATAAATTCAGAATGTTAGGACTCTAGTTGTTCATTAGATCACTGTAGTAAAGCTACTGCTCACCAGGGAGTTAACTGGAAGTCTACTGCTGGTATTGAAAGTGATTGTTTCAGTCTGCATGTCAGAATTTTCTAATGAAATAGAAGAGGATTTGAGATCTCACTTAAAACATGCCCTAAATTTTCTTTCTGCAGCACTAACCATAATTTCTATGGCAAAATCAACCCCCTCATTTTGTTCCTTTTTAAATTAAATGTTTTAAGTGTTACCAGTTTATTCCAATCAAGATGGCTTCAGGTGTGCAATACTTTTGTCATAAGTAAGACTGTTAGCACTCTAGTTGTTCTTTAGAACACTCTGGGAAGCTGCAGTAGAACACAAAGGCATCAACTGACAGGCTGCTTCTGTTGAAATATAACAGGAAGATATTTGAGATCTCACTTAAAACATGTCCTAATTTTTCTTTCTACAGCACTAACCATAATTTCTATGACAAAGTGAACCCCCTCATTTTGTTCCTTTTTAAATTAAATGTTTTAAGAGTTACCAATTTATTCCAATCAAGATGGCTTCAGGCGTGCCATAATTTTGTCATAAGTAAGACTGTTAGCGCTCTAGTTGTTCTTTAGAACACTCTGGGAAGCTGCAGTAGAACACAAAGGCATCAACTGACAGGCTGCTCCTGTTGAAATATAACAGGAAGATATTTGAGATCACACTTGAAACATGTCCTAATTTTTCTTTCTACAGTACTAACCATAATTTCTATGACAAAATGAACCCCATCATTTTGTTCCTTTTTAAATTAAATGTTTTAAGTGTTACCAGTTTATTCCAATCAAGATGGCTTCAGGTGTGCCATACTTTTGTCATAAGTAAGGCTGTTAGCACTCTAGTTGTTCTTTAGAACACTCTGGGAAGCTGCAGTAGAACACAAAGGCATCAACTGACAGGCTGCTCCTGTTGAAATATAACAGGAAGATATTTGAGATCTCACTTAAAACATGTCCTAATTTCTCTTTCTACAGCACTAACCATAATTTCTATGGCAAAATGAACCCCCTCATTTTGTTCCTTTTTAAATTAAATGTTTTAAGTGTTACCAGTTTATTCCAATCAAGATGGCTTCAGGTGTGCCATACTTTTGTCATAAGTAAGACTGTTAACGCTCTAGTTGTTCTTTAGAACACTCTGGGAAGCTGCAGTAGAACACAAAGGCATCAACTGACAGGCTGCTCCTGTTGAAATATAACAGGAAGATATTTGAGATCTCACTTAAAACATGTCCTAATTGTTTTTTCTACAGCACTAACCATAATTTCTATGACAAAATGAACCCCCTCATTTTGTTCCTTTTTAAATTAAATGTTTTAAGAGTTACCAGTTTATTCCAATCAAGATGGCTTCAGGTGTGCCATAATATTGTCATACGTAAGGCTATTAGTGCTCTAGTTGTTCTTTAGAACACTCTGGGAAGCTGCAGTAGAACACAAAGGCATCAACTGACAGGCTGCTCCTGTTGAAATATAACAGGAAGATATTTGAGATCACACTTGAAACATGTCCTAATTTTTCTTTCTACAGCACTAACCATAATTTCTATGACAAAATGAACCCCATCATTTTGTTCCTTTTTAAATTAAATGTTTTAAGTGTTACCAGTTTATTCCAATCTAGATGGCTTCAGGTGTGCCATACGTTTGTCATAAGTAAGGCTGTTAGCACTCTAGTTGTTCTTTAGAACACTCTGGGAAGCTGCAGTAGAACACAAAGAAATCAACTGACAGTCTCTGCCCTTGTTGAATGTACATGTTTTACTGAGAATGTCAGACTTCATTCTCACATGACTGAGAAAGATAATGTGAATTTACAGAAAATATGCTCTCATTTTAGCTTCTGGAGCACCTTCCAAAACTGTATGGGACAAGCATGTGAAAATAGTTTTCTCTCAAACATGATTCATGATATCCCAGCAGAAGGTTTTTCACAGGGTAAAATCACCTTAGAACACACCACAATTCCTGAAATTAGTATGGTACCATCAACAAATGAATTCTAATGTAACTAAAGTCTGTTACCCTTTATAGTTCTCCTTTTGGTAACCCTCAAAATCTTCGATTCACTACAATGCATTTCAATGGGGTACTATCATTTATATTGGTCCCAAGATGGCTGCCAGCAATTCCAGGATGAAGTGCTGACAGCCAATCAGATCTCACGATGACATGTGTGGTTAGGCTCCGCCCAGATATCAATATGTTTTCTTTTTCAAATTTCTCAGGAACTATTGAACGGATTTACACCATTTAAGAAAAAGGGTTCTTTCTGAACCAAGAACTACCTCTTTGCCAAATTTGGTGTAATTCCGTTCAGCAGTTCGGGCTGTAGCCGTGTCTAAAGTTTCCTATTGAAAATTGCATGGGGAAAACACGTTTTGGGACCCCCCTTTTTTCTCGGCCCCCGCTTGCCGAATCACCCCGAAACTTTCAGGATAGGAGCAGACCGGAGCACCCCACGAGTTTTGAAAATGTTGCGAAGATTCATCAACCGGCGCCAAAGTTATTGGAAATAGAATGTTGTGAATTTCCTATGGAAAATAGGTCCTAACTATAACTACCTACTGGCGACCGCCAGTAGGTAATATATATATATTCACTGGAAAAACCATAGGTTTCAGGCACGTTATAGTTAGAAATTAGCATTTAAAAATCCTTAGAAATTCACTGAAAAAACCATAGGTTTCAGGGACGTTATAGTAAGTTGGAGATTTCACTCATATAAAACCATAGAAATTCGGCCGTTATAGTTAGTAGACCTAACTATAACTCGCGCCCCTGCAATGCACTGCTGATGACGTCACATATTACATCACTCATGACATGCTCAGTGACATCACTGATGACATCACTGATGACATCTCAAATGACATCACTGATGACATCATCCACGTGATCATCTGATGCACCTCCTCATACCCTAATAAAACCTTTCATACACCCACTCTAAAATACAGACCACCAATATCGAAACCAAAGACAGACCAATAGCAGTTAGTACATACCTGCTCAGTGATTCATACATCTACACACACATCCACCCACTAACCCATACAGTCACTCATACACACAGTCATTCATCTATACAGCCACAGATATATCCACTCATAAACCCATATAGACACTCACACACTGCCACTCACCCAAAGAGTTACTCATACACCTGGTCAGTCATGCAAAGAAACTATCACACACCCATTTCCTTGCTTATACAGTCATACACACACCACCACACTTATTTATAGAGATACTAACACATACTTACTCTCTTAAACAATCACTCATAGAAACACACACTCATCAATACAGATACTCTTGCAATCACTCACTCTCATATATAGTCATTTATATACTCCAACACTCACATATACTGCTTTAAAACATATGTAGTTACTCACACATGCACCACTGAGACATCCATTTGCTCACCAACACACCCATACACACACTCACCCACCCATACAGGTGTTTCCATATGCACTCTTGAACCTATACACCCAGTGAAACAACCACTCACATATCTATGCACAGAGTCACACACCCCCCACCCACCCACAAAGACACTAAGACACCCATACAGATACTCAGACAACCAATAAATAACCTATATAGACACTCATGTAGCTACTCACCAAGCCATGCAGCCGCCTACACACTAACTAACAGACTAATAAAGACATTCACAGAGTTTAGTCTCTAACCCATGCATTCAGTAAGACACATTTGATCACTCATTTATACAGTCAGTCACACACCTACTAAATCATCCATTCAGACACTCATACACCCATTCATACTTCAATACACCTTGGCATATATAAAACATATTTTTATACTTTATAGAAACACACATTCACTGGATGATGTCATCAGTGATGTCATCAGTGATGTCATTTGAGATGTCATCAGTGATGTCATCAGTGATGTCACTGAGCATGTCATGAGTGATGTAATATGTGATGTCATCAGCAGTGCATTGTGGGGGCGTGAGTTATAGTTAGGTCTACTAACTATAACGGCCGAATTTCTATGGTTTTATACGAGTGAAATCTCCAACTACCTATAACGTCCCTGAAACCTATGGTTTTTTCAGTGAATTTCTAAGGTTTTTTAAATGCTAATTTCTAACTATAACGTGCCTGAAACCTATGGTTTTTTCAGTGAATTTCAAAGGTTTTTTAAATGCTAATTTCTAAATATAACGTGCCTGAAACCTATGGTTTTTTAAGTGAATATATATATACATAGTGCCAGAGGCAGTTAATAATGAACCATAAAAAAATGCATGCATTCGCTGTGTCAAGCATAAGGCTGCAGAGGGATTTCCCTCCAGAATGGTGTGACTGCAAATGACTAATTTCATGAAAAGTCAGTAATTTATTTTGTATCAATTCTGCCTTGGCTGTGTTTTGGGGTATTAGTCTTAAAACTGTTTGCGTTGCATGCTACCAGAGGACAGATGGAGCGTCAAATTATCAGTGTCGATCTCCAGTTCACATGTTGCTGCAGAAAGCAAGTTGCTAATTGCATTTTTATTTTGCCCCTTACTTACCTCCAGGCTCTGAGGTGGTTCTGTTTAGCCACCAGACTGAGTAGCTCATCGAGGGAGACAAAGATACCCCCACTGAGACACTTCACAAGTTGCCAAGAGATAAACTACGATATAAAAGTGTTTTTGACTTTCTCAAGCTATATAAAATGTAGGTCTGTGTGTCCTCTGTTCAGACATCATTTATGCTGCTTTGAGTGTGTTATTATACTAGTAATAATCCTATGCATTGCACATGTTATAAACTGACTTTTTGGAACCCATCACCAAGTTGTTTTATTACTCAACTAAAACAAGTTTCTAAATCTTACAAACAAAATTATGAGCATAACCCTATAACAAATGGGAGCTTATACCTTGCAGGTCATATGCAACTGTTTTTTTTAAAACAGATGTTATTGAGTTTTGGCATAGAAGAACATTACTATACACATGTTGCACAGCAAGGAAAATCACATACACAATCGGAACATTACACCACTACAAAGCAGCAATAACGGTGGCATCCCCGCCCACTAACAGGACCGTATATATGCATTGGCCCAACCACTTCCCCCATACTTGGTTATGCTTAAGGGGGCAACCTCTGCCTTCGTAAGCTGGTCTCTCCTGCAGGGCACACCAATCCACCCCCGACGCCATTGTGAAAGGGTGGGTAAAGAAGGGGACCTCCATCGGGCAGCAATATCACATTGTCATATGCAACTGTTAACAGCAGAAGTGTAATGCGCCAAGCTACTGGAATAGGAATGTAAATTGTGATCTGCAGGTTGCACAATGATCTCTGCAATAAAAGCATTAACCAAATAAGCTACCTTAAATAGACTACAAATCTATGATCATATCTCACGTGCAACTCTCTGGAGCTGGCACATGAACACTCTGAGGCATTTTATGATGCTTCAAACCAGTAACCAGGTATGACACGTGGATCTCTCCAGCAACTGCATTAACCGCCTCATTTATAATATTAGTATTATGGACTGAAATGCGCTGGATATACACAGAACCCTGGGTCACATGCCTTAATGATGCATGTTACAGGAGGAGAAAAGAATTGCAATTATTGCACATCCCCTTTACATCACAGGGTTGATAACTAGAGAGCTCAGCAACTCTGCCAGGTGTTATTTGCTAGTAACACTTGAATATCTCCACAGCTGTCTCATGCGCTGTTTCTTAGTAATACTCTGAGACCACTACCACACTGAGTTTCAGGATAAAGTTTATGCCACCTTGGATAGATTCAGCCCTATCAGTAGGTTCTTAGTGCCACACGGGCTCTGCTACCCTAACAGGGAGAAGGTAGAATTTAGAACCTGCAAGATTTGCATCCCTAACAGGGAAAATAGTACAGTAGCCTTGATACCCAAAGATCAGCGAAGCCCTGTAAGGAACCATGAGATATTAATATCCGAGGCACATATAGACACTGTGCCTGCACAATAAGGAGTTTAAACCATCAGATTTATAAATGGCTGCCAGTTACAGAGATGTGTGGAGACTTTGCAATTATATTGAGGGATATATTTCATGAGAACTATGCAATTCATAAAGATACAGTTAAGGGGGTGTAACATGAGATTGTTACAGGTGGGCTTACAGTGCAATGCGTCTACACCTAGGCCATGCACCGGGGATGTGACTCTGGCCTCTGAGTTTAGCCTCTAGTAGCTGGGTGATGCAGAGGTCTGCAACTATAAATCTAATGACAAGATTGACACTTAGAGGGATGGGGTGTAATCCTTACTCTGACACAAGTCACCGATGACATGTTTCAATGGCACCCATAATCCCACTTTACGTGAAGAAACTTCACACACAAGCAAACTTAAAAAGAAGCAAATATGGAGCAAATTGAGTACAACTGGGCTCTAGGACTAGCGTTTAACACTTATACTACAACCTGAAGCACACCTAATTGCGGTATGCTGACTCCTATACCTTTCTTGTGCTGTTTCCCTAAATTTAGGCTTTTCTGAGCTGGCAGCCCCTGTCAATTACCAAAGAAGCCCCACTGCTCAGTGCCTGAAAGTGCAAGGGTTTGAGGGCGACAGGCAGGGGTGCTAGCCTGGACTTCAGAGACCTGACGGACTTCTTGGAGTTTGCTTCTGTGCTGAGTGCCACCAATCCACCAACAGTCACGGGCACAATGCTGTGACAAATACATGCATGCAAAAGATGAAACCGAGTGCTGCTGCAAGGACTTGCAGCGTGACACATCTCGACTTCAGCTTTCTGAAGGAGAATGAACATCCCTTCACAAGGGTGACTTGGCGCACTACCTTGACTTATCCGTCGTGCCTCCAGTCACTCGGGGTCATGCAGTATTAGTCTTATAGTCAGGGGTGTGCACTTTTTACCCAGATCTGAGCCTGTAGCCCTGAGTCCTTACTGCACAACAACAGTCACACACAGGAACACACATCATACGCCTCACACTCCAACCAGAAGGTACTTTATGATCTGACCCGACCACCAGAAGGCCGTGGGACCGACAGGGGATTATTAGGGGGGTGCTCCACCCTAAACACCCCCTCCCCCCCACAAAGATACGCCCCTGTGTGGGATGTCCCTCTCTACAGTGACGTCACAGAGACAACTGAACTAAACGTGTAGCAATATGCACTGTGAAATACTATTTGTCTGCTGACATCGTACTGTGAGATGTCCCTTACTGCAGTAACATCACACGGGGAACTGAACTAAACTCATAACAATAAATATTGAGCAATTTCCTATGAGCAGTGACGTTGTACTATGGAAAGTCCTTCACTGCAGTGACATCACTAATGCAGCTGAAGTGAGCGCATAGCAATGTACAACCAAAACTGCCATTCCCGCGGTGAGGTCGTACTGTGGGACATCCGTCATTGCAGAGGCATCCCTGACGCAAGCTACATGAACCTATAGAAATGCACACTGAGAAATGTCCTTTGTGCAGTGACATCGTACATGCAGCATCACTTACTTCCCTGTTATCAAGAGTGGAACTGATCATAGTGCAGTGACGTCATACACTGCGGACCGTCTCTAATTGTGGTGACATCATAAACGAGCTTCGTTTACTAAAGTGACATCACACGGACAACTGCAACGACATCACCCAAGGAGCTGAGCTCATCGCAACAACATCACACCGAGAACTGCCAATATCACACCAACAACACAAATGGGGCTGAAGCTATTAAACTGTATTAAAACTGTAACAACAACAGTGACCAGTAATGAGGTGCTTCTCTCGCCACTTGAATAGTTGATGTTTTCTTTTACAAAAACCTTGGTGCTTAATTCATCAGCATCAGAAGGCTGAAAGGCGGACCGACTGAACTCCCCCTCTCATGGGCTCTGTTTGTTTGGACATCACGCCCGACCTCTAAATTGGATTAATGAACCTGGAGAAGGGCCCGTGGATCCCCTGCCGAGGTGGACACAGGGTCTCGACCTTCGCCGCGTGAACTCCATGCCAGTAATGTGTCCCCTCCGAGGCCGCGCTCTTTACTGTGCCCTAATCCCCTAGGGCAAGAAAACAACATTCCGCCTTTACTCTGGCCCCGTGGCGTTCCTGTCTAGCAGCAGGAGGCTTCAGTGGATGGCATCTGTGCATGCACCATCATTCTTAAAGATAAGCTCTGCAATTTACAAGAGCAAATAAAACTTGCGCATACACGCATGCCAACGCTGTCTGTTTAGGAGAGAAACCTGCTATATAATTCCTCATTGCCCCCGGGACCTGGCCCACCCGGGGGCTTAATTAAATGAAGCGCGGGAGCCCGTTTTTTTAAATTTTCAGCTGAAATTCGCACTGGGTGCGCGAATCTCGCCTATTTTTTTTTTTTAATGCTTTTCTGGGCTTTGGGGACCCTGTGGGACCCCCTGAGCAGGCCTAGGGGGTCAGGGTGTTTCTACCCTGCCCCCTTTTGTTATTTTTCACCTTTTGTTGTTCTGTTTTCTTGTGCCTCGGTTACCGACCGCCAATAGATAATATATATATATATATTCACTGAAAAAACCATAGGTTTTAGGGACAGTTATAGTTAGTTGGACATTTCACTCGTACAAAACCATAGAAATTCCCCCGTTATAGTTAGTTCAGCTAACTATAACTCGCGCCCCCACAATGCACTGCTGATGACGTCACATATTACACCACTCATGACATGGTCAGTGACATCACTGATGAATCCTGACGGTCCCTCGGGTCCAACTAGCCCACCAGGTACCTCCAGTAAGCGCCACAGAGCTGCGTTGCAGAGAGGTGTAAAAAGGGGCGTGGCCTGGACCACCTCTCTGCAACGCAGCCCTGTGGCGCTGACTGGAGGTACCTGGTGGGCTAGTTGGCCCCCAGGGACCCCCAGTATTGAAGGGGAATTAATTCCCCATTTTAAAACACGCCATGGGGCGCGTTTGCAGAGTGGTAAAGGAAGGTGGCGGGGCATGCGGCACGATCTTTTTTTGTGATTTTTTTAGAAGGGGGGCTGTGCGGCCCCCCTTCCTTTTTCCTTTTTTTAATTTAAAAAAAAAAAGTAAACGGGAAGGGGGCCACATGGCCCCACTCCCGTGGCCGATTCCGGCCCCGGGGACCCCATCCCCCGGGGCATGGCCACACTTTTTTTTTTTTTTTAAGGAGGGGGGCTGCGTGGCCCCCCTCCTCAGGCCTCCTTTTGCCCCAGGGACCCCATCCCCTGAGGCAGGGCTTTTTTTTTTTTGGGAGGGGGCCGCGTGGCCCCCCTCCCGGGCCACTACTTCCCCCGGGGACCCCATCCCCTGGGGCCATCCCTATCTGTTGGGGACCGTGGGGGGGTCCCCAATCCCCCCACGGTCCCGCCGGCTCCCCGCGTCCTGCGGGAGCCGGCATTGCTTTTCCACACGGGGCGCTGCTAACATGCAGCTCCCCGTGTGGAAAAGCAATTTTCTTTGAATTTTGGAAGAGAGAGCAGGTTTCCTGCCTCTCTTCCAAAATCCAAAGCAAGTTTGCTATGACAGGACGGGAGCCGCGAGGCTCCCACCCTGTCATAGCAAACAGCAGTGTCCCGGGGGTAGGTACCCCGGGACACTGCAGGAGCCGACCCTGGGGGGTGGTGGTCCCCAGGGCCATCACAGGCTCCAGGAGGGGGGCCGCGCGGCCCCCCTCCTAACATGGTCAAAGCCCCGAGGAGGTGGTGGTCCCCGGGGCTTCGGGGGTCTGAAACGGACCCCCACTTTAAAATTCTTAGTGCCCCGGGGAGGTGGCGGTCCCCGGGGTGTGTGGGGGGGCTCAAACCCCCCACACAGGTAATTAAAAAAAAAAAAAAAGCCCCGGGGGGTGGCGGTACCCGGGGCTGCAGGAGGGCCAAGTGCCCTCCCGCACCATTTATTATTTGAAGCCCCGGGGGGTGGCGGTCTCCGGGGCTTGGGGGGGCCTTAGTGGCCCCCCAACAAATATTTAATAAACCCCCGCATGCCCCCGGGACTTGGCCCACCCGGGGGCCAAATAACAACGAAGCGCGGGAGCCCGCGCTTCGTTTTTTTTTTTCACGGCGGGATCCGCGCATCCTAAGTGCATCCCACCGATTAAAAAAAAAAAAAGGCTTTTTTGGGCCCTGGAGGTCCTTGTGGGACCCCCTGAGCAGGCCTAGGGGGTCAGGGTGTTTCTACCCTGCCCCCTTTTTGCGTTCTGTGCACTTGTTTCTACTGTTTTCTTGTGACTCGGTTCTACCGAGTCACAAGATGGCTGCAAACACTTCCTGGTTTGGAGTGTTGACAGCCAATTAGCATACAGCTCGTGATCGGGAGGGTGCGCGGATCCTCCGTGGCCATAGATATATATGTGTTTTTACTTTTGATTTTCTCAGCAACTACTGAACGGATTTACACCATTTAACAAAAAGGGTTCTTTCTGAACCAAGAACTACCTCTTTGCCAAATTTGGTGTAATTTCGTTCAGCAGTTCGGGCTGTAGCCGTGTCTAAAGTTTCCTATGGAAAATTGCATGGGAAAAACAAGTTTTGGGACCCCCCTTTTTTCTCGGCCCCCGCTTGCCGAATCACCCCGAAACTTTCACGATAGGAGCGGACCGGAGCGGGCCATAAGTTTTGAAAATTTCACGAAGATTCGTCAACTGGCAAAAAGGTAGCCCTTGGTTCAGAAAGAGCCCTTTTTGTTAAATGGTGTAAATCCGTTCAGTAGTTCCGGAGAAATTTAAAAAAAAGAGGTCGGCAAATCAATTTCCCATAGGAAACTTTAGACACGGCTACAGCTCGAACTGCTGAACGGAATTGCACCAAATTTGGCAAAAAGGTAGCCCTTGGCTCAGAAAGAGCCCTTTTTTTTAAATGGTGTAAATTAGTTCAGTAGTTGCTGAGAAAATCAAAAAATAAAAGTTTCGATAACTAGAGGCACGGTCGATCCGCGGACCCTCCCGACCACAAGCTTTATTCTAATTGGCTGTCAACACTCCAAACCAGGAAGTGTTGGCAGCCATCTTGTGACTCGGTAGAACCGAGTCACAAGAAAACAGGGAAACAAAGGTGAGAAAGAAGAAAAGGGGGCAGGGTAGAAACACCCTGACCCCCTAGGCCTGCTCAGGGGGTCCCACAAGGACCCCCAGGGCCAAAAAAAGCATTTTTTTTTTAACAAATCGGCAAAATTCACGTAGGATCCGCGAATCCTGCAGTGAAAATTAAAAAAACGAAGCACGGGCTCTCGCGCTTTGTTAATATTTAGCCCCCGGGTGGGACAAGTCCCAAGGGGGCATGCTATATTGTAATTGCAGGGGCCCAGGGGACCACCACCCCCAGGGCTTTCCTTAAATATTTGTGGGGGCACACAGCCCCCCCGTGGTTAAAAAAAAAGAACCTTGTGGGGGGCTCAAGCCCCACCTCACGCCCCGGGGACCGCCACCTCCCCGGGCACTAAGTATGTAAATTTGGGGGTCCGTTACGGACCCCCAAGCCCCAGGGACCACCACTTCCCTGGGGCTTTGAAACTGAAGGGAGGGGGGCCGTGTGGCCCCCTCCTGGAGCCCGTGATGGCCCTGGGGACCACCACCCCCAGGGCCGGCTCCTGCAGTGTCCCGGGGGCCACCCCGGGACACTGCTGTTTGCAATGGCAGGGCGGGAGCCTCGCGGCTCCCGCCCTGCCATAGCAAACTTGCTTTGGATTTTGGAAGAGGGAGCAGGGAAACCTGCTCTCGCTTCCAAAATGCAAAGCAGATTGCTTTTCCACACGGGGAGCTGCATGTCAGCAGCTCCCCATGTGGAAAAGCAATGCCGGCTTCTGCAGGACGCGGGGAGCTGGTGGGACCGTGGGGGCATTGGGGCTCCCCCCATGGTCCCCAATGGATAGGGCCTGCCCCAGGGGATGGGGTGCCCAGGGCCAATAGAGGCCTCAGGAGGGGGGCCACGCAGCCCCTCTCCTTAAAAAACATAAATATATGTGGCCATGCCCTGGGGGATGGGGTCCCTGGGGCCGGAATAGGCCACGGGAGGGGGGCCCATGCAGCCCCTTCCCGTTCAGATTTCTTTTTTTTTTTTAAAAGGGGTCAGGCCTTGGGGGATGGGGTCCCAAGGGCCCAGAAAAATGAAAAAGAAGGGGGGCCACAGAGCCTTTTTAAAAAGACCGCGATCTTGCCGGAGGCCCCGCCTCCTCCCAGCAACACTCTGCAAACGTGCCCTGTGGCACGTTTTAAATTGGGGAATTAATTCCCCTTCAATACTGGGGGTCCCTGGGGGCCAACTAACCCACCAGGTACCTCCAGTAAGCACCACAGGGCTGTGTTGCAGAGAGGTGGTCCAGGCCACGCCCCTTTTTACACCTCTCTGCAACGCAGCTCTGTGGCGCTTACTGGAGGTACCTGGTGGGCTAGTTGGACCCCAGGGACCCTCAGAATTCAAGGGGACTTTATCCCCCAACTTAAAATGCGCCACGGGGCGCGTTTGCAGTGGTGAAAGGAGGGGGCGGGGCCTGAGGTGACATGTGTGCAAACACGCCCTGTGGTGCGTTTTAAGTTGGGGAATTAATTCCCCTTCAATCCTAAGGGCCCCTGGGGTCCAACTAGCCCACCAGGTACCTCCAGTAAGCGCCACATGGCTGCGTGCAGAGAGGTGGTCCAGGCCACGCCCCTTTTTACACCTCTCTGCAACGCAGCTCTGTGGCGCTTACTGGAGGTACCTCATGGGCTAGTTGGACCCTAGGGACCCTCAGGATTCAAGGGGACTTTATCCCCCAACTTAAAACGCGCCACGGGGCGCGTTTGCACAGTGGTGAAGGGAGGGGGCGGGGCCTGAGGTGACATGTGTGCAAACACACCCTGTGGTGCTTTTTAAGTTGGGGAATTAATTCCCCTTCAATCCTGAGGGCCCCTGGGGGCCAACTAGCCAACCAGGTACTTCCAGTAACCGCCACAGGCCTGCATTGCAGAGAGGTGGTCCAGGCCACGCCCCTTTTTACACCTCTCTGCAATGCAGCTCTGTGGCACTTACTGGAGGTACCTGGTATGATAGTTGGACCCCAGGGACCCTCAGGATTCAAGGGGACTTAACCCCCCAACTTACAATGCGCCAGGGGGCGTGTTTGCAGAGTGGTTGAGAAAGTGGGCATAGCCTTTGTCTACCTCTCACCAATCCCACTGCGTGGGGCTTACTGGAGGTAAAAGGTAGGCTAGTTGGCCCCTAAAGGACTCCCAGCAGTAAAGGGGACTTCAATCCCCATCCAAGAGCGTGCCAAGGGAGCGCGTTTGTAGAGTGGTGGGCAAAGTGGGAGTGGCCTGGTATGAGTACTTACCAGTGCTGCTGTGTGGGACTGACTGGAGGTAATAGTTTGGGAAGTTGGCCCCCAAGGATGTCCTTGGGGGCCAACTACCCCTCTTGTTACCTCCAGTAAGTCCCACACAGTGGGATTGCTAAGACGTCTTTGGAGGCCATGGCCCCCTTTCTCTACCACTCTGCAAACGTGCCTCGTGGCAAACTACGGGATGGGGTATGAAGTCCAATTTAGTCCTGAGGGAGTTTGGGGGCCAAGAATCCCTCCTGGTACCTCCTGTAAGTCCTACGCAGCGGAATTCCTGAGCGTTGGTTGGACGCCCAGCACCCTTTCACCACCACTCTGCAAATGTGACTACTAGATAAAGTAGCATGTTTCTGCACCTCTGACTTAGAGGTAGTTTTAATCCCCCTGCCCTATTATGTACTAGGGCCTTACAGAGGAGGTCATGCTAATCACAGGGGTACCCCAACGCATAGTGTTCCCTACTGTATGTAGGTGTTTTCACTATATTCTAAGTGTCTTTTAGCATAGCACTGGCTCTAGGCCTGGTTAGTCAGAGTCAGTTACCACCAGTACCCATCTGAAAAAGTTGTGGGCACAGGATGATTTTGCAACAAGGCCTCTTTCTGCTCCTCTATTGGTTCTTTCTGCACATGTCTTGCTTCTTCCTGCACTTTTGTTCGTCTTTGTGGACTTCTGTTGCTTCTTTCTGCATTTCTTTTGCTTCTTTCTGTGCGTTTTTTCTTCTTTCTTCACATGTCCTACCTCTGTAGGCATAGTTAGAAACTAGCATTTAAAAAACCTTTCAAATTCACTTAAAAAACCATAGGTTTCAGGCACGTTATAGTTAGAAATTAGCATTTAAAAAACCTTTGAAATTCACTGAAAAAACCATAGGTTTTAGGGAAAGTTATAGTTAGTTGGACATTTCACTCGTACAAAACCAGAGAAATTCCCCCATTATAGTTAGTTCAGCTAACTATAATTCGCGCCCCCGCAATGCACTGCTGATGACGTCACATATTACATCACTCATGACATGGTCAGTGACATCACTGATGACATCATTGATGACATCTCAAATGACATCACTGATGACATCACTGATTACATCATCCAGTGACTGTGTGTTTCTGTAAAGTTTAAATATGTTTAATATATATAGGGAAAGGCGTGTTGAAGAATGAGTGGGTGTATAAGTGTCTGAATGGATGATTTAGTAGGTGCGTGACTGACTCTATAAGTGAGTGATTAAACGTATCTTACTGAATGCATGGGTTAGTGACTAAACTGTGTGAATGTCTGTATCCATCTGTCTGTTGGTGTGTAAGCGGCTGCATGGGTTTGTGAATAGCTACATGAGTGTCTATATGGGTTATTGATTGGTTGTCTGAGTATCTGTATGGGTGCCTTAGTGTTTGTGTGGGTGGGGTGTGTGTGACTCTGTGCATAAAAATGTGTGAGTGGGTGATTCACTGGGTGCATGGTTTCAAGAGTACATCTGTGATGGACTGTATGGGTGGGTGAGTGTGTGTATGGGTGTGTTAGTGAGTGAATGTATATCTCAGTGGTACATGTGTGAGTAACTACATATGTGAAAGGCAGTATATATGTGTGTTGGAGTATATAAATGGCTATAAGTTAGAGTGTGTGATTGTGAGAGTGGCTGAATGGATGAGTGTGTGCTTGTGTCAGTGATTGTATAAGAGCGTAAGAATGTGCTAGTATTTGTATGAGTAAGTGAGCTGGTGTGTGTATAACTGTATAGGTGAGTAAATGGCAGTGTGATTAATTATTTGCATGACTGACTAGGTGTGTGAGTACCTCTATGGATGAGTGGCGATGTGTGAGTGTCTATATAGGTGTATGAGTGCATATGATAGTCCTGTACTGAGTGACCATAAGTATGAGTGACTGTACGGGTGAGTGAGTGGATGTGTGTGTAGACCTAAGAATCAATGAGTGGGTATGTAGTTATTGGTGTTGGAGTGTCTATGGTTTTGAGAATGGCAGTCTGTAATTTAGAGTGGGTGTATCAAAGGTTATATTAGGGTGTGAGAAGATGCATCAAATTATCACATGGATGATGTCATCAGTGATGTCATTTGAGATGTCATCAGTGATGTCATCAGTGATGTCACTGACCATGTCATGAGTGATGTAATATGTGACGTCATCAGCAGTGCATTGTGGGGGCGCGAGTTATAGTTAGCTGAACTAACTATAACGGGGGAATTTCTCTGGTTTTGTACGAGTGAAATGTCCAACTAACTATAACTTTCCCTAAAACCTATGGTTTTTTCAGTGAATTTCTAAGGTTTTTTAAATGCTAATTTCTAACTATAACGTGCCTGAAACCTATGGTTTTTTCAGTGAATTTCAAAGGTTTTTTAAATGCAAATTTCTAACTATAACGTGTCTGAAACCTATGGTTTTTTCAGTGAATTTCAAAGGTTTTTTAAATGCTAATTTCTAACTATAACGTGTTGGAAACCTATGTTTTTTTAAGTGAATTTCAAAGGTTTTTTAAATGCTAGTTTCTAACTATGCCTACAGAGGTAGGACATGTGAAGAAAGAAGAAAAAACGCACAGAAAGAAGCAAAAGAAATGCAGAAAGAAGCAACAGAAGTCCTTGATTATAGGGGGGTCTCACAGGCCCCCCCAAGCCCCGGGGACCACCACCTCCCCAGGGCTTCTGTTATTAATGAGGGAGGGGCCTCAAGGGCCCCTGCAAGCCCTGGGTACCACCACCTCCCCAGGGCTATGTTAAATGTAGGGTGGGGCGGCCCCCCTCCTGGAGCCCTTGATGGCCCTGGGGACTGCCACCCCCCAGGGTCAGCTCCTGCAATGCCCGGGGTGCCGTTTGCAATGACAGGATGGGAGCCGTGCGGCTCCCGCCCTGTCATTGCAAACTCTGGCACGTTATAAATTGGGAGATTAAGTCCCCTTCATTCCTGAGGGTTCCTGGGGCCAACTAGCCCACCAGGTACCTCCAGTAAGCCCCACACAGTGGGATTGCAGAGGTGGTCCGAGACCACGCCCCTTTTTACACCACTCTGCAAATGCGCCTCTTGGTGCATTGCTGGTGGGGTGATGAGGTCCTCTTGTGTCCTGAGGACCTCAGTACACAAGTGGACTTCATCCCCCGAGCAGCAGTGCACCAGGAGGCACATTTACAGAGTGGTGTAAAAAGGAGGCGTGGCCTCAGACCACTCTTAGCAATCCAGCTGTATGGGGATTACTGGAGGTAGCAGGAGGGCTAGTTGGCCCCCAGGTACCCTCAGGAGGAAAGGGGACTTAATCCCCCAACTTAGAAAGTGCCAAGAGGCGCATTTGCAGAGTGGTGGAGAAAGGGGGCATGGCCTGTGTCCACCTCTCAGCAATCCCACTGTGTGGGGCTTACTGGAGGTAAGAGGTAGGCTAGTTGGCACCTAAAGGACCCCCAGCAGCGAAGGGGACTTCAATCCCCATCCAAGAGCACGCCAGGGAGCGCATTTGCAGATTGGTGGGCAAAGAGGGCGTGGGCTGCTATGAGAATTGAGCAATCCAGCTGCGTGGGACTTATTGGATATAATAGGAGGGGTAGTTGGCCCCCAAGGATGACCTAGTCAGAGGTATGAGTAGGGCCACTGGAATTATGCGGCTGTTTGGCTGCACTGACTTTCGCACAATTATAAATTTTCTGCATTAGCCACATAATTTATCATCTGCTCCCTAATCTGCAGATTTGAACAAAAAAAACCTTGTTTCTAGCTCAAACGGCTCAAACGTTACCAAAAATGCAGCGACAAGTATTACAGTGTGGTGGAACTCCCTTTGCAAACCTAGAATGGTCACCTGTTACTTATTGCTAAATGTGGGTGTTAAATTGGTACTAATGGTGTGCAAGCCACTCTTGCTTCCTTCTGCGCCTCTCTTGCCTCTTTCTGCATTTCTGTTGCTTCTTTCTGCACATTTCTTTCTTTTTCTGCACTTCTCTTGCCTCTTTCTGCACATCTCTTCTACTTTCTGCACCCCCCTTGCCTCTTTCTGCACCTCTGTTGCCTCTTTCTGCACCTCACTTGCTTCTTTCTGTACCCCTCTTGCCTCTTTTTGCACCCTTCTTCCCTCTTTCTGCACCTCTCTTGCCTCTTTCTGCTCCCCTCTTACCTCTTTCTGCACCCCTTTTGCCTCTTTCTGCACCTCTGTTCCTTCTTTCCGCACTTCTTTTGTATCTTTCTGCACCTCTCTTGCTTCTTTCTGCACCCCTCTTGCCTCTTTCCCCAGCCCTCTTGCCTCTTTCTCCACCCCTCTTCCCCCTTTCTGCATGTCTGTTTCTTCTTTCTGCACTTCTCTTGCCTCTTTCTATACCTCTCTTGCTTCTTTCTGCACCCCACTTGCCTCCTTCTGCACCCTCCTTCCCTCTTTGGGCACCTCTCTTGCCTCTTTCTGCACCTCTCTTGCCTCTTTCTGCACCCCTCTTTCCTCATCTCTTTTGCTTGTTTATGCACTTCTTTTGCCTGTTTCTTTCTGCATCGCTCTTGCCTCTTTCTGCACCTCTCTTGCCTCTTTCTGCACCCCTCTTGCCTCTTTCTGCATCTCTTTTGCTTGTTTATGCACTTCTTTTGCCTGTTTCTGTACCCTCTTGCCTCCTTCTGTACCTCTGTTGTTTCTTACTGCACTGCTCTTGCTTCTTTCTGCACCTCTCTTGCAAATTTCTATACCCCTTTTTCCTCTTTCTGCACCCCTCTGGCCTCCTGCACCTCTGTTGGTTCTTTCTGCACTGCTCTTGCTTCTTTCTGCACCTCTTTTGCCTGTTTCTGCAACTCTCTTGCCTCTTTCTGCACTTCTCTTTCCTCCTTCTGCACATCTGTTGCTTCTTTTTTGCACTTCTCTTCCTCTTTCTGCACCCCTTTTGACTCTTTCTGCGCCTCTGTTGCTTCTTTCTGCACTTCTCTTGCTTCTTTATGCACTTCTCTTGCTTCTTTCTGCACCCATCTTGCTTCTTTCTGAACCCCTCTCTCCTCTCTGTGCAACTCTCTTGCCTCTTTCTACACCACTCTTCCCTCTTTCTGTACCACTCTTGCCTCTTTCTGTACCTCTGTTGCTTCTTTCTGCACTTCTATTGCCTCTTTCTGCACTCTTCGTGCCTCTTTCAGCACCTCTGATCCTTCTTTCTGCACCCCTCGTGCCAGCTTCTGCATGTCTGTTGCTTCTTTCTGCACTTCTCTTGGTTCTTTCTGCACTGCTCTTGCCTCTTTCTGCATCCCTCTTGCCTCTTTGAGCACCTCTTTTGCTTCTTTCTGCACTTCTCTCTCCTCTTTCTGCACCCCTCTTGCCTCTTTCAGCACCTCTGTTGCTTTTTTCTGCAGATCTCTTGCCTCTTTCTGCACTTAACTTGCATCTTTCAGCACCTCTGTTGTTTTTGTCTGCATATATCTTGCCTCTTTCTGCAACCCTCTTTTCTCATTGTGCACATCTCTTGCCTCATACTGCACCCCTGTTCCCTCTTTATGCACATTTCCTGCCTGCTTTTGCACCTCTCTTGCCTCTTTCTGTACCTCTGTTGCCTCTTTATGCACTTCTCTTGCCTCTTTCTGTACCCCTCTTGCCTCTTTCTGCACCTCTGTTGCTTCTTTCTGCACATCTATTACCTCTTTCTGCACCTCTCTTGCTTCATTCTGCACCTCACTTGCCTCTTTCAGCACCTCTGTTGCTTTTTCTGCAGATCTCTTGCCTCTTTCTGCATTTCTCTTACTTCTTTCTGCACATTTCTTTCTTTTTCTGTACTTCTCTTGCCTCTTTCTGTACATCTCTTCTACTTTCTGCACCTCTCTTGCCTCGATCTGCACCTCTGTTGCCTCTTTCTGCACCTCACTTGCTTCTTTCTGTATCCCTCTTCCCTCTTTCTGCACCATTATTCCCTCTTTCTGCACCTCTCTTGCCTCTTTCTGCACCCCTCTTACCTCTTTCTGCACCCCTTTTGCCTCTTTCTGCACCTCTGTTCCTTCTTTCTGCACTTCTTTTGTTTCTTTCTGTACCTCTCTTGCTTCTTTCTGCACCCCTCTTGCCTCTTTCTCCACCCCTCTTCCCCCTTTCTGCATTTCTATTGCTTCTTTCTGCACTTCTCTTGCCTCTTTCTATACCTCTCTTGCTTCTTTCTGCACCCCACTTGCCTCTTTCTGCACCCTTCTTCCCTCTTTGTGCACCTCTCTTGCCTCTTTCTGCACCTCTCTTGCCTCTTTCTGCACCCCTCTTGCCTCTTTCTGCATCTCTTTTGCTTGTTTATGCACTTCTTTTACCTGTTTCTGTACCCCTTGTGCCTCCTTCTGTACCTCTGTTGTTTCTTACTGCACTGCTCTTGCTTCTTTCTGCACCTCTCTTGTAAATTTCTATACCCATTTTGCCTCTTTCTGCACCCTCTTGCCTCCTGCACCTCTGTTGGTTCTTTCTGCACTGCTCTTCCTTCTTTCTGCTCCTCTTTTGCCTGTTTTCACAACTCTCTTGCCTCCTTCTGCACCTCTGTTGCTTCTTTTTTGCACTTCTCTTCCTCTTTCTGCACTCTTTTTTGCCTCTTTCTGCGCCTCTGTTGCTTCTTTCTGCACTTCTCTTGCTTCTTTCTGCACGTCTCTTGCTTCTTTCTGCACCCATCTTGCCTCTTTCTGCATCCCTCTTTCGTCTTTGTGCAACTCTCTTGCCTCTTTCTACACCTCTCTTCCCTCTTTCTGCACCACTCTTGCCTATTTCTGTACCTCTGTTGCTTCTTACTGTACTTCTCTTGCCTCTTTCTGCACCCTTTGTGCCTCTTTCAGCACCTCAGTTGCTTCTTTCTGCACTTCTCTTCCTTCTTTCTGCACCCCTCATGCCTCCTTCTGCACATCTGTTGCTTCTTTCAACACTTTTCTTAGTTCTTTCTGTACTGATCTTGCCTTTTCTGCATCCCTCTTGCCTCATTGAGCACCTCTTTTGCTTCTTTCTGCACTTCTCTCCCCTCTTTCTGCACCCCTCTTGCCTCTTTCAGTCCCTCTGTTGCTTTTTTCTGCAGATCTCTTGCCTCTTTCTGCACTTTACTTGCCTCTTACAGAACCTCTGTTGCTTTTTTCTGCATATCTCTTGCCTCTTTCTGCACCCCTCTTTTCTCTTTCTGCACCTCTCTTGCCTCTTTCTGCACCCCTGTTCCCTCTTTCTGCACCTAACCTGCCTGTTTCTGCACCTCTCTTGCCTCTTTCTGCACCTCTGTTGCCTCTTTCTGCACTTCTCTTGGTCTTTATGCACGCTTCGCGCCTCTTTCAGCACCTCTGTTACTTCTTTCTGCACTTCTTCCTTCTTTCTGCACACCTCCTGCCTCTTTCTGTACCTCTCTTGCCTCTTTCTGCACTTCTCTTGCCTCTTTCTGTACCCCTCTTGCCTCTTTCTGCACTTCTATTGCCTCTTTCTGCACTTCTATTGCCTCTTTCTGCACTTCTCTTGCTTCTTTCTGCACCTCTGTTGCTTTTTTCCTGCAGATCTCTTGTCCCTTTCTGCACCTCACTTGCCTCTTTCAGCACCTCTGTTGTTTTTTTCTGCTGATCTCTTCCCTCTTTCTGCACCCCCTTTTCTCTTTCTGCACCTCTAATGCCTCTTTCTGCATCCCTGTTCCCTCTTTCTGTACCTTTTCTGCCTGTTTCTGCACCTCTCCTGCCTCTTTCGGTACCTCTGTTGCCTCTTTCTCCACTTCTCATGCTCTTTCTGCACCCTTCGTGCCTCTTTCAGCACCTCTGTTACTTCTTTATGCACTTCTCTTCCTTCTTTCTGCACCCCTCCTGCCTCTTTCTGTACCTCTCTTGCCTCTTCCTGCCCCCCTCCTACTTTTTTCTGTACCCCTTGCCTCTTTTTGCATCTCTGTTGGTTCTTTCTGCACTGCTCTAGCTTCTTTCTGCACCTCACTTGCCTCTTTCTGCACTTCTCTTGCTACTTTCTACACCTCTGTTTCTTCTTTCAGAAATACTCTTGCCTCTTTCTGCACTTCTGTTCCTTCTTTCTGCACCCCTCCTGCCTATTTCTGTACCTCTCTTACCTCTATGTGCACCTCTCCTACCTCTTTCTGCACCCCTCTTGCCTCTTTTTTCACCTCTGTTGGTTCTTTCTGCACTGTTCTTGCTTATTTCTGCACCTCACTTGCCTCTTGCTGCATTTCTCTTGCTTCTTTCTACACCTCTGTTGCTTCTTTCAGCAATTCTCTTGCCTATTTCTGCTATTCTCTTGCTTGTTTCTGCACCCTTCCTAACTCTTTCTGTACCTCTCTTGCCTCTTTGTGCACCCCTCCTACCTTTTTCTACACCCCTCTTGCCTCTTTTTGCACCTCTGTTGGTTCTTTCTACACTGCTCTTGCTTCTTTCTGCATCTCACTTTCCTCTTTCTGCACTTTTCTTGCTTCTTTCCACACCTCTGTTTTTTCTTTCAGCAATTCTCTTGCCTCTTTCTGCACTTCTCTTCCTTCTTTCTGCACCCCTCCTGCCTCTGTCTGTACCTCTCTTGCCTCTTTGTGCACCTCCCCTACCTCTTTCTGCACCCCTCTTGCCTCTTTTTGCACCTCTGTTGGTTCTTTCTGCACCTCACTTGCCTCTTTCAGCACTTCTCTTGCTTCTTTCTACACCTCTATTGCTTCTTTCAGCAATTCTCTGGCCTCTTTCTGCACTTCTCTTGCTTGTTTCTACACCTCTCTTGCATCTTTCTGTATCTCTGTTGCCTCTTTCTGCACTTCACTTGCTTCTTTCTGCACCTCTCTTGCCTCTTTTGGTACCTCGGTTGCTTCTTTCTGCACCCCTCTTACCTCTTTCTGCACCCCTCTCCCCTCTTTGTGCAACTCTCTTGCCTCTTTCTACACCTCTCTTCCCTCTTTCTGCACCACTCTTGCCTCTTTCTGTACCTCTGTTGCTTCTTTCTGTACTTCTCTTGCCTCTTTCTGCACCCTTAGTGCATCTTTCAGCACCTTTGTTGCTTCTTTCTGCACATCTCTTCCTTCTTTCTGCACCCCTCGTGCCTCCTTCTGCACCTCTGTTGCTTCTTTCTGCACTTCTCTTGGTTCTTTCTGCACTGCTCTTGCCTCTTTCTGCATCCCTCATGCCTCTTTGAGCACCTCTTTTGCTTCTTTCCACACTTCTCTCTCCTCTTTCTGCACCCCTCTTGCCTCTTTCTGCACCTGTGTTGCTTCTTTCTGCACTTCTATTCCCTCTTTCTGCACCACTCTTGCTACTTTCTGCACCTCACTTGCCTCTTTCAGCACCTCTGTTGCTTTTTTCTGCAGATCTCTTGCCTCTTTCTGCACCTCACTTTCCTCTTTCAGCACCTCTGTTGCTTTTTACTGCAGATCTCTCGCCTATTTCTGCACCCCTCTTTTCTCGTTCTGCACCTCTCTTGCCACTTTCTGTACCCCTGTTTGCTCTTTCTGCACCTCTCTTGCCTCTTTCTGCACCTCTGTTGCCTCTTTCTGCACTTCTCTTGCTCTTTATGCACACTTCGCGCCTCTTTCAGCACATCTGTTACTTCTTTCTGCACTTCTCTTCCTTCTTTCTGCACACCTCCTGCCTCTTTCTGTACCTCTCTTGCCTCTTTCTGCACTTCTCTTGCCTCTTTCTGTACCCCTCTTGCCTCTTTCTGCACCTCTGTTGCTTCTTTCTGCACTTCTATTGCTTCTTTCTGCACTTCTCTTGCTTCTTTCTGCACCTCTGTTGCTTTTTTCCTGCAGATCTCTTGTCCCTTTCTGCACCTCACTTGCCTCTTTCAGCACCTCTGTTGCTTTTTTCTGCTGATCTCTTCCCTCTTTCTGCACCCCTTTTCTCTTTCTGCACCTCTAATGCCTCTTTCTGCATCCCTGTTCCCTCTTTCTGTACCTTTTCTGCCTGTTTCTGCACCTCTCTTGCCTCTTTCGGTACCTCTGTTGCCTCTTTCTGCACTTCTCCTGCTCTTTCTGCACCCTTCGTGCCTCTTTCAGTACCTCTGTTACTTCTTTATGCACTTCTCTTCCTTCTTTCTGCACCACTCCTGCCTCTTTCTGTACCTCTCTTGCCTCTTCCTGCCCCCCTCCTACTTTTTTCTGTACCCCTTGCCTCTTTTTGCAACTCTGTTGGTTCTTTCTGCACTGCTCTAGCTTCTTTCTGCACCTCACTTGCCTCTTTCTGCACTTCTCTTGCTACTTTCTACACCTCTGTTTCTTCTTTCAGCAATTCTCTTGCCTCTTTCTGCACTTCTGTTCCTTCTTTCTGCACCCCTCCTGCCTCTTTCTGTACCTCTCTTATCTCTATGTGCACCTCTCCTACCTCTTTCTGCACCCCTCTTTTTTCACCTCTGTTGGTTCTTTCTGCACTGTTCTTGCTTATTTCTGCAGCTCACTTGCCTCTTGCTGCATTTCTCTTGCTTCTTTCTACACCTCTGTTGCTTCTTTCAGCAATTCTCTTGCCTATTTCTGCTATTCTCTTGCTTGTTTCTGCACCCTTCCTAACTCTTTCTGTACCTCTCTTGCCTCTTTGTGCACCCCTCCTACCTTTTTCTACACCCCTCTTGCCTCTTTTGCACCTCTGCTGGTTCTTTCTACACTGCTCTTGCTTCTTTCTGCATCTCACTTTTCTCTTTCTGCACTTTTCTTGCTTCTTTCCACACCTCTGTTTTTTCTTTCAGCAATTTTCTTGCCTCTTTCTGCACTTCTCTTCCTTCTTTCTGCACCCCTCCTGCCTCTGTCTGTACCTCTCTTGCCTCTTTGTGCACCTCCCCTACCTCTTTCTGCACCCCTCTTGCCTCTTTTTGCACCTCTGTTGGTTCTTTCTGCACCTCACTTGCCTCTTTCAGCACTTCTCTTGCTTCTTTCTACACCTCTATTGCTTCTTTCAGCAATTCTCTTGCCTCTTTCTGCACTTCTCTTGCTTGTTTCTACACCTCTCTTGCATCTTTCTGTACCTCTGTTGCCTCTTTCTGCACTTCACTTGCTTCTTTCTGCACCTCTCTTGCCTCTTTTGGTACCTCGGTTGCTTCTTTCTGCACCCCTCTTACCTCTTTCTGCACCCCTCTCCCCTCTTTGTGCAACTCTCTTGCCTCTTTCTACACCTCTCTTCCCTCTTTCTGCACCACTCTTGCCTCTTTCTGTACCTCTGTTGCTTCTTTCTGTACTTCTCTTGCCTCTTTCTGCACCCTTAGTGCATCTTTCAGCACCTTTGTTGCTTCTTTCTGCACATCTCTTCCTTCTTTCTGCACCCCTCGTGCCTCCTTCTGCACCTCTGTTGCTTCTTTCTGCACTTCTCTTGGTTCTTTCTGCACTGCTCTTGCCTCTTTCTGCATCCCTCATGCCTCTTTGAGCACCTCTTTTGCTGCTTTCCACACTTCTCTCTCCTCTTTCTGTACCCCTCTTGCCTCTTTCTGCACCTGTGTTGCTTCTTTCTGCACTTCTATTCCCTCTTTCTATACCTCTCTTGCTACTTTCTGCACCTCACTTGCCTCTTTCAGCACCTCTGTTGCTTTTTTCTGCAGATCTCTTGCCTCTTTCTGCACCTCACTTTCCTCTTTCAGCACCTCTGTTGCTTTTTACTGCAGATCTCTCGCCTATTTCTGCACCCCTCTTTTCTCTTTCTGCACCTCTCTTGCCACTTTCTGTACCCCTGTTTGCTCTTTCTGCACCTCTCTTGCCTCTTTCTGCACCTCTGTTGCCTCTTTCTGCACTTCTCTTGCTCTTTATGCACGCTTTGCGCCTCTTTCAGCACCTCTGTTACTTCTTTCTGCACTTCTCTTCCTTCTTTCTGCACACCTCCTGCCTCTTTCTGTACTTCTCTTGCCTCTTTCTGTACCCCTCTTGCCTCTTTCTGCACCTCTGTTGCTTCTTTCTGCACTTCTATTGCCTCTTTCTGCACTTCTCTTGCTTCTTTCTGCACCTCTGTTGCTTTTTTCCTGCAGATCTCTTGTCCCTTTCTGCACCTCACTTGCCTCTTTCAGCACCTCTGTTGCTTTTTTCTGCTGATCTCTTCCCTCTTTCTGCACCCCTTTTCTCTTTCTGCACCTCTAATGCCTCTTTCTGCATCCCTGTTCCCTCTTTCTGTACCTTTTCTGCCTGTTTCTGCACCTCTCTTGCCTCTTTCGGTACCTCTGTTGCCTCTTTCTGCACTTCTCCTGCTCTTTCTGCACCCTTCGTGCCTCTTTCAGCACCTCTGTTACTTCTTTATGCACTTCTCTTCCTTCTTTCTGCACCCCGCCTGCCTCTTTCTGTACCTCTCTTGCCTCTTCCTGCCCCCCTCCTACTTTTTTCTGTACCCCTTGCCTCTTTTTGCATTTCTGTTGGTTCTTTCTGCACTGCTCTAGCTTCTTTCTGCACCTCACTTGCCTCTTTCTGCACTTCTCTTGCTACTTTCTACACCTCTGTTTCTTCTTTCAGCAATTCTCTTGCCTCTTTCTGCACTTCTGTTCCTTCTTTCTGCACCCCTCCTGCCTCTTTCTGTACCTCTCTTACCTCTATGTGCACCTCTCATACCTCTTTCTGCACCCCTCTTGCCTTTTTTTTTCACCTCTGTTGGTTCTTTCTGCACTGTTCTTGCTTATTTCTGCACCTCACTTGCCTCTTGCTGCATTTCTCTTGCTTCTTTCTACACCTCTGTTGCTTCTTTCAGCAATTCTCTTGCCTATTTCTGCTATTCTCTTGCTTGTTTCTGCACCCTTCCTAACTCTTTCTGTACCTCTCTTGCCTCTTTGTGCACCCCTCCTACCTTTTTCTACACCCCTCTTGCCTCTTTTTGCACCTCTGTTGGTTCTTTCTACACTGCTCTTGCTTCTTTCTGCATCTCACTTTCCTCTTTCTGCACTTTTCTTGCTTCTTTCCACACCTCTGTTTTTTCTTTCAGCAATTCTCTTGCCTCTTTCTGCACTTCTCTTCCTTCTTTCTGCACCCCTCCTGCCTCTGTCTGTACCTCTCTTGCCTCTTTGTGCACCTCCCCTACCTCTTTATGCACCCCTCTTGCCTCTTTTTGCACCTCTGTTGGTTCTTTCTGCACTGCTCTTGCTTCTTTCTACACCTCTATTGCTTCTTTCAGCAATTTCTGCACTTCTCTTGCTTGTTTCTACACCTCTCTTGCATCTTTCTGTACCTCTGTTGCCTCTTTCTGCACTTCACTTGCTTCTTTTTGCACCTCTATTGCCTCTTTCGGCACCCCTCTTCCCTCTTTGAGCAACTCTCTTTCCTCTTTCTACACTTCTCTTCCCTCTTTCTGAACCACTCTTGCCTCTTTCTGTACCTCTGTTGCTTCTTTATGTACTTCTCTTGCCTCTTTCTGCACCCTTAGTGCATCTTTCAGCACCTTTGTTGCTTCTTTCTGCACATCTCTTCCTTCTTTCGGCACCCCTCGTGCCTCCTTCTGCACCTCTGTTGCTTCTTTCTGCACTTCTCTTGGTTCTTTCTGCACTGCTCATGCCTCTTTCTGCATCCCTCATGCCTCTTTGAGCACCTCTTTTGCTTCTTTCCACACTTCTCTCTCCTCTTTCTTCACCCCTCTTGCCTCTTTCTGCACCTGTGTTGCTTCTTTCTGCACTTCTATTCCCTCTTTCTGCACCTCTCTTGCTACTTTCTGCACCTCACTTGCCTCTTTCAGCACCTCTGTTGCTTTTTTCTGCAGATCTCTTGCCTCTTTCTGCACCTCACTTTCCTCTTTCAGCACCTCTGTTGCTTTTTACTGCAGATCTCTCGCCTATTTCTGCACCCCTCTTTTCTCTTTCTGCACCTCTCTTGCCACTTTCTGTACCCTTGTTTGCTCTTTCTGCACCTTTATTGCCTGTTTCTGCAACTCTCTTGCCTCTTTCTGTACCTCTGTTGCTTCTTTCTGCACTTCTCTTGCCTCTTTCTGCACCCTGCGTACCTCTTTCAGCACCTCTGTTACTTCTTTCTGCACTTCTCTTCCTTCTTTCTGCACCTCTCTTGCTTCTTTTTGCACCTCACTTTTTTCTTTCAGCACCTCTGTTGCTTTTTTCTGCAGATCTCTTGCCTCTTTTGGCACCCCTCTTTTCTCTTTCTGCACCTCTCTTGCCTCTTTCTTCACCCCTCTTTTCTCTTTCTGCACCTTTCCTGGCTCTTTCTGCACGTCTCTTGCCTCTTTCTGTACCTCTGTTACCTCTTTATGCACTTCTCTTGCCTCTTTCTGCACCTCTCTTGCCTCTTTCTGCATCTCTGTTGCTCCTTTCTGTACTTCTATTGCCTTTCTGCACCTCTCTTGCTTCTTTCTGCACATCTGTTACCTCTTTCTGTACCTCTGTTGCTTCTTTCCACACTTCTCTTGCCTCTTTCTGCACCCTCCGTGCCTCTTTCAGCATCTCTTGTAACATTTCATATAAATAAAAGATGAGTCCTTGTGTTGCTGCGTCCAGAAGTGGGTTTATTCTTAGTAATCAAGAATAAATGTACAGGATACAAGCAAGCATGTAATTCAGTAAAGGCCCCAGTTAAGGCCCCACCGGGAGCAGCTGCCCTGCTGCTCAGCCTCAGATATAACTGACAATAGAATCAAACATACACAAAAGGAACTCTAAGTGACATCATAGATACAGGCTGAGCAGCTTAGAACAAACACTAAAGAAGGACAGAGAGGAAGGAAAAGCAGGATGTAACACATCTCCCCCTTGACAGAAATAAGAGCCAGATGAAAGGAAAAGCAGGATGTAACACATCTCCCCTCTTGACAGAAATAAGAACCAGATGAGAAATAGAACATACAGCACATACGAATGTAACACATCTCCCCCTTGACAGAAATAAGAGCCAGATGAGAAAACGAAGGAAAGAAGAAAAGTAGATGATAGAACATACAGCACATACAAAGTAAACCCTCTTCGCAAAGTAAGAAGAAGAGGATAAAACATCAAATGGTGAAAGTATGAAAGGCAGTACCGTCACCTGAGAATGAAGGAAAAGGAGAATGAATAAATATGGTAAAGGCCCACCACATAACAAAATCCACAAGAAATGAAATGAATAAATATGATAAAGGCCCACCACATAACAAAATCCACAAGAATGGAAGTGGATGGATTCATCACAAGCAAACAAAATAAACTGAACACTCCAAAAGATATAGGGCAATAAAGGTTCAGATACAAGAATCAATAAATGAAATATGAACTCCTCCAAAATATCAGAGCACCAACGTGGTTCATATCAACAAAATTGAGCAACTTGCGGCTATTCATAACATCAAGTAATTTGAACTCCTCTAAAACATTAGAGCACTTACGTGGTTCATTCATATCAACAAAATTGAGCAACCTGCGGCTCTTCATAACATTAAGTAATTTGAACTCCTCTAAAACATTAGAGCACTTACGTGGTTCATGTCAATGAGCAACCTGCGGCTCGTAACTCCACTAATAAATTTGAACAGCACTTACACAGCTTTTCATAAAACTGAATACCTCCAAAGAAATCCACAAATTGAGAAGCACTAAAACTCCTCACATAAAACTGAGCACAACAAGGCTCTTCATAACAATGAGCACTACAGCGGCTCCCCGTAAAACTGAACACCTCTAACTAATTAGAGCATTTGCATGGTTCAACAATATTAAATAAAACTGAGCATGAATTGAACTGAGCACACTGCGGCTCTTTATCATTAAACCTGAAAAGAATGGAGCGCCTCAAAATGAGCACCGAAGTGGCTCCGCAAAAGTGCACATCAAATAAGTCCAAGAACTGGAACAACTAATCTTCAAAATCAGTCATAAAAAGAATGGAGCACTTCAACAAAGTTGAACACTAATGTGGCTCCGCATAAATACGCATTAAATAAAATAAAATACCTCAAAACGCATCACCAACCAACCCAAATAGGCATGAACACCTCAAATAAATTGAGCACCTAAAGTGGTTCAGGACTAGCAAGTACAATAGAATTGAGTACTTCTATTACTCAACACACCCTCAAGATAAGCAAAATTGAATAATTCCTTAACTTAACATCACCTTAACGTCAGCAATATAAATGGACCCAAGCTCCATGACAGAAATCGAGCAAATAGTAGACTCCACACGCAACACACATGTAGCATGTATAAAAGTGTAAATTGTAGCGTAAACAGCACACTGCAATAGATATGCAGGAGTTCACAAAAGTTTAAAACATAACAAGCTAAAACAATAAAAGTAGTCACCGTTGTTCAATCTTCGGAAGCAGCTTACTCTTTTGGCAAGTTACAGAAAAGTGGATGAAAGCGCCGATAATCTTTCCCTTAGGAAGACGATAAGCAAACAGCAAAACGTAGCCACTGCATGACTGCTACGTGGTTGGCATAAAAATGTTTGGCAGAAGAACTCTCCAAACGGAAAATGGCTGCACGTGCGTGACGCTGAGACGGGTGGCTCACGGCACGTCTTGACAGCTCAGCACTAAAGGAACTGGAGGTTGCGCGTAGTGAAAGCAGAACTCGCGCTGGCAGAAAGGTCGATAAGCACGAGCAGAATCCGTTGGGGTGAGTCCAAATAGTCGTTTATACAATTTTCAAACGATGACATTTTGCAACGATCCAACAAGTGGTCCCAAGCAGTACCAAAATAACCATGGCCTTAAAATGAATGTCACCCGAATGCACCATATTTCACAGTCACCTCACACCGGGACCCGATCTTCGCCCCGACTGAAGGTGTGAATCTTTAAAGTGCTTAACAAAGGATATTCAGTGCTTAGTAATTCTTGTAGCAGGAAAGGTCGTAATCCTTGTAGCAAGAAAGAAAAACCATGTACATTGTACCATGTGTGCAGACGCTTGTAACAGTGCACTAAACACCGCAATCCATCACAGACAATGACACTGCATCACAGTCACAAATTAAACGTAAGGAAACGCTGAATGTTGTATATTATATCTCCACTATAACTCGACGTGCTGAATTAGTTCAGCAAGGTTGAGAAACTCACCGGCTCCCCTCAGTAGTATTGCCAAATAGCTGAAGTTTCAACATTCAATGAGAATTCTCGTTCTCAGAGATTAAAGAACTTGTAGACTGCGCATATTTCAGTGTTCCACATACTTTTGTAGATACATTGTAGGCAGGTTCAAAGTTATTCAAACCACATAATCTCCTACGGCCAAAAGGTGTTTCTCTAAAGTATATGTAAGCTGGTCAGTTTCAAATGTCAAGCTGCACATAGAATGTAGTAACAGAATTTAGGCAGACCAGATGCAATGCCCAAAACTTACTTATGTAGGCTGTCTGTTGTTGTAGACACCGGTGGGGCAGTGAAGGGGTTGGGCATGAGGTTCAGTTAGTTTCTTTAGCAGTATCTTCTTTTGATCACGCGTGGTTTCTTTCCTTAAATCGTCGCCAGTGTAACATTTCATATAAATAAAAGATGAGTCCTTGTGTTGCTGCGTCCAGAAGTGGGTTTATTCTTAGTAATCAAGAATAAATGTACAGGATACAAGCAAGCATGTAATTCAGTAAAGGCCCCAGTTAAGGCCCCACCGGGAGCAGCTGCCCTGCTGCTCAGCCTCAGATATAACTGACAATAGAATCAAACATACACAAAAGGAACTCTAAGTGACATCATAGATACAGGCTGAGCAGCTTAGAACAAACACTAAAGAAGGACAGAGAGGAAGGAAAAGCAGGATGTAACATCTCTGTTACTTCTTTCTGCACTTCTCTTACTTTTTTCTGCACCCCTCGTGCCTCCTTCTGCACCTCTGTTGCTTCTTTCTGCACTTCTTTTGATTCTTTCTGCACTGCTCTTGCCTCTTTCTGCATCCCTCTTGCTTCTTTTTGCACCTCTTTTGCTTCTTTCTGTACTTCTCTCTCTTCTTTCTGCACCCCTCTTGCCTCTTTCTGCACCTCTGTTGCTTCTTTCTGCACTTCTAGTCCCTCTTTATGCACCTCTCTTCCTTCTTTCTGCACCTCACTTGCCTCTTTCAGCACCTCTGTTGCTTTATTCTGCAGATCTCTTGCCTCTTTCTGCACCTCACTTGCCTCTTTCAGCACCTCTGTTGTTTTTTACTGCAGTTCTCTCGCCTCTTTCTGCACCCCTCTTTTCTCTTTCTGCACCTCTCTTGCCTCTTTCTGCACTTCTCTTCCTTCTTTCTGAACCTCTCTTGCTTCTTTTTGCATCTTACTTTTCTCTTTCAGCACCTCTGTTGCTTTTTTCTGCAGATCTCTTGCCTCTTTCTGCACCTCACTTGCCTCTTTCAGCACCTCTGTTGCTTTTTTCTGCAGATCTCTTGCCTCTTTCTGCACCCCTCTTTTCTCTTTCTGCACCTCTCTTGCCTCTTTCTGCACCCCTGTTCAATCTTTCTGTAGCTTTCCTGCCTCTTTCTGCACCTCTCTTGCCTCTATCTGTACCTCTGTTGCCTCTTTCTGCACTTCTCTTGCCTCTTTCTGAACCCCTCTTTCCTCTTTCTGTACCTCTGTTGCTCCTTTCTGGACTTCTATTGCCTCTTTCTGCAGCTCTCTTGCTTCTTTCTGCACCTCACTTGCCTCTTTCAGCACCTCTGTTGCTTCTTTCTGCAGTTCTCTTGCCCCTTTCTGCACCTCACTTGCCTCTTTCAGCACCTCTGTTGCTTTTTTCTGCAGATCTCTTGCCTCTTTCTGCACCCCTCTTTTCTCTTTCTGCACCTCTCTTGCCTCTTTCTGTACCCCTGCTACCTCTTTCTGCACCTTTCCTGCTTGTTTCTGCACCTCTCTTGCCTCTTTCTGTACCTCTGTTTCCTCTTTCTGCACTTCTCTTGCTCTTTCTACACCCTTCGCGCCTCTTTCAGCACCTCTGTTACTTCTTTCTGCACTTCCCTTCCTTCTTTCTGCACTCCTCTTACCTCTTTCTGTACCTCTCTTGCCTCTTTGTGCACCCTCCTACCTTTTTATGCACCCCTCTTGCCACTTTTTGTACCTCTGTTGGTTCTTTCTGCACTGCTCTTGCTTCTTTCTACACCTCACTTGCCTCTTTCTGCACTTCTCTTGCTTCTTTCTACACCTCTGTTGCTTCTTTCAGCAATTCTCTTGCCTCTTTCTGCACTTTTCTTCCTTCTTCCTGCACCCCTCCTGCCTCTTTCTGTACCTCTCTTGCCTCTTTTTGCACCCCTCTTGCCTCTTTTTGCACCTCTGTTGGTTCTTTCTGCATTGCTCTTGCTTCTTTCTGCACCTCACTTGTCTCTTTCTGTACTTCTCTGGCTTCTTTCTACACTTCTATTGCTTCTTTCAGCAATTCTCTTGCCTCTTTCTGCACTTCTCTTCCTTCTTTTTGCACCCCTCCTGCCTCTTTCTGTACCTCTCTTGCCTCTTTGTGCACCTTTCCTACCTCTTTTTGCACCCCCTTGCCTCTCTCTGCACTTCTCTTGCTTCTTTCTAAACCTCTGTTGCTTCTTTCAGCAATTCTCTTGCCTCTTTCTGCACTTCTCTTCCTTCTTTCTGCACCTCTCTTGCTTCTTTCTGCACCTCACTTGCCTCTTTCAGCACCTCTGTTGCTTTTTTCTGCAGATCTCTTGCCTCTTTCTGCACCCCTCTTTTCTCTTTCTGCACCTCTCTTGCCTCTTTCTGCACCCCTGCTACTTCTTTCTGCATATTTCCTGCCTGTTTCTGCACCTCTCTTGCCTCTTTCTGTACCTCTGTTTCCTCTTTCTGCACTTCTCTTGCTCTTTCTACACCCTTCGTGCCTCTTTCAGCACCTCTGTTACTTCTTTCTGCACTTCTCTTCTTTCTTTCTGCACTCCTCTTACCTCTTACTGTACCTCTCTTGCCTCTTTGTGCACCCTCCTACCTTTTTCTGCACCCCTCTTGCCTCTTTTTGTACCTTTGTTGGTTCTTTCTGCACTGCTCTTGCTTCTTTCTGCACCTCACTTGCCTCTTTCTGCACTTCTCTTGCTTCTTTCTACACCTCTGTTGCTTCTTTCAGCAATTCTCTTGCCTCTTTCTGCACTTTTCTTCCTTCTTCCTGCACCCCTCCTGCCTCTTTCTGTACCTCTCTTGCCTCTTTGTGCACCTCCCCTACCTTTTTCTGCACCCCTCTTGCCTCTTTTTGCACCTCTGTTGGTTCTTTCTGCATTGCTCTTGCTTCTTTCTGTACCTCACTTGTCTCTTTCTGCACTTCTCTTGCTTCTTTCTACACTTCTATTGCCTCTTTCTGCACTTCTCTTCCTTCTTTTTACACCCCTCCTGCCTCCTTCTGTACCTCTCTTGCCTCTTTCAGCACCTCTCCTACCTCTTTCTGCACCCCTCTTGCCTCTTTTTGCACTTCTATTGGTTCTTTCTGCACTGTTCTTGCTTTTTTTCTGTACCTCTGTTGCCTCTTTCTGCTCTTCACTTGCTTCTTTCTGCACCTCTCTTGCCTCTTTTGCCACCTCTGTTAATTCTTTCTGCACCCCTCCTGCCTCTTTCTGCACCCCTCTTCCCTATTTGTGCAACTCTCTTGCCTCTTTCTACACCTCTCTTCCCTCTTTCTGCACCACTCTTGCCTCTTTCTGTACCTCTGTTGCTTCTTTCTGCACTTCTCTTGCCTCTTTCTGCACCCTTTGTGCCTCTTTCAGCACGTCTGTTGCTTCTTTCTGCACTTCTCTTCCTTCTTTCTGCACCCCTCGTGACTCTTTCTGCAGCTCTGTTGCTTCTTTCTGCACTCCTCTTCCATCTTTCTGCATGTCCCGTGCCACCTTCTGCATCTCTGTTGCCTCTTTCAGCACCTCTGTTGGTTCTTTCTGCACTGCTCTTGCTTCTTTCTGCACCTCACTTGCCTCTTTCTGCACTTCTCTTGCTTCTTTCTACACCTCTGTAGCTTCTTTGAGCAATTCTCTTGCCTCTTTCTGCACTTATCTTCCTTCTTTTTGAACCCCTCCTGCCTCTTTCTGTACCTCTCTTGCCTCTTTGTGCCCCTCTCCTACCTCTTTCTGCACCCCTCTTGCCTCTTTTTGCACCTCTGTTGGTTCTTTCTGCACTGCTCTTGCTTCTTTCTGCACCTCACTTGCCTCTTTCTGCACGTCTCTTGCTTCTTTCTAAACCTCTGTGCTTCTTTCAGCAATTCTCTTGCCACTTTCTGCACTTCTCTTGCTTGTTTCTGCACCTCTCTTGAATCTTTCTGCACCTCTGTTGCCTCTTTCTGCACTTCACTTGCTTCTTTCTGCACCTCTCTTGCCTCTTTTGGCACCTCTGTTGCTTTTTTCTCCATCCCTCCTGCCTCTTTCTGTACCCCTCTTCCCTATTTGTGCAACTCTTTTGTCTCTTTCTCATCATTATCATTAATACTTTATTTCGGCCACTTAGGCCATTAAAGTGCATCAGTAAAACAAACAATATATACATCTGAATTAAAAAACACTAGATACTAACAAGGGTCTTCATGTACAATAATCAACCCACAAAAGAAAAAAGCACATAACACACACTACATAGGTGCAGCAGGGATGGAAGGTGTATATACTAAAACATAAACAATTAAAATGCAACCGACCAGATAAAAAAGTGTTAAAAAGAAACCATCCAATGTATAAAAATATCCAGATAATAAAATCTTATGCTAAAATAGAGCTGTGGGACATCAATGCAAGGCATAAAGCCTAAATATAGACCTGCTCACCCATCACCAGTTCTCTTCAACCCCCAGCAATCACTTTAGGTAAGCCCGATGAATATGCCACATACAATTTAAAAAGCGCGATACAGCAAAGACAATTGGGGGGTGAGTGTCATACTTTAGAACTCTATAAGCCTCTATGGCGCGCACAAACCCTAAGTTCTTACATAGTTGGATTAACCAACGCTTGCGCGGCAGCCGATAGGCAGGGCAGAGGAGCAGAACATGTATTTCAGACTCCACCTTGTATTTACACGCAGGGCATTCACCCGTTTGATCTCTCACCCCTTTGCTGGTGTATGCTGCAAATGGGAGGGTCCCCAGTCTCAGTTGCATATACAGTTTCCTTGCCAATGGGGGTTCAACAAAATCTAGAAAGGTTTCCCTGCTATATACATCCTTTATCACTAGAAATTCTGCAGTTAGACGACCACTTGAGGTACTTTCTCGGGTGGACCTTAGCTTGGCTGCTCTGTAGGAATTAACTAGGTCCAACCTGGAAAGCTTGGCACACGATGTCTCGGGCGTACTCCAAAGGTCCGGCTTGCCCAACTTGAGGGCAAGGTCCCTTATATGGCGAAGCCATGGAATTTTCTTTATATTACAAATAGATAAAAACTCAGATAGTTCAGCCCTAAAAACAGACAGCTCTGCAGTCACCCACATCCTCCGCCAAAAAGTTAGGGGTCTCATGGCAATTTCTTCATCAAGCGGCCTCAGTCCGAGATCCATACGAAGGGGAGTTAAAGGGATGCTCCGGGGTAAGCCTAGTAATTGTCGCATGAAATTATTCTCTACCTTTATCAGATTGCCAGTAGGACAATGTCCCCACAACTCCACCCCATAAAGTGTAGCACCCCTCGCTTGGGCTTTGTAGATTTCCACCACAGGGGCAGCTGGTTTAAAAACAGAAGATCTATACAATTTCATTATACCACCGACTGTCTGTGTTAATCTAAGCCTTGCTTTATCTAACTGAGGACCCCATTCAAAATTCTCAGCCAAGGTAACTCCCAGGTAGTCGAATATCTTAACTCTTTCTAAGGGGATACCATGTAGAGAAGGGTTTGGCCGGGTTGTGTGGGGAGGGTTGAAGACCATGTATTTTGTTTTATCTAGGTTGATCTCCAGCCCTCTTAACTTACAAAAAATTTCAAAACCATCTAAAATGCGCTGGATGCCCATAGGCGATTTTGAAAGTAACAGAGTATCGTCTGCGAACATCAGTGCAGGGACCTTCCCTGAGGCTAACTTTGGAGCATCATTGTCCTCAATTAATTTAAGATGGTTGATAAGATCATTAATAAATAGACAAAATAAAGTAGGGGCTAAAACACATCCCTGCCGTACCCCCTTTTGAACTGGGAAACGAGAAGTAAGTTCCCCGTGCCTCCCACAGCGCACTTGTGCAAAATTATCAAAGTGTAGCCTCTTGATGGCATTTAGGAGATATGGAGGAATCCCTAGTTCAATCAAAACCCTCCATAATTTTTATCTGGGTACAAGATCGAAGGCCGACTTCAGATCAACAAATATTAGATAGAGGCTGCCACCCTCTATAGTCACTGTTTTCCAGTAAAGTAGTTGTAATCTAAATATCTGGTCAACAGTTGACATTTTTGATCTGAAGCCGGCCTGATAAGGGCTTAATATTCACTCTTCTTCTAGCACACCCTGGAGGCGGTCCAGGAGCACCCGGCCGAAGAGTTTTTGGGAGATATCAATTAGACTGATCGGCCTATAGTTGGAGGGTGTAAGGGGGCAACCTTTTTTAAATATAGGAACAATCTCAGCCCCACGCCAAGTATCGGGGGGGTTCGATCCTTTCAGTACCGCATTAAATAAAGCACACAAATATGGAACCCATATTATGGATTCTTTGCGAAAAGATCCCCTGGGAGTTTATCTAGGCCTGGGGCTTTATTGCCATGTAGCTTATTAATGGCGTTCCTCACTTCAGTGCTAGTAATCTCCATCTCCCCTCTAATTGGGGCTCGGAAGCCATGCTGGTGGTGATAGTGTTGGCAAGGCCAGCATCCCGATGGGAGTATAGTGTCCCAAAATGGGTCTCCCATGCTTCTGGGGCTATATTGGGCTCAATGGCTGATCTCACTTCCCTATCGCCCGTGCTCACTCTTGCCCAAAAGGTTTTCAAATCCTTATCATCCAGGGCACTCCTAAGCATTTCCCACCTTTCTTGTTCCCAGTTCTTTTTCCCCAGCTGAATAGACCAGTTGTATCTAGCCCTAGCAATTTTAATTTGCGGCCTGTCATTGGCCTTAACTGCTTCCAATAGGCCCCGCTTGGCCTTACGACACTGGTCGTTAAACCAAGGGCATCTATTGTGGCTATTTTCTCTAACACGGATCACCGGGTAGAAAACCTCCCCAAATTCAAGGAGAGCTCAGAATGTATTTCCCCTACCTTGTCTAGATCCATATTGAGACCCTCCTCATAAACTGTCTCCCACATTTTAACTAAAGATGGCATTGCTAGCTGGTAGATTTTCGCTAACTTTGCAGGGGACTGTTGAATGTGGCCCCATCTAACGTTTCTTCTATTATTAGTCGCTACTAGAGCACTATGGCAATTGGCAGATATGGGGGAGATTTTGGCAGTACCTAGATCCCACTGATTGAGGGTTAAGATCAAAGCATTATGATCACTGTCCCGCCTTTGTTCAATATAAAAATCAAGGACTTTTCCCCAGAGTCTTGTTTCCACCAAAATATAATCGATGAGTGAAGCCTGGCCTACTCTATTAAATGTAGACTGCCCTGGTTGGTAAGATTTAGTCCGACCATTGCATGCTCTTAGTGAAAAAGTGAGGGTAAGTGAATTTAACTGCATTGCCAATGGAGACCATGCTTTGATGGGTATGGTGAGGGGGTTGGGAATAGACCAGTAAAGGTCTTCTTCTGTTGGGACAAAATGTAAAGGATCAGTGAGGGGTTCAAAGTGGCAGTTAAAATCACCCCCCACAATCAGCCATATCGCCGGATCTAGGGTTGGAATAAAATCTCCCAGCAGAGCAATAGTGGACGATTCCTGGCTGTTGTTGACAGGGCGAGAATAGACATTTATTAGGGCGATTTTCACCTTTGTTGGAAAGGAGAGCAGCACGCACTGAATGTCACTTATGGGGGTTGATAACTGCTCCGCCCTGCAACCAAGGTGGGTGCCTACCCAGATTGATAGGCCTCCAGAGGGTCTCCCCCTCCCCCCCATGAAAGCTAAGATGTTATAAGAGGCATAACCCACCCGTTGAAAGTCTTCCCTCACCCAAGTCTCTTGGAATATGCAAATGTCATACTTATCGACAAAGTCGCCCCAGTCCGTGCAGGGCAATTTATTTTTGAGACCTGCCACATTCCATGAGAGTATCCTCAACCCATTGGCGTGCCCACTTGCCCCTCTCATGGCCCCCGGGGCTGCATCATCATGTATAACAGAGTCGCCAGGGTCAGCCACACAGCTCTCACCTATTTTCCCCCACACTGTACTTTCTCTGCTTTGTTCTCTCAAAGGGGCATCGAATTGTGCATCAGGGACCACGGATGGTTTGATTCTTTCTCCTGTCTGGTTAGTCAAGTGGGGGGGACTTAAACTGCCACCTGCCGTGATTCGCTTCAATCCCCACCTATCTGTGTCCTTAAAATCATGTCCCACCACTTGTGTGAGCCCAACCACCGAAGATCCCTCTCTCAGTCAATCTACCCCCTCCAATGCATCATATCTATTATTCACCGAGATGTTAAAAGGTAGAAACCTGTGATGAGCATCCCAACTACCTTCTGAGCAGGGCCCTACACCAGCTTCTGGAATTGAAGGAGGAACGCTGCTTCTTAAAAATGGCTGTGGTAGTGGATAAAAAAAATTCAGGGGTCGAAGACTCATGGCTGTCGTAGAATTATAGCAACTAGTGGGGATTTAGAATAAATTGATCACAGTGTAGGGGTTTTTAAAATTTATGACAACACACTCATCCGTCTCACTTTTTTTCCGATTTCCCACCCACCTTACTCTGCGAACCATTATAATTTCTCCAGCTCTGGCATAATCAAAATGTTTATGTTTTATAAGCCAGAACAGGCATTTGTTCCTCAGCTCAAGATGGGTTTCTTTCATGCTGGGTTCAATGGGCGGAATGCCTGTCAAAATGGCTACATACGGGGAGCAAGCAGGAGGGAGGTTTATATCTGGGAGGTTTGAGACATTTCCGCCTTCGCTCAATCCTTGAACTATTTCTCTACTCTCTTTTCTGTTGGTGACTGGGTCTAGGGGGCTAGATGCTTCTCGGTTTCTTAAACGTGGTGACTTGTTATTAATTCTGTTCTCAGGGCCGATGCTCCTATCTCTCTGTAACCTGGGGGCACTTTGGTTCCCTATTTCATAGTTCAGCCTGGGGCCCTTGGATGCATTCCCCTCCGGCCCCAGCGGAGATATTAGATCCTTACTTTTGACCTGACAACATACGTCAGTCCCTCTTATGGGCTGGCCATTAAAATGGTTAAATGAGCGGGCCTCCCCTGACGCTAGTACTTTCTCCAGAATGTCTAGGCGGCCAACAAGGGGGGCCAGTTCTTCTTTAATGATAGCCCTCAGGTTATTCTGCAAATCTACCACTAAATTCAGAGCCCACAGCGGGTATGTCTTACCTACACTAGCTGGATTCAGCCCGCCTGCTCTAAACTCTCGCTCTGCATCCTCCTCTGTGTTGGCAGCAGAATCCTCACAATATTTCTTTTTTTTTGATCCAGCCTCAGATGTTAGTTTACGCTTTCCGTTCTTGGGGATACTCTGGACGTTTTTACTTTTGCCGATCACTTTTTTGTGTGATACTGCCTCAGTAGGAGGCGGTAGATGTACATCTGCCTGGATTTGGACCTGGTTTGACTGAGTGATCTGCAAGGATGGAGAAATAAATAAATCAGGAGTAAGTGATAACCGCCTTTCTGTTAACTCGATTTCAGAGTCCACCACCCCTATTGCCCTCTGGAGCATTTTATCTATAGATGTTGGGGGGAGTGGGGGAGTGCTTATCGTTTTAGCTCGAGTGGGGGCTGCCCTCCTCCCCATTTTGTTAACTAATGACTTGAGAAGAAAACCCTACAATTATAGACTTAAAAATGTACAGCCTACTCTAGACACTCCCACTATAACACATCCAGCCCACTTCAAAGATGGTAATAAACAAAAGTCACTGTAATCTGATAGTCCTTAGAACACCTCAGCTTACGGGTGTTGGCCGGCTGTGACAGTAATGTCCAGGAAGGTAAGCTGGATGCTTGTGATAGCGGCTGGGGAGATGGACTGATAGAAGTCTTACCGGCTGGTCCTTCTGTAGTGCCAGTCAGAACGACCGAGGGGGGGTGGCCCTGCCCTGCCTCTTCCTGGTGATGACGGGCGCAGGACGGGCCCGCCCTTGGCCCGGGCGAGCCCGCGCGTGTCCCGCGCCGCGGTGGTGACTCGCACTCTTTAGCGCATTTGGGCAGCGATGCTCCTGCCCTCCAGGGAAGGATCCTGGGACAGGTAGTCCCCAGCAGCAGCAAGAGGCAACGAGCGGCAAACTCTGGCGTCCCGCGCAGCGGTGGTGACTCGTGCTTTTTAGCGCGTTTGGGCAGCGATGCTCCTCCCCTTCAGGGAAGGATCCTGGGACAGGTAGTCCCCAGCAGCAGCAAGAGGCAACGAGCGGCAAACTCTGGCGTCCCGTGCCACGGTGCTGACTCGCGCTTTTTAGCGCGTTTGGGAAGCGATGCTCCTCCCCTCCAGGGAAGGATCCTGGGACAGGTAGTCCCCAGCAGCAGCAAGAGGCAACGTGCGGGAAACTCTGGCGTCCAGCGCCGCGGTGGTGACTCGCGCTTTTTAGCGCGTTTGGGCAGCGATGCTCCTCCCCTCCAGGGAAGGATCCTGGGACAGGTAGTCCCCAGCAGCAGCAAGAGGCAACGAGCGGCAAACGCTGGCGTCCCGCGCCGCGGTGGTGACTCGCGCTTTTTAGCGCGTTTGGGCAGCGATGCTCCTCCCCTCCAGGGAAGGATCCTGGGACAGGTAGTCCCCAGCAGCAGCAAGAGGCAATGAGCGGCAAACTCTGGCGTCCCGTGCCGCGGTGGTGACTCGCGCTTTTAGCGCGTTTGGGCAGCGATGCTCCTCCCCTCCAGGGAAGGATCCTGGGACAGGTAGTCCCCAGCAGCAGCAAGAGGCAATGAGCGGCAAACTCTGGCGTCCCTTGTCTCTTTCTACACCTCTCTTCCCTCTTTCTGCAGCACTCGTGCCTCCTTTTGCACCTCTGTTGCTTCTTTCTGCACTTCTCTTGGTTCTTTCTGCACTGCTCTTGCCTCTTTCTGCATCATTCTTGCCTCCTTTTGCGCCTCTGTTGCTTCTTTCTGTACCTCTGTTGCTTCTTTATGCACTTCTCTTGCCTCTTTCTGCACCCTTCGTGCCTCTTTCAGCACCTCTGTTGCTTCTTCCTACACTTCTCTTCCTTCTTTCTGCACCCCTCGTGCCTCCTTTTGCACCTCTGTTGCTTCTTTCTGCACTTCTCTTGGTTCTTTCTGCACTGCTCTTGCCTCTTTCTGCATCCCTCTTGCCTCTTTGAGCACCTCTTTTGCTTCTTTTTGCACTTCTCTTTCCTCTTTCTGCACCCTTCGTGCCTCTTTCAGCACCTCTGTTGCTTCTTCCTACACTTCTCTTCCTCCTTTCTGCACCCCTCGTGTCTCCTTTTGCACCTCTGTTGCTTCTTTCTGCACTTCTCTTGTTTCTTTCTGCACTGCTCTTGCCTCTTTCTGCATCCCTCTTGCCTCTTTGAGCACCTCTTTTGCTTCTTTTTGCACTTCTCTCTCCTCTTTCTGCACCCCTCTTGCCTCTTTCTGCACCTCTGTTGCTTCTTTCTGCACTTCTATTGCCTCTTTCTGCACCTCTCTTGCTTCTTTCTGTACCTCACTTTCCTCTTTCAGCACCTCTGTTGCTTTTTTCTGCAGATCTCTTGCCTCTTTCTGCACCTCACTTGCCTCTTTCAGCACCTCTGTTGCTTTTTTCTGCAGATCTGTTGCCCCTTTCTGCACCCCTCTTTTCTGTTTCTGCACCTCTGTTGCCTCTTTCCGCACCCTTGTTCCCTGTTTATGCACCTTTCCTGCCTGTTTCTGCACCTCACTTGCCTCTTTCAGCACCTCTGTTGCTTTTTTCTGCAAATCTCTTGCCTCTTTCTGCACCTCACTTGCCTTTTTCAGCACCTCTGTTGCTTTTTTCAGCAATTCTCTTGTCTCTTTCTGTACCCCTCTTTTCTCTTTCTGCACCTCTCTTGTCTCTTTCTGCACCCCTGTTCCCTGTTTCTGCACCTTTCCTGCCTGTTTCTGTACCTCCCTTGCCTCTTTCTGTACCTCTGTTGCCTCTTTCTGCACTTCTATTGCTCTTTCTGCACCCTTCACGCCTGTTTCAGCACCTCTGTTGGTTCTTTCTGCACTGCTCTTGCTTTTTGCTGCACCTCACTTGCCTCTTTCTGCACTTCTCTTGCTTCTTTCTACACCTCTGTTGCTTCTTTCAGCAATTCTCTTGCCTCTTTCTGCACTTCTCGTCCTTCTTTCAGCACCCTTCCTGCCTCTTTCTGTAACACTCTTGCCTCTTTGTGCACCCCTCCTACCTTTTTCTGCACCCCTCTTGCCTCTTTTTGCACCTCTGTAGGTTCTTTCTGCACTGCTCTCACTTCTTTCTGCACCTCACTTGCCTCTTTCTGCACCCCTGTTCCCTGTTTCTGCACCTTTCCTGCCTGTTTATGCAACTCTCTTGCCTCTTTTTCTGCACCTCTGAGTTAGAGGTACTTTTAATCCCCCTGCCCTATTATGTACTAGGGCCTAACAGGGGAGGTCATGCCAATCGCAGGGATACCCCAACCCATAGTGTACCCTAGTGTATGTAGGTGTTTTCAATGTATTCTAAGTGTCTTTCAGCATAGCACTGGCTCCGGGCCTGGTTAGTCAGAGTCAGTTACCACCAGTACCAGTCAGTAAAAAGTTGGGGGTACAGGATGACTTTGAAACAAGGCCTCTTTCTGCACCTCTGTTGGTTCTTTCTGCATATCTCTTACTTCTTTCTGCACTTACTTTTCTTTGTCTTTCTGGACTTCTGTTGCATCTCTGCATTTCTCTTGCTTCTTTCTGCACCTTTCTTCCTCTTTCTTCACATGTCCTACCTCTGTATGCATAGTTAGAAATTAGCATTTACAAAACCTTAGAAATTCACTGAAAAAAACATAGGTTTCAGGGATGTTATAGTTAGAATTTATCATTATAAAAACCTATGAAATTTACTGAAAAAAACATAGGTTTCAGGGACGCTATAGTTAGAAATTATCATTTAAAAACCCTTTGAAATTCACTGAAAAAACCATAGGTTTCAGGGATGTTATAGTTAGAAATTAGCCTTTAAAAAACCATAGAAATTCACTGAAAAAACCACAGGTTTCAGGGACGTTATAGTTAGTTGGACATTTCACTCATACAAAACCAGAGAAATTTGGCCGTTATAGTTAGTTGAGCTAACTATAACTCGCACCCCGCAATGCACTGCTGATGACATCACATATTACATCATTCATGACATGGTCAGTGACATCACTGATGACATCTCAAATGACATCACTGATGACATCATCCATGTGATAATCAGATGCACCTCCTCACACCCTAATATAACCTTTGATACACCCACTCTAAAATGCAGACTACCATTTTCGAAACCATAGACACACCAATATCAATTACTATATACCCACTCACTGATTCCTAGGTCTACACACACATCCACTCATTCACCCATACAGTCACTCAACCATGCAGTCACTCATCAATACAGCCACTATTATATGCACTCATACACCCATATACACACTCACACACCGCCACTCACCCATAGAGTTACTCACACACCTAGTCAGTCATGCAAAGAATCAATCACACTCCCATTTACTCACCTATACAGCTATACACACATCACTTCACTTATTCATACAGATACTAACACATACTCACTCTCTTCTACAATCACTGACACAAGCACACACTCATCCATACAGCCACTCTCACATACAGTCATTTATATACTCCAACACTCACATATACTGCCTTTCACATATGTAGTTACTCACACATGTACCACTGAGACATCCATTCACTCACCAACATACCCATGCACATACTCACCCACCCATACAGCCTTCACGGATGCACTCTTGAACCCATACACCCAGTGAATCACCTACTCACACATCTATGCACAGAGTCACACACCCCCCACCCACCCACAGAGACACTCAGGCACCCATACAGATACTCAGACAACCAATCACTAACCCATATAGACACTCATGTAGCTACTCACCAACCCATGCAGCCGCTTACACACCAACTGACAGACTAATACAGACATTTACATAGTTTAGTCACTAACCCATGCATTCAGTAAGACACGATTAATCACTCACTTATACAGTCAGTCATGTACCTACTAAATCATCCATTCAGACACTTATACACCCACTCATTCTTCAATACACCTTGGCATATATATATATAAAACATATTTAAATTTTACAGAACCACACAGTCACTGGATGATGTCATCAGTGATGTCATTTGAGATGTCATCAGTGATGTCATCAGTGATTTCACTGACCATGTCATGAATGATGTAATATGTGACGTCATCAGCAGTGCATTGCGGGCGCGAGTTATAATTAGCTCAACTAACTATAACAGCCGAATTAATCTGGTTTTGTACAAGTGAAATGTCCAACTAACTATGACGTCCCTGAAACCTGTGTTTTTTTCTGTGAATATATATATATATATTCACAGAAAAAACCATAGGTTTTAGGGACAGTTATAGTTAGTTGGACATTTCACTGGTACAAAACCATAGAAATTCCCCTGTTATAGTTAGTTCAGCTAACTATAACTCGCGCCCCGCAATGCACTGCTGATGATGTCACATATTACATCACTCATGACATGGTCAGTGACATCACTGATGACATCACTGATGACATCTCAAATGACATCACTGATGACATCACTGATGACATCATCCAGTGACTGTGTGTTTCTGTAAAGTTTAAATATGTTTAATATATTTAGGGAAAGGTGTATTGAAGAATGAGTGGTTGTATAAGTGTCTGAATGGATGATTTAGTACGTGAGTGACTGACTCTACAAGTGAGTGATTAAATGTATCTTACTGAATGCATGGGTTAGTGACTAAACTGTGTGAATGTCTGTATCCGTCTGTCTGTTGGTTTGTAAGCGGCTGCATGGCTTTCTGAATAGCTACATGAGTGTCTACATGGGTTATTGATTGATTGTCTGAGTATCTGTATGGGTGCCTGAGTGTTTGTGTGGGTGGGGTGTGTGTGACTCTGTGCATAGATGTGTGAGTTGGTGATTCACTGGGTGCATGGTTTCAAGAGTGCATCTGTGATGGACTGTATGGGTGGGTGAGTGTGTGTATGGGTGTGTTAGTGATTGAATGTATATCTCAGTGGTACATGTGTGAGTAACTACATATGTGCAAGGCAGTATATAGTATTTGTATGAGTAAGTGAGCTGGTGTGTGTATAACTGTATAGGTGAGTAAATGGGTGTGTGATTAAGTTTTTTGCATGACTGACTAGGTGTGTGAGTACCTCTATGGATGAGTGGCGGTGTGTGAGTGTTTATATAGGTGTATAAGTGCATATGATAGTCCTGTACTGAGTGACTAAGTATGAGTGACTGTACGGGTGAGTGAGTGGATGTGTGTGTAGACCTAAGAATCAGTGAGTGGGTATGTAGTTTTTGGTGTTGGAGTGTCTATGGTTTTGAGAATGGCAGTCTGTAATTTAGAGTGGGTGTATCAAAAGTTATATTAGGGTGTGAGAAGATGCATGAAATTATCACATGGATGATGTCATCAGTGATGTCATTTGAGATGTCATCAGTGATGTCATCAGTGATGTCACTGACCATGTCATGAGTGATGTAATATGTGGCGTCATCAGCAGTGCATTGCGGGGCGCGAGTTATAGTTAGCTGAACTAACTATAACGGGGGAATTTCTATGGTTTTGTACGAGTGAAATGTCCAACTAACTATAACTGTCCCTAAAACCTATGGTTTTTTCAGTGAATTTCAAAGGTTTTTAAATGCTAATTTCTAACTATAACGTGTCTGAAACCTATGGTTTTTTCAGTGAATTTCAAAGGTTTTTTAAATGCTAATTTCTAACTATAACGTGCCTGAAACCTATGATTTTTTAAGTGAATTTCAAAGGTTTTTTTAAATGCTAGTTTCTAACAATGCCTACAGAGGTAGGACATGTGAAGAAAGAAGAAAAAACGCACAGAAAGAAGCAAAAGATGTGCAGAAAGAACCAACAGAGGAGCAGAAAGAGGCCTTGTTGCAAAATCATCCTGTGCCCACAACTTTTTCAGACGGGTACTGGTGGTAACTGACTCTGACTAACCAGAGCCAGTGCTATGCTAAAAAACACTTAGAATACAGTGAAAACACCTACATACACTAGGGAACACTATGCGTTGGGGTACCCCTGTGATTAGCATGACCTCCTCTGCAAGTCCCTAGTACATAATAGGGCAGGGGGATTAAAACTACCTCTTAAAACGTGCTACAGGGCGCGTTTGCACAGTGGTGAAGGGAGGGGGCCTGAGGTGACATGTGTGCAAACGCACCCGTGGTGCGTTTTAAGTTGCGGGATTAAGTCCCCTTGAATTCTGAGGGTCCCTGGGGCCCAACTATCCCCCAGGTACCTACAGTTAGGACCACAGAGCTGAGTTGCAGAGAGGCGTTCCGAGGCCACGCACCTTTTTTCACCTCTCTGCAACGCAACTCTGTTGTGCTTACTGAAGGTACCTGGTGGGCTAGTTGGCCCCCAGGGTCCCTCAGGATTCAAAGGGAATTAATTCCCCAACTTAAAACGCACCACAGGGCGTGTTTGCGCACAGGTCACCTGAGGCCCCGCCCCTCCCTTCACCACTGTGCAAACGCGCCCCGTGGTGCGTTTTAAGTTGGGGTATTAGGTCACCTTGAATCCTGAGGGTCCCTGGGGCCCAACTAGCCCACTAGGTACTTCCAGTAAGCACCACAGGCCTGCATTGCAACGCCTGTAACAAATGGTGCAGTTGTGTTTAGGTAGTGAAGAGGGTCGTGCTGGGGGTAGTGTTTTAGGGTTTAGGGTAGTGCAGTGGTTTGTGTAGTGTAGGGGGTCATTCTGGGGGTAGATTTAGGGTTTAGGGTAGTGCAGTGGTGTTTGGGTAGTGTAGGGAGTTGTGCTGGGGGGAGTGTTTTAGGGTTTAGGGTAGTGCAGTGGTGTTTGGGTAGTGAAGGGGGTCGTGCTGGGGGTAGTGTTTTAGGGTAGTGCAGTGGTGTTTGGGTAGTGTAGGGGGTCGTGCTGGGGGTAGTGATTTAGGGTAGTGCAGTGGTGTTTGGGTAATGTAGGGGGTACTGCTGGGGGTAGTGTTTTAGGGTTTAGGGTAGTGCAGTGGTGTTTGGGTAGTGTAGGGGTACTGCTGGGGGTAGTGTTTTAAGGTTAAGGGTAGTGCAGTGGTGTTTGGGTAGTGTAGGGGTACTGCTGGGGGTAGTTTTTTAGGGTTTAGGGTAGTGCAGTGGTGTTTGTGTAGTGTAGGGGGTAGTGTTTTAGGGTTTAGGGTAGTGCAGTGGTGTTTGTGTAGTGTAGGAGGTCGTGTTTTAGGGTTTAGGGTAGTGCAGTGGTCTTTGGGTAGTGTAGGGAGTCATGCGGGGGGTAGTGTTTTAGGGTTTAGGGTAGTGTAGGGGGTCATGCGGGGTAGTGTTTTAGGGATTAGGGTAGTGCATTGGTGTTTGGGTAGTGTAGGGGGTCATGCGGGGGTAGTGTTTTAGGGTTTAGGGCAGTGCAGTGGTGTTCGGGTAGTGTAGGGGGTCGTGCTGGGGGAGTGTTTTAGGGTTTAGGGCAGTGCAGTGGTGTTCGGGTAGTGTAGGGGGTCGTGCTGGGGGAGTGTTTTAGGGTTTAGGGCAGTGCAGTGGTGTTCGGGTAGTGTAGGGGGTCATGCTGGGGGAGTGTTTGAGGGTTTAGGGCAGCGCAGTCGTGTTCGGGTAGTGTAGGGGTTGTGCTGGGCGTAGTATTTTAGGGTTTAGGGTAGTGCAGTGGTGTTCGGGTAGTGTAGGGGGTCATGCTGGGGGTAGTGTTCTAGGGTTTAGGGCAGTGCAATGGTATTTGGGCAGTATAGGGGGTAATGCTGGGGGTGGTGTTTTAGGGTTTAGGGCAGTGCAGTGGTGTTCGGGCAGTGTAGGGGGTCATGCTGGGGGTGGTGTTTCAGGGTCTAGGGCAGTGCAGTGGTGTTCGGGCAGTGTAGGGGGTGGTGTTTCAGGGTTTAGGGCAGTGCAGTGGTGTTCGGGCAGTGTAGGGGGTCGTGCAGGGGGTGGTGTTTCAGGGTTTAGGGCAGTGGTGTTTGGGCAGTGTAGGGGGTCGTGCTGGGGGTGGTGTTTCAGGGTTTGGGGCAGTGCAGTGGAGTTCGAGCAGTAAAGGGGGTCGTGCTGGGGGTGGTGTTTCAGGGTTTAGGGCAGTGCAGTGGTGTTCGGGCAGTGTAGGGGGCGGTGCAGGGGGTGGTGTTTCAGGGTTTAGGGCAGTGCAGTGGTATTTGGGCAGTGTAGGGGGTGGTGCAGGGGTGGTGTTTCAGGGTTTAGGGCAGTGCAGTGGTGTTCGGGCAGTGTAGGGGGTCGTGCTGGGGCTGGTGTTTCAGGGTTTAGGGCAGTACAGTGGTGTTCAGGCAGTGTAGGGGGTCGTGCTGGGGCTGGTGTTTCAGGGTTTAGGGCAGTGCAGTGGTGTTCGGGCAGTGTAGGGGGTTGTGTTGGGGCTGGTGTTTCAGGGTTTAGGGCAGTGCAGTGGTGTTCGGACAGTGTAGGTGGTCGTGCTGGGGCTGGTGTTTCAGGGTTTAGGGCAGTGCAGTGGTGTTCGGGCAGTGTAGGGGTCATGCTGGGGCTGGTGTTTCAGGGTTTAGGGCAGTGCAGTGGTGTTCGGGCAGTGTAGGGGGTCTTGCTGGGGCTGGTGTTCCAGAGTCTAGGGCAGTGCAGTGGTGTTCGGGCAGTGTAGGGGGTCTTGCTGGGGCTGGTGTTTCAGGGTTTAGGGCAGTGCAGTAGTGTTCGGGCAGTGTAGGGGGTCGTGCTGGGGGTGGTGTTTCAGGGTTTAGGGCAGTGCAGTGGTGTTCGGGCAGTGTAGGGGGTCGTGCTGGGGCTAGTGTTTCAGGATTTAGGGCAGAGCAATGGTGTTCAGGCAGTGTAGGGGTTTTGCTGGAGGTGGTGTTTCAGGGTTTAGGGCAGTGCAGTGGTGTTCGTGCAGTGTAGGGGTGGTGTTTCAGGGTTTAGGGCAGTGGTGTTCAGGCAGTGTAGGGGGTCTTGCTGGGGTTGATGTTTCAGGGTTTAGGGCAGTGCAGTGGTGTTCGGGCAGTGTAGGGGGTCGTCCTGGGCGTGGTGTTTCAGGGTTTAGGGCAGTGCAGTGGTGTTCCGGCAGTGTAGGAGGTCGTGCAGGGGTGGTGTTTCAGGGTTTAGGGCAGTGCAGTGGTGTTTGGGCAGTGTAGGGGGTCGTGCTGGGGGTGGTTTTTCAGGGTTTAGGGCAGTGCAGTGGTGTTCGGGCCGTGTAGGGTGTCGTGCTGAGGGGTGGTGTTTCAGGGTTTAGGGCAGTGCAGTGGTGTTCGGGCAGTGTAGGGGTCGTGCAGGGGTGGTGTTTCAGGGTTTAGGGCAGTGCAGTGGTGTTTGGGCAGTGTAGGGGGTCGTGCAGGGGATGGTGTTTCAGGGTTTAGGGCAGTGCAGTGGTGTTCGGCCAGTGTAGGTGGTCTTGCTGGGGGTGGTGTTTCAGGCTTTAGTGCAGTGGTGTTCGGGCAGTGTAGGGGGTCTTGCTGGGGGTGGTGTTTCAGGGTTTAGGGCAGTGCAGAGGTGTTCGGGCAGTGTAGGGGGTCTTGCTGGGGCTGGCGTTTCAGGTTTTAGGGCAGTGCAGTGGTGTTCTGGCAGTGTAGGGGGTCGTGCTGGGGGTGGTGTTTCAGGGTTTAGGGCAGTGCAGTGGTGTTCGGGCAGTGTAGGGGGTCGTGCTGGGGGTGGTGTTTCAGGGTTTAGGGCAGTGCAGTGGTGTTCGGGCAGTGTAGGGGTTCATGCTGGGGGTGGTGTTTCAGGGTTTAGGGCAGTGCAGTGGTGTTCGGGCAGTGTAGGGGGTCTTGCTGGGGGTGGTGTTTCAGGGTTTAGGGCAGTGGTGTTCGGGCAGTGTAGGGGGTCTTGCTGGGGGTGATGTTTCAGGGTTTAGGGCAGTGCAGTGGTGTTCGGGCAGTGTAGGGGGTCTTGCTGGGGGTAGTGTTTAGGGGTTTAGGGCAGTGCAGTGGTGTTCGTGCAGTGTAGGGGGTCGTGCTGGGGGTGGTGTTTCAGGGTTTAGGGCACTGCAGTAGTGTTCGGGCAGTGTAGGGGATCGTGCAGGGGTGGTGTTTCAGGGTTTAGGGCAGTGCAGTGGTGTTCGGGCAGTGTAGGGGGTCGTGCTGGGGTGGTGTTTCAGGGTTTAGGGCAGTGCAGTGGTGTTCGGGCAGTGTAGGGGTCATGCTGGGGCTGGTGTTTCAGGGTTTAGGGCAGTGCAGTGGTGTTCGGGCAGTGTAGGGGGTCTTGCTGGGGGTGGTGTTTCAGGGTTTAGGGCAGTGGTGTTCGGGCAGTGTAGGGGGTCTTGCTGGGGGTGATGTTTCATGGTTTAGGGCAGTGCAGTGGTGTTCGGGCAGTGTAGGGGGTCTTGCTGGGGTAGGGTTTCAGGGTTTAGGGCAGTGCAGTGGTGTTCGTGCAGTGTAGGGGGTCGTGCTGGGGATGGTGTTTCAGGGTTTAGGGCAGTGCAGTAGTGTTCGGGCTTTGTAGGGGGTCGTGCAGGGGGTGGTGTTTCAGGGTTTAGGGCAGTGCAGTGGTGTTTGGGCAGTGTAGAGGGGCGTGCTGGGGGTGGTGTTTCAGGGTTTAGGGCAGTGCAGTGGTGTTCGGGCAGTGTAGGGGGTCGTGCTGGGGGTGGTGTTTCAGGGTTTAGGGCAGTGGTGTTCGGGCAGTGTAGGGGGTCTTGCTGGGGGTGATGTTTCAGGGTTTAGGGCAGTGCAGTGGTGTTCGGGCAGTGTAGGAGGTCTTGCTGGGGGTAGTGTTTCAGGGTTTAGGGCAGTGCAGTGGTGTTCGGGCAGTGTAGGGGGCGTGCTGGGGGTGGTGTTTCAGGGTTTAGGGCAGTGCAGTGGTGTTCGGGCAGTGTAGGGGGTCGTGAAGGGGGTGGTGTTTCAGGGTTTAGGGCAGTGCAGTGGTGTTCGGGCAGTGTAGGGGGTCATGCTAGGGGTGGTGTTTCAGGGTTTAGGGCAGTGCAGTGGTGTTCAGGCAGTGTAGGGGGTCGTGCAGGGGCTGGTGTTTCAGGGTTTAGGGCAGTGCAGTGGTGTTCGGGCAGTGTAGGGGATCGTGCTGGGGGTAGTGTTTTAGGGTTTAGGGTAGTGCAGTGGTGCTTGTGTAGTGTAGGGGGTCGTGCTGGGGGTATTGTTTTAGGGTTTAGGGTAGTGCAGTGGTGTTTGTGTAGTGTAGGGGTCATGTTTTAGGGTAGTGCAGTGGTGTTTGGGTAGTGTAGGGGTCGTGCTGGGGGTAGTGTTTTAGGATTTAGGTTAGTGCAGTGGTGTTTGGGTAGTGTAGGGGGTCGTGCTGGGGGTAGTGTTTTAGGGTTTAAGGTAGTGCAGTGGTGTTTGTGTAGTGTAGGGGGTCGTGCTGGGGGTAGTGTTTTAGGGTTTAGGGTAGTGCAGTGGTGCTTGTGTAGTGTAGGGGGTCATGCTGGGGGTAGTGTTTTAGGGTTTAGGGTAGTGCAGTGGTGTTTGTGTAGTGTAGGGGGTCATGTTTTAGGGTAGTGCAGTGGTGTTTGGGTAGTGTAGGGGGTCGTGCTGGGGGTAGTGTTTTAGGATTTAGGTTAGTGCAGTGGTGTTGGGGTAGTGTTTTATGGTTTAGGGTAGTGCAGTGGTGTTTGTGTAGTGTAGGGGGTCATGCTGGGGGTAGTGTTTTATGGTTTAGGATAGTGCAGTGGTGCTTGTGTAGTGTAGGGGGTCATGCTGGGGGTAGTGTTTTTGGGTTTAGGGTAGTGCAGTGGTGTTTTTGTAGTGTAGGGGGTCATGTTTTAAGATGCAACGCTCCAATACCTGACCAGTCTGCACTACATAAAACTGCAAAAAAACTAAACATAAAAAGTGTTTTTCACACTTTTGTCATTGGGCTATATATGGGCTACATCTGGGTAATATTTGTGCTACATTTGTGGCTCTTTTTTCACTGGTGGCCATCTTGGAAGACTTCTTTGTTATGAAGTTTCCTAATTTCCTCATTTACTGCAGTCTCCTCAGTAGGAAATGCTTTCAGTTTTTTACTTTGATTCCATCAAGAAGGCATTCAGATGTGTCACACATTTGCCATAAATTCAGAATGTTAGCACTCTAGTTGCTCATTAGATCACTGGAGTAAAGCTACTGCTCACCAAGGAGTTAACTGGAAGTCTACTGCTGGTATTGAAAGTGATTGTTTCAGTCTGCATGTCAGAATTTTCTAATGAAATAGAAGAGGATTTGAGATCTCACTTAAAACATGCACTAAATTTACTTTTTGCAGCACTAACCATAATTTCTATGGCAAAATGAACCCCTCATTTTGTTCCTTTTAAATTAAATGTTTTAAGTGTTACCAGTTTATTCCAATCAAGATGGCTTCAGGTGTGCCATACTTTTGTCATAAGTAAGGCTGTTAGCACTCTAGTTGTTCTTTAGAACACTCTGGGAAGCTGCAGTAGAACACAAAGGCATCAACTGACAGGCTGCTCCTGTTGAAATATAACAGGAAGATATTTGAGATCTCACTTAAAACATGTCCTAATTTTTCTTTCTACAGCACTAACCATAATTTCTATGGCAAAATGAACCCCCTCATTTTGTTCCTTTTTAAATTAAATGTTTTAAGTGTTACCAGTTTATTCCAATCAAGATGGCTTCAGGTGTGCCATACTTTCGTCATAAGTAAGACTGTTAGCACTCTAGTTGTTCTTTAGAAAACTCTGGGAAGCTGCAGTAGTACACAAAGGCATCAACTGACAGGCTGCTCCTGTTGAAATATAACAGGAAGATATTTGAGATCACACTTGAAACATGTCCTAATTTTTCTTTCTACAGCACTAACCATAATTTCTATGACAAAATGAACCCCATCATTTTGTTCCTTTTTAAATTAAATGTTTTAAGTGTTACCAGTTTATTCCAATCAAGATGGCTTCAGGTGTGCCATACTTTTGTCATAAGTAAGGCTGTTAGCACTCTAGTTGTTCTTTAGAACACTCTGGGAAGCTGCAGTAGAACACAAAGGCATCAACTGACAGGCTGCTCCTGTTGAAATATAACAGGAAGATATTTGAGATCACACTTGAAACATGTCCTAATTTTTCTTTCCAGAGCACTAACCATAATTTCTATGACAAGATGAACCCCATCATTTTGTTCCTTTTTAAATTAAATGTTTTAAGTGTTACCAGTTTATTCCAATCAAGATGGCTTCAGGTGTGCCATACTTTTGTCATAAGTAAGGCTGTTAGCACTCTAGTTGTTCTTTAGAACACTCTGGGAAGCTGCAGTAGAACACAAAGGAATCAACTGACAGTCTCTGCCCTTGTTGGATGTACATGTTTTACTGAGAATGTCAGACTTCATTCTCACATGACTGAGAAAGATAATGTGAATTTACAGAACATATGCTCTCATTTTAGCTTCTGGAGCACCTTCCAAAACTGTATGGGACAAGCATGTGAAAATAGTTTTCTCTCAAACATGATTCATGATATCCCAGCAGAAGGTTTTTCACAGGGTAAAATCACCTTAGAACACACCACAATTCCTGAAATTAGTATGGTACCATCAACAAATGAATTCTAATGTAACTAAAGTCTGTTATCACCCTTTATAGTTCTCCTTTTGGTAACCCTCAAAATCTTTGATTCACTACAATGCATTTCAATGCGGTACTATCATTTATATTGGTCCCAAGATGGCTGCCAGCAATTCCAGGATGAAGTGCTGACAGCCAATCAGATCTCACGATGACATGTGTGGTTAGGCTCCACCCAGATATATATGTGTTTTTACTTTTGATTTTCTCAGCAACTACTGAACGGATTTACACCATTTAACAAAAGGGTTCTTTCTGAACCAAGAACTACCTCTTTGCCAAATTTGGTGTAATTCCGTTCAGCAGTTCGGGCTGTAGCCTTGCATAAAGTTTCCTATGGGAAATTGATTTTCTGACTCTTATTTTTTAAATTTCTCCGCAACTACTGAACGGATTTACACCATTTAACAAAAAGGGTTCTTTCTGAACCAAGAACTACCTCTTTGCCAAATTTTGTGTAATTCCGTTCAGCAGTTCGGGCTGTAGCCGTGTCTAAAGTTTCCTATGGGAAAATGAATGGGGAAAACACATTTTGGGACCCCCCTTTTTTCTCGGCCCCTGCTTGACGAATCACCCCGAAACTTTCAGGGTAGGAGCGGACCGGAGCGGGCCATAAAGTTTGAAAATTTCGCGAAGATTCGTCAACCGACGCAAGAGCTATTTCAAATAGAATGTCGCAGATTTCCTATGGAAAATAGGTCCTAACTATAACTATCTACTGGCGACCGCCAGTAGATAATATACATACATATGTGTGTGTGGCAGTCTCTGTCTCTCTATCCACTTCCCCTTTTCCCCCTCCTGGTGTATTGTGGCAAAGACCTACTATTGTTTGTCTGGTACAGTGGTTGAGTGGAATTGGGAGCCATGTCTGTTCCTGTGGAAATTGCAATTGCGTATCCTGACAGGCAGCAGCAGCGCAAGGGCCAACGGCACCCCATATGGGCCCTGACAGCGTGAAGTGGTGCAGCTCTGCCCCATTTGCAGCGAGGTGCCTGCACTAATCTGTTGGGTAAAATGCCTCTTTGCTGGTTGTTGTTGTTCTGACCATGTGGCTTGTGGCCATTTTGTGTAGCCAGCCAGTGTGCTTTCCCCTTAGGCCTGCATGTCTTCTTTGTTTGTGGCCATGCCTTCTTGCTGATTGCTGTCTGAGCATGTGGCTGGCGGCGATTTTGTGTTGCCAGTCAGTGTGCTTTTGCCTTAGGTCTGCATGTCTTCTCTTTGTTCTCCATGCCTCCTTGCTTTCTGTTTGACCATGTGGCTGGTGGCCGTTTTGCGTAGGCATCCAGTGTGCTTTTGTCATAGGTTTGCATGTGTTGTTGTTCTGTCATTATGTTGCGGCCATGCCTCCTTGCTTTCTGGTTCACCATGTGGTTCGTCAGTGGCCATTTTGTGTGGTTAGCCAGTGTGCTTTCTTTTGCATGTCTTCTCTTTGTTCCCAATGCCTTTTTGCTCTGTGTTGTAGATGACCATGTGGCAATAGCAGGCAGTGCAATCATGTCGAGACTCGATACCGATGAGTAGCGATGTTGAATTGGATTTGTCCATTTTGTAAAGTAGTACACAATCTTTTCAGCCGGCAATGGATTTGTCTGATGTCAGAGCAGAACAGGAGGTTGAGCTTCCTTCAGAGCAAGACGTTGAACCTCCTTTTTTAGAATCATTGGCTCCCACATCTCCAGCAAGGAAAAGGAAGGGTACTACTGCACCATCTTCTCCAAGCACCACTTCTGATGATGATGATAGGGACACGGAGTGGATCCCGAGAGAGACCAGGAGACAACAGGAGAGGCAAGGGAAAAGAACAGTTCCAGAAAGACTTAGACTTATGGGAAGGGATGAAGAGGAGGATGAAAATAATGAGATAGTCATGGTGAAAGGTGACACAGAGGAATCTGACATTGCTATTCAACTAGCTCCGAGGGATGTGGCACAGGTAGTACCGCCACCAGCTCCTATGTTTGCAAAACCCCAGCTGAGACCTGTACTAACCCCTGCCTCCAGAGAAGCAGAGAGGCAATCGACAACATGCCCACCTACCTCAAATTCATCTTCAGGCATTGGCAGATGCCCAGCAAAAAATGTACTCCTCTTCTGTTTGGGACGTTTTTACAGTTAGCAAAGAGGGGGAGCACATTGCAGTATGCACCATTTGCCACACGAATGTTCATTGAGGTAAGCCTGGTGCACATTATGGTACTGGAGGCCTGATGACCCATATGAAAAAACACCAAACAATCAAGTGGGAGGAGCACCCTAAAACAATTGTGAACATTGTCATGGTTGTGGGGAGAGCTGGGGAACATCAGCTACAAGTCCAATCATGGTGGAAGGTGATGATGACGAAGAAGAAGAGGGTGACATTTTCACACAAAGCAGCCCTGTCCCCAGCAGTGCACCAGCAGAATCACCCACCTCAGTGACTTCACAATGGCACAAGACCACCACGACCCACATTGAGTCTACCACTAGCATCTACTTCTCAAAAGACGCCTGTGTCAGTGCCCCAAGAAAAGAAGAAAATCCAGCCCACTATTACAGGCATGTTTAGAAAGGAGGTGCCCTACGAGTGAAACCACCCAACTGTATGTTTGTATAGTGGGAAGCTGGCAAAAATGTTAGCGCTGGACCTCCTCCCTCTTTTATTTGTGGAAGAAGTGGGATTTTTAAAATTTGTGACAGCCATCTGCTCAAAATGAAAGGTACCAAGTAGGACCTATTTTACCAGAGTGGCTGTTCCAGCGCTGTATCACGATGTGCTGCAGTTGGTTGGACAAGCTTTGCAGCAAAGTGTTGTTCACACCATCCACCTGATGACAGACATGTGGACCAGTTGTCAGGCGACTGATTACATGTGTACCACTGCACACTGGATCTCTTCAAAGGGGTAAAGCAAATGATATCTTCAGGTCTTGGCCCTGAAGAAAGTTGTAAGAGTGTTTGGCGAAATGCAACAGTGGCCATGTTTGCCATGGAGAAATCACATACAGCTGTAAACATCTTGGAGGAATTTAACAGCAAGGTGTATGAATGGCTGCGACCCAGAGGTCATAGAATTGGATCTGTTACCATGGACAATGGCAGTAACATAGTCAATGCCATGTCAGACGGAGGCTATTTTACGGTCCTGTGTTTGGGCCATTGCATCAACCTGGTGGTGCAAGACTTCTTCAAAAAGGAAGACATAGTCAGCAACATACTGACCTCCTACAGAAGAATCTGCACCCATTTCAGCCATTCTTTTACAGCCCGGAATTAGCTGTAGATTATTCAGCGTAATAATTGAGCACCAGTTAAAGCACTGATACAGGAGGTGCCAACACGTTGGAACTCCACCTTTTACATGCTGCAACGTCTGTTTGAGCAGTACAAACAGATCAATGACCATGTCATTCAAAGAGGAGGGTATGCAGTTGGGAAAGCTATGACCCTGGATGCGGACAAATGGGGCACAGTCAAATTTCTGACAGAGATGCTACTCCCTTTTGAGATTATTACTGGAAGTTAGCAAGGAAGACAGCACTATGGGCCAAGCTGTCACATTGCTGTATCTCCTACAAGACCAGGTAAATAAGGTGTCTGAAAGGTTTGCCCCTGCAGGTGTGAATGAAAACACAGAAGCACATGCCTTGGTTGAGAGCTTAGTCCTGTGCTTGGCTTCTAATATAAGGCTGCAACAGGACATCATCGAGTCCAAACAGTACATATGTGCCACACTACTTGGTCCACGGTACAAAACATTTCTGCCCACTTTCATCCCTTTTTCTGAAGGGGATGTTTTCAAATACAAGAGGTGGATTGAAGAGCAAGCCGGAGACTTGGAAGAAGAACAGCTAAAACTTCGAATCCCACCCCGCAGTTCTGGGGTGCCGGCTTTAACTTCCAGAGAGGGCAGTCTTGTCTCACAGCAGTGAACAACACCATCAACCAGAACACCGGCAACAACAGCAAAAGAAGGACTGGACCCAACCTCTGCATTGTATTGGTTTCAATTGTCAGGGCTCAAGTCCAGTGCAGAGGTGATGGCAAAACAGGTAGAGCAAGTGGCACCACCAATGACCATCCACCGGATGTGCCAGGAGTATCTGGGTGATCCAAAAGATCTGTATGTGGATCAACATCCATTGATGTATTGGTATGGGAAGATGTGCCAATGACCAGAGCTCATCAGACTGGCAATAAAGTACCTGGCTTGACCTGTCGCCAGTGTGCCTGCTGAAGGTGTGTTCACCACAGCTGGTGTGCTTGTCACAGTAAGAAGGACCATTCTCTCGCCTCAAAATGTGAAGAGATTGATTATGGTCAAAATGAACCAACATTTTATACCACACAATTACATAGTTCTTGAAACAGCAGCACAGGAGGAGGAAGAGGGTGATTCATCCAAAATTGAATCAAATGTGTTAGCTGACCAACTTCTGGGTGAACCACCTGAGTTTGAGGACAAACTCTACTTCCCAGACAAAGTATGCCAGTGCCCCCATGGAACTTTTAACATTTTCTCGTTGAACTTAGTTCTTTCATTGCAAAAAAACATTTAAAAAAATTAGCTATAGGAACATTATTATTTTTGTGTCAGATTTATGCTACCCCATATTTTTTTCAAAAGAAACAATTGATGGGCGGAATGCTGGACAATGCAAACATTCACCCCCAGTCACAAGGATATTGGCTTAATCTATCATTCTTTTGCTTACCACACCACCCCAGTTTGGACCCAGCCATATGCAAATCAGTCTTGACCGTGTTCCTTATGGGAACAGTTCAGCCTGAACTGCCAAGCAAGGTCCTCCCTGGACAGGAAACAAGCATCCTGGGACCGGTTTCATGGCATCATCCGTCATCAGCCAGGCTTGCTTGAATCCATCCTGGCTGATGAGGGGTGAAACCCAGAAACCGGTCCTAGGATGCTTGTTTCCAGTCCAGGGAGGACCTGGCTTGGCAGTTCAGGCTGGACTGTTCCCATTGGGCACAGGGTCAAGACTGATGTGCATATGGCTGGGTTCAAACTGGAATGGCATGGGGAGCAAAAAAACGATGGATTTAGGCCCAGATCTCTGTACTGGGGTGAATGTATGGCATTGTTCTGCATTCTGTCCATTAATTGTTCTTTTTGCATTTGCCACCCCGAGTGGGATGGGTATTCCCAGACATGGGTCGCCTGCTCTCCATGCCACTGGAGTCAAGGTATCCTGCCTGAAAACCGGTCCTAGGATGCTTGTTTTCAGTCCAGGGAGGACCTGGCTTTGCCTGTGCAAGCCACTCTTGCTTCTTTCTGCACCTCTCTTGCCTCTTTCTGCATTTCTGTTGCTTCTTTCTGCACCTTTCTTTCTTTTTCTGCACTTGTCTTCCTCTTTCTGCAAATCTATTCTACTTTCTGCACCTCTTTTGCCTCTTTCTGTACCCCTCTTGCCTCTTTCTCCACACCTCTTCCCCCTTTCTGCATCTCTGTTGCTTCTTTCTGCACGTCTCTTGTCTCTTTCTCCACCCCTCTTCCCTCTTTCTGCACCTCTGTTGCTTCTTTCTGAACCTCTGTTGCTTCTTTCTGCACCCCTTGTGCCTCTTTCACAGCTCTCTTCCTGCACCTTTCTTGCCTCTTTCTGCACCTCTGTTCTTTCTTTCTGCACTTCTTTTGTTTCTTTCTGCACATCTCTTGCATCTTTCTTCACCCCATGTGGGATTTATCCTTTCTCCAGATGGAGTGACCATGGACCCATTCAAGGTTGGAGTAATAAGAGATTGGCCAAACCTAAAGAATATAAAAGAAATCCAGAGTTTTATTGGTTTTGCCAATCTTTATGGACGTTTTTTTCCCAACCATTCTTTGAAGGGCATTCCGATCACCCAGCTGTTGAAGAAGCTGAACAGGCTTTTAGTTTTTTGAAAGACGCATTCACCACAACTCCCATCTTGATGCATCCAGATCCAGAAGAGGCTTTTAATGTGGAAACGTATGCTTCAGATCTAGCAACTGGAGGCATGCTCTCTCAAAGAAACAAATGAACTGGTCAATTGCATCCAGTGGCTTTCCATTCCAGGAAGTTTTCAGCACCAGAAGTTAATTATACCATCGCAGAAAAGGAACTGTTGGCAGTCAAGGATGCCTTTCAAGATTGGCCCATTATCTGCTTGGAGCCAAACATGTGGTAAAAGTCTTTACAGATCACCGTAATCTTCAATTCTTAAAGTCTTCCAGAATGCTCACTCCACGACAATTAAGGTGGTCTTTGTACTTTTCAGATTTCATTTTTGTAATTACTTACAAACCAGGAGCTACAAATGGAAAAGCAGATGTTTTATCGTGATTAAATTTGACTGAAGAGGTCAAAGTTCCTCAGCCAGAACCCATCATTCAATCCATGAAGTTTGTTTACGCCACTCAGTTTGCTGATTACACCAAGTAAATACAAGAATTTTATCCATCAAAGATATGGAAGAATGGGTAAAAGCAGACACAGAAAGAAAAGTTAAGAATGATCTTCCTTTCTATAATAATGCCCATTACTTACCTACCAAAATTCTTCAAGAATTGGCAGTAAAAAGTTGTCACAATGATCCAATGCAGGTCATAAGGGCGTGATAAAGACCATAGATTTAGGAAAGAGACTTTTTGGTGGCCAGGCCTGGTCGCTCACATAAGTATCAACTTGCAAAAGGTGTATACAAGGGAAATCAAGTAGACAACCTCCCCAGGGGTTATTTCCGCCTTTCCCTAATATACCTCATCCTTATCACACTGTGTCAATGGACTTAATTGTCGATCTTCCCTTTAGTCAAGGATACAATACCATTTTGTTTTTTGTCGATTTCCTTCTCAAAGATGAGTCACTTTATTCCACTAAAAACAATTCCAACAGCCTCTTAGTTAGTTCAGTTGTTTAATCAAAACATTGTAAAATCCCATGGAATTCCAAAAGTCCTTAATTTCTGATTGAGGGTCTCAGTTTGTGTTGAAATTTTGGAAGGTGTTCATGAACAAGTTGGGAATTGATACTCGGTTCTCCGCCAGTTACCACCCATAAACTGAAGGACAAACTGAAATAGTTAATCAGGAGTTGGAGCAATATTTACGCCTATATTTGTTAGAACAGGAAGGAGACGGCCAGACCTACTCTGGACAGCAGAATTTGCATATAATAATGCAGTACATGATTCCACTGGTTATACCGCATTTATTTAAATGCAGGAAGACACCCATGCGTAGTGTTGGGAAAGAGTGACAAATCAGTTCCAGCAGTAAAAGATATGGTAAAAATTTACAAAACACTTTAAAAACAGCTCAAAAGAATTTGTTGAAGGCTAGGGCATCATATAAAAAATATGCAGATAAAAAGAGCAGAGCTGGCCCAGTCTATGAGGAGACCAAGTTTGGTTGTCTACTCATCATCTGCACGTAAAAGGAAATAGGAAATTTCAACACAAAATTATTGGTCTTTTTAGGATTAAGAAAATAATAAATCCAACAGTGGTGAAATTACAACTTCCAGCTCAAATTAAAATCCACCCAGTATTCCATGTATCTCTTATAAAGAAAAGTCTTCCAAACATAAGATTACAAAAATCACCCATTTCAATACAAATAGATTCCAAAGAAGAATTTGAAGTTAGTAGAATTCTATTTTTAAAAATATTTTTTTATTTATTTATCCCAGAGAATACAGCAATTGAGCAAAGAGCATAAAATTACATCCAACAAAGTGCAGCTATAGCAGTAAAATCGTAAAACAGTAAAACATGGTGGTCCAAGAATACATTGCATTTAAGATAGTAAAACATGATTGTTCTACAAATTTCATGATTTAGCCACAATTCATTAAACCGTGGTAAAAAAAAATCAAGATTATCAAAGTTAATGAATTGATTAATATACATATATTGGGCAAAAAGGGGTATATATTATGCCTAAAAAGAAGAGGAAAAAAAGAGATCTTCATATGCTGGCAGACCCCACCATCATCATTGGCTACAAAAGTCAGACTTAACAATATTAACCAGATTTGGTGTCAATGTAACTCCTAGGTACCATTAAAAGCTAACTGCCTGGTGGGGGCTACTCGCCGTGGGGATTCAGAAGCAAACCAATCCATATTATCCATCCCCCCAGTAACCCCGGCTGACATGGAGCCCCAAATATTGATACCTCACTTCTTGGAACGCCTTCCCTTGCAGGTATATAAAGCTCTTTCGTGATTATAGACGTGTATTGACCGAGCAAGCCAAGCATAATAGGTAGGGGGGTCTGAATCTTTCCATTTTGTTGCTATCAACAGGTGGGCTACTGCAACCGAGATAAAGGTAAAATATAACTGGGCCTGTTCCAATTGAGCTTTATCATCATACCCTAAGAGCATCATAAGTGGGAAGATACCAATTTCCCGCCCTAGTACTTCTCGCAGGAAGGCTTCGGTTCCTTTCCTTAAAGATTGCAGTTTTTCACAATCGTAGAGCATCTGTACCACATCTGCTGGGCCTTGTCCACACCTTGGGCATTTATCATTTATCATTTTCCCTTTTCCCCCACCCAAATAACTTGGGGGCATATTAACAATGAGGCGATAAGCAATTATCGCCGCTTTAGCGTCCGTTTTCGGACGGAAAGCGGTGATAATTCTATCACCTAATCAGCAAGGTCACGCTATCGCGTGAATCCTTGCACTATCGCCCTTTCCCCCAACGCCCATCCTTGCATCTCTAATGAGATGCAAAGTGGGCGTTACTGGGCGTACCCCGGATGGGCTACGTTGCAAATATCGCCGATGTTCACATCGCAATATTTACAAGGCAGCCCACAGGATTATAGCAGATGTTAGATTTTGGCGAAAACGGCCGTTTTCGCCAAAATCTAATGTCTGCTATAATCCTGACTTACCTATGTTAGGCATAGGAGGTGGATTCTGTTGATACGACCACAGGGTCGTATCAGCAAGGTTATCGCCCTTTTGCAGGGAACATCGCTGGAAAACCAGCGATGTTCCCTGCAAAAGGGCGATAACCTCGCTATCTCTGGAATTTTTATCGCCCTGGAGTAACGCATTGTTAATAACGCGCTACCAGGGCGATAAATGCCAGAGATAGCCTGCGATAATATAATTATCGCTAAGCACGGCCAGCGATAATTATCGCTGGCCGTTGTTAATATGCCCCTTGGATGGGGTAAAAAAAGATTGAAGACTGTTTTATGATGTTGAGCCTTCAAGTTAGCCGAATGGAAAATCTTCCTTGCTAATGCAATGGCCATATATAGGTCTGTATCATCTTCCCCTAACTTCCTAGCCCAGTTAGATTCTACTTTAAACAGATCATCCGTGGTAAATCCTAAGAGAATTTTATAGATATGCTTGATCGAACAATCATTGCAAGTAATGGCTTCTATGAGAGGGATTTTATCTAAAAAAAACTTTGCCCCTAAGTTGTTTAAAGAATTCTCTAACTTGGACAACCTTGAAGTATGATCTATCATCTATTCCATAGACCTCCTGCAACTCAACAAATGAGGCCAAATGTTCCGTACAAAAGATATCATCTATTTTACATATACCCGCTTGCTCCCATTGCCTTCCCATTCCATCAAAAAAAAGGGAGGAAAGATGGGGGTTCGCCACAAAGGCGTATATTTGTGGTATCTTGGTAACTTCAAAAGTTTACCAACATTATTCCAAACATTCCAGGCTGCATTTAAAACATGTTTTTTTGTGGTAACTAGTCTCCAGTTGTCGAAATAACACCCCGTGCTGTCTGTCCAATAGCCAGCTAATATATAGACGGGGGGACATCCTCAAATTCCTGTTGCTCTGTGTACCCATTATCTGCTGTAAGCAAAATTCCCACCTGTTGGAGCATTGTGGGCCAGTAGTAATATAACAAATTCAGAACCACCCAAACTCCCAGTTCCTGGGGAAGGGTTAAGAACTTTAATGACCGTCTTATTTTATTGTATTGCAATATAAAATTTGCAAACAAAGAGTCTAACTTCATAAAAATAATACCTTCAACCTCAAGGGGAATAGAGACGAACAAATAAAGAATCTTTGGAATCATAACAATTTTAAGAACGTTGCACCTACCAATTATTGATAGATGTAACTCATCCAGTCGTCCCAGCTCTGTGCTAATTTTAGCTATCAGAGGCTCCATATTAATTTGCCAAATGGAATCCACATTCAAATTTACCCTGATCCCAAGATATATGGCTGTATCAGTCCTATGGGGGTCCTGGAAAGCAACGTTCCTAGTGCAAACAATCTGGGTTTTCTCCGTATTCAGTAGATACCCAGACTGCCTCCCGTAATCCCCTGCCAAGATTTCCACTTGCTCAATCAAACTCTGCAGATCTGAGGTCACTATGGCTACGTCATCTGCGTATCGCCAATACCTTCGTAGTGTAACCCCTGACAGAAACCGGTTTAATTATCTGGTTTTGCAAATTTGCTCTAATGAACGGGTCAATATAAAGAGCAAAAAGAATCGAGGAGCAGTGGCACCCCTACCTTGTCCCTCTGGCAACCTCTATTACAAAGAAAACCAACAACCTGTCCTCAGGACACAAGAGGACCTCATCGCCCCACCATCAGTGCGCCAAGAGGCGCGTTTGCAGAGTGGTGTAAAAAGGGGCGTGGCCTCGGACCACCTCTCTGCAAAGCAGCTATGTGGCACTTACTGGAGGTACCTGGTGGGTTAGTTGGCCCCCAGGGACCCTCAGTATTCATGGGGACTTAATTTCCCAACTTATAACGTGCCAGGGGGCGCATTTGCACAATGGTGCAGGGAGGGGGCGGGGCCTCCGGCGTGATGCCGCCTTTTAAAAAAAAAAATATTTTTTAGAACAGGGGCTTTGTGGACCCCCTTCTTTTGCTATTTTTGGGGCCCTGGGGACCCCATCCCCCAGGGCCTGACCCCTTTAAAAAAAAAAAAAAACAGGAAGGGGGCCAATTTTGGCCCCGCGGACCCCATCCCCGAGGCATGGCCTTCTTTTTAAAATGTATTCATTGGGAAGGGGGACCGTGAGGCCCCCTCCCGAGGCCAATTTTGGCCCCGGGGACCCCATCCCCGGGGCATGGCCTTTTAAAAAATGTATTCATTGGGAATGACCCCATCCCCCGGGGCCGGCCTGCTGGTTCTTTTTTTATTTTATTTTTATTCACGGAAGGGGGGCCGCGTGACATGCAGCTCCCCTTGCTCAAAAGCAATCTGCTTTGCTTCATTGAAGCGAGAGCAGGTTTTCCTGCTCTTGCTTCAATGAAGCAAAGAAGAGTTTGCTATGGCAGGGTCATAGCAAATGGCAATGTCTCGGGGGTGGGCACCCCGAGACATTGCAGGAGCCGGCCCTGGGAGGTGGCGGTCCCCAGGGCCATCAAGGGCTCCAGGAGGGGGGCCGTGCGGCCCCCCTCCCAATGATTCTAAAGTCCCGGGGAGGTGGTGGTCTCTGGGACTTGGGGGGGCCCGCGAGGCCCCCGCAAATAATTGTAGAAAGCCCGAGAGAGGTGGCAGTCCCTGGGGCTTGGGGGGGTCCATGAGGCTCCCCCACACACATTTTTGTATGGAAATTTTAGCCCCGGGGAGGTGGTGGTCCCTGGGGCAGTGGGGGGGCCACGTGCCCCCACACCTATTTAAATAAATCCCCGGGGAGGTGGCGGTCCCCGGGGCTTGGGGGGGCCTGAGAGGCCCTCCGCATATTATTAAAATAAGCCCCGGGGAGGTGGCAGTCCCCAGGGCTGCGGGGGGCGTGTCCCCCCGCATATAATTAGTATAGCCCCAGGGAGGTAGCAGTCCTCGGGGCTGCAGGGGCCCCCATGGGCCCCGCTATAGAATTTGGCATTGCCCCCGGGACCTGGCCCACCCAAGGGCTTACAGATAACGAAGCGCGGGAGCCCGCGCTTTGTTTTTTTTTAATTGTCTCGGCAGGATTCGCGCACCCAGCACGAATTCTGGTGATTTTTCTTTAAAACATTTTTTTTGGGGCCTGGGTTTCCCTGTGGGACCCCCTCACCAGGCATAGGGGGTCAGGGTGTTTCTACCCTGCCCCCTTTTCTTGTTTTTTAACCTTTTTTTCACTGATTTCTTGTGACTCAGTTACCGACTCACAAGATGGCTGCCAACACTTCCTGGTTTGGAGTGTTGGCAGCCAATTAGAATGAAGCTCGTGCTCGGGAGGGTTCGCGACTCCTCCTCGGTGCTCAGATATCGAAAGTTTCTTTTTTTAATTTCTCAGGAATTACTGAACGGATTTACACCATTTAAAAAAAAAAGGTCGCTTTCTGGACCAAGACCTACCTTTTTGCCAAATGTGGTGTAATTCCGTTCAGCAGTTCGGGCTGTAGCCTGTTCCAATTTTTCGTATGGAAATTAACATCGAGAAAATGCGTTTTGGGATCCCCTTTTTTCTTGGCCCCCGCTTGACGAATCACCCTGAAACTTTCAAGACAGGAGCTGACCGGAGCACCCAATTAGTTTTGAAAATTCCGCAAAGATTCGTCAAACGGTGCCAAAGATATTGGCAAATCAAAAATCATTTTCCTCTGGAAAATAGGTTCTAAGTATAACTACCTACTGGCAACCGCCAGTAGGTAATATATATATAGGTGTATATATATATATATTCACTGAAAAAAACATAGGTTTCAGGCACGTTATAGTTAGAAATTAGCATTTAAAAAACCTTAGAAATTCACTGAAAAAACCATAGGTTTTAGGGAAAGTTATGGTTAGTTGGACATTTCACTCGTACAAAACCATAGAAATTCCCCCGTTATAGTTAGTTCAGCTAACTATAACTCAGCGCTACCGCAATGCACTGCTGATGATGTCACATATTACATCACTCATGACATGGTCAGTGACATCACTGATGACATCACTGATGAAATCTCAAATGACATCACTGATGACATCACTGATGACATCATCCAGTGACTGTGTGTTTCTGTAAAGTTTAAATATGTTTAATATATATAGGGAAAGGCGTATGGAAGAATGAGTGGGTGTATAAGCCCCGGGGGGTGGCAGTCCCCGGGGCTGCGGGGGGGCCATGGGCCCCCACAAATATTCAAGAAAAGCCCCAGGGGTGGTGGTCCCCGGGGTTTGGGGGGGCCTTGGAGGCCCCCCACACATTTAAAAGGAAGCCCCGGGGGGTAGTGGTTCCCGGGGCTGCAGGAGGGCCAAGTGCCCTCCCGCACATCATTTTAACAAAGTCCCAGGGGTGGCAGTCCTCTGGGCTGCGGGGGCCCCCACGGGCCCCCGCATATATTTTTGCAAATGCCCCCGGGACCCGGCCCACTTGGGGGCCTCAATTAAATGAAGCACGGGAGCCGGCGCTTCATTTTTATCAAAATTTCAGCGGGATTCGCGGACCCAGCGGGAATTTTGCTGAAATTCAAAAAAAAAAATGCTATTTTTGGTCTTGAGCAGGCCTAGGGGTTCAGGGTGTTTCTACCTTGCCCCCTTTTCTTGTTTTTCGTGTTTGTTTCCCTGTTTTCTTGTGACTCGGTTCTACCGAGTCACAAGATGGCTGCCAACACTTCCTAGTTTGGAGTGTTGACAGCCAATTTGAATAAAGCTCGTGGTCGGGAGGGTCCGCGGATCCACTGCGCCTCTAGATATCGAAACCTTTATCTTTTGATTTTTTCAGCAACTACTGAATGGATTTACACCATTTTAAAAAAAGGGCTCTTTCTGAACCAAGGGCTACCTTTTTTCCAAATTTGGTGTAATTCCGTTCAGCAGTTCGGGCTGTAGCCTTGTCTAAAGTTTCCTATGGGAAATGGATTTTCCGACCTCTTTCTTTTTAATTTCTCAGGAACTACTGAACGGATTTACACCATTTAACAAAAAGGGCTCTTTCTGAACCAAGGGCTACCTTTTTGCCAAATTTGGTGTAATTCCGTTCAGCAGTTCGAGCTGTAGCCGTGTCTAAAGTTTCCTATGGAAAATAACATGGAGAAAACACGTTTTGGGACTCCCCTTTTTTCTCTGCCCCCGCTTTGCGAATCACCCCGAAACTTTCAGGATAGGAGGTGACCGGAGCGGGCCACAAGTTTTGAAAATTACGCGAAGATTCGTCAACCGGCGCCAAAATTATTGGGAAAAGAAAAAATGCTTTTCCTATGGAAACTAGGTCCTAACTATAACTATCTACTGATGACCGCCAGTAGATGATATATATATATTCACTGAAAAAACCATAGGTTTCAGGGACGTTATAGTTAGAAATTAGCATTTAAAAAAACTTAGAAATTCACTGAAAAAACCATAGGTTTCAGGGACGTTATAGTTAGTTGGACATTTCACTCGTACAAAACCAGAGAAATTCCCCCGTTATAGTTAGTTCAGCTAACTATAACTTGCGCCCCCGCAATGCACTGCTGATGACGTCACATATTACATCATTCATGACATGGTCAGTGACATCACTGATGACATCTCAAATGACATCACTGATGACATCACTGATGACTTCATCCAGTGACTGTGTGTTTCTGTAAAGTTTAAATATGTTTTATATATATAAATGCCAAGGTGTATTTAAGAATGAGTGGGTGTATGAGTGTCCAAATGGATGATTTAGTAGGTGCGTGACTGACTGTATAAGTGAGTGATTAAACATGTCTTACTGAATGCATGGGTTAGTGACTAAACTGTGTGAATGTCTGTATCAGTCTGTCAGTTGGTATGTAAGCGGCTGCATGGGTTGGTGAGTAGCTACATAAGTGTCTATATGGGTTATCGATTGGTTGACTGAGTATCTGTATGGGTGCCTGAGTATCTCTGTGGGTGGGTGGGGGGTTGTGTGACTCTGTGCATAGATCTGTAAGTAGGTAATTCACTGGGTGTATGGTTCAAAAGTGTATCTGTAAAGGGCTGTATGGGTGGGGGAGTGTGTGTATGGGTGTGTTGGTGAGTGAATGGATGTCTCAGTGGTACATGTGTGAGTAACTACATATGTGAAAGGCAGTATATGTGAGTGTTGGAGTATATAAATTACTATATGTGAGACTGAGTGATTGTGAGAGTGGCTGTATGGATGAGTGTGTGCTTGTATCATTGATTGTAGAAGAGAGTAAGTCTGTGTTAGTATCTGTATGAATAAGTGAGTTGGTGTGTGTATAACTGTATAGGTGAGTAAATGGGAGTGTGATTGATTCTTTGCATGACTGACTAGGTGTGTGAGCAACTCTATGGATGGGTGGTGGTGTGTGAGTGTCTGTATAGGTGTATGAGTGCAAATGATAGTGCTGTATTGGTGAGTGACTGCATGTATGAGTGACTGTATGGGTGAATGAGTGGATGTGTGTGTAGACCTAGGAATCAGTGAGTGGGTATGTAGTAACTGGTAATGGTGTGTCTATGGTATAATATTACGTGGTGTGCGCGAGTGGTATGCGACCGGCCCGCGACTCCTGCTCCCGCGTATTCGCGACACATGCGCATTACGGTACGCGATGTTTGCACGTTGGCGGGCCTCGCGTGACGTCATATACGTGCTGGGGCACACTGGGTGCGCGACTCCCGCAAAAGTTTTTATATTCTAAAATGATATGTATGTGTCTTTAATGTACATATTAGGGCAAGAGATTATCTAAGGTATTCATAAAAATAATATACTTTTACTTGTAATAAAGTTATATTATTTTTAAATATATTTTCGCAGAGTCGCGTCGGGTGCATTCTTCGTGCGCGCTAGGTGCGCGAATCCCATGTGACCTTAAAAAAAGGGTTTGATTGGTTCATAACATTTCCCACTGTAACTATTGAAGGACCCCACCCATTTTAATTATTCTGTTTGGAGCAGTTGATGAGAGACATCTCTTCTCCTTCCAGAGCTCAATTTGGATTTTTTTTGGTGTTTTTAAAAAATTGCATTGGAGCAATGGCATCTGGTTCACAAGCTCCTCATCATTCTTCAGATGAAGATATCTTGGAGGAAGATCCACCCAAGCAGAGGCCTGAATCAGTGGTATGGAATTTTTTCACCTTTCCTGCCGGAGAAAAAAAGGTCAACGCAAGAAAAGTCACATGCTTGCTGTGTGACAGGGTCCTGTCGCAAGGCAGTGACAAGAAATACTCCTGTGGAACAGCGAGTATGTATAAACATCTGCGGACCATTCACCCCCAGAATCTGGCACGAGAAGAAATGAGACGTGCAGCAAAAAATCCACCACCAGGCATTGCTAGCACCTCCGGAGCGTCCACATCAGCACCTCCAATAGACATTCGCCCAGAATTTGCTTTTCTGCAGCAGCACTGCACTAAGTGCAAAACCATCATCTCTTATGGTGAACAGTCAGTGGATGCTATTTGTGCAGCACAACAAAACCATAAATGCTAATTTTTTTGTTTTTTTTTGTTTTTGGAATGATGTTTAATTCCAAAAGCTAACTGTTTACTTAGTTCCTTTTTTGTTCAATTTTTTAAAAACACCCAAAAAAGTACAAAATTGTTCAAAAACGACAAAAAAAATACAAAACAAAAAAGAAGAAATCTGGTTGAAAAAAAGAACTATAATTGCATGGTAATGTCTGAAAGTTTGGTTGAATATATGTGTAGAGCATGATTGACTGAAAGAATGCATTAGTAGTGTATGGTGAATTTATAGGGCAGATGTATGAGGAAGTGCTGCAGCGTGGCACTGCAAGCCCTTTGGCTCCACCGCGCTGCAGCACTTCCGAAGCACAGGGATGCGACATATTTACATGAATATGTCGCATCTCTGTGCTTCCCTCTGCACTGGCGCACAAACTGTAGCCATGCGCTGGCGCAGGCACCCTTGCACCATGGTGCAAGGATGCCTGCGTCGTGGGGAGATTGTTTTTGTGCAGGAAGGGACACCTTCCTGTACAAAAGAAATCACTAAAGGCATTTTCCTCCTTCAATGCATGCTGTAGAATACAGCACGCATTGAAAGAGGAAAAAATGAGGAGAAATGAAAACATTTCTCCTCGTTGCGCCTTGCTACGCCACCTCTAGGGTGGTGCAGCATTCACACACATCTCCAGATTTATGATTTCTCGTAAATCTTGAGATGTGTCTTGTTCCATGGGTGTTGTGTGGGAACATACACAGCAACACCCATGGAACGCCCCTTCAACACAAAGTGCTGCGTGTGAAGGGGCCGTATTTACAAGGAGAGGAAAAGCCACGCAGGGTGGCATTTCCTCTCCTTGTAAATATGGAGGTGCCCCCGGCGCCACCACTACGTCACAAAAAGTGATGTACTGGTGGCGCAGGGGGCTTGTAAATGTGCCCCATAAGTGCTTAGGTATTGGCGGAGTGATACGATAAGAACATAGTGCTGGATGGGTGATTGAGGAAGTGCATGAGACTGACAGGAGGAATCCTAGGCTATATGGGTACTACTTCAGTATTTAGTGGAGTGTACCAATAGTATGTAGGTGCTTAGATGTTTGTAGGGATTGTGCACAGAATATTGTAGGTGTACCTGTGTTAGTGCCTAGGCCATTCCATAAGAACATCACTAGTGATTGGAATTATCACAGTGCTGCAAATAGAGTGCATAGTCAATTTATAAGTGCTTAGGTATTGGCGGAGTGATAGGATAAGAAAATAGTGCTGGATGGATGATTGAGGAAGTGCATGAGACTGACAGGAGGAATCCTAGGCTGTATGGGAACTACCTCAGTATTTAGTGGAGTGTACCAATAGTATGTATGTAGTTAGAGGTTTGTAGGCATTGTGCACAGAATACTGTAGTTGTACTTGTGTTAGAGGCTATGCCATTTAATTAGTACATGACTAGTAACTGGAATGATTACAGTGCTACAAACAGGGTGCCTGATGAATTTATAAGTGGATAGATATTGGCAAAGTGATAGCATAAGTAGATAGTGGTGGATGGGTGATTGGAGAAGTGCATGGGACTGACAGGAGGATTCCTAGTCTGCATGGGTAGTATCTTAGTATTTTCAAGAGTGTTCCAATAGTATGTAGCTGCTTAGAGATCTGGAAGCATAGTACATAGAAAATTGTGGGTGTATTTGTGTTAGTGGCTAGGCCATTCCATAAGTACATCACTAGTAATTGGAATAATGACAATGCTGTAAACAGAGTGCCTGATAAATTTATAAGTGCTTAGGTATTGGTGGAATGATAGGATAAGAAAATAGTGCTGGATGGATGATTGAGGAAGTGCTTGAGCCTGACAGGAGGAATCCTAGGCTGCATGGGTACTACTTCAGTATTTAGTGGAGTGTAGCAATAGTATGTATGTGGTTAGAGGTTTGTAGGCATTGTGCACAGAATATTGTAGGTGTATTTCTGTTAGTGCCTAGGCCATTCCATGAGAACATCACTAGTAATTGGAATGATGACAGTGCTGCAAACAGAGTGCTTAGGTATTGGCAGAGTAATATGATAAGTAGATAGTGGTGGATAAGTGATTGGATAAGTAGATAGTGCTGGAAGGGTGATTGGAGAAGTGCTTAGGACAGACAAGAGGATTCCTAGGCTGCATGGGTACGAAGTGGCTATTTAGAAGACTTTTCCAATAGTATGTAGCTGGTTAGAGGTCTGCATGCATTGTTCACAGAATATTGGAGGTGTACTTGTGTTAGTGGCTAGGCCATTCCATAAATACATGACTAGTAACTAGTATGATGACAGTGCTGTAAACAGAGTGCCTGGTGAATAGGTATTGGTGTAGTGATAGGATAAGTAGATAGTAGTGGATTGGTGATTGGAGAACTGCATGGGATTGACAGGAAGATTCCTAGGCTGCATGGGTACTACTTTGGTATTTAGTGCAGTGTACCAATAGTATGTATCTGGTTGGAGGTCTGCATGCATTCTGCACATAATATTGTAGGTGTACTTGTGTTAGTAGCTAGGCCGTTCCATAAGTACATGACTAGTAAGTGTAATAATTACAGTGCTACAAACAGGGTGTCTGGTGAATTTATAAGTGGATAGATATTGTCAAAGTGATAGCATAAGTAGATAGTGCTGGATGGGTGATTAGAGAAGTGTATGGGACTGACAGGAGGATTCCTATGCAGCATGGGTAGTACCTTAGTATTTACAAGACTGTTCCAATAGTATGTATGTGCTTAGAGGTGTGCATACATCGTGCATAAAATGTTGTATGTATACTTTTCTTAGTGGCTAGGACATTCCATAAGTACATCACTAGTAATTGGAAAGATTACAGTGACGCAAACAGACTGCATGGTGATTTAATAAGTGCTTAGGTATTGGCTTAGGTATTGGCAGAGTGATAGGATAAGTAGATAGTGCTGGATGGGTGATTGGAAAAGTGCATGGGACAGACAGGAGGATTACTAGGCTGCATGGGTAGTAACTTAGTAAGTAGCTGGTTAGAGGTTTATATAGATAGTGCACAGCTGAATGTAGTAGTGCATGGATAGTGTTTGGATTACTTAATCTTACCTTTACAGTAGTAGATATCAAAATTTTCTAAACATTTTTTGCAGTTGTTTTTTATAATTTAATTTTTTTAAATTTCGAACTTTAGAATTATGATCTGTGAAAGAGAAGAAAAAATACAGTTATAATGTATAATATTATAATTTTATAAACACAACATAATTTAAGCATAATATAAATTATTTAGTTTGCCTTTTTGCTGTTCTCAGAATATATTGAATTTCACTATAAATAGTGATTTCAATGTTACTCATCACATAACAGCGGGCCAAAAAAACAATCAATGAGATTGTTTAAAAAAAAACAAATCTGTGTCAAAAATATTTTCAATATAGTCAACTATCTCTGCACATTGCATAAAAACAACATCCTCAATAACATACCATATAATACAAATCACACATATATAAAATGCTTCTTTCTAAGAGAATTTTGTTACTACAATATGAAAGAACCGAAACAATATCAATCAACAATTCTTTATAATTTCCATATACTCTAAATGATGTTCTTTAAAATATATGCTGTCAGAATATCCCAGAAAAAGTGCTTAATTCATATTAATATCTTTCCTCTAGGCCAAATGATATTCCTGAAATCCTTTATACTGAAATTGTCCAATAGTAATCGTATTAATACATTTTAACATATTCCCAATAGGCCGAATTATGTTCTTAGAACTTTGGCTTTAAAAATAGTAGGTAGGAATTTGGGAATTAGTTAGGCAAACGATGTCTAAAAACCAAATGAGCATCATTACAATATGTCCATCCTTTATTGCATTTTAAATAGACAGTGTAATGTCGAGATGTTGTAGAAGGACCATCATGGAAAATAATTGCTACTGCTACAAAAGTTCTTCCTGATATTAATAGTTGACTTGCTACAAAAATTTTAATTAAAGTTTCCAATTTTCTTCCATCAGCTGTACAACGTTGTATCATTAAAATTATATATTGTCCAAATCTTTGTATAAATAGTGTTGATAACATTTCTGATTTGCATTGGCTACACTCCATGTTTTGATTTGCTGCTTTAACTAATTTGTTGAAAGACACTGTTTTACAGTCTGGTATTGTTAAATATATGAATCTTTCAGTGCCTATGTTAGTGGTAGAAGTAAACCTACAATTTTCACATTCATGTTCCCATTTATAACGAAGTCCAAATAGATTTTCAATTTGTATTCCTTCATCTTCTAATATTGCAAGTATATACATTAGAAATTCCTGAGCATCTTGTTGCACATTCTGTGCAAATTGCGTAGAACCAGAACATATATCTAGAAGATTCCGAATATCAGAAACACTTTGGATTTTACTTTTATCAGTTCTCAATTTTTCAAAAATAGAATGCAACAAGGAACAAAACCTTTTTCTCGATTCTCCATAATTTGCTGTTGCAGATTTTCTAGAAAAAATACAACATTTACCACTACATTAGCATAGCAGTTGATACCTGAACTATTTTCTAACTGATATCCGACAATCTCTTCAATAGTGTCCTTTTTCTTTTTGCTTGGAATCTCAACATTATCTTGATTTTTTTTCTTTTCTTTAACTTCACTACAGATATTCTCATATGTTCTTTTTCAACCTACTACACGCTTTTCATATACAGGATATTCACCTAAATTGGGAGCATATAATCTTCTTAACCGATTATACTCTCTTACACAATTTGCATCTGCACTAATCTTTCTCTCATCAAAATCAATCAAATACAATCCAGATAAAGTTCTGACTCGGGACAAAGCAACATATGCCATACCCTCTTTAAATACGGTACTTCCAATGTTTACCAAAGCACTGTCTACACTTAAACCTTGAGATTTATGAATAGTCACCGCATATGCCAAAGAAAGAGGAAACTGTTTTCTACGAACATACAAATCTTTAACAAGCAAAAAACGAACCGAACAACGGCCAATTTGTTTTACTTCTTCAATTTGATCAAATTTGATTTTCAAAAATTCAATTCCATCTCTATTTTGATAATTAACAAAATCAACAACTTTACCCATTGCTCCATTTACTAAACCTTTTTCCACATCCAAATTACGCCGTAAAATTACCCGACAGTTTACACATAGATATAAATTCTTTTCTAAACCAGCAGTTTTAGAAATAGATTTTTCTAAAGAATCCAATTTTGTTTTTAATTTTTCCGTCAAAATAATAGTGATTCCTTCATGCTCTATTTTATCAATGGCTTCCATCTTTATTATTTGTTCATTTTCCAGCTTTAAAAGTTCTTCATTGAATGTAGAACACTCGCGCAGTGTTGGCATAAGCAGATTATAGATTTATTTTCTGCAATTTTTTTGTATATTTTTTCAGGAACTATATTTTCATTTGGAAACAAGTTAGTAAGTAGCCGACTTTGCAAAGCTTGTTTGCCATGTTCTGTCAATACTCCAATTCTTATATCTTGAAGAATGGTTCCATAATCAACATCATTTGCTTGTCGCATATTTTCAATGAATTCTTTGTATTCAAAATATGACCAAATGTTAACGTTTCCAACACTTCCCAAAGACTTTCTGGTGTCTTCATGCACAAGCGTTTTAAATACTGGTTGCCCTTTTATGGGAGTAAGTTGCAGTAGATCACCAAAAACTATTATATGTCTTCCTCCAAATAAGACATCGTATTCTGTTTTTAGAATTTGCTGCATTCTTAAATGCACAAAGGCAAGCATTAAGTTTGAGACCATGCTCACCTCATCAATAATCAGAAGTTTCATTTTCTTTAGCACTCTTGAAACTTTATAACAAGCTTCTCCAGATAGCTTGTGATATTCCAATTTATTTTCATGCTCTACAGGTAGCATAGTAAACAATGTAATGTAATTCCTTTAATGTTGTGTGCTGCCAACCCAGTTGGAGCAGTTACAACACAAGACAAATGTGAGTCAGTTGTTTTCTGTAGATAACTGGTCAAAACTTTAATTAAGAAACTTTTTCCTGTACTAGCTTGACCACTGACATACATTCGGATAGGTTCAAATGATGTGCATATGCATTCTTTCTTTTCATGAAGAAAACCATGGTTGATCTCTTGTCTCACTTGCTGATATATTTCTTTCTGTTCAATATTTAGTTGTTCTTCCAAGTTTCCTAAGTCCATAATATCTTTTTGAGCTTGATGCATTGCTGTTTCCACTTCACTCATGGCCATTGCTGCTTCATTTTCAAGAATTGGTTGTCCTAGTGGATCTTGACTCAGTGGAGCAGACCTTTGACTGTCTTGAGAACTGTCTCTAGCAATCTCAGCTGCAATAGTAGCTTCTTGATCAATTTCTTCATTCAACATTTTGAGATAATTTGCAAAAACTGTGCATTCAATGCTATCTTTACATGCATTGAAAGAATCTTCATAGCACTGAAAATCTCCAAGTAATTCCAATTCCGTACGCCAAGGCTTGAAGAGTTGCAAAAGTGCTAAATAGTAAAATTCTCTTCTATCAGGAGTATCACAACTCAGTTTCCTATGATTAATCAGATTTCCTTTACTTTGTTTCACCAAACATCCTTCTGAACCAATCACTGCATATTTTCCTTCATTTATGTTTTCTGTAGTATTTCTCTTAAAACTGTAATATTGCAGCACTTCATAGAGACATTTGTTTTCAAGATGATGACTTCTATTTGGATAGTATGTATCCAACATGTTTGTTTAGACTATCTGTGCTTTCCGGTTCATTTACTGCTAAATATTCGATTTCATGTATAGATTTAAGTACTCGATTTCGCGTTGCAGCAAGACCTAGACTCACCCAAATGATTCCTCTAGACTTTGAGTATAAACTTGCAGATGACAACCGATCCGAGCATTCATACGCTCCAATCTCTCGATGGGATAACATCTTCAAACTAAAACTGTACAATTTCTTACTAAGACTCTTCTCGTGGGAAATTTCTTCCCACATTTCTTTCAACTCCATCTTTTCTGATTTTGTTATGTATGATGTCACATACCGAGCAACAGCAATGGAATTATCCGCAACATACTGGATATCCATATTAGCATTCCACATTGAGAGAATAACAGGATTATAATCATTGATATACTTTGATTCTTCACTTCTTCTCAAATTGTACGTATTTTTGGGAGATTTTCTAGTGATGGTATGTCTCACTGCTGACATGAAACTGTTTACTCTTCCTTTGGATATTACTGGACGTGGAAATCCAAAACGACATTTGGTATAAAACTTTTCCTTCGACTTGTATTTTCATCGACAGTATTTGCCACATCGATAACTTTGGAATCGTAACACTTGTTGCCTTAAGGTGTTTTCTTCTGTTCTTTTTGGTATAGCACATGTAACATAATCTTCAATAAAAGATAAAACAGTGTCATCCGAATCAGTTCCAAATTTGGGTGCATCCTTGATCCATAACAGCATATGTATATGAGGAGCACCTCTAGCTTGATACTCCTTTCTCCAAAATAAATCAATAACTTCTCCAAGAGGAGGATTCTTTTTATTGCAGATAAAAGACATCATAGCTTCAAACCTATGTTTGAAATATCTGCATACATTTACAGGATCCAAAGAGCACAATTCTCCAGGTGTCTTGTATTCAATATTTTTAATATTTGAATTTGCTTCTCGAAGAAATTCACGTAAATCATCCCAAGCGTATTCAGCACAGCTTAGGGTAACAAACCACGTAGGAGTTCCTAAGTTCCTTAGCATGCATAAAAGTACTCCATGACGACGATACCAATACTCATTAGTACCACGCTGACATGCCATCAAATTAATCAGTTGAGATTCTAAATGATTGTCTCTCTGATGTACTTTATTCATAAATTCCTTTGCAGAAACATTTTGAAGATGTACTCCTGTTTTTAATATGTGGTTGACTGCATATGAAAGTCCAGACAAATCACTCTCAAACAAAAGATGAAATATATATGGGATACATTGTCGAAATCTTGGATCTTCTGCATACAATCTTGTTGTCCGATATTCTGATGCAGGAATCTGCACTGATTGTTCGTCATATCGACCACCTTTTCCAGTTGGGAACAGCTGCGGAAAACAACGAGCTTCCAAACTTTTTTCCCATACACTCATGGGAGTCCCCTTTGCTTTCTTCATTTGGAATAATTCAATAGTATTCCCCATCACTTCTTTCGAATGAAGTGGATGTACACTATAATGTTCATAAATTTCTTCACTTTTGGACACGTCAACTTTTTCAATTTGACCACTTGACGTTTCACTATCATCTCCTAAAAGTATTTCTTCTTCCTCTACATACACATTTTTGTAGTAATCATTGTTTTTATAAGATATAATGTTGCCTTTTGCACTTTCCTGACATCCACTAATTCCTGCCAGATTTTCTTACTCTTAGTAGGAACACCATTAACTAGAATAACTAGTGGTTCACTTTCTACATTCTCTACACCAATAGTTTCAATATTTTTCTTTAAATCTAGAGGTAAATATACAACTCTACCTTTTAATCCTCTTTGTAAATCTGTAGGAGGCAATTTACCTGTTTTAGGCTCCATACGAACAATAGCCTGAAATGGGTGCACACATTGAATCAGAATAGACTCATACGTGTTTAAATCTATTAGTTCTGGAGGAATAGTTACCAACTCAAGATTATTATGGACAGCTCTAGCAGGCCTTTTATTATCGTCTAATTTGTTATAACAATATTTACAAATACCCTGATTAGTACCCAAATCAAAGCAATCCTCTACCAACAAATAAGTTGCAAATTCCTTCCACTTATCATTATTTTCTCTTTCACTTTTTAAATACAGATCAACACTCCTAGTCTGATTTCTATAGTGAGTTTGTCGGCAACAAATACAAGTGTAATTTGGCCTTTCACACGAAATTACCTTAAACTTTGTAATTTGTTCTTCAAACTTCTCTGTACTACTATTTTCCACATTTTTTCAACACCTACTTCTATCAATGTCTCACTTTGTCCACTCTCTTCTTGAGGACCAAAGTAACAAAACTCTATTTCATCACAAACTTTTTTAACATCTGATACTGACCCATGCAAAAGAGCACTGTTTAAGTCATTTAAAATTATTGCTGGACTTTTTGCGTAATACAATCTTCTCACTAACTTCCGCATTTGAGAATGATGTACTGCTAACATTTTAAAATGATGAAAAACACTTTGACATACTTTTCTTGAAAGACAAGCCAGTGAATGACCTTGCAAACCAGTATTTTTCTCACTCTGCAAGGGTCTAGTCCTTGCAACATCTTAATCTTTTGTTTAACACTTTTTGTACTATACTCTCGTAAGAAATTGCAAAAAATATCAATAGATTCCTGTCGTATACTACAAATACTACTACAATCCCAAGTATACACTGGAGCTTTAGGACGTCTCCCTAGAACTTCATCAGCTATCACTTCTTCTACATTTCTGGGAACCATCTTCTCTTTCTCAATTGGACAACCATTTCTAACCTCATAAGCTCGCCCACTGGTATCAACTGCAAGCAATAATGTATTGGTTTGAAAATAACTTTCTTCATTAAAAAAAGGCTCTGAATTTGAACTGTGTTTCCATTCACCCCAAAAAATATCACAAAAGTTACTTTTGTTAATTACTCTCTTCTTCTTACTTTTGACCTTCATAAAATGTATTGGCTTATCTAGTGATCGAATTCTGTTTAAAACTAAAATGAATAATTTCCTTTTTAATTCAAAAGGCTTTTCAACAATAGTTTCAATCTGTTTCTTCTTTTTATAAAATGCTGATCTTCTTTTATATTTCTTCACATCTTTCAACAAATTTAAGACAACTCTGTTGTAAAACATTCTCTTTCTAATTTCTTCCTACTGACTCTTCCTCCTTTTACCATACATTGTTTCTTTAGAACGTGATTTCCCATTATTTTTTCTTTTTTTCTTTTTTGTTGTTGAGGCATTCTTTCTACTTTCCACAATGTGCACACTGTTTCTAGCCTTTGAAAGTTTTTTAATACATTCTTTTGTTCTCTTACCGCAAGACTTTTTCTTTTTCCCCACATGTTGTTGTTCATCTAATTTTTGCTGTTGAGTTTTCTTCAAATAATAGTCATTTTTTTGTTGTTTTCTCTTTTCTTTTTTTCTAGCCATGATAAGTTTCTTTTAATGATGATGAACAATATCTGTAAAAAAAAATATATAATAATATTAAAATAAATCTATAAAATATACTATTCTATTTCTAAACAAATACATTCTACATAAAAACAATTTAAATGCTTTCTTATGAAATGACAATGAATTTACTGCAGTACACAGCTACTAATTGGATAATTGTTGGAATGAACAAGTAGTGTACAAGTGCATGGACAGTGACTGGATAGTTAGACTGCTGGTAGTTGACAGCAGGGTAAGTTTATAAGTGCTTGTGTTTTGGCACAGTGATTAGATAAGGACATGGTTCTGCCAGGATGTTTGTAAGAGTGCACAGAGAGTGTCAGTGTGATTGGGGCACTGCAATAGTACTACCTAAGTTATTGAAGGAGTGAAATAGTAGTCTGCAGGGGGTTAGGGGACCGCATAGGTTGTGCACATTTGACTGTAGCACTGCATATCTTAATCCCTGAGTCATTCTACAAATACATGGACAGTGACTGGATAGTTAGAGTGCTGGTAGTTGACAGCAGGATGAGTTTAAAAGTGCTTGTGTTTTAGCACAGTGATTAGATAAGGACATGGTTCTGTGAGGATGTTTGCAAGAGTGCACAGAGAGTGTCAGTGTTATTGGGGCACTGCAATAGTACTACCTAAGTTATTGCAGGAGTGAATTAGGCATCTGCAGGGGGTTAGGGGACCGCATAGGTTGTGCACATGTGACTGTAGCACTGCGTGTCTTAATCCCTGAGTCATTGTACAAGTGCATGGACAGTGACTGGATAGTTAGAGTGCTGGTAGCTGAAAGCAGGGCGAGTTTATAACTGCTTGTGTTTCAGCACAGAGATTAGATAATGTCATGGATCAGTCAGGATGATTGCAGGAGTGGACAGAGAGTGACAGTGTGATTGCTGACTTGCATAGCTACTACTTACATTTTTGCAGGAGGGAATCAGTAGTCTGCAGGGGGTTAGGGGACCGCATAGGTTGTGCACATTTGACTGTACCACTGCATCTCTTAATGCTTGAGTCATTCTACAAATACATGGACAGTGACTGGATAGTTACAGTGCTGGTAGTTGACAACAGGATGAGTTTAAAAGTGCTTGTGTTTTAGCACAGTGATTAAATAAAGACATGGTTCTGTCAGGATGTTTGCAAGAGTGCACAGACAGTGACAGTGTATTTGGGGCATTGCAATAGTACTACCTAAGTTATTGCAGGAGTGAATCAGTAGCCTGCAGGGGGGTAGGAGACCGCATAGGTTGTGCACATTTGACTGTACCACTGCATCTCTTAATGCCTGAGTCATTCTACAAGTGCATGGACAGTGACTGAATAGTTAGAGTGCTGGTAGTTGACAGCAGGATGAGTTTAAAAGTGCTTGTGTTTTAGCACAGTGATTAGATAAAGACATGGTTCTGTCAGGATGATTGCAAGAGTGCACTAAGAGTGACAGTGTGATTGGGGCACTGCAATAGTACTACCTAAGTTATTGCAGGAGTGAATTAGTAGTCTGCAGGGGGTTAGGGGACCGCATAGGTTGTGCACATTAGACTGTAGCACTGCATATCTTAATCCCTGAGTCATTGTACAAGTGCATGGACAGTGACTGGATAGTTAGAGTGCTGGTAGTTGATAGCAGGGCGAGTTTACAACTGCTTGTGTTTCAGCACAGAGATTAGATAATGTCATGGATCAGTCAGGATGATTGCAGGAGTGGACAGAGAGTGACAGTGTGATTGCTGACTTGCATAGCTACTACTTGCATTTTTGCAGGAGTGAATCAGTAGTCTGCAGGGGGTTAGGGGACCGCATAGGTTGTGCACATGTGACTGTAGCACAGCATCTCTTAATGCTTGAGTCACTCTACAAGTGCATGGACAGTGACTGGATAGTTAGAGTGCTGGTAGTTGACAGCAGGATGAGTTTAAAAGTGCTTGTGTTTTAGCACAGTGATTAAATAAAGACATGGTTCTGTCAGGATGTTTGCAAGAGTGCACAGACAGTGACAGTGTGTTTGGGGCATTGCAATAGTACTACCTAAGTTATTGCAGGAGTGAATCAGTAGTCTGCAGGGGGGTAGGAGACCGCATAGGTTGTGCACATTTGTCTGTACCACTGCACCTCTTAATGCCTGAGTCATCCTACAAGTGCATGGACAGTGACTGGATAGTTAGAGTGCTGGTAGTTGACAGCAGGATGAGTTTAAAAGTGCTTGTGTTTTAGCACAGTGATTAAATAAAGACATGGTTCTGTCAGGATGTTTGCAAGAGTGCACAGACAGTGACAGTGTGTTTGGGGCATTGCAATAGTACTACCTAAGTTATTGCAGGAGTGAATCAGTAGTCTGCAGGGGGTTAGGGGACCGCATAGGTTGTGCACATTTGACTGTAGCACTGCATATCTTAATCCCTGAGTCATTCTACAAATACATGGACAGTGACTGGATAGTTAGAGTGCTGGTAGTTGACAGCAGGATGAGTTTAAAAGTGCTTGTGTTTTAGCACAGTGATTAGATAAGGACATGGTTCTGTGAGGATGTTTTCAAGAGTGCACAGAGAGTGTCAGTGTTATTGGGGCACTGCAATAGTACTACCTAAGTTATTGCAGGAGTGAATTAGGCATCTGCAGGGGGTTAGGGGACCGCATAGGTTGTGCACATGTGACTGTAGCACTGCGTGTCTTAATCCCTGAGTCATTGTACAAGTGCATGGACAGTGACTGGATAGTTAGAGTGCTGGTAGCTGAAAGCAGGGCGAGATTATAACTGCTTGTGTTTCAGCACAGAGATTAGATAATGTCATGGATCAGTCAGGATGATTGCAGGAGTGGACAGAGAGTGACAGTGTGATTGCTGACTTGCATAGCTACTACTTACATTTTTGCAGGAGGGAATCAGTAGTCTGCAGGGGGTTAGGGGACCGCATAGGTTGTGCACATTTGACTGTACCACTGCATCTCTTAATGCTTGAGTCATTCTACAAATACATAGACAGTGACTGGATAGTTAGAGTGCTGGTAGTTGACAGCAGGATGAGTTTAAAAGTGCTTGTGTTTTAGCACAGTGATTAGATAAGGACATGGTTCTGTGAGGATGTTTGCAAGAGTGCACAGAGAGTGTCAGTGTTATTGGGGCACTGCAATAGTACTACCTAAGTTATTGCAGGAGTGAATTAGGCATCTGCAGGGGGTTAGGGGACCGCATAGGTTGTGCACATGTGACTGTAGCACTGCATGTCTTAATCCCTGAGTCACTGTACAAGTGCATGGACAGTGACTGGATAGTTAGAGTGCTGGTAGCTGAAAGCAGGGCGAGTTTATAACTGCTTGTGTTTCAGCACAGAGATTAGATAATGTCATGGATCAGTCAGGATGATTGCAGGAGTGGACAGAGAGTGACAGTGTGATTGCTGACTTGCATAGCTACTACTTGCATTTTTGCAGGAGTGAATCAGTAGTCTGCAGGGGGTTAGGGGATCGCATAGGTTGTGCACATTTGACTGTACCACTGCATCTCTTAATGCTTGAGTCATTCTACAAGTGCATGGACAGTGACTGGATAGTTACAGTGCTGGTAGTTGACAACAGGATGAGTTTAAAAGTGCTTGTGTTTTAGCACAGTGATTAAATAAAGACATGGTTCTGTCAGGATGTTTGCAAGAGTGCACAGACAGTGACAGTGTATTTGGGGCATTGCAATAGTACTACCTAAGTTATTGCAGGAGTGAATCAGTAGCCTGCAGGGGGTAGGAGACCGCATAGGTTGTGCACATTTGACTGTACCACTGCATCTCTTAATGCCTGAGTCATTCTACAAGTGCATGGACAGTGACTGAATAGTTAGAGTGCTGGTAGTTGACAGCAGGATGAGTTTAAAAGTGCTTGTGTTTTAGCACAGTGATTAGATAAAGGCATGGTTCTGTCAGGATGATTGCAAGAGTGCACTAAGAGTGACAGTGTGATTGGGGCACTGCAATAGTACTACCTAAGTTATTGCAGGAGTGAATTAGTAGTCTGCAGGGGGTTAGGGGACCGCATAGGTTGTGCACATTAGACTGTAGCACTGCATATCTTAATCCCTGAGTCATTGTACAAGTGCATGGACAGTGACTGGATAGTTAGAGTGCTGGTAGTTGATAGCAGGGCGAGTTTACAACTGCTTGTGTTTCAGCACAGAGATTAGATAATGTCATGGATCAGTCAGGATGATTGCAGCAGTGGACAGAGAGTGACAGTGTGATTGCTGACTTGCATAGCTACTACTTGCATTTTTGCAGGAGTGAATCAGTAGTCTGCAGGGGGTTAGGGGACCGCATAGGTTGTGCACATGTGACTGTAGCACAGCATCTCTTAATGCTTGAGTCATTCTACAAGTGCATGGACAGTGACTGGATAGTTAGAGTGCTGGTAGTTGACAGCAGGATGAGTTTAAAAGTGCTTGTGTTTTAGCACAGTGATTAAATAAAGACATGGTTCTGTCAGGATGTTTGCAAGAGTGCACAGACAGTGACAGTGTGTTTGGGGCATTGCAATAGTACTACCTAAGTTATTGCAGGAGTGAATCAGTAGTCTGCAGGGGGGTAGGAGACCGCATAGGTTATGCACATTTGTCTGTACCACTGCACCTCTTAATGCCTGAGTCATCCTACAAGTGCATGGACAGTGACTGGATAGTTAGAGTGCTGGTAGTTGACAGCAGGATGAGTTTAAAAGTGCTTGTGTTTTAGCACAGTGATTAAATAAAGACATGGTTCTGTCAGGATGTTTGCAAGAGTGCACAGACAGTGACAGTGTGTTTGGGGCATTGCAATAGTACTACCTAAGTTATTGCAGGAGTGAATCAGTAGTCTGCAGGGGTTAGGGGACCGCATAGGTTGTGCACATTTGACTGTAGCACTGCATATCTTAATCCCTGAGTCATTCTACAAATACATGGACAGTGACTGGATAGTTAGAGTGCTGGTAGTTGACAGCAGGATGAGTTTAAAAGTGCTTGTGTTTTAGCACAGTGATTAGATAAGGACATGGTTCTGTGAGGATGTTTGCAAGAGTGCACAGAGAGTGTCAGTGTTATTGGGGCACTGCAATAGTACTACCTAAGTTATTGCAGGAGTGAATTAGGCATCTGCAGGGGGTTAGGGGACCGCATAGGTTGTGCACATGTGACTGTAGCACTGCGTGTCTTAATCCCTGAGTCATTGTACAAGTGCATGGACAGTGACTGGATAGTTAGAGTGCTGGTAGCTGAAAGCAGGAGCGAGTTTATAACTGCTTGTGTTTCAGCACAGAGATTAGATAATGTCATGGATCAGTCAGGATGATTGCAGGAGTGGACAGAGAGTGACAGTGTGATTGCTGACTTGCATAGCTACTACTTACATTTTTGCAGGAGGGAATCAGTAGTCTGCAGGGGGTTAGGGGACCGCATAGGTTGTGCACATTTGACTGTACCACTGCATCTCTTAATGCTTGAGTCATTCTACAAATACATGGACAGTGACTGGATAGTTAGAGTGCTGGTAGTTGACAGCAGGATGAGTTTAAAAGTGCTTGTGTTTTAGCACAGTGATTAGATAAGGGCATGGTTCTGTGAGGATGTTTGCAAGAGTGCACAGAGAGTGTCAGTGTTATTGGGGCACTGCAATAGTACTACCTAAGTTATTGCAGGAGTGAATTAGGCATCTGCAGGGGGTTAGGGGACCGCATAGGTTGTGCACATGTGACTGTAGCACTGCGTGTCTTAATCCCTGAGTCACTGTACAAGTGCATGGACAGTGACTGGATAGTTAGAGTGCTGGTAGCTGAAAGCAGGGCGAGTTTATAACTGCTTGTGTTTCAGCACAGAGATTAGATAATGTCATGGATCAGTCAGGATGATTGCAGGAGTGGACAGAGAGTGACAGTGTGATTGCTGACTTGCATAGCTACTACTTGCATTTTTGCAGGAGTGAATCAGTAGTCTGCAGGGGTTAGGGGATCGCATAGGTTGTGCACATTTGACTGTACCACTGCATCTCTTAATGCTTGAGTCATTCTACAAGTGCATGGACAGTGACTGGATAGTTACAGTGCTGGTAGTTGACAACAGGATGAGTTTAAAAGTGCTTGTGTTTTAGCACAGTGATTAAATAAAGACATGGTTCTGTCAGGATGTTTGCAAGAGTGCACAGACAGTGACAGTGTATTTGGGGCATTGCAATAGTACTACCTAAGTTATTGCAGGAGTGAATCAGTAGCCTGCAGGGGGGTAGGAGCCCGCATAGGTTGTGCACATTTGACTGTACCACTGCATCTCTTAATGCCTGAGTCATTCTACAAGTGCATGGACAGTGACTGAATAGTTAGAGTGCTGGTAGTTGACAGCAGGATGAGTTTAAAAGTGCTTGTGTTTTAGCACAGTGATTAGATAAAGACATGGTTCTGTCAGGATGATTGCAAGAGTGCACTAAGAGTGACAGTGTGATTGGGGCACTGCAATAGTACTACCTAAGTTATTGCAGGAGTGAATTAGTAGTCTGCAGGGGTTAGGGGACCGCATAGGTTGTGCACATTAGACTGTAGCACTGCATATCTTAATCCCTGAGTCATTGTACAAGTGCATGGACAGTGACTGGATAGTTAGAGTGCTGGTAGTTGATAGCAGGGCGAGTTTACAACTGCTTGTGTTTCAGCACAGAGATTAGATAATGTCATGGATCAGTCAGGATGATTGCAGGAGTGGACAGAGAGTGACAGTGTGATTGCTGACTTGCATAGCTACTACTTGCATTTTTGCAGGAGTGAATCAGTAGTCTGCAGGGGGTTAGGGGAACGCATAGGTTGTGCACATGTGACTGTAGCACAGCATCTCTTAATGCTTGAGTCATTCTACAAGTGCATGGACAGTGACTGGATAGTTAGAGTGCTGGTAGTTGACAGCAGGATGAGTTTAAAAGTGCTTGTGTTTTAGCACAGTGATTAAATAAAGACATGGTTCTGTCAGGATGTTTGCAAGAGTGCACAGACAGTGACAGTGTGTTTGGGGCATTGCAATAGTACTACCTAAGTTATTGCAGGAGTGAATCAGTAGTCTGCAGGGGGTAGGAGACCGCATAGGTTGTGCACATTTGTCTGTACCACTGCACCTCTTAATGGCTGAGTCATCCTACAAGTGCATGGACAGTGACTGGATAGTTAGAGTGCTGGTAGTTGACAGCAGGATGAGTTTAAAAGTGCTTGTGTTTTAGCACAGTGATTAAATAAAGACATGGTTCTGTCAGGATGTTTGCAAGAGTGCACAGACAGTGACAGTGTGTTTGGGGCATTGCAATAGTACTACCTAAGTTATTGCAGGAGTGAATTAGTAGTCTGCTAGGGGTTAGGGGACCTCATAGGTTGTGCACATTTGACTGTAGCACTGCATATCTTAATCCCTGAGTCATTGTAGAAGTGCATGGACAGTGACTGGATAGTTAGAGTGCTGGTAGTTGATAGCAGGGCAAGTTTATAACTGCTTGTGTTTCAGCACAGAGATTAGATAAGATCAAGGTTCTGTCAGGATGATTGCAGGAGTGGACAGAGAGTGACAGTGAGATTGCTGACTTGCATAGCTACTACTTGCATTTTTGCAGGAATGAATCAGTAGTCTGCAGGGGGTTAGGGGACCGCATAGGTTGTGCACATTTGACTGTACCACTGCATCTCTTAATGCTTAAGTCATTCTACAAGTGCATGGACAGTGACTGGATAGTTAGAGTGCTGGTAGTTGACAGCAGGATGAGTTTAAAAGTGCTTCTGGTTTAGCACAGTGATTAGATAAAGACATGGTTCTCTCAGGATGATTGCAAGAGTGCACTAGGAGTGACAGTGTGATTGGGGCACTGCAATAGTACTACCTAAGTTATTGCAGGAGTGAATTAGTAGTCTGCAGGGGGTTAGGGGACCGCATAGGTTGTACACATTTGACTGTAGCACTGCATATCTTAATCCCTGAGTCATTGTACAAGTGCATGGACAGTGACTGGATAGTTAGAGTGCTGGTAGTTGATAGCAGGGCGAGTTTATAACTGCTTGTGTTTCAGCACAGAGATTAGATAAGGTCATGGATCAGTCAGGATGATTGCAGGAGTGGACAGAGAGTGACAGTGTGATTGCTGACTTGCATAGCTACCACTTGCATTTTTGCAGGAGTTAATCAGTAGTCTGCAGGGGGTTAGGGGACCGCATAGGTTGTGCACATTTGACTGTACCACTGCATCTCTTAATGCCTGAGTCATTCTACAAGTGCATGGACAGTGACAAGATATTAACTGGGTATTTACAAAAGTGTATCAATAGTATGTACCTGGTTAGAGATCTGCATGCATAGTGCACACAATATCTCAGCTGTATTAGTGTTACTATCTATGCCATTTCATAAGTACATGACTAGTAACTGGAATAATTACAGTGCTGCAAACACAGTGCATAGAGAATTTATAAGTACTTAGGTATTAGTGCACTGAATGAATAAGTGTATGGTACTCGATGGGTGATTGGAGGAATGTCTCAGTACTAACAGGGCAATACCTGCTCTGCAAGCATACTCTTTATAGGATTAAAGTACTGCATAAATCTCTACTGCTACATTACCTTTCTACAACTACTTTTAATATTACACCTAGCCAAATACAAAGCAGAAACCATTCACATTTCTCTGCTATAAGCCTCACCATATCACTGAAAAATATAAATGAGTGGCTCTCTACCTCAACACTATCTACACCGCATAAATTCACAGAACAAACTTCAAATTGAAACCAAACACCAAAAATTATGTCGCATATTTTAACTGTACCTCTTTAGAGAGTTATAAAAACTAGTCTCATCACTAATACCTTAACTCTACATATACATTTCCAATTTGAAATCAACACCTACAATTATGCAGTATACTACTAATGTACATATCCACACATTAAAACAATCAGTCATAATCAGCAATCCCTATTCCAAAACACATATAACACTATACAAAGTGTATATTAAACAACATATAAATACATTACAAAAAACTGCAATAAATATTTCTTCATTACAAAATATATGACTAACTTCAACTTTTATGATTTATATTTTATATTTAAAAACAAAGGCACCACATAGTATATTTCACAAATTAATAACTCACCATTCAAATTGATTTGTAGATTATGAAGTATCAGAATCACACACCAGATTTTCTTATGCACACAATGAATATAGTGCACTGCTCTTAGCAAAACCAAAAAATGGCAAAGTTTCCCTCTCATTCTCCACACATATACATGTAAATATCAAATCACATTGCTTCCCAGGTTAATTCAAATTCTAAAACACATTTCTATTGGTTACATATATCAACCCTTGCCAACTGACCTCTAAGTGAACTGAAATTGCTTCTGGAATTTTCTGGAGTCGCGCTTGGACCGTGCACCGTAAGCAATGGACCCGCAGATCCATACGAGACTTAAAAAGTATATTACAAATAATTTTAGCATTTTTTTTTCATAACACACCACTTCTAACCATAGCAGTGATTTGGGAAATCTCACTGCAATAACATATTACTTTAATATTTATAAGCAATACACATTTTAATGCCACACATAACTTCCAACCCTACCCCCATTCTCCTTAATGCCTGTTTCCATAGTAACAGTTCATGGAACACTCAACTGAACACACAGGTCAAAAGTTCAGCACACAATGTAGCAAATTCAAACAGCAAGTGTGCTTGACTTTCCAAAATATCAGCTTATCCTATCTAATGTACCTTTCAAACATTTTTTAGTAGCCAATAAGAAACATGCTTTTTAAACACAGAAACATGCACCCTATTTTTCACTCTATAATGTTCTTAAACAGCCAATCATTTCTCTTCTTTTTTTAAAACTGCATCTTATCCACCATTTTAGATACCTCTTATTCTACCAACTGACTACTTCACCTACAGACATCTTTTCAGTGCATCCAGACTTCCCTTCAAGATGCTTAGAGTGTGGATTGTGGGACACAGCTATGTTTTCTGGTGCAAAAGATATGCTGAAAGCAGAGGTATTGACAAAGACCTAGCTTTGCAAAATGTAGACATTAAATGGATTGGACAAAGAGGATTAAAGTGGCACCAATTGATGCCATTGGTTAAAACCTTTTGCATCTCCAACCCCTGACCTCATGATTGTGCACTGTGGTGGCAATGATCTAGGCACATTGACTGGGGTAGGTCTGGAAATGCTAATGAAGGACACCTTTGCAGAATTGATGTTTCTTTTCCCCCAAACTGCCTTTGTCTACTCTAACATATCCCAAAGACAGAAATGGAACTGGTCCAATCAATTTTGTCCACAGATTGAGAAAGCTAGAAAAATGTCAATAAAGCTGTTTCTGCTTATCTCAGAGACCATAGTATGGGGTCCATATACAACAACAATCTCCGTTTTAATATGGATGGCATCTACAGGAGAGATGGTGTACATTTCACAGATGAGGGAAACAGAGTCTTTCTCAACAACTTTAGACTCTGCATCGGTACTTCACATGTAGCTACCAAATTCTCCCAATAAACACAAGGGCTCATTTTAGAGCCACCCAAGATCCAAACATACAACTAGATTTATAATAAAAAAATCGTACATTTTTTTGCCTGGAGTCACGCACCCAGCACGGTTAGGAGTTGTGCACCCCTCGCGTTCACACCAGGGGGCCGCGCTGGGAGTCACGCACCCCTCACGTTCACACCAGGGGGCCGTGCTGAGCACCGCGCTAGGGGTCACGACTCCAATTTAAAAAAAAAAAACCCGGCTCCTACCAGTAATTTATATTCGCCCTGGGGACCGCATCCCCCGGGGCCTATGCACTTCGATGGGGACCGTGGGGGGAGCCCCAATGCCCCCACGGTCCCGCCGGCTCCCCACATCCTCCGGGAGCCGGCATTGCTTTTCCACATGGGGAGCTGCTGACATGCAGCTCCCCGTGTAGAAAGCAATTCTGCTTTAGATTTTGGAAGAGAGAGCAGGTTTCCCTGCTCTCTCTTCCAAAATCAAAGCAGAGTTTGCTACTGATAGGGCGGGAGACGTGCTCCAGCCCTACCATAGCAAACAGCAGTGTCCCGGGGTGGGCACCCGGGACACTGCATTAGCCGGCCCTGGGGGTGGCGGTCCCCAGGGCCATCGAAGGCTCCTGGAGGGGGGCCCCTTGGCCCCCTCACAACTTTTGCAAAGCCCTGGGGAGGTGGTGGTCCCCGGGGCTCGGGGGTCCAAAATGGACACCCGCATTTTAACAGGTAGTGCCCCGGGGAGGTGGTGGTCCCCGGGGCATATGGGGGGGCTCGAGCCCCCCACACAAGTGTTTTTATTTAAAAAACAGAGCCCGGGGAGGTGGCTGTCCCCGGGGCTGCGGGGGCCATCGCGGGCCCCCGCTTCGATTTGAAATCCCCCGGGACCTGGCCCACCCGGAGGGTTAAAAATAACGAAGCGAGGAAGCCCTCGCTTCTTTTTTTTAAATTTTTCGTCCGGATCCGCGCACCCAGCGCGTATCCCGCTGTTTTTCTTTAAGAAAAAAAATGCTTTTTTTGGCCCTGGGGGTCCTTGTGGGACCCCCTTAGCAGGCCTAGGGGGTCAGGGTGTTTCTCCCCTGCCCCCTTTTCTTTTTTTTTCACCTTAGTTTCCCTGTTTTCTTCTGAATCCCTCTTCTACCGAGTCAGAAGATGGCTGCCAACACTTCCTGGTTTGGAGTGTTGACAGCCAATTAGAATGACGCTCGTGGTCGGAAGGGTGCGCGGATCCACCATGCCTCTAAATATCGAAACTTTTATTTTTGATTTGCTCAGCAACTACTGAACGGATTTACACCATTTAAGAAAAAGAGTTCTTTCTGAAACAAGGGCTACCTTTGTGCCAAATTTGGTGTCATTCCGTTCAGCAGTTCCAGCTGTAGCCGTGTCTAAAGTTTCCTATGGGAAATGCATTTTTCGACCTCTTTTTTTTTTATTTCTCAGGAACTACTGAACGGATTTACACCATTTAACAAAAAGAGTTCTTTCTGAAACAAGGGCTACCTTTTTGCCAAATTTGGTGCAATTCCGTTCAGCTGTTCGGGCTGTAGCCGTGTCTAAAGTTTCCTATGGGAATTAACATGGAGAAAACACATTTTGGGACCCCTCTTTTTTCTCGGCCCACGCTTGCCGAATCACCCCAAAACTTTTAAAACAGGAGCTGACCGGAGCACCCCACTAGTTTTGAAAATTTCGCGAAGATTCGTCAACCGTCGCCAAAGTTATTGGGAAAAGAAAAAACGCTTTTTGAATAGAAACAAGGTCCTAACTATAACTACCTACTGGCGACCGCCAGTAGGTAATATATTATCTACTGGCGGTCGCCAGTAGATAGTTATAGTTAAAACCTATTATCCATAGGAAATCCGCGACATTCTATTTGAAATAACGTTGGCGCCGGTTGACGAATCTTCGCGAAAGTTTCCAACTTGTTGGGGCGCTCCGGTCCGGTCCTATCCTGAAAGTCTCAGGGCAATACGTTAAGCGGGGGCCGAGAAAAAAGGGGGGTCCCAAAACGCGTTTTCCCCATTCATTTTTCCATAGGAACCTTTAGTCGCAGCTACAGCCCGAACTGCTGAACGGAATTACACCAAATTTGGCAAAGAAGTAGCCCTTGGTTCAGTGTCGTGCCTTTTGCTTAAATGGTGTAAATCCGTTCAGTAGTTCCTGAGAAAATCAAAAGTAAAGTCACATATATATCTGGGCGGAGCCTAACCACACATGTCATCGTGAGATCTGATTGGCTGTCAGCACTTCATCCTGGAATTGCTGGCAGCCATCTTGGGACCAATATAAATGATAGTACCTCATTGAAATGCATTGTAGTGAATAGAAGATTTTGAGGGTCACCAAAAGGAGAACTATAAAGGGTGATAACAGGCTTTAGTTACATTAGAATTTATTTGTTGATGGTACCATACTAATTTTAGGAATTGTGGTGTATTCTAAGGTTATTTTACCATGTGAAGAACCTTCTGCTGGGATATCATGAATCATGTTTGAGAGAACACTATTTTCTCATGCTTGTCCCATGGAGGTTTGGAAGGTGCTCCAGAAGCTAAAATGAGAGCATATTTTCTGTAAATTCACATTATCTTTCTCAGTCATGTGAGGATGAAGTCTGACATTCTCAGTAAAACATGTACATCCAACAAGGGCAGAGACTGTCAGTTGATTCCTTTGTGTTCTACTGCAGCTTCCCAGAGTGTTCTAAATAACAACTAGAGTGCTAACAGCCTTACTTATGACAAAAGTATGGCACACCTGAAGCCATCTTGATTGGAATAAACTGGTAACACTTAAACAATTTAATTTAAAAGGAACAAAATGATGGGGTTCATTTTGTCATAGAAATTATGGATAGTGCTGTAGAAAGAAAAATTAGGACATGTTTCAAGTGTGATCTCAAATATCTTCCTGTTATATTTCAACAGGAGCAGCCTGCCAGTTGATGCCTTTGTGTTCTACTGCAGCTTCCCAGAGTGTTCTAAAGAACAACTAGAGTGCTAACAGCCTTACTTATGACAAAAGTATGGCACACCTGAAGCCATCTTGATTGGAATAAACTGGTAACACTTAAAACATTTAATTTAAAAAGGAACAAAATGATGGGGTTCATTTTGTCATAGAAATATGGTTAGTGCTGTAGAAAGAAAAATTAGGACATATTTCAAGTGTGATCTCAAATATCTTCCTGTTATATTTCAACAGGAGCAGCCTGCCAGTTGATGCCTTTGTGTTCTACTGCAGCTTCCCAGCGTGTTCTAAAGAACAACTAGAGCGCTAACAGCCTTACTTATGACAAAAGTATGGCACACCTGAAGCCATCTTGATTGGAATAAACCGGTAACACTTAAAACATTTAATTTAAAAAGGAACAAAATGAGGGGTTCTTTTTGAAATAGAAATTATGGTTAGTGCTGCAGAAAGAAAAATGAGGGCATGTTTTAAGTGAGATCTCAAATCCTCTTCTATTTCATTAGAAAATTCTGACATGCAGACTGAAACAATCACTTTCAATACCAGCAGCAGACTACCAGTTAACTCCCTGGTGAGCAGTAGCTTTACTCCAGTGATCTAATGAGCAACTAGAGTGCTAACATTCTGAATTTATGGCAGATGTGAGACACATCTGAATGCCTTCTTGATGGAATCAAAGTAAAAAACTGAAAGCATTTCCTACTGAGGAGACTGTAAATGAAGAAATTAGGAAACTTCATAACAAAGAAGTCTTCCAAGATGGCCACCAGTGAAAAAAGAGCCCAAATGTAGCACCCATATTACCCAGATGTAGCCCACATATAGCCCAATGACAAAAGTGTGCAAAACACTTTTTATTTTTAGTTTTTTGCAGTTTTATGTAGTGCAGACTGGTCAGGTATTGGAGCATTGCATCTTAAAACATGACCCCCTACACTACAAAAACACCACTGCACTACCTTAAACTCTAAAACACTACCCCCAGCACGACCCCCTACACTACACAAGCACCACTGCACTATCCTGAACCCTAAAACACTACCCCCAGCACAACCCCTACACTACCCAAACACCACTGCATTAACCTAAATCCTAAAACACTACCACCAGCACGACCCCCTACACTACCCAAACACCACTGCACTACCCTAAAACATGACCCCCTACACTGCACTACCCTAAACCCTAAAATACTACCCCCAGCACGACCCCCTACACTACACAAACACCACTGTACTACCCTAAAACACTACCCCCAGCACGACCCCTACACTACACAAACACCACTGCACTACCCTAAACCCTAAAACACTACCCCCAGCACGACCCCTACACTACCCAAACACCACTGCACTAACCTAAATCCTAAAACACTACCCCCAGCACGACCCCCTACACTACCAAACACCACTGCACTACCCTAAAACATGACCCCTACACTACACAAACACCACTGCACTACCCTAAACCCTAAAACACTACCCCCAGCACAACCCCCTACACTACACAAGCACCACTGCACTACCCTAAACCCTAAAACACTACCCCCAGCACGACCCCCTACACTGCCCGAACACCACTGCACTGCCCTAAACCCTGAAACATCAGCCCCTGCATGACCCCCTACACTGCCCGAACACCACTGCACTGCCCTAAACCCTGAAACACCACCCCTAGCACGACCCCTTCACTGCCCGAACACCACTGCACTGCCCTAAACCCTGAAACACCACCCCCTTCACGACCCCCTACACTGCCCGAACACCACTGCACTGCCCTAAACCCTGAAACACTACCCCCAGCATGACCCCCTACACTGCCCGAACACCACTGCACTACCCTAAACCCTGAAACACTACCCCCAGCAAGACCCCCTACACTGCCCGAACACCACTGCACTGCCCTAAACCCTGAAACATCACCCCCAGCAAGAGCCCCTACACTGCCCGAACACCACTGACCTAAACCCTGAAACACCACCCCCAGCACGACCCCCTACACTGCCCGAACACCACTGCACTGCCCTAAACCCTGAAACACCACCCCTGCACAACCCCCTACACTGCTCGAACACTACTGCACTGCCCTAAACCCTGAAACACTACCCCCAGCAAGACCCCTACACTGCCCGAACACCACTGCACTGCCCTAAACCGTGAAACATCACCCCCAGCAAGACCCCTACACTGCCCGAACACCACTGCCCTAAACCCTGAAACACCACCCCCAGCAAGACCCCTACACTGCCCGAACACCACTGCACTGCCCTAAACCCTGAAACACCAGCCCCAGCACGACCCCCTACACTGCCCGAACACCACTGCACTGCCCTAAACCCTGAAACACCACCCCTGCACGACCCCCTACACTGCCCGAACACCACTGTACTGCCCTAAACCCTGAAACCCCACCCCCAGCATGACCCCCTACACTGCCAGAACACCACTGCACTGCCCTAAACCCTGAAAAACCACCCCTGCACGACCCCCTACACTGCCCGAACACTACTGCACTGCCCTAAACCCTGAAACACCACCCCCAGCACGACCCCCTACACTGCATGAACACCACTGCTCCGCCCTAAACCCTGAAACACTACCCCCAGCAAGACCCCTACACTGCCCAAACACCACTGCACTGCCCTAAACCCTGAAACATCACCCCAGCAAGACCCCTACACTGCCCGAACACCACTGCCCTAAACCCTGAAACACCACCCCCAGCAAGACCCCTACACTGCCCAAACACCACTACACTGCCCTAAACCCTGAAACACCACCCCCAGCAAGACCCCCTACACTGCCCGAACACCACTGCACTGCCCTAAACCCTGAAACACCAGCCCCAGCACGACCCCCTACACTGCCCGAACACCACTGCACTGCCCTAAACCCTGAAACACCACCCCTGCACGACCCCCTACACTGCCCTAACACCACTGTACTGCCCTAAACCCTGAAACCCCACCCCCAGCATGACCCCCTACACTGCCAGAACACCACTGCACTGCCCTAAACCCTGAAACACCACCCCCTGCACGACCCCATACACTGCCCGAACACTACTGCACTGCCCTAAACCCTGAAACACCACCCCCAGCACGACCCCTACACTGCATGAACACCACTGCACCGCCCTAAACCCTGAAACACTACCCCCAGCAAGACCCCTACACTGCCCGAACACCACTGCACTGCCCTAAACCCTGAAACATCACCCCCAGCAAGACCCCCTACACTGCCCGAACACCACTGCCCTAAACCCTGAAACACCACCCCCAGCAAGACCCCTACACTGCCCGAACACCACTGCACTGCCCAAAACCCTGAAACACCACCCCCAGCAAGACCCCCTACACTGCCCGAACACCACTGCACTGCCCTAAACCCTGAAACACCACCCCCAGCACGACCCCCTACACTGCCCAAACACCACTGCTCTGCCCAAAACCCTGAAACACCAGCCCCAGCATGACCCCCTACACTGCCCGAACACCACTGCACTGCCCTAAACCCTGAAACACCAGCCCCAGCACGACCCCCTACACTGCCCGAACACCACTGCACTGCCCTAAACCCTGAAACACCACCCCCAGCACGACCCCCTACACTGCCCGAACACCACTGCACTGCCCTAAACCCTGGAACACCAGCCCCAGCACAACCCCGTACACTGCCCGCACACCACTGCACTGCCCTAAACCCTGAAACACCAGCCCCAGCACAACCCCGTACACTGCCCGAACAACACTGCACTGCCCTAAACCCTGAAACACCAGCCCCAGCACGACCGCCTACACTGCCCAAAACCCTGAAACACCACCCCCAGCAAGACTACCTACACTGGCCGAACACCACTGCACTGCCCTAAACCCTGAAACACCACCCCCTGCACGACCCCTACACTGCCCAAACACTACTGCACTGCCCTAAACCCTGAAACACCACCCTCAGCACGACACCCTACACTGCCCGAACACCACTGCACTGCCCTAAACCCTGAAACACCACCCCAGCACGACCCCCTACACTGCCCGAACACCACTGCACTAAAGCCTGAAACACCACCCCTGCACGACCCCCTACACTGCCGGAACACCACTGCACTGCCCTAAACCCTGAAACACCACCCCCAGCACGACCCCCTACACTGCCCTAACACCACTGCACTGCCATAAACCCTGAAACATCACCCCCAGCACCCCCTACACTGCCTGAGCACCATTGCTCTGCCCTAAACCCTGAAACACTAGCCCCAGCACGACCCCCTACACTGCCCGAACACCACTGCACTGAACCCTGAAACACCACCCCCAGCACGACCCCCTACACTGCCCGAACACCACTGCACTGCCCTAAAACCTGAAACACCAGCCCCAGCAAGACCCCCTACACTGCCCGAACACCACTGCATTGCCCTAGACTCTGAAACACCAGCCCCAGCAAGACCCCCTACACTGCCCGAACACCACTGCACTGCCCTAAACCCTGAAACACCAGCCCCAGCATGACCCCCTACACTGCCCAAACACCACTGCACTGCCCTAAACCCTGAAACACCAGCCCCAGCACGACCCCCTACACTGCCCGAACACCACTGCACTGCCCTAAACCCTGAAACACCAGCCCCAGCACGACCCCCTACACTGCCCGAACACCACTGCACTGCCCTAAACCCTGAAACACCAGCCCCAGCACCACCCCCTACAATGCCCGAACACCACTGTACTGCCCTAAACCCTGAAACACCACCCCCTGCACCGCCCCTACACTGCCCGAACACCACTGCACTGCCCTAAACCCTGAAACACCACCCCTGCACGACCCCCTACACTGCCCGAACACCACTGCACTGCCCTAAACCCTGAAACACCACACCCTACACTGCCCGAACACCACTGCACTGCCCTAAACCCTGAAACACCACCCCTGCACTGCTCCCTACACTGCCCGAACACCACTGCACTGCCCTAAACCCTGAAACACCACCCCCAGCATGACCCCTTTACTACTCGAACACCACTGCACTGCCCCAAACCCTGAAACACCACCCCCAGCATGACCCCTACACTGCCCGAACACCACTGTCCTAAACCCTGAAACACCACCCCTGCACGACCCCCTACACTGCCCGAACACCACTGCACTGCCCTAAACCCTGAAACACCACCCCCTGCACGACCCCCTACACTGCCCGAACACCACTGCACTGCCCTAAACCCTGAAACACCACCCCCAGCACGACCCCTACACAGCCCGAACACCACTGCACTGCCCTAAACCCAAAACACCACCCCCAGCACGACCCCTACACTGCCCGAACACCTCTGCACTGCCCTAAACCCTATAACACTACCCCCAGCATGACCCCCTTCACTACCCGAACACCACTGCACTACCCTAAAATACTCCCTCCAGCACGACCCCCAACACTACCAGAACACGACTGCACTGCCCTAAACCCTAAAACACTCCCCCAGCACGACCCCTACACTGCCCAAACACTACTGCACTGCCCTAAACCCTGAAACACCACCCCTCAGCACGACACCCCTACACTGCCCGAACACCACTGCACTGCCCTAAACCCTGAAACACCACCCCAGCATGAACCCCTACACTGCCCGAACACCACTGCACTAAACCCTGAAACAGCACCCCCGGCACCACCCCCTACACTGCCGGTACACCACTGCACTGCCCTAAACCCTGAAACACCACCCCCAGCACAACCCCTACACTGCCCTAACACCACTGCACTGCCCTAAACCCTGAAACATCACCCCCAGCACAACCCCCTACACTGCCTGAGCACCATTGCTCTGTCCTAAACCCTGAAACACTAGCCCCACCACGACCCCTACACTGCCCGAACACCACTGCACTGCCCTAAACCCTGAAACACCACCCCCAGCACAACCCCCTACACTGCCCGAACACCACTGCACTGCCCTAAACCCTGAAACACCAGCCCCAGCAAGACCCCTACACTGCCCAAACAGCACTGCACTGCCCTAAACCCTGAAACACCAGCCCCAGCATGACCCCCTACACTGCCCGAACACAACTACACTGCCCTAAACCCTGAAACACCAGCCCCAGCACGACCCCCTACACTGCCCGAACACCACTGCACTGCCCTAAACCCTGAAACACCAGCCCCAGCACGACCCCCTACACTGCCCAAACACCACTGCACTGCCCTAAACCCTGAAACACCAGCCCCAGCACCACCCCCTACAATGCCCGACACCACTGTACTGCCCTAAACCCTGAAACACCACCCCTGCACTGCCCCTACACTGCCCGAACACCACTGCACTGCCCTAAACCCTGAAACACCACCCCTGCACGACCCCTACACTGCCCGAACACCACTGCACTGCCCTAAACCCTGAAACACCACCCCCAGCATGACCCCCTTACTGCTCGAACACCACTGCACTGCCCCAAACCCTGAAACACCACCCCCAGCATGACCCCCTACACTGCCCGAACACCACTGCCCTAAACCCTGAAACACCACCCCTGCACGACCCCCTACACTGCCCGAACACCACTGCACTGCCCTAAACCCTGAAACACCACCCCCTGCACGACCCCCTACAATGCCCGAACACCACTGCACTGCCCTAAACCCTGAAACACCCCCCAGCTCGACCCCTACACTGCCCGATCACCACTGCACTGCCCTAAACCCTAAAACACCACCCCAGCACGACCCCCTACACTGCCCGAACACCACTGCACTGCCTAAACCCTAGAACACTACCCCCAGCATGACCCCCTACACTACCCGAACACCACTGCACTACCCTAAACCCTAAAATACTCCCCCAGCACAACCCCTACACTACCCGAACACGACTGCACTGCCCTAAACCCTAAAACACTCCCCCTTGCACGACCCCTACACTACCCAAACACCACTGCACTGCCCTATACCCTAAAACACTCCCCCCAGCATGACCCCCTAAACTACCTAAACACCACTGCACTGCCCTAAACCCTAAAACACTACCCCCGCATGACCCCCTACACTACCCAAATACCAATGCACTACCCTAATCCCTAAAACACTACCCCTGCACAACCCCTACACTACCCAAAGACCACTGCACTACCCTAAACTCTAAAACAATGCCCCGCATCGACTCCCTACACTACCCAAAGACCACTGCACTACCCTAAACCCTAAAACACGACCTCCTACACTACACAAACACCACTGCACTACCCTAAACCCTAAAAACTACCCCAGCACGAACCCCTACACTACCTAAACACCACTGCACTACCCTAAACCATAAAACACTACCCCCAGCAGTACCCCCTACACTACCCAAACACCATTGCACTACCCTAAACCCTAAAACACTACCCCCAGCAGTATCCCCTACACTACCCAAACACCACTGCACTACTCTAAACCCTAAAACACTAAAACACTAAACCCAGCACGACCCCCTACACTACCCAAACACCACTGTACTACCCTAAAACACTCCCCCAGCACGACTCCCTACACTACCCAAACACCACTGCACTACCCTAAACCCTAAATCTACCCCCAGCATGACCCCCTACACTACACAAACACCACTGCACTACCCTAAACCCTAGAACACTACCCCCAGCATGACCCCCTACACTACCCGAACACCACTGCACTACCCTAAACCCTAAAATACTCCCCCAGCACAACCCCTACACTACCCGAACACGACTGCACTGCCCTAAACCCTAAAACACTCCCCTTGCACGACCCTACACTACCCAAACACCACTGCACTGCCCTATACCCTAAAACACTCCCCCAGCATGACCCCTAAACTACCTAAACACCACTGCACTGCCCTAAACCTAAAACACTACCCCGCATGACCCCTACACTACCCAAATACCAATGCACTACCTAATCCCTAAAACACTACCCCTGCACAACCCCTACACTACCCAAAGACCACTGCACTACCTAAACTCTAAAACAATACCCGCACGACTCCCTACACTACCCAAAGACCACTGCACTACCCTAAACCCTAAAACACGACCTCTACACTACACAAACACCACTGCACTACCCTAAAAACTACCCCAGCACGAACCCCTACACTACCTAAACACCACTGCACTACCCTAAACCATAAAACACTACCCCCAGCAGTACCCCTACACTACCCAAACCCCATTGCACTACCCTAAACCCTAAAACACTACCCCCAGCAGTATCCCCTACACTACCCAAACACCACTGCACTACTCTAAACCCTAAAACACTAAAACACTAAACCCAGCACGACCCCCTACACTACCCAAACACCACTGTACTACCCTAAAACACTCCCCCAGCACGACTCCTACACTACCCAAACACCACTGCACTACCCTAAACCCTAAATCTACCCCCAGCATGACCCCCTACACTACACAAACACCACTGCACTACCCTAAACCCTAAAACACTACCCCCAGCACGACCCTCTTCACTACCTAAACACAACTGCACAATTTGTTACAGGCGTTGCAACGCAGGCCTGTGGTGCTTACTGGAAGTACCTGGTGGGCTAGTTGGTCCCCAGGGACTCTCAGGATTCAAGGTGACCAAATCCCCCAACTTAAAACGCGCCAAGGGCGCGTTTGCACAGTGCTGAAAGGAGGGTCGGGGCCTCAGGTGACATGTGCACAAACACGCCCTGTGGTGCGTTTTAAGTTGGGAGTTAATTCCCTTTGAATCCTGAGGGCCAACTAGCCCACCAGGTACCTTCAGTAAGCACAACAGAGTTGCGTTGCAGAGAGGTGAAAAAGGTGCGTGGCCTCGGAACGCGTCTCTGCAACTCAGCTCTGTGCTCCTAACTGTAGGTACCTGGGGGCTAGTTGGGCCCCAGGGACCCTCAGGATTCAAGGGGACTTAATCCCGCAACTTAAAAGCGCGCCACGAGGCGCGTTTGCACACATGTCACCTCAGGCCCCCTCCCTTCACCACTGTGCAAACGCGCACTGGCTCTGGTTAGTCAGAGTCAGTTACCACCAGTACCCGTCTGAAAAAGTTGTGGGCACAGGATGATTTTGCAACAAGGCCTCTTTCTGCTCCTCTGTTGGTTCTTTCTGCACATCTTTTGCTTCTTTCTGTGCGTTTTTTCTTCTTTCTTCACATGTCCTACCTCGGTTGGCATAGTTAGAAACTAGCATTTAAAAAACCTTTGAAATTCACTTAAAAATCATAGGTTTCAGGCACGTTATAGTTAGAAATTAGCATTTAAAAAACCTTTGAAATTCACTGAAAAAACCATAGGTTTCAGGCACGTTATAGTTAGAAATTAGCATTTAAAAAACCTTTGAAATTCACTGAAAAAACCATAGGTTTCAGGCACGTTATAGTTAGAAATTAGCATTTAAAAACCTTTGAAATTCACTGAAAAAACCATAGGTTTTAGGGACAGTTATAGTTAGTTGGACATTGCACTCGTACAAAACCCGTGAAATTCCCATGTTATAGTTAGTTCAGCTAACTATAACTCGCGCCTCCACAATGCACTGCTGATGACGTCACATATTACATCACTCATGACATGGTCAGTGACATCACTGATGACATCACTGATGACATCTCAAATGACATCACTGATGACATCATCCATGTGATAATTTCATGCATCTTCTCACACCCTAATATAACTTTTGATACACCCACTCTAAATTACAGACTGCCATTCTCAAAACCATAGACACTCCAACACCAAAAACTACATACCCACTCACTGATTCTTAGGTCTACACACACATCCACTCAATCACCTGTACAGTCACTCATACTTAGTCACTCAGTACAGGACTATCATATGCACTCATACACCTATATAAACACTCACACACCGCCACTCATCCATAGAGGTACTCACACACCTAGTCAGTCATGCAAAAATTAATCACACACCCATTTACTCACCTATACAGTTATACACACACCAGCTCACTTACTCATACAAATACTAGCACATTCTTACGCTCTTATACAATAACTGATACAAGCACACACGCATCCATACAGCCACTCTCACAATAACACACTCTCACTTATAGCCATTTAAATACTCTAACACACATATATACTGTCTTTTACATATGTAGTTACTCGCACATGTACCACTGAGATATACATTCACTCACTAACACACCCATACACACACTCACCCACCAAGCAGTCCATCACAGATGCACTCTTGAAATCATGCACCCACTGAATCACCCACTCACACATCTATGTATAGAGTCACACACACCCCACAGACACAAAAACACTCAGGCAGCCATACAGATACTCAGAGAACCAATCAATAACCCATATAGACACTCATGTAGCTATTCGCAAATCCATGCATCCACTTACACACCAACAAACAGACGGATACAGACATTCACACAGTTTAGTCACTAACCCATGCATTCAGTAAGATACGTTTAATCACTCACTTGTAGAGTCAGTCACTGGCGTACTAAATCATCCATTCAGACACTTATACACCCACTCATTCTTCAATATGCCTTTCCCTATATATATTAAACATATTTAAACTTTACAGAAACACACAGTCACTGGATGATGTCATCAGTGATGTCATTTGAGATGTCATCAGTGATGTCATCAGTGATGTCACTGACCATGTCATGAGTGATGTAATATGTGACGTCATCAGCAGTGCATTGCGGGCGCGAGTTATAGTTAGCTGAACTAACTATAACAGGGGAATTTCACGGGTTTTGTACTGAGTGCAATGTCCAACTAACTATAACTGTCCCTAAAACCTATGGTTTTTTCAGTGAATTTCAAAGGTTTTTTAAATGCTAATTTCTAACTATAACGTGCCTGAAACCTATGGTTTTTTCAGTGAATATATATATATATATTCACTGAAAAAACCATAGGTTTTAGGGACAGTTATAGTTAGTTGAACATTGCACTCGTACAAAACCCGTGAAATTCCCCTGTGATAGTTAGTTCAGCTAACTATAACTCGCGCCCCGCAATGCACTGCTGATGACGTCACATATTACATCACTCATGACATGGTCAGTGACATCACTGATGACATCACTGATGACATCTCAAATGACATCACTGATGACATCATCCATGTGAGAATTTAATGCATCTTCTCACACCCTAATATAACTTTTGATACACCCACTCTAAATTACAGACTGCCATTCTCAAAACCATACACACTCCAATACCAATAAGTACATACCCACTCACTGATTCTTAGGTCTACACACACACATCTACCTCACTCACCCGTACAGTCACTCAGTACAGGACTATCATATGCACTCATACACCTATATAAACACTCACACAACGCAACTCATCCATAGAGGTACTCACACACCTAGTCAGTCATGCTAATAATTAATCACACTCCCATTTACTCACCTATACAGTTATACACACCAGCTCACTTACTCATAAAAATACTAGCACATTCTTACGCTCCTATGCAATCACTGATGCAAGCACACACTCATCCATATAGCCACTCTCACAATCAACACTCTCACTTATAGCCATTTATATACTCCAACACACATATATACTGCCTTTCACATATGTAGTTACTCACACATGTACCACTGAGATATACATTCAATCACTAACACACCCATACACACACTCACCCACCCATACAGTCCATCACAGACGCACTCTTGAAACCATGCACCCAGTGAATCACCCACTCACACATCTATGCACAGAGTCACACACACCCCACCCACACAAACACTGAGGCACCCATACAGATACTCAGAGAACCAATCCATTACCCATATAGACACTCATTTAGCTAGTCAGAAACCCATGCAGCTGCTTACACAACAACAGACAGATGGATACAGACATTCACACAGTTTAGTCACTCACCCATGCATCCAGTAAGATACGTTTAATCACTCACTTATAGACTCAGTCACGCACCTACTAAATCATCCATTCAGACGCTTATACACCCACTCATTCTTCAATATGCCTTTCCCTATATATATTAAACATATTTAAACTTTACACAAACACACAGTCACTGGATGATGTCATCAGTGATGTCATCAGTGATGTCATTTGAGATGTCATCAGTGATGTCATCAGTGATGTCACTGACCATGTCATGAGTGATGTAATATGTGACGTCATCATTTCTATGGTTTTGTACAAGTGAAATGTCCAACTAACTATAACTTTCCCTAAAACCTATGGTATATATATATATATTCACTGAAAAAACCATAGGTTTTAGGGACAGTTATAGTTAGTTGGACATTTCACTTGTACAAAACCATAGAAATTCCCCGTTATAGTTAGTTCAGCTAACTATAACTCGCGCCCCACAATGCACTGCTGATGACGTCACATATTACATCACTCATGACATGGTCAGTGACATCACTGATGACATCACTGATGACATCTCAAATGACATCACTGATGACATCACTGATGACATCATCCAGTGACTGTGTGTTTCTGTAAAGTTTAAATATGTTTAATATATATAGGGAAAGGCGTATTGAAGAATGAGTGGGTGTATAAGTGTCTGAATGGATGATTTAGTACGTGAGTGACTGACTCTACAAGTGAGTGATTAAATGTATCTTACTGAATGCATGGGTTAGTGACTAAACTGTGTGAATGTCTGTATCCGTCTGTCTGTTGGTTTGTAGCGGCTGCATGAGCTTTCTGAATAGCTACATGAGTGTCTACATGGGTTATTGATTGATTGTCTGAGTATCTGTATGGGTGCCTGAGTGTTTGTGTGGGTGGGGTGTGTGTGACTCTGTGCATAGATGTGTGAGTTGGTGATTCACTGGGTGCATGGTTTCAAGAGTGCATCTGTGATGGACTGTATGGGTGGGTGAGTGTGTGTATGGGTGTGTTAGTGATTGAATGTATATCTCAGTGGTACATGTGTGAGTAACTACATATGTGAAAGGCAGTATATATGTGTGTTGGAGTATATAAATGGCTATAAGTGAGAGTGTGTGATTGTGAGAGTGGCTGTATGGATGAGTGTGTACTTGTATCAGTGATTGTATAAGAGCGTAAGAATGTGCTAGTATTTGTATGAGTAAGTGAGCTGGTGTGTGTATAACTGTATAGGTGAGTAAATGGGTGTGTGATTAAGTTTTTGCATGACTGACTAGGTGTGTGAGTACCTCTATGGATGAGTGGCGGTGTGTGAGTGTTTATATAGGTGTATGAGTGCATATGATAGTCCTGTACTGAGTGACTAAGTATGAGTGACTGTACGGGTGAGTGAGTGGATGTGTGTGTAGACCTAAGAATCAGTGAGTGGGTATGTAGTTTTTGGTGTTGGAGTGTCTATGGTTTTGAGAATGGCAGTCTGTAATTTAGAGTGGGTGTATCAAAAGTTATATTAGGGTGTGAGAAGATGCATGAAATTATCACATGGATGATGTCATCAGTAATGTCATTTGAGATGTCATCAGTGATGTCATGAGTGATGTCACTGACCATGTCATGAGTGATGTAATATGTGACGTCATCAGCAGTGCATTGCGGGCGCGAGTTATAGTTAGCTGAACTAACTATAACGGGGAATTTCTATGGTTTTGTGCGAGTGAAATGTCCAACTAACTATAACTGTCCCTAAAACCTATGGTTTTTTCAGTGAATTTCAAAGGTTTTTTAAATGCTAATTTCTAACTATAACGTGTCTGAAACCTATGGTTTTTCAGTGAATTTCAAAGGTTTTTAAATGCTAATTTCTAACTATAACGTGCCTGAAACCTATGATTTTTAAGTGAATTTCAAAGGTTTTTTAAATGCTAGTTTCTAACTACGCCTACAGAGGTAGGACATGTGAAGAAAGAAGAAAAAACGCATAGAAAGAAGCAAAAGATGTGCAGAAAGAACCAACATAGGAGCAGAAAGAGGCCTTGTTGCAAAATCATCCTGTGCCCACAACTTTTTCAGACGGGTACTGGTGGTAACTGACTCTGACTAACCAGAGCCAGTGCTATGCTAAAAGACACTTAGAATACAGTGAAAACACCTACATACACTAGGGAACACTATGCGTTGGGGTACCCCTGTGATTAGCATGACCTCCTCTGCAAGTCCCTAGTACATAATAGGGCAGGGGGATTAAAACTACCTCTTAAAACGCGCTACAGGGCGCGTTTGCACAGTGGTGAAGTGAGGGGGCCTGAGGTGACATGTGTGCAAACGCACCCCGTGGCGCGTTTTAAGTTGCGGGATTAAGTCCCCTTGAATTATGAGGGTCCCTGGGGCCCAACTAGCCCCCAGGTACCTACAGTTAGGACCACAGAGCTGAGTTGCAGAGGGCGTTCCGAGGCCACGCACCTTTTTCACCTCTCTGCAATGCAACTCTGTTGTGCTTACTGAAGGTACCTGGTGGGCTAGTTGGCCCCCAGGGTCCCTCAGAATTCAAAGGGAATTAATTCCCCAACTTAAAACGCACCACAGGGCGTGTTTGCGCACATGTCACCTGAGGCCCCGCCCCTCCCTTCACCACTGTGCAAACGCGCCCCGTGGTGCGTTTTAAGTTGAGGGATTAGGTCACCTTGAATCCTGAGGGTCCCTGGGGCCCAACTAGCCCACTAGGTACTTCCAGTAAGCACCACAGGCCTGCGTTGCAACGCCTGTAACAAATTGTGCAGTTGTGTTTAGGTAGTGAAGAGGGTCGTGCTGGGGGTAGTGTTTTAGGGTTTAGGGTAGTGCAGTGGTGTTTGTGTAGTGTAGGGGGTCATGCTGGGGGTAGATTTAGGGTTTAGGGTAGTGCAGTGGTGTTTGGGTAGTGTAGGGAGTCGTGCTGGGGGAGTGTTTTAGGGTTTTGGGTCGTGCAGTGGTGTTCGGGCAGTGTAGGGGGTGGTGTGTTTCAGGGTTTAGGGCAGTGCAGTGGTGTTCGGGCAGTGTAGGGGGTCGTGCAGGGGTGGTGTTTCAGGGTTTAGGGCAGTGGTGTTCGGGCAGTGTAGGGGGTACGTGCTGGGGTGGTGTTTCAGGGTTTGGGGCAGTGCAGTGGTGTTCGAGCAGTATAGGGGTCGTGCTGGGGGTGGTGTTTCAGGGTTTAGGGCAGTGCAGTGGTGTTCGGGCAGTGTAGGGGCGGTGCAGGGGTGGTGTTTTAGGGTTTAGGGCAGTGCAGTGGTGTTCGGGCAGTGTAGGGGTGGTGCAGGGGTGGTGTTTCAGGGTTTAGGGCAGTGCAGTGGTGTTAGGGCAGTGTAGGGAGTCTTGCAGGGGTGGTGTTTCAGGGTTTAGGGCAGTGCAGTGGTGTTCGGGCAGCGTAGGGGGTCGTGCTGGGGCTGGTGTTTCAGGGTTTAGGGCAGTACAGTGGTGTTCGGGCAGTGTAGGGGGTCGTGCTGGGGCTGGTGTTTCAGGGTTTAGGGGCTGTGCAGTGGTGTTCGGGCAGTGTAGGGAGTCGTGCTGGGGCTGGTGTTTCAGGGTTTAGGGCTGTGCAGTGGTGTTCGGGCAGTGTAGGGGTCGTGCTGGGGCTGGTGTTTCAGGGTTTAGGGCAGTGCAGTGGTGTTCAGGCAGTGTAGGTGGTCGTGCTGGGGCTGGTGTTTCAGGGTTTAGGGCAGTGCAGTGGTGTTCGGGCAGTGTAGGGGTCCTGCTGGGGCTGGTGTTTCAGGGTATAGGGCAGTGCAGTGGTGTTCGGGCAGTGTAGGGGGTCTTGCTGGGGCTGGTGTTTCAGAGTCTAGGGCAGTGCAGTGGTGTTCGGGCAGTGTAGGGGGTCGTGCTGGGGTGGTGTTTCAGGGTTTAGGGCAGAGCAGTGGTGTTCCGGCAGTGTAGGAGGTCGTGCAGGGGGTGGTGTTTCAGGGTTTAGGGCAGTGCAGTGGTGTTCGGGCAGTGTAGGGGGTCGTGCTGGGGGTGGTGTTTCAGGTTTTAGGGCAGTGCAGTGGTGTTTGGGCAGTGTAGGGTGTCGTGCTGAGGGTGGTGTTTCAGGGTTTAGGGCAGTGCAGTGGTGTTCGGACAGTGTAGGGGGTCATGCTGGGGTGGTGGTTCAGCGTTTAGGGCAGTGCAGTGGTGTTCGGGCAGTGTAGGGGTCGTGCAGGGGTGGTGTTTCAGGGTTTAGGGCAGTGCAGTGGTGTTCGGCCAGTGTAGGTGGTCTTGCTGGGGGTGGTGTTTCAGGCTTTGGCAGTGCAGTGGTGTTCGGGCAGTGTAGGGGTCTTGCTGGGGGTGGTGTTTCAGGGTTTAGGGCATTGCAGTGGTGTTCGGGCAGTGTAGGGGTCGTGCTGGGGCTGGTGTTTCATGGTTTAGGGCAGTGCAGTGGTGTTCGGGCAGTGTAGGGGGTCGTGCTGGGGGTGGTGTTTCAGGGTTTAGGGCAGTGCAGTGGTGTTCGGGCAGTGTAGGGGGTCATGCTGGGGTGGTGTTTCAGGGTTTAGGGCAGTGCAGTGGTGTTCGGGCAGTGTAGGGGGTCTTGCTGGGGGTGGTGTTTCAGTGTTTAGGGCAGTGGTGTTTGGGCAGTGTAGGGGGTCTTGCTGGGGGTGATGTTTCAGGGTTTAGGGCAGTGCAGTGGTGTTCGGGCAGTGTAGGGGTCTTGCTGGGGGTAGTGTTTTGGGGTTTAGGGCAGTGCAGTGGTGTTCGTGCAGTGTAGGGGGTCGTGCTGAGGGTGGTGTTTCAGGGTTTAGGGCAGTGCAGTAGTGTTCGGGCAGTGTAGGGGATCATGCAGGGGTGGTGTTTCAGGGTTTAGGGCAGTGCAGTGGTGTTCGGGCAGTGTAGGGGTCGTGCTGGGGGTGGTGTTTCAGGGTTTAGGGAAGTGCAGTGGTGTTCGGGCAGTGTAGGGGGTCGTGCAGGGGTGGTGTTTCACGGTTAGGGCAGTGCAGTGGTGTTAGGGCAGTGTAGGGGTCATGCTGGGGCTGGTGTTTCAGGGTTTAGGGCAGTGCAGTGGTGTTAGGGCAGTGTAGGGGTCTTGCTGGGGGTGGTGTTTCAGGGTTTAGGGCAGTGGTGTTCGGGCAGTGTAGGAGGTCTTGCTGGGGGTGATGTTTCAGGGTTTAGGGCAGTGCAGTGGTGTTCGGGCAGTGTAGGGGGTCTTGCTGGGGTAGTGTTTCAGGGTTTAGGGCAGTGCAGTGGTGTTCGTGCAGTGTAGGGGGTCATGCTGGGGATGGTGTTTCAGGGTTTAGGGCAGTGCAGTAGTGTTCGGGCAGTGTAGGGGGTCGTGCAGGGGTGGTGTTTCAGGGTTTAGGGCAGTGCAGTGGTGTTCGGGCAGTGTAGGGGTCGTGCTGGGGGTGGTGTTTCAGGGTTTAGGGCAGTGCAGTGGTGTTCGGGCAGTGTAGGGGTCGTGCTGGGGGTGGTGTTTCAGGGTTTAGGTGCAGTGGTGTTCGGGCAGTGTAGGGGGCGTGCTGGGGTGGTGTTTCAGGGTTTAGGGCAGTGCAGTGGTGTTCGGGCAGTGTAGGGGTCGTGAAGGGGTTGGTGTTTCAGGGTTTAGGGCAGTGCAGTGGTGTTTGGGCAGTGTAGGGGGTCGTCATGGGTTGGTGTTTCAGGGTTTAGGGCAGTGCAGTGGTGTTCAGGCAGTGTAGGGGGTCGTGCAGGGGCTGGTGTTTCAGGGTTTAGGGCAGTGCAGTGGTGTTCGGGCAGTGTAAGGGGTAATGCTGGGGGTAGTGTTTTAGGGTTTAGGGTAGTGCAGTGGTGCTTGTGTAGTGTAGGGGGTCGTGCTGGGGGTAGTGTTTTAGGGTTTAGGGTAGTGCAGTGGTGTTTGTGTAGTGTAGGGGGTCATGTTTTAGGGTAGTGCAGTGGTGTTTGGGTAGTGTAGGGGGTCGTGCTGGGGTAGTGTTTTAGGATTTAGGTTAGTGCAGTGGTGTTTGGGTAGTGTAGGGGTCGTGCTGGGGGTAGTGTTTTAGGGTTTAAAGTAGTGCAGTGGTGTTTGTTTAGTGTAGGGGGTCGTGCTGGGGGTAGTGTTTTAGGGTTTAGGGTAGTGCAGTGGTGCATGTGTAGCGGAGGGGGTCATGCTGGGGGTAGTGTTTTAGGGTTTAGGGTAGTGCAGTGGTGTTTGTGTAGTGTAGGGGGTCATGTTTTAGGGTAGTGCAGTGGTGTTTGGGTAGTGTAGGGGGTCGTGCTGGGGGTAGTGTTTTAGGATTTAGGTTAGTGCAGTGGTGTTGGGGTAGTGTTTTGGGGTTTAGGGTAGTGCAGTGGTGTTTGTGTAGTGTAGGGGGTCATGCTGGGGGTATTGTTTTAGGGTTTAGGATAGTGCAGTGGTGCTTGTGTAGTGTAGGAGGTCGTGCTGGGGGTAGTGTTTTAGGGTTTAGGGTAGTGCAGTGGTGTTTTTGTAGTGTAGGGTGGTCATGTTTTAAGATGCAACGCTCCAATACCTGACCAGTCTGCACTACATAAAACTGCAAAAAAACTAAAAATAAAAAGTGTTTTGCACACTTTTGTCATTGGGCTATATGTGGGCTACATCTGGATAATATTTGTGCTACATTTGGGCTCTTTTTTCACTGGTGGCCATCTTGGAAGACTTCTTTGTTATGAAGTTTCCTAATTTCCTCATTTACTGCAGTCTCCTCAGCAGGAAATGCTTTCAGTTTTTTACTTTGATTCCATCAAGAAGGCATTCAGATGTGTCACACATTTGCCATAAATTCAGAATGTTAGCACTCTAGTTGTTCATTAGATCACTGTAGTAAAGCTACTGCTCACCAAGGAGTTAACTGGAAGTCTACTGCTGGTATTGAAAGTGATTGTTTCAGTCTGCATGTCAGAATTTTCTAATGAAATAGAAGAGGATTTGAGATCTCACTTAAAACATGCACTACATTTTCTTTTTGCAGCACTAACCATAATTTCTATGGCAAAATGAACCCCCTCATTTTGTTCCTTTTTAAATTAAATGTTTTAAGTGTTACCAGTTTATTCCAATCAAGATGGCTTCAGGTGTGCCATACTTTTGTCATAAGTAAGGCTGTTAGCACTCTAGTTGTTCTTTAGAACACTCTGGGAAGCTGCAGTAGAACACAAAGGCATCAACTGACAGGCTGCTCCTGTTGAAATATAACAGGAAGATATTTGAGATCACACTTGAAACATGTCCTAATTTTTCTTTCTACAGCACTAACCATAATTTCTATGACAAAATGAACCCCATCATTTTGTTCCTTTTTAAATTAAATGTTTTAAGTGTTACCAGTTTATTCCAATCAAGATGGCTTCAGGTGTGCCATACTTTTGTCATAAGTAAGGCTGTTAGCACTCTAGTTGTTCTTTAGAACACTCTGGGAAGCTGCAGTAGAACACAAAGGAATCAACTGACAGTCTCTGCCCTTGTTGGATGTACATGTTTTACTGAGAATGTCAGACTTCATTCTCACATGACTGAGAAAGATAATGTGAATTTACAGAAAATATGCTCTCATTTTAGCTTCTGGAGCACCTTCCAAAACTGTATGGGACAAGCATGTGAAAATAGTTTTCTCTCAAACATGATTCATGATATCCCAGCAGAAGGTTTTTCACAGGGTAAAATCACCTTAGAACACACCACAATTCCTGAAATTAGTATGGTACCATCAACAAATGAATTCTAATGTAACTAAAGTCTGTTATCACCCTTTATAGTTCTCCTTTTGGTAACCCTCAAAATCTTCGATTCACTACAATGCATTTCAATGGGGTACTATCATTTATATTGGTCCCAAGATGGCTGCCAGCAATTCCAGGATGAAGTGCTGACAGCCAATCAGATCTCACGATGACATGTGTGGTTAGGCTCCGCCCAGATATATATGTGTTTTTACTTTTGATTTTCTCAGCAACTACTGAATGGATTTACACCATTTAACAAAAGGGTTCTTTCTGAACCAAGAACTACCTCTTTGCCAAATTTGGTGTAATTCCGTTCAGCAGTTCGAGCTGTTGCCTTGCATAAAGTTTCCTATGGGAAATTGATTTTTTGACTCTTATTTTTTTAATTTCTCCGCAACTACTGAGCAGATTTACACCATTTAACAAAAGGGTTCTTTCTGAACCAAGAACTACCTCTTTGCCAAATTTGGTGTAATTCCGCTTGACGAATCACCCTGAGACTTTCAGGGTAGGAGCGGACCGGAGCGGGCCATAAAGTTTGAAAACTTCGCGAAGATTCGTCAACCGACGCAAGAGTTATTTCAAATAGAATGTCGCGGATTTCCTATGGAAAATAGGTCCTAACTATAACTATCTACTGGCGACCGCCAGTAGATAATATATATTACCTACTGGCGATCGCCAGTAGGTAGTTATAGTTATGATCTTGTTTCTATTCAAAAAGCTTTTTTTCTTTTGCCAATATCTTTGGCACCGTTTCACGAATCTTCGCGAAACTTTCAAAACTAATGGTTCTCTCAGGTCAGCTCCTGTCTGGAAAGGTTCAGGGTGATTCATCAAGCAGGGGCCGAGAAAAAAGAGGGGTCCATGTTAATTTCCATCGGAAACTTTGGAAGAGGCTACAGCCTGAACTGCTGACACCAAAGTTGACATAAAGGTAGGTCTTGGTTCAGAAAGCGACCTGTGTGTTAAATTATGTAAATCTGTTCAGTAGTTCCTGAGAAACTCAAAAATAAAAAATATAGATATCTGGTGACCGAGGAGGATTTGCGAACCCTCCCGATCACGAGCTTCATTTTGATTGGCTGCCAACACTCCAAACCAAAAGTGTTGGCAGCCATCTTGTGACTTGGTAAAACCGACTCACAAGGAAAAGGGGAAGAAAATGGTTAAAAAAAAGAAAAGGGGGTAGGGTAAAAACACCCTGACCCCCTAGTGCCAAAAAAAGCATTTTTTCTTTTAAATGAAGCGCAGTCTCCCGCGCTTCATTTTAATAAGCTCCTGGGTGGGCCAGGTCCTGGGGGCAATATGCTAAATATATGCAGGGGCAGTGCAGGCCCCCACAGCCCCAGGGACCACCAACTCCCTGGGGCTTTATTATTTATGGGCGGGGGGCCTCACGGGTCCCCCAAGCCCCGGGGACCACCACCTCCCTGGGGCTTCAATTTAAATTAAGAAGTATGGGGGGTTCCTGCCCCCCCACACTCCCCTGGGGACCACCACCTCCCCGGGGCACACTTTATCTAAATACGGGGGTCTGTTTCGGACCCCCAGCCCCAGAGACCACCACCTCCACTGGGGCTATTTTCACATTGGGAGGGGTGCTGTGCGTCCCCCCTCCTGGAGCCCTCTATTGCCCTGGAGACTGCAAACCTCCAGGGCCAGCTCCGGCAAGGTCCCAGGGTGCCTACCCCGGGACATTGCAGTTTGCAATGACAAGGCGGGAGCACTGCTCCCGCCCTGTCAATGCAAACACTGCTTTGCTTCGTGGAAGCGAGAGCTTCCACAGAGCAAAGCAGATTGCTTTTGGACAAGGGGAGCTGCAAGTTAGCAGCTCCCTCCTTGTCCAAAAGCAATGTTGGCTCCCGCAGGAGGTGGGGAGCCGGCTGGGACTGTTGGGGCATTGGGGCTCCCCCCGTGGCCCCCAAAATGAGGCCTGGCCCCAGGGCCATAATTGGCCTCAGGAGGTGGGCCACGCGGCACCCCTCCACAATAAAAAAAAATTAAGGCTGGCCAGGCTTTGGGGGATGGGGCCCCCAGGGCCATAATTGGCCTCAGGAGGGGGGCCACGCGGCCCCCCTCTAAAATTAAAAAATAAAAAGGAAAGACTGGACAGGGCCCGGGGGATGGGGTCCCTGGGGCCAATAGTGGCCCAGGAAAGGGGGGCCACACGGCCCCCTCCCGTATACATATATATATATTTTTTTTTTAAATGAGGCCAGGACTTGGGGGATGGGGTCCCCAGGGCCAAAAGTGGCCCAGGGAAGGGGAACCACATGGCCCCCCTCCTGTATAAACTATAAAAAAAAAATTATACGAGGCCATGCCCCGGGCCCAAAATTGGTCTTGGGAGGGGGCCGCGCGGCCCCTTTCCCGTTTTTTGTTTTTAAATTTAAAAAAAGGCTCAGGCCCTGGGGGATGGGGTCTGCAGTGCCCAAAAATTACTAAGAGAACAGGGGCCACACAGCCCCCCTTCTAAAAAAATAAATAAAAAAGAAGCCGGCATCTCTGCAAATGTGCCTCCTGGCGCGTTCTGGGTTGGGGGATTATGTGCCCTAGAATCCTAAGGGTCCTTAGGGGCCAACTAGCCCACCAGATACCTCCAGTAAGCCCCACACAGTGGGATTGCTGAGAGGTGGTCCGAGGCCACACCCCTTTTTAAACCACTCTACAAACGCACCTCTTGGCACACAGCTGGTGGGGCGATGAGGTCCTCCTGTGTCCTGAGGACCTCAGTACTGAAGTGGACTTCAACCCCCGAGCAGCAGTGCGCCAGGAGGCGCGTTTGCAGAGTTGTGTAAAAAGGAAGCGTGGCCTCGGACCACTCTCAGCAATCCAGCTGTGTGGGGCTTACTGGAGATTCCTGATGGGCTAGGTGGCCCCCAGGGACCCTCAGGGGGCAAGGGGACTTCATCCCCCAACCAAGAGCATGCCAGGAGGTACGTTTGCAGAGTGGTGGACAAAGGGGGCGTGACCTGTGTCCACCTGTCAGCAAACTCATTATCTGGGGCATACTGGAGGTATCAGGTAGGCTAGTTGGCCCCTAAGGTCCCCCAGCAGTGAAGTTGACTTTAATCCCATCCAAGAGTGCGCCAGGGAGCACGTTTGTAGAGTGGTGGGGAAAGGGGGCATGGTCTGCTATGAGAACTTAGCAATGCTGCTGTGTGGGAATTACTGGAGGTAATAGGAGGGGTAGTTGACCCCCAAAGTTGTCCTTGGGGGCCAACTACCCCTCCTGTTACCTCCACTAAGTCCCACACAGTGGGATTGCTAAGAGAGATCTTCAGAGGCCACGCCCCCCCCTTTCTCCACCACTCTGCAAACGCGCCTTCTGGCACAGTGCTGGTTGGCAGATGAAGTCCACTTTTCTCCTGAGGGACTTTGGGGACCAAGAAGCCCTCCTGTAAGTCCTACGCAGCAGAATTCCTGAGTACTGGTTGGAGGCCCAGCCCCCTGTCTCCACCACTCTGCAAACACGACTACCAGTTAAAGAAGCATTTGTAATGTAATAGGTCTTGCATTTGCAAGAGTTAGAGCTATTGTCGTTGTACATGTAAAAGTTTTTTACTAATGTTTTTGGAGTGGAGTGGATGTGCGTTGTGTGTAGTGGAATTATGTGGTATGTTGTGCAGTGAAATTATGTGGATAGAAAGTATGTGGTATTCAGTGTATAGGAATTATGTAGAGTGGGATTATGTGTTATGGAGAGTAATTATGTGGTATGGTAGTCTGTGTTGTGGAGTGGTTACCTCAGGGTTAGTCTTCCTCGTTTCCATAGAAGCTAAACTATGAACTCAATGAGACATAAAAAGAAGGAGTCACTGAGGAGCACTAATGGACCTAGTCAGAGGTATGAGCAGGGCCACTGGAATTATGCGACTGTTTGGCTGCACCAACTTTCACACAATTATACATTTTCTGCATTAGCCACATAATCCATCATCTGCTGCCTAATCTGCAGATTTGAACAAAACAAGCCTTGTTTCCAGCTCAAACGGCACAAATGTTACCAAAAGTGCAGCAACAAGTGTTACAGCGTGGTGGAAGGTCCTTTGCAATCCTAGAATGGTCACCTGTTACTTATTGCTAAATGTGGGTGTTAAATTGGTACTAATGGTGTGCAAGCCAATCTTGCTTCTTTCTGCACCTCTCTTGCCTCTTTCTGCATTTCTGTTGCTTCTTTCTGCACCTTTCTTTCTTTTTCTGCACTTCTATTGCCTCTTTCTGTAAATCTCTTCTACTTTCTGCACCTCTTTTGCCTCTTTCTGCACCCCTGTTGCCTTTTTCTGTACCTCACTTGCTTCTTTCTGTACCCCTCTTCCCTCTTTCTGTACCCCTCCTGCCTCTTTCTGCACCTCTGTTCCTTTCTGCACTTCTTTTGCTTCTTTCTACACCTCTCTTGCTTCTTTCTTCACCCCTCTTGCCTCTTTCTCCACCCCTCTTCCGCCTTTCTGCATTTCTGTTGCTTCTTTCTGCACTTCTCTTGTCTCTTTCTCCACCCCTCTTCCCTCTTTCTGCACGTCTGTTGCTTCTTTCTGCATCTCTCTTGCTTCTTTCTGCACCCCTTGTGCCTCTTTCACACCCCTCTTCATGTACCCCTCTTGCCTCTTTCTGTACCTCTGTTCATTCTTTCTGCACTTCTTTTGTTTCTTTCTGTACCTCTCACTTCTTTCTCCACCCCTTTTGCCTCTTTCTGCACCACTCTTCCCTCTTTCTGCACCCCTCTTGCCTCTTTCTGCACCTCTGTTCCTTCTTGCTGCACTTCTTCTGTTTCTTTCTGCAGCTCTCTTTCTTCTTTCTGCACCACCTTGCCTCTTTCACACCCCTTTTCCTGCACCCCTCTTGCCTCTTTCTGTACCTCTGTTCATTCTTTCTGCACTTCTTTTGTTTCTTTCTGCACCTCTCACTTCTTTCTCCACCCCTTTTGCCTCTTTCTGCACCACTCTTCCCTCTTTCTGCACCCCTCTTGCCTCTTTCTGCACCTCTGTTCCTTCTTGCTGCACTTCTTCTGTTTCTTTCTGCAGCTCTCTTGCTTCTTTCTGCACCCCTTGCCTCTTTCTCCACCCCTATTCCCTCTTTCTGCACCCCTCCTGCCTCTTCTTGCACCTCTGTTCCTTTCTGCACTTCTTTTGCTTCTTTCTACACCTCTCTTACTTCTTTCTACACCCCTCTTGCCTCTTTATCTACCCCTCTTCCCCCTTTCTGCATCTCTGTTCATTCTTTCTGCACTTCTTTTGTTTCTTTCTGGACCTCTCTTCCCTCTTTCTGCACCCCTCTTGCCTCTTTCTGCACCTCTCTTCCTTCTTGCTGCACTTCTTCTGTTTCTTTCTGCAGCTCTCTTGCTTCTTTCTGCACCCCCTTGCCTCTTTCTCTACCCATCCACCCTCTTTCTGCACCCCTGTTGCCTCTTTCTGCACCTCTGTTCTTTCTTTCTGTACTTCTTTTGTTTCTTTCTGCACATCTCTTGCTTCTTTCTGTACCCCACTTGCCTCTTTCTGTACCCCTCTTCCCTATTTTTGCACCCCTCTTGCCTCTTTCTGCACCTCTGTTGCTTCTTTCTGCACACCTCTTGCTTCCTTCTGCACTCCTCGTGCCTCTTTCACACACCTCTTCCCTCTTTCTGCACCCCTCTTGCCTCTTTCTGCACATCTGTTCCTTCAATCTGTACTTCTTGTCTTTCTTTCTGCACCTCTCGCTTCTTTCTCCACCCTCTTCCCTCTTTCTGCACCCCTGTTGCCCCTTTCTGCACCTCTGTTCCTTCTTTCTGCACATCTCTTGCTTCTTTTTGCACCCCTCTTGCCTCTTTCTACACCTCTGTTGCTTCTTTTTTCACTCCTCTTGCTTCATTCTAAACCTCTCTTGCATCTTTCTGCACCATTGGTGCTTCGATCTGAACCCCTCTTCCCTCTTTCAGCACCCCTCTTGCCTCTTTCTGCACCTCTGTTCCTTCTTTCTGCACTTCTTTTGTTTCTTTCTGCACCTCTCTTGCTTTTTTCTGCACCCCTCTTGCCACTTTCTCCACTCCTGTTCCCTGTTTTTGCATCTCTTTTGCTTCTTTCTGTACTTCTTTGCCTCTGTCTCCACCCCTCATCCCTCTTTCTGCACCTCTGTTGCTTCTTTCTGCACTTCTCTTGCTTCTTTCTGCACATCTGTCCCTTCTTTCTGCAACCCGTGTGCCTCTTTCTGCACCTCTCTTCCCTCTTTCTGCACCCCTCTTGCCTCTTTCTGCACCTCTGTTCCTTCTTTCTGCACTTCTTTTGTTTCTTTCTGCAACTCTCTTGCTTCTTTCTGTTCGCCTCTTGCTTCTTTCTGCACCCCTCGTGCCTCTTTCACACCCCTCTTCCCTCTTTCTGTACCCCTCTTGCCTCTTCCTGCACCTCTGTTCCTTCTTTCTGCACTTCTTTTGTTTCTTTCTGTACCTCTCTTGTTTCTGTATCCCTCTTGCCTCTTTTTCCACCCCACTTTCCCCTTTCTGCATCTCTGTTGCTTCTTTATGCATTTCTCTTGCTTCTTTCTGCATCTCTCTTGCTTCTTTCTGCACCCCTCTTGCTCTTTCTGCACCCCTCATCCCTCTTTATGCACTCCTCTTGACTCTTTCTGCACCCCTTTTACTACCTTCTGCACCCCTCCTGCCTCTTTCTGCACCTAAGTTCCTTCTTTCTGTAATTCTTTCTGCACCTCTCTTGCTTCTTTCTGCACCCGTTTACCTCTTTCTGCACCCCTCTTTTCTCTTTCTGAACTCCTCTTGCCTCTTTCTGCAGTTCTTTTGTTTCTTTCTGCACCTCTCTTGCTTCTTTCTTCACCCCTCTTGCCTCTTTCTCCACCTCTCTTCCCCCTTTTTTCATCCCTGTTACTTCTTTCTGCACTTCGCTTGCCTCTTTCTCCACCCCTCATCCATCTTTCTGTACCTCTGTTTCTTCTTTCCGCACTTCTCTTGTTTATTTCTGCACATCTCTTGCTTCTTTCTGCACCCCTTGTGCCTCTTTCTGCACCCCTCTTTCTTCTTTATGCACCCCTCTTGCCTCTTTCTGCACCTCTGTTTCTTCTTTCTGTACTTCTTTTGTTTCTTTCTGCACCTCTCTTGCTTCTTTCTAACCCCTTTTACCTCTTTCTGCACCCCTCTTCCCTCTTTCTGTACGGCTCTTGCCTCTTTTTGCACCTCTGTTCCTTCTTTCTGCACTTTTTTTGTTTCTTTATGCACAGCTCTAGCTTCTTTCTGTACTTCTTTCGCCTCTTTCTGTACTCCATTGGGAAGTGCAAGCTGTCAAGTTTAAAGGTCTGCGTGCTTTTGTGACTGAGGTATATGTCTACTTGTATATGTATTCTCACATGTGTTATGCATCTGAAGATGGTAGCTTAAAAAAGTGGGTAGCTTCTTCTATAGGTTGTTAAATGTTCTCAGTTCTGCTCTGTCATTCATTGCACAGGCAGACATGTCTTATGTATATAGGTGTTATAGAGCCCCCAAATATACTATTGAATACCCATATGCCCTGTATTATGAGCAGAAAGAAATACATCCACCTTTTTGCACACATATTTACAGAGTATGCTGTTTGAAACACAGGTATTCAAGTATTTCTATGTTTATTTTTATGTAACATGTCACTCGGTAAAAGCAGAGACACACTTGCATACCTTCACAAACTTGGTCAGACTGACAACAGTGATATGCTTAGGATTGCTGTTTTATATTTGGTAGGTAGGCCTAACATTCTGAGCAGTCGATTAATAGTGAACCTTCAAGAGAAAAGTGAGGTTTAAGACATCTTGGGAGAAGGATTAGTGATTAGGCTACTTTGTATGAGTCAGTTGTAAGGTACAGTCAAAGTAGGCCTCTTTCTGCACCTCTGTTGGTTCTTTCTGCACTTCTCTTGCTTCTTTCTGCACCTTTCTGCCTCTTACCGGACCTCTGTTGCCTCTTTATGCACTTCTCTTGCTTTTTACTGCGCCTTTCTTCATCTTTCTGCACACGTCCTACCTATGTAGGCATATTTAGAAAGTAGCATTTAATAAACCTTAGAAATTCACTGAAAAGAAACAGAGGTTTCAGGGACATTATAGTTAGGAATTAGCATTTAAAAAGCCTTTGAAATTCACTAAAAAAACATAGGTTTCAGGGACGTTACAGTTAGAAATTAGCATTTAAAAAACCTTAGAAATTCACTGAAAAAACCACAGGTTTCAGGGACATTATAGTTAGTTGGACATTTCACTCATACAAAACCAGAGAATTCAGCCATTATAGTTAGTTGAGCTAACTATAACTCGTGCCCCAACAATGCACATCACATATTACATCACTCATGACATGGTCAGTGACATCACTGATGACATCACTGATGACATCTCAAATGACATCACTGATGACATCATGCACTTAGTATCAGATGCACCTCCTCACACCCTAATATAACCATTCATACACCCAGTCTAAAATACAGACTACCATTCTCAAAACCAGACACACCAATACCAGTTAGTGCATACCCACTCACTGATTCATAGGTCTACACACATCCACTCACTCACTGATACAGTCACTCATACATGCAGTCACTCATCAATACAGCCTCTGATATATGCACTCATACACCCATACAGACACTCACATACTGCCACTCATCCACAGAGAAACTCACACACCTAGTCAGTCACCCAAAGACTCAATCACACTGACATTTACTCACCAATACAGTTATACACACACCACCTCACTTATTCATACAGATACTAACACATACTTACTCTCTTATACAATCACTGACACAAGCACACACTCACTCTCACAATCACTCACTCTCACATATAGTCACTTATATCCTCTAACATTCACATATACTGCCTTTCACATATGTAGTTACTCACACATATAACACTGGAACATCCATTCACTCACCAACACAGCCATATGCACACTCACTCACACATAGAGCCCCTCGCAGACGTACTCATGAACCCATACACCCACTGAATTACCCACTCACACATCCATGTAGAGAGTAACACACACCCCCACCCACCCACAAGGACACTCAGGCACCCATACAGGTAATCGACAACCAATCATTAACCCATATAGACACTCATGCAACTATTCACCAACCCATGTAGCCACTTACACAACAACTGACAGACTGATACAGACATTCACACAGATTAGTCATTCACCCATGCATTCACTAAGACACGTTTAATCTCTCACTTAAACAGTCAGTCACGCACCCACTAAATCATCCATTCAGACACTCATACACCTACTCATTCTTCAATACACCTTTGCGTATCTATAATTAACATTCTTAAACTTTTAAAAATCACCCAGTCTCTGGATGATGTCATCAGTGATGTCACTGACCATGTCATGAGTGATGTAATATGTGACGTCATCAGCAGTGCATTGCAGGGGCGCAAGTTATAGTTAGCTCAACTAACTATAACGACCAAATTTCTCTGGTTTTGTACGAGTGAAATGTCCAACTAACTATAACGTCCCTGAAACCTGTGGTTTTTTCAGTGAATTTCTAAGGTTTTATAAATGCTAATTTCTAACTATAACGTCCCTGAAACCTATGTTTTTTTCAGTGAATATATATATATATATAGGGTTTGCAGTTAACATACTTCACAATTGGAAAATCCCATTCCAGAGTCACAGTTTTTGCAACCATAGCATTTTCTACTCATAAATGAAACATTTTCCCTCAAAATTCTGTCTGTGTAGTGAAATTTTCATATGGACATTTCTGTTCAGAAGTTCTGTTTGGTAGGCAATTAAAGGTGGGTCCACTTCCTGATATTGATGAATGCTCACTAACATAGTTGTAGGTATTCACAAAGCTTTTGCAGGTCAATTTCCACCATAAAAATGTTTGGAGATTTTTCTAGTCAAGGACAGGGCAACATTTTATTCCAGGTTAATAATGCAGAAGAGCACGCCAAAAATTATGTGAGTGTAGCGCAGGTGTTTCTCCACTGGAACGTTTCTTTTACCCATGGGGAAATTAAAAGCATTAAAACTGCACTTCAGTTTCTGCATGCTGAAATCTGTGCATGTACATTTCCTCATCTGTATATGGTTGCGCATGTGAGCATACTGGGAACTTGAGCCAAGATTTTGAAGAGGACTCCTGAAGTATTTTGAAGGGTCCCTCAAAGTCGGAAATGCTAATTGAATTCACCTTTTATGACTTGGGCATATCCGTATTAAATGTAACTCACAGGACTTTGCTGCATTATGTAATTCTTAATATGGAAATAGAATAAAAACCTGTACACAGGTTACTAACGAAATCATTCTAAGTAAAGTGGAATATTTAATAGATGGTGATACAGCCTAGTAGTTTAATGCATCAATTAAAAAAATGAAGCTAATTTGTACCAAAGAAGTTCTTATTCTTGCCGTGCCTATGTAGGTTTTAGTTCTCTTGTGGTTAAAAAGTTGGTAATCCTAAAACATTTATTTTTTCAATGTTACAAAGCATCCAGAGTTTTATTTAAAACAAATATATTTTAAAAATAACATTTTGTACCAGACTTGCACCCTATACAAGGGCACACAAGTTTTTTGTTTAATCATTTTTATTGAGATAAATGAACAAAATAACAGACGATAAAGAGAACGACAATCAAATGTGAAGAATACATTATAAAATGTAAAGTCAATAATTGGATAAAATTTGGATTTTGAAATTGGAAATAGAGAAAGGAATAAAAGGACAGAAAAAGAAGAAGTATAATGGAAAAACATTACTAAATTGAAGTTATAGAAAGGTTAGAAACTGAGTGTGAGGAGAGAAAGTATGAAAAAGCTATCCAAAATAGAGTGGATTTGATTTTTATGTAAGATTTAGGAAAGAAACTTATTAAATTATATGATTATCACACACCAGATTCTACCAAGAATAACATGTTAATTTTACAGAAATCTTTCCAGCAAAATAATAACATTATGATAGCAATCACAATAAAAATATGTAGTAAAATAGTCACGCGTATGAAACTTCCAGAGTTAGGGAACAATTAGTTTAAAATTACATATGGAAAATCAATTGGTAGATTACAATTTATAATTTCATATTATTTAGACCATACTAAAGCCAAAACGATTCAACACGCTTAAATTAAAACAGCATATGAATGATAGAGCGAGACAAGCTTGCACAAGACCAACAGAAATAAGATTTGCACCCTTCAAACTTATTTGCACAAACTGGAAGAATAATAGATTCATCATAAATAATGAAATACAAATTGAGGGGTATTCGCTGTTCTAGGAGTTTTGAATATTTTCAACCATAGTTTTTTTCAAAAGTATAGAGAACATTAGAAGTTTGCAAATTGTCTTCCCATAAGAGTTAAATTGTAAATTTAGTGCTAGCTGAAACAGACCCCAATAAAGTTTTTAAACAAGAGCAGTCTTTGGGCAGAGTCACTCCAAATAAGACTAGCAGATACATTTGCTAGAGGAACTACATAATCAGGTGTCACACAAGACTTGAAAATATAGGGGCCTAATCACAAACAGCATTTTGTAGGATGTTTAGTAGTACTATACTAGTATTAATAAAGTACTACACCAAGGTATTCACACACCTATGAGTGAGAATCTCCACCTCTCCTATCTCTTCTAAGGGGACATCCTCACACAAGCAAGTTTACTATTCTGGGCTGGTTATGATGTTGGTCGGAAATCATTCTGACCAAATCGGTCTCAGAATGGTTTTTGACCAAATCGGATTTGAGGAGTCCAACCGACCGATTACGATGCTTCCGGATACCATTGGGTTGGACTCCCATTGACTTCAATGTGAGCCTGTGTTCCGACCGAATACACAGGATCCCATTGAAGAAAGGGGTGGCTGGGGAAAATCGTGCACCCTGTGGCCAGCACTCCTTGGTGCCTACCACACTCTGCATGGCCTGAAAGGGGGGATCTCTTGGGTACCCTCATGTGCCCCATTCGGAAGGCTCCAGGAGAAGGGGGCCTGCTACGGGCCCCAAAGTCAGATTCTGACTGACGATCTGTGTCAGAACAACCGATTAGGAAAAGCTGTCCGAATCTGACATCGTAATCGCTAGGTCGGAAACATGGTCCGTTACCTGTATGAGTAGGCTCCGAACGCCTCGGTTCCTGCGAATGCCATCCGGAACCGAGTCGGAACCGAACGCTTTCCGAACATTGTAATCGGTTGTTCGGAAAGCTTTCCGATTCGGTCAGATAGACGGGTTCCGAATCGGATTCGTCAGACCCGAATCCCATTCAGAGCCTTTCCCGGACAACATTGTACTCGACTCCTTAGTAGTAAATATGGGAGAAACTAGAGGGAATGTCTAAAAATGGGGTTCAGGGAGGGCAGGCACCCACCCACAAAAGAATAAGCCCATTTCTATTCAGAAACTGAATTTCTAAAGTTACTATAGCAAAAAGGACCCAAAATAGTTGTGAATTGCTCCAGTTTAGAGTTGGGGTAAATCCAACGCCACACTTGACCAACCACTAGTGCCACCAGTTCAGGGAAGACCTGGCCATGCATTTAGGGCTGGATCATTCACATTAGAGCATGGTCAAGACTGATTTGCATATGGCTAGGTTGAAACTGAGGTGACATGTTGTTCAAAGTAATGATGAATTACATTCCATCCAGCACATTTTGTATACTTTAGTGTATCACCCTAAGTGGGATAGGTATGCTCAGACGTGGGTCTCATGCACATGTGCAACTGGAATCAAGCTATACCTGGCTGATGACCCCTTACTAGGGCGAAACCGGTCCTAGATTGCTTGTTTTCTGGTTCAGGGAGGACTAGGCCTGCAGTTCGGACTGGACTATTCCCATTGAAGCAGGTTCATGATGATTGGCATATGGCTCAGTTCAAACTGAGGTGACATGGTGTGCACAATAACGATGGACTGGAATGCAATCCCGAGTAATTACCAGTGGATCAGATTAATTTGAGCATTCCATCCATCAATTATTTGTGGACTTTAGTGTGTCGCCCTAAGTGGGACAGGTATGCCCAGACATGGGTCTCGTGCACACTGTATCACCAGAATCAATATATAGCTGACTGATGAGCCCTTTTGAGGGTGAAAATTGTTTTAGATTGATTATATTCTGATTCAGGGAAGACCTGCCTTGTCAGTTTGGGCTGGACAGTTCCAATTGGAGAAGAGTAAAGACTGACTTGTATATGGGTGGGTCCCAACTGAGGTGAAATGGGGCATATTCACAAGGACCTACCGCCGATTTATCTCCACCTTAACCCATCAAAAGTGGAGATAGATTTAACACCCCATTCACAAGCGGGTGCAAACTGCAGACATCGCCAGCATTCCCGCGACAACTGCCCCAAAACTTATCCCCACGGAGGACACCACCAACTAACCCTAATGAGATGCAGAGTAGGCGTTCCCGTGCAAAAACACATGAAAACACCACAACATCACTTTCACAACGAACTGCCAGATCTGCGATGCGAGTCAAAACCACGCGATAAGCCGCGGTAGCAGCAGGTATTTAACACCTGCCTCCTGCTGGTGTAAAGCCGGACGACTACCTGCAGTAGGCAACGGAGCCCCGCACACAGCCATACCCGAAGAACAAACGACACCATGGCGCTACTCATCATGCAGCTCGGAGCCCCAACAGGGCCACAACACCCACCGCCACCACCCCCAGGACCGCCACCCCCCCAGGACCCGGACCCGCACCCCCCCCAGACCACCACAGAGGCAGCGCAGAGTAAGACAGCGGACCGACCGAAAACGCACCAGTCTCACAGACCTAACGCCCGAGGAAGTCATTGCACACTACAGGCTCAAAAGGACAACCATCATCCGCATCATGACCCACATCGCCCACAGGTTGACGGTCCCAACCCAGCAGAGAACCAACATCCCTCCACAGACAAAGCTGATGGCTGTGCTGCACTTGTTGGCCTCTGGTACCTTCCAACCAACAACTGCCAGAGTCGGAGGAGTCTCACAGCCAGCCCTATCAAAGTTCATCACACCTGTCCTGGATGCCATCATCAGCTTCATACCCCAGTACCTTCACTGCCCCCACACTGCGCAGGAACAGCTGGAGACAAAGCAAGGCTTCTACGCCTTTGCTAGCTTTCCACACGTGTTGGGGGCCATTGACTGCACACATGTCCCACTTGTGCCCCCTGCAGATACTGCACACCACTACCGCAACAGAAAGCACATGCATACCATCAATGTGCAGGCAATAGTGGACCACCGGGGAATGTTCACCAATGTCGTCGCAAACTACCCTGGCAGTGTGCACGATTCCTACATCTTCCGACAGTCCATCATCAACCAGCGCTTCCAGGATGGCATCTATGGAACTGGACTGCTCGTTGGTAAGTGCCAAATCAACACACCACACACCTCAAAGCCACCATCACACAACACACAACTGTGGGAATGCACACGTGACCAAACCACATACAACATGCCAATCAACATGCCCACCTACCAGACATGACAACACAACTCCATGGTGATCCTGGGCTTCCCCTGCACACAATACAGCTATATCATGGCGCCACACAACAGCTGAACGTGTGGAGATGCGGAATGCAGCCATGTGCGAAGGATGAAAGTGACCCGTGAATGGGAATGTACACAACGACAAGTGAGGCGTGGATGTGCTGGACAGACATGGGTATGCAAACCACAGATATGTCCATGCAGACATCAACTGCTGGTGACTGGAGAGTAGTGAACAGTGGACGCAACCATGTCACCCCAGGCCGTGGGTCAGATTGTGGAAATGTCGCTCGCTGCGTCACCCCCTGTGTGTGTGAGCATAGTGGGTTGGCCCGGAGTACGTCAGGCCTGCGCAGGGGTGTGGACAAAAACCCCGTGGCGCAGAGCGTGGTTCTCTCCCGGAAAGACCAACGTCACTGCCAGGGCGGTGCCTTACAGTCTGCCACGAGGCCGACGCCATGAGCAGCGGGCCTGCGAGCCTGTGCGCCTGCTGCGCCCCAGGATGCTGATACCCAGACCAGGCCTGCCTGCCCCAGCGCTCCAAGGCCGCACTGCTCACCTGCCGACACCGTCGTGTGTCAAAGAGGGCCCACGACATGCCGGTGCTAGCTCCAAGACACAGGCCCGCGACCTTGGCGGCCTCCTCAGGCCATCGCTGTCCTCCGTGACACAGGCCCCCAGGGGTCCCCATCCGTTGACATACTCCACCGGGCTACACTGCAGTCCAGCATTTCCCACATCTTGAACTGAGTCATCATTAATCAATGGCAGGGTCCATGCCAGTGTATGCAGGGGGAGGACTGAGAGAGAGAGATGTGTCACAGTCCGGTGGAAACACGGATCACGGTTACGGAGGAGGTCAACCAGTAGCAAGTACTGACCTGGTGCCACTAACCCTGTGCGCCGTGAGTGACCGTCAGCCTCCGGCGGAACATCGTTGATGTCTGAGCCTGTGGCCTGGGGTTTGTCATCAGCAATGGGCAGGTACAGACTTGGTGTCTGGCATGAGTCTGTGGCATTCATATCTGCCATGTTGCCAGACACAGCTGGCATGTACCCTCTGCATCATGCCCTGGGGGTACACCTCCCATTCTTCCCCGAGACACTCTGCAGAAGGCACCTCTGAGACATACGAGACCCTGCTCTGCGCTCATGACCCTACCCCAGTCTCCCGCAGGTCAGCGTCCTGTGGCGGTAGGCCCGTGTCGGCCGCTGTGCATCCGGGGCCACTAACCCTGTGCAACTCAAGTCATGCTCCCTTGTTGTTCTGACATTGCATTTCTGAGTGCCTGATGACTGTTGGAGTTGTTGCCAGCACCAGCTACTCCCTGAGGGCTGGCTTACACTCACCCCACACACAGCCAGCACAGGCATCACTGGATTAGTGGGCCTGCCATCACATCATGCCGAACCAAGTATTGACTCTTTTCTCTCTGCACTGTCCCAGGTGATCAAGGATATGCACTCTGCCCTTGGATGATGACACCCCTCCGAGACCCGAACACACCCGCCCAGAGGCAGTACAATGCGGCCGAAATACGCACCAGGGGCATCGTTGAACGCACATTTGGCGTGTTGAAGTCACGTTTCAGGTGCCTTGACGGCACAGGTGGAAAGCTCCTGTACAGCCCGGACATCGTGTGCAAGATGATCGTTACATGTTGTGTGTTGCATAACATCTGTGTACGCACCAATGCCCCATGGATCCCAGTTCCAGAAGTACCGGACGATGATGGGGACGATGGGGCAGGTGGCCCACATCCCACTGCAGCTGAGGCAGGAATGGCCCATAGGAACACCATCATTGCCAATTTCTTCTCATGAGAACGTCACATTGTGGCCGTCCCTGGCAATCATGGGACAGTACAAAATGTCCACAAGCACAGCATGTGTGAATAAAACATATTTGCAGTTTACAGGTTGTACTTGTACATTGTCATGTCACAGTTTCCTGCTGTGCCAGATGTGATTTTCCATGTTGTGCACATTTGCGGCACCAGTTGTGTCCTGTGTTCTGTTGTGGGTGTGTTGCTGTTTGTACCAGGATGTTGTCAATGTCGAGGTGCACTTATACTTATGTGCGTATGCTGCGCGGTGGATGATTCGCTCCAGCGGCTCTGATTTGTCTGCCACTGATCCCTTTCATGCGGTGTGCCTGTCAGTTCTTTGCTTCCACGGTGCTGAGATGTTGCAGACTTGGGTAACTTGTGCTCTTTGTCGAGTTGTGACTCTTGGGCATGGTTTGTCCGCAGATGTGTCGTTGACGTCAGGGGTTGTTTGTGCAGGTAGTTGTGTCCGAGTGTGACCTGCTCCTTTTCGGGTGTTGTCCGCACTCAGCCACCTCAGTGTCGTGCAGTGTACATTGCCATGATGATAGGACTGCAGCCAAGCTACTCGTCATGTGGTGTCTCTTGCATTGTCAGTGTTGCTGATGTATATGCATGTTTGCTGTGTTTCGCACGTGGGCATGTGTTGGTTGTGTGAATGTTGATGTGTTGGGTGGGTGCCCCTTTGGGCACATGGTGTTCGTGGGACTACTTGGTGTTTGTGTGTGTGCTGAAGTGTTCCCGTGGGATCAGGGACATGATCCAGAGTCATTGTGGGTGTGCAATGTGCCCTGCTTGATTGTGCATGTGTGCCATTGTGCCCATCTCCCCCGTCCCCCCACTCCCAGGTCGCTACGCACCATGTTGGTGTGATGTTGGGTCATGTTGGGCAGTGTCCAGATCACCAGCTCATGTCACCGTCTCCCGACTGGTGACTGTGGCCACCATCTTCTCCATGTCATTCAGCTCCTGGTGTTCTTCTGGCCCCCCTCCTCCGGGGTGCGTTGCTGCTTTCGTGTTGGCAGCAAGTTTCTGCTTTGTTTTGACATTCACATCAGTCCAGCGCCTCTTGTGCTCTTCCATTGTCCTCCGCTGCCATGCGACGGCATTCACATGGTCTGAGGTGGTGTGCCATCTTTGCCTCTTTGTTGCCAATGACACGTTGGAGGTGACGTACAGTTGGTGGTGGTGTTCTGTCTCATCCATGGCGATAATCGGGTTTTCCTGTAGACTGTACCCCGTCTTCCTCTTCTCATTGCCCTTCCACGAGCCCTGTATTCCTGGGTGTTCCTCCGTGGGTAATGTGGGGTTCATGTTGTCCTCTGCAGTCGGTCAGGGTGCATCCGTGGTACTCCGCAGTTGATTTAGTTTTTAGTGGCATTTTCCGTATGCTGTTCTTGTGCTTTTTCCCGCATTACGCTTGGGTATTGCTGGCCTCTCGCTGGTTGTCACTGTTTTCTTATCGCGTTTGGGCACATCACGTCTTTTTACGCGTTGGGGTTTGTGTTTTTATCTCCGTCGCAGTGGTTGTATCGCGGACATTGGCCGCGTTTTCGGGGGACTATCGCATGGTACCGCCGTGTTGTTGCGTTAACATTTTTTGGAGATGTTTAGCACACGTTCTTGTGAATATACCCCCATGGTGTGCAAAATGATGGACTGGGCTGCGGCCCAGAGTAATTATCAGTGGCTTAAATTAATTCAAGCATTCCATCCATCACTTTTTGTGTACAACCACTAGTACTGCAGCAGCTTCCTATAGAAAATAATGGAGGTAAATACTTAGGACCTTATTTCAAGTTTGGCAGTCCATGAACAGCTGTGCCCGTGGTCATGGTCTGAATACCACAAGCATGGTTGTCCAACCACCGTATTAGGAGATGTGCAGATTGCATTTGGAAAGACCGCTACTGAACCGCCGACACCGCCAGCACAAAGCAGCTGCTAAAGGGCAGTACATGGGAGTTTTACTGCTGTCCGTATTATGAATTGGCTTTTCCACAAGCTGACTGCAGCGGTGAGACCGCAGCTACAAGTCAGCAGATACTAAGGATTTGGGGTACATATTCACTCCTTTCTAGTTCTTTCTGTAAGAGTTTGATGTGGATCCCTTTCTTCTGGTACCCCCTTCACAGCACCATCTTCAGCTGGAGGAATACGACCCTGTTTGTGAGTTCTTTTTATAACATTTACCCATTGCCTGGACAGTCCACATATGGGCTAGACTCCGACAATGGGTAGGTGGTATTTTTCCACATGTATCATGCATATTTGTGCATCCAACACATATGCAGTCAAAATGCTCACGCAGGCATCGATACATATGGAAAACTAATTACCACTGCTGCAAAAACCTCCGCAGCAACACTGCGGGCACCGTGGTAACCTTGTAAAATGGCGGTCTCCTGGCTGCAGCAGTGTTTGGGTTGTCGGACCACCAAACTTGTAATAAGGCCTTCAAAAAAAACCCGTAGGAAATAATGTTAAAAAAAATCAACTAATATAAAATTAATTAACAATATAAATACAAATAATTTAATGTTAACAAAATCACCTAAAGAGAAAACATGTTTATTATTTATTAATAAAATATTTTAACAACCTCTTTTAAAGTTATTAATTAATGTAAGATTGATTTTTATTAAAGTATAATTACATCTCCTTTAATAATTCTAAACATAACTTTTCATAATTATTAATGCATTATCAAGATGTTTTTTCTTAGTGTAGGTGGGAATATATTTTTTAACTTCAGAAAATAATTTTTATTTTAGACAATATATTTAAGTTAATTAAAGATTTAGTTTAATATTGAGTTGATAGTGCTGTATAGCATTTGTTTTAAATGTTCCACATTTAAATTATGTATATATGTACAATTATTTTACATTAATATTAAACATTAAAATATTTCAAATATGTTTTCCTTTACATAAACCTTACTTTTACCTATACTTTACAAACAGGAGAATCTATATTCGGTATGTAGATCTCCCCAAGTTAAAGTATAGGGAAAGTTGAAAAAAGTGTATTAAACTTTATAATAGATTACCAAAAATATTTTCATAATAAATAATAAAATATTGTAATTTTATATATTTATTTTAAATGTAGAACACAAATGATACAGCAATATTAACTTAATGATGAATTACACCTCTAATCAATTTAAAAATATGAAATTAAATAAACAAGAATTTTAAAAAGTTTAAATAAAAGACAAATTACCATCCAGAGGAAAAAACAAATATTTTGTAATATGATTTAATAATGTTTAAAAGTGGTGTATAGAATAATTAAAAAATAGTTTAATTATATTTTATTAAACATTAATTGCATGCTAATTTCTGAATTCAAGAAACATTGTAAAAATTATTTATAATTGAAAATAAATATATATATTTTTTAACTTTTTTAACATTCAATTAGATTTATATATATTTGTAACACTTTTAAATAATTTAATTTATTTAATTTAACCTCATTTAATTTAATTTAATTTAACATTATTTCTTATGGAGTTGTTTTAATTTTATACCAACATTATTATTTTCTTTGGGAGTGGTTTGCCATATATGTTGCTGGATTTGCTACTGTTTCTTTTTGTCAGTAGTATTTTGTGACTAGCCAAAAGTAATGTAGTTACTCAAATGTGTAACAGTTAATAATACATGTAAATTACTCACAAATGTAAGTTACCTTTATGAATAGTATCTGCAGTGTTGAGCAGAGTCACATAGCAGATTATATTCAATTAAAAATAATGCAGGTAAATTATCTTTCTTTTCAATAAATTCAAAGAATAGCAGTCTCATTTCACAATTGATGGTCCCATGTAATACTTTTATCTCTCCATTGTTTGAAATAAATGGACGTAATGCTTATTTTTACATGATTTTTTTATGCCATACTAACAAGTTCATGAAACACTGTTCAAAACAGTACTTAAAAATATAATAACAATTAGATATGTGAATACAATTTTTACATAAGCATTTGGTAAACAGAGCATAAGCTTTTCAGATTATAATGGAACAATTACATACTTTAAAATCAAGTAATCTAAGACTTCCTTTGATTCTTATTATTTTTAATTTGAATAAATCAATATGAGGAGTTTTATTACACCAAGGAAATGTAAAACAAACGTCATCAATATGGTTGAAAGATTAGATCAGAACAGATCAGAAAGGTTTATTTTATAATTATTTAAAATCCTTACAAATACATTTAGAACATATAAAAAAGAGTCAGTGCTCGGCTCAAAAGGAGCTGTAAGTCTTTTTATACAACGCAAAATCATAAAACAGTTATATAGACTCTGTGATTAATGTAGTACCACCCCCTTACCACAGCCTTCCATCTTTCATATCTTGTCTTCTAGTGCTGGTGTTTTCTTCTGCTCTAGTAAGCTGAAAACCAGTGAGAGTTCAACAGTCCCCCCTTATTATAAAGTGCTTTGTGCTGCCGCATTCAGTAGCATTAGCTTTAGTTGGTTAGCTAAGTGGCATTATGCAGACTCTACGGCCTGTCATGGGGTCATTGGTGCTGCTGCATTAGGCAATTTGCTTTGTGGCTTTTGAATTTCAATACTGCTTGGCAGAGGTTTGGGCCATGGTTGTCCTCTGCCTGTGTCGTACGGTCTGTGATCCTAAAATTGACCCCAAGTCTACCCTCTTCCAGGTCTCGTCTTTTCATGATGATGTTTCTAACTGTTCTTGTGGTCTGAGGAGAAGTTTTCGGTAGTCCTCTTGTTATGCGGTGCGTTGTGCTGCTGCATCAGACCATTCACTGTGGGTTTTTTTGTCATTTGCTGCTAGGCCAGGGGTCATGCCTCCCCTTATTATAAAGTGCTCAGTGCTGTTGCATCAGTCCAGTAGCTGTATGATTTTTACAAACCTTTGCTGCCTGAGATTGGGTTGTGCCTCCCCTTGTTATAAAGTGCTTTATACTACTGTGTCAGTACTTTAACTGCCTGTCTTTTGGGGTCCTTTGCTGCCTATCAGGGGGTCATGGGCTTGATCTTTCGCAGTCTGCAACATGCGGGTCATTATTCTGAAATTTTTCAGAAAGCAAGCTGACAGCTGTGTGGACTCGCCTTTCAGGCATGGTAGTATCGCTTTCTCGCATGTTCGCATGTTTAATGCCCACAAGAGGGGACATAGCCAGAATCTCCTACATGAAACAGCGGTTTACCAGATGCAGATTATGTGAGTTAGTGACTCATTATCCGTTACACACAGTCTGAAAAGTCTGATTTTGTCCCTTTCTCTTCTTCCATACCTGTAAGCTTTGAGCTGAATCAGGCCTAATCTTAATTTCATTAAATTTGTTTCTATATATTTGGACAGTGTTTGGGATAGATAAATTGGCAGTGCTCCTGGGTCATATAACTTGGGAAACCAATTGTTGTGGGTCTTTCCTATCAACGTTTGCATGTCTTGATCCTAGGTTGTTATTTTTGCTTGCTTGAGTAGCAATTTGACTGTATGTCTAGCTGGAAGGTGAACGGACCGGACACAATCCACTTCTAGATCTTTCAATGAGCTGTTCAGATATCAGCGCCAGTTTGCTTTGCTTCCATTTATTGCTGGCTACAGCATGTGTTTTATTGTGCCGAAGGGTGTCTGCTTCAGTTTCAAACAGTATGCTAAATATCTTGCATTTGATACTAGCTGTTGCAAGGTTTAATTGAATTCTAGTCCTACTGGAGCGTGTGTTGTGCAGTTTGGTAAGGCGAAGATTTTCCAGTAGCTGCTAACTTGGGCTCTGTCCAGACACATAGCCATTTTACCTCGAAACTCAATCGTGCCATTAGATTTGGTAGGGAGCAGTTTACTAGCCACTACCTTTAGTAGCACTTGTGACTATGGACTTTGGATGGATTTTTTCAACTTTCAAAATTTCCAGGTTAAAGAGTTGGCAGCTGCCTGTTGTGAAATAATCTGTGCTATGTGATGCTCATTACTGTTCCCTCAGAAAAACCATGCTCCACCCTTGATTACCTTTCGATTTATGATCATCAGTTTGTGCCGTGTTGATCATTAGTGTCCAGATTACTTACCGGTAATCCTCATTACTTTTAGTCCTACTCGTCCTCGACCCAGTCATAACATGTGAGATAATATTCACTGACAGGAAACAAAACAGGAAATGCCTGCTAACCTCACTCACCCTCCTGCCAGGCGTTATAATAATATAGCCAACGTAAAGCACTTCCTGACATACCAAGCACAACAAAAGCCTGAACCAGGGAGGGTGGGAGGAAAAAATGACTGGGTCAAGGACGAGTAGGACTAAGAGTTATGAGGATTACCGGTAAGTAATCTGGACATTACCTCTACGTCCCTTGTCCTCGACCCAATCATAACATGTGAGGCATACCAAAGCAGACCCCACCAAAGTGAAGGCCTATGGAACACCAGCAGAAACACCAGACAACACACAGGAAAGAAGCGCACCACAGTGAACTTTGATGGCATGAAAACTGACTCAAGGAGGAGCAACAGGCTCCACAGCACACAAAACACCACACCCAAAATTCAAGCGGTCACCCATAGAGCAATTCAACCTGTAGTGTCGAATAAAGGTAGACTCAGAAGCCCAAGTCCCAGCACGAAAGATCTCATCCAATGCCCCCCATTAAAGGCGGCCCAGGAAGCTGAGACACCCGAGTGGATCGGGCCTGGACCCCCGAAGTGCATGGCAAACCAGAGCCCTGATAAGCCAAAGAAATAGCTGACTTGATCCACCAATGGAGGGTCAGCAGAAAGGCAGCCTTCCCACGGCCCATCAGCCGAAAAGTCACAAACAGACTGTCCGAAGCACAAAAGGCAGTAGACCTGTCCACATACGCAAACAAAGCATGCTTTACATCCAGAGAGTGCAACAAGTTTTCCTCAGGAGAAGAATGGGAAGGGTAGAAAGAAGGCACCACCAATTCCTGAGAAGTATGAATCTTAGAACTAATTCTAGGATGAAAACCAGAATCCAAACGCAAAACCACAGCATCTTCCATAAACTGAAAAAAGGGGGAAAACAACACAAAAGCAGAAAGTTCCACCAACCTCTGGGCTAAAGTAATGGCCACCAGCAGAGACACCTTGAAAGACAAGAATTTGACATCCACAGTCAACAAGGGCTCAAAAGGAGAGGACTGAAGAGCACGTAGGACAAGAGAAAGATTCCAGGCAGGCACTGAAGAGCGGACAGCAGGAGGAGAAAGAGAAAACCTCAGAAACAGCAGGGAAACCAAATGACCATCCGCAGCGGACAAAGAAGCCGGATCCCGGAAAGCCCGGACAGCCAGCCACTAGCCCTTCGGGGTAGAGAGTGCAAAACATGTATGGATCCCATCCAAAAAGAACTGCAGCTGGTCAGAGACAGAACAAGAAGTAGAGGACAGACCATGAAGAGAACATCACCTGTTGAAAGCAGATCAATGCTTCGATTAGGAAAAAAAAAGTGGACCTTCTACGAGAACCCTGAACCAAGGAAACACTATAGGCAGGCAAACCCCTACCACATAGCGACTGTCGCTCAACCTCTAGACCGCTAAGGTGAGAGGGACCAGCAGGGGAGGAGAAGAGGACCGCAATGGAGACGGATGCTGCAGCAAGATCCAAGGAGGACCCACCATGAGACTCAACAGGAATGCAGGAATGAGAGGAAAGGGAAGGAAGGAGTACAGCAACAAAGGAGGCCACAGGAGGTATAAGGCCGCCACCCCCCACACCTGCCCTCTCTGGAATCCGGAATCCGGGAGCAAAAGAGAGGCAGGAGAGCATTGGACCAGGAAGCAAACTAGTCCAACCTGGGAGTCCCGAACTTTTGGCTAATCATGCGGAACACCCTAGGAGACAGTAGGTACAGTCCCGGGCACACGTAACGAGGATATAATATCAGGAGAAATGTCTCATACTGCAGAAATGTAGAGGGTCTACACCAGAATGATAATCATAGGTGTTTAATATAGTAACAGAGCATAAGCAACCAGCCAAAACAAAAGCAACCAGCCGACACGTGTTTCGTCACAAAGGGTAGTAACCCGTGACTCTTCAGGGCTGGGGAAGATACAAAACATAAGATAAACTGACAAGAAAGCAAACAAAACGATGTATAGGTCGAAATTAAAAATCATAAATACAAGTGGAAACCTGGTTACATAACTTACACACAAAATGACAATGAAAGATCTTTGCACCAAAATCAATAGGTCGAGCTGTGAATGTGTAGAGGAAGAAAAATAAATGGAATTGCAGACCAAGAGGCGAAATAATCAGAACATGGTAAATGAGAAGCGACACAAGCCAATGTGATAAAATTGAAAAGGCAGCCTGTAAAGATAACAATCACGCACTAAGCGGAACGTGTTGGAAATACATGCAATGGAGGGCGCCCAGTCATGGCAACGAACAGGTTCTAAAAGCGGCTGTAAACGCAAAATCAGTGTTGGTGAAAGGTACTCAGGCAGAAGACCAACTAGATAAACAAGGACCCCTAAATAGAGGATAGGTCACCCAGGGTTAAAAGAAGGACCTCTGGTACACAAAAGGTAAGACAAAACCGCATAGTGAACGAAATGGTGATCACGAGCAAGCTCCATTGAGAGCTGGACGAGTGCGACTGAAAGACATGCAGAGAAAGCGAAAGAACGATAAAGACACAGCCTAGTAGGTGGCTCTGGAGAGAATAGACGGCTGCCCTAAGTGTGTGCTACTAGTAGGTAAAAGAAAAAAAGGGGGGGGGGAAAGAAGGTAGAGACAAATACCTGAAAGGCGGTGCCAACAAGGTGGATTCTATGGAGAGGAAAAGGAAAACGGTAAGCGAAAGGGGTGAGCTGGAAAAGGAAAAAATACGTACAGGGAAACTAAAGTGAAACCTTACCAAGTGACCGTTCAAGAATCCAAAACGGCAATGAAGAGCAGTGCGAACCACGGTAGGTGGATTACTGCCAAATGTAAGGAAAGGAAGACGGATATCGCCGGGCGGCGGATAAGCCAATGAGGACTATTGACCTGAGAGAAAACGGAAAATGGGAATGAAGTGAAGTGCCAAGTGTGGGAGGGAAAGGGGGGAAGGGGAAAGACAAAAACACTAGAGTATCGAGGTGAAGAAGGCTTACCTTCAGAAAAGTCGATGCAGTCTGTGGCGACGAAATTAACCAAGTGCTAAGTAGCACAGGGGGGAATATAGAATTAGGCGTGCCAGGTCAGTAATCCAGGACGACAACGGCGGATGCGCCGGAGTACAGGAAACTAGATAGTGAAAGAGGGGGAGAAAAGGTGTAAGCAGATACACCAGGGATAGTGAGCTAGCAAAGGTTGGCTCGTGTGGAGGGGACTGAGTCGCTTACCTGGGAGAAGTGTTGTTCAGGAAGGAAAATGGTTCCGGAAGATGGCCGGAAGAGGAGGGGCGGAGGCGGGGTTATAAAGGCAAGGTGGAGAAAGACTAGACCGCAGAAGGACAAAAGCAGAGGTGGGCTACACAGGACGCCATGTATAGAGTGTGCAGGTGTAGGAATTGGTGCTGTAAAAGGGATGTACGCCCCAAGTTGAAAGCAGAAAAAAAGGAAAAAAAGAAAATAACATAGACTGAAATAAAGAAAGAAAAAGGGAACAAACGTACATAAAAATATAGACAAACCGATCGATGGAGGATGTTGAAAGGAGAGATGAAGGAGAAAATAGATGCAACATCTGAGAAAAAGTAGTGTAACTCCTGTGATATGGAGTGCATGTCAGATGCTCAAAACAGAGATGCTAAGACCTGGAGGGAAAAAAACAGAAAAGTAGTATACCATAATAAATAAATGATCTTGGTGCAAAGATCTTTCATTGTCATTTGTGTGTAAGTTATGTAACCAGGTTTCCTCTTGTATTTATGATTTTTAATTTCGACCTATACATCGTTTGTTTGCTTTCTTGTCAGTTTATCTTATGTTTTGTATCTTCCCCAGCCCTGAAGAGTCACGGGTTACTACCCTTTGTGACTGAAACACGTGTCGGCTGGATTGCTTTTGTTTTGGCTGGTTGCTTATGCTCTGTTACTATATTAAACACCTATGATTATCATTCTGGTGTAGACCCTCTACATTTCTGCAGTATGAGACATTTCTCCTGATATTATATCCTCGTTACGTGTGCCCGGGACTGTACCTACTTCATTTGTGTGGATTTCTATCCATACCATCACGGGGGTTTTAGGGCATATCCCCTGACCTGGTTTGCACCGTTCACACTCCTAGTATAACATAAACTCAGCGCGAATTAGCTTGAGCGCCATTATTCCTGTCAATACTAAAAACCCCACACTGACCCTAGGAGACAGGCACAGGGTCAGAGAGGATTGAAAACGGTGACTCGGGGCATCCACCACTACATTGTCCGAGCCCCTGATGTGTTGAGACGAAATGGCCTGGAGATGCTCCTCTGCCCTACTGGCTATAGCACAAGCCACAAGATTCAAAGAATGACTGTGAGTACTGCCCTGATGATTCATGTAAGCCACAGTCACAGTGTTGTCGGACCACACCAGCTCATTGAAACCCAACAGATGATCTTCAAAGTACTGAAGGGCGCTTTCCACAGCCAACAGTTCCTTGCAGTTGGAAGAGCCCATGGACTCTAACCCCAGCCAACAAGCCTGAATGGTCCACTGACCCAGAGTCACACCCCAACCCAGGGCACTGGCATCCGTTGTCAGTACCAACAGGGAAGCGGGATGCAACCACATGCCCCAGGAAAGGTTGGAAGCGTCTGTCCACCGCTGCAGGCTGGCCCCCACATCCAGAAGTACCGGGACCACCAACAACAGAACCCGAACAGGAAAACAAACAAATCGGTGAAGATGCCACAGTAAGAGGCTAAGATGCAACTTGGCCTACGGCACAGTGAAAACTGAGGCTGCCATGTGCCCCTGCACTTCCATCCAATGCAGCAGCGGGGCCTAGGGTCAAGACAACAGAGCCCCCAACAAAGACTGGAGATGTAGGATCCAGGAGGGGGAAGGAACATCTTGCCAATGACAGAGTCAAAGTCTGTCCCGATAAATGACCTCCTGGTGGCAGGTTGAAGGCGGCGTTTCGGAAAATTCAGCAGGAAGCTGTGACTCTTGAGTGTATGAATGGTCAAAGACAGATGTTGAGACATCACCAGGACAGAGGGGGCTTGCAGCAGCCAGTCATCCAGGTACGGAAACACAGAAACCCCCTGGAGATGCAGGTGAACCAGCAGTGGAGCCACCACCTTGGTAAACACCCTGGGTGAGGAACACAGGCCGAAAGGGAGGACACAACACTGCCAATGAAGACCCGGCAGAGAGAAGCTCAGGAACCTCTGGAACCTCAATGCCACCAGCATATTTAGGTATGCATCTGAAGATCCAAGGTAGTCATCACACAGCTGACCTGAATCAAGGGGATCACATGCTGCAGGGTTTCCATCTTGAAAGAGCTCTTCTGGACAAACTTGTTCAGGGGCCTTAGGCACCAGAAAGATGACAGAATAAGTACCCCAACCCCACTGTGACCGGGGAACAGGGACAATCGCATTTTTCAAGTACAACTGCCGAACCCTTTCCAACAGGGCCGTCCGACAGTGAACATCCCACGGAACAGGAGTACAAACCATGCCAGACTCCGGAGTGGGGACATGAACTCGATCTGGTAACCCTCCTCCAGGACCCCCAGCACCCACTGGTCCGTAGTTAAGAGCTTCCATGCCCCTAGGAATTGAAGCAGTGTCCCACCAACTTCCGGCAGATCTCCAGCAGGACCGCTGAGAGCGGCATAGTCAGGAATGCTGACTCCCAGGACCTGCATCCGGATGAGGCTTCCTCTTAAACTTCCCCTGAAAACCCTTCCCTGGGGCCTTCTGTCTCCAGAAGGTATTCATCTGCTGGCAAGAAGGTTGACAAAAAGACTTTGCCAAGGAAAAGAAAGACTCCTTGTGGCGCTGCTGCTTCCGAAAGGAAAAGGAGTGCTTCTGTTCCTTAAACACCTTATGCAACTTCACCTCAAGGCCTTTACCAAAAAGCCAAGGACCAGTAAAGAGCAACCACAAAGCCATGGAATGCTGAGCAGCATCAGTGTTCCAACCCTTCACAGCAAATTACGTCTGGCCACAATGGAAGCACCACAGGATAAAGCAAATGCCCTAACAGAGTCAAACGCAATGTCAGAAAGAAACTCAGTCTGACGTTCCATGGATTCCAACAACTCAGGACTCTGGCCACCGTCCTGGATCATAGAGAACAAAGTCTTGAAATCAGACAAGGATTGCGCCACATATGCACCATAAACCCCAGAGTGAATGGAAAGATGGGATCGGCATAAGCCTTTTTCCAAGAGGAGTCATCGTTCTTATACGCGCCATCCTTAAGAACATTGTCCTCAGCCATGGAAGGATGCCCCACCAAGCTGGCCACAATAGAGTCTACATGAACCAACTCTGGAATAGTAACCTCCATGTCCCGCAAGGGGTGCAGCTTAGACAAGTGAGGCATCATAATGCAGTCTGGATCCTTCCACTCCTTCAAAAGAACATCCACGATACATGGATACATGGGTAAGACCTTGTTAGGCAGCTTCTGAAACTGGGGTAACACCATGTCCTTGGAAGTGCTGTCGACCTCTGCATCCGGAAACCCCATATTGTCACTCACATGGGAAAAAAGATCCAGCAACATATCCTTCAACATGTATTTCCCTTTAAGGTCCACAGAACCCAAGGAGGACTCATCCGAGGAATACAGAATGGAAATGTCAAAGTAGAGCTCCTGCCCTCCTCCAGATCGAACACAGCCGGCTTCTTACTCTGCTTCATAGCAGACAAGGTCTCCAAAATGAACTGCTTTAGCCGATCGTCATCACCCCCAGTGTGAGAAGTTGGCCTGGTATATGCTGTCCACTAGTTATAGTGGGCACCTTGCACCAGTCCAAACGAACTTTGTTGATGATAGGTTTAAAGACAACCTTTATAGAAAGCTATCCTAGTGGTAGCTATGGAGAGCAGCCTTCAGGCTAAGTCTTGAAGGAGTGTTAAGCTGTTTGTTTTACCAGTTATAATCTCGTGAATGACCAAATGAAAGGAGAACCACACCAGGTATATATATAAAATATATGTATTTATTACTAAACACTACCCAATAGTCTCTTTATGAGGCTAGAGGTCAAAGTACACAAGTTACAAGTCAAATAGCAGTAAAGTAGCACAATATACGATTAGCCCTAGGGGCGTACCAAACCATATATTAAGAAAGTGGTATAAGAGCCACGACTTAAGTAGACACAAGGCCTAGAGCCTGTAGAATTGCTGGGACCCCAAGGAACCACCCAAGGTAGTGACACAGGGGACCCACGGGGGCTGTGTGCAGTGTGTGAACACAGCCGCGAGCTCCGTTAAAGTCTATGGGAAAGTCGCGGTTAGAGTTTTAGAGTTTAAGGACACTTAGAAATGGACTAGGACCAACCCCTCTTGGACTTAGACAGTTCTAGGGTCAACACCCACGGGAGCACCGGAGTACTCGAGTTACCTCACCCAGGGAAGCCGGGTGCATAGGTGTCGAATGGTGTCGTGTTGCGGCGTCGATTTCAATGGCAGCCTGAAACGAAGTGCTGCTGCCGGGAAGATGCGAAGTGTCCGAAGAGATCCAAGCCTGGATCGGAGATGAGAAGAACCTGAAAGCAGAGGGGACAGAGTCTGGCTCACTTGCCAGTGACCAGGGGCACGATAGTCGAATGCCCACCGATGTCGGGTGCTTCAGGTGAAAGAGGTGAAGCTTGACTCTTCAGCCACGAGGACTAGGAGGCATTGACGACAACCAGGAGCTGGATTCGAGCTGTCCCACAATGGCTGTCGAGTGCTGCAGCATTGGTGTCCGGATTGAACACAACAAGCCTTGCCAACAGCAACCCACGCAGAAAGGAGAAAGATGCTTCTGTGCTGACCAGCAAGATCTGAGGGACTCACCACTTGGTGGGGAATCAGGGCACATCTAGAGCAACCAGGGAAGCCCAAAGAAAATCAGAGTTGCCTTCACAGGGACCCACCAGTCGATGGACCAGTGATCGCAAAGGAGCCTTGAGCGGAAATGCAAGGAGCAAGCCCACGGAACACTCGTGGAGTGTAGGCTCATAATCTTCAGTGCAAATGGTGCTCGGGCCTGAGGTACAAGTAACCCAAAGCAGGACTTCAAGAGACATTGAGAAGTTGATGCACTAGCAAATGTGCACGGTGTCCAGGGGTTCCGGTTCCACATCACTCGTGAGGGCTGTGGGTCTCAGCTTTGCTGGAGACTCGGGTCCGCCTCTGAGAAGTCTGGAAATCCTCTTCCTGGGCTGCAAGTACTTCGGAGTCCGGCGGGAGCTTCGGAGATGCAGACCGGCAAATGCTTTGTTGGTGCCTGCCAAGCAGGGGAGTCACTCCTTGACCCCAAGGGAGATTTCTTCAGTCCTTTAGTCTTTAGTAGAGCATCGAAGTTCCAGGATTCAGTTGCAGCATTTCATCCAGGGATATCTAAAGTCCTGTTGCCAGGGGTTCCTTACTTATACCTAAGAAAGGGGTTGGACTAACTCTGTGGACCCACCTATGGGAGGGTTTGGAAAGAGGGGTGGCTACACCCATTTCCTTTGTCCAGTTTCGCACCAGAGCAGGGGCTGGCAGCCCCTGCAACCGGTTTGAACTGGGGTATGCACGAGGACACCAAATGTGCCCCCAGTGCAGGACTTCAAAGCACTCTGGGAGTGCACCCACCCAGCCCCAATCCACTAAGGCCTGTCTGGGAGGTGGTAACAGCTCCCTGTGACAGGAAACCTATTGTCCAGGCCTCCCCTGCTGGAGTTTCGGTCAGCAGCAGGAGGCCAGACTCGTGTCTGTGGCTGCAGCATCCATTTTGTGATGCCAGGGCTCTGTTTAGTTGGTACCGGGTTTATCAGTGCTTTCATGTCTCTCCCTCTAGAAGGGTGGGATCATACTCCCACACCAGTTACTGGTGTGGGGGTATGATTCCAAGGTGTTTGACACCAAACACGACATGTTTCCGTGCAGCCATCCCAAAGTTAGCATTTACCGCGAGGATATAATGCACTTAAGAGTATATGGTCAGGCTGCACCACAGACAACCAGGACAACAAGAGGAGATTCCGAGGGCTGCAGAGGGGCTCTGCTCATGCATGGGCACCCTCTCACATATAACCAAGCATCCTGCCTTCAGGATTGATAAGGCCTGCCATAGGGGTGACTGATAGGTTTCTATGTGCAGTGCTAGGTGAGATATAGTGAATCTATATCTCTGCAAGGGGTGCTTGCACCACCTCACTCAGGCTGCAGTAGCAGTCCTGTGGTGTCATTTTGGATGGCTTTCCAGGGGTGGCACAATACATGCTTCAGCCCCTGGTAGGCCTCTGGGGTACCTATGCCCTGGGTACATAGTATACCATATACTAGGGACTTATAAGGGCACTCCAGAATCCAATCTGTGGTGTACCTAAAGTACATGGAATCAATTTAGAGAGGAAGCAGCTAGGCTGGGGTCCTGGATAGCAGGGCCCCAGCCAGACTAAAGTCAAAAAACAGTGAGACATCAGCAAAAAGTGGGGGTAACCATAAGAGGCAGATCCTACTCTCCTACACAACCCCCCCCCCCAACTGCAGGGACATTAAACTAACCTTGACCAGTTAAGTCTTCATGTTCTAAGTGGAAATATCTGGAGAGTCCATCTGCATTGGCATGGTTACTCCCAGGTCTATGTTCCACTGTATAGTCCATCCCCTGTAGGGAAATAGACCACCTCAAAAGTTTGGGGTTTTCACCCTTCATCTGTTTTAGCCATAAGAGGGGCTTATGGTCTGTCTGAACAAGGAAGTGAGTGCCAAACAAGTATGGCCTCAGCTTCTTCAGAGCCCAAACCACAGCAAAGGCCTCCCTCTCAATGGCTGAATAACGTTTCTCTCTGGGGGTCAGCCTTCTGCTAATAAAAGCTACTGGCTGATCCTGACCTTCATCATTCAACTGTGACAGTACAGCCCCTACCCCCAACTCAGATGCATCTGTTTGCACAATTAACTTTTTGGAGTAATCAGGACTTTGCAGAATGGGAGCAGTGCACATGGCCACCTTCAGGTCATCAAATGCCTTTTGACAGCTAAATGTCCACTGAACCTTTTTGGGCATTTTCTTAGAGGTTAAGTCATTCAGGGGTGTCACTATTTATCCATACCCCTTGACAAATCTTCTGTAGTACCCAGTCAGGCCTAAAAAGGCTCTCACCTGAGTCTGGGTAGTTGGAGCAACCCAGTCCATGATGGTCTGGATTTTGCTCTGCAATTGTTGAACCTAGCCTCCACCCACAAGGTGGCCCAGGTACACAACCTGACTCTGCCCTATGTGGCACTTGGTGGCCTTGATAGTTAGGCCTGCCTTCTGCTGGGCCTCCAAAACATTTCTGAGGTGGACCAGGTGATCCTCCCAGGTGGAGCTAAAGACAGCAATATCATCTAGATATGCTGCATGTAGGAGAGTAGGATCTGCTTCACATGGGTACCCCCACTTTTTGCTGATGCTTCACTGTTTTTCGACCTTAGTCTGGCTGGGGCCCTGCTAATCAGAACCCCAGCCTAGCTGCTTCCTCTCTAAAATGGTTTCCATGTGCCTTAGGCACATCACTGATTGGAATCTGGAGTGCCCTTATAAGTCCCTAGTATATGGTATACTATGTACCAAGGGCATAGGTACCTCAGAGGCCTACCAGGGGCTGCAGCATGTATTGTGCCACCCTGGAAGGCCATCCAAACTGACACCACCAGGTCTGCTACTGCAGCCTGGGTAAGGTGGTGCATGCACCCCTTACTGTGATATAGGTTACCTATATCACTATATACATACACACATATAAACCTATAAGTCACTCCTATGGCAGGCCTTATCAATCCTGAAGGCAGAGTGCGTGGTTCCTATGTGAGAGGGTGCCCCTGCATGAGCAGGGCCCCTCTGCAGCGTTCGGAGACCCTTCTCTGTTGCTGTTTGTAGTGCAGCCTGACCATATACTCTTAAGCGCATTATAACCTCGCGTTAAATGCTAACTTTGGAATGGCTGCACCGAAACATGTCGTGTTTGGTGTCAAACATCTTGGAATACTACCCCCCGCCAATTCTGGCGGCGGGGGTAGCATTCCACCCTTCTAGAGGGAGAGACATGTTAACCCTGGCCTGGCCGGTAACTTCTTTCTAAAGCCCTGGCATCACAAAATGGATGCTGCTGCCACAGACACAAGTCTGGCCTCCTGCTGCTGGACGAAACTCCGGCAGGGGAGGCCTGGACAACAGGTTTCCTGTCCCAGGGAGGTGTGACCACCTCCCCAGACAGGATAGTGTGTATTGGGGCTGGGCGGGAGCACTTTCGGGTGCTTTGAAGTCCTGCACTGGGGGCACACTTGGTGTCCCTGTGCATACCCCAGTTCAAACCGGATCAGGGGCTTGCAGCCCCTGCTTTGGCGCAAACTGGACAAAGGGAAAGGGGTGTAGCCACCCCTCTGCCCTGACCCACCCATAGGTGGGGCCACAGAGTAGTCCAACCCCTAAACTTAGTATAAGTATAGGAACCCAGTCCTTAGGACTTTAGATTATCCCTGGACGAAACTCTGACACTGAATCCTGGACCTTTGACGCTCTACTCAAGACTAGAGGACAGAAGAATCTCCCTTGGGGTCAAGGAGTGACTCCCCTGCTTGGCAGGCACCAAAGAAGCAATTGTCTGGTCTGCATCGCCTAAGCTCCCGTCGGATGCCGAAGTCTTTGCATCACCAGAGGTGGATTTCCAGACTTCCCCGAGGCTGCCCTGAGTCTCCAGCAAAGCTGAGGCCCGTAGCTGTCGTGGGTAACGTGGAACCCTGACCCCTGGACACCGCACGCATTTGCTAGTGCATCCTCTTCTGGGTATGCCACAAAGTCGTGCTTTGGGCTCCGAGTAGCCCTAGCCTCCAGCACCAACTGCACCGAAGATCACTGGCCTCCACTCCACGAGTGTCCTGTGAGCCAGCTCCACGTGCATCGTCTCAAGGCTCCTTCGCGGTCGCTAGCCTGTTGGCTAGTAGCCCTTCACGAAGGCCAATCCTTTTCTTCTTGGGCTCCCTGGTTGCTCCAGGCTTGCCCTCACTTACCCTTGCTGGGTGAGTTCCTCAGACCTTGCTGATCTGCATCATCATCATTCTTTCTCTACATCAAGACTTGCCGTTGCCAAGGCTTGTTGGGTCCAATCCGGTCGCCGACACCTCAGCACTCGACAGACATTGTGTACCAGCCCGAATCCTGCTCCTGGTCACCAACAACACCTCCTGGACCTCGTGGCTGAAGAGTCAAGATGACCGTCAACCTACCTGAAGCACTCAACATCGGTGGGCATCCGCTCATCGCCCTCCTGGTCACTGGCTAGTGACCCAGACTCTGTCCCCTCTGCTTTCAGGTTCTTCAGATCTCCGATCCACTCTTGGATCCACCCGGACACTTTCCACTTGGTCGTCAGCAGCACTTTGCAGCAGATCGCCATTCAAATCGATGACGAAACCCGACCCCGAAAGGCACCTATGCACCCGGCTTCCCTGGGTGAGGTAACAAGAGTACTCCGGTGCTCCCGTGGGTAGAGACTCTAGAAAGACCTAGTTCTCAAAGGGTTTGCTCCAAGTCCTCCTTTAAGTGTCCCTTTTCTTTAATTTCCTGATCGCGACTTTCTCCATAGAAGTTAACGGCGTCTCGCGGCTTTGTATTTACACTGCACGCGTCCCCCGTGGGTCCCCTGTGTCACTACCTTGGGTGGTTCCTTGTGGTCCAAGCACTTCTAGAGGCTCTAGGCCTAGTGTCTAGCTCAGTCGTGGTTCTTATACCACTTTATTGGTATATGGTTTGGTACGCTCCTAGGGCCCAAACGTGTATTTGTGCTATTACTGTGTTTAAATAACTTATAACTTGTGTACTTTCGAACTCTAGCCTCATAAAGAGACTAGAGGGGTGTGTTTAGCAATAAATACATATATTTTGAATATATACCTGGTGTGGTGCTCTTTCATTTGATCACTCAAGAGATTATAGACTGGTAAAACAAGCTGCTTTACATTCCTTCAAGACTTAGCCTGAAGGCTGCTCTCCATAGCTACCACTAGGATAGCTTTCAATAAGGTTGTCTTTAACCTATCTCCAATAAGGGGTTGTTTGGACTGGTGCAAGGTGCCCACTATAATTAGTGGACAGCATATGCCAGGCCAACTTCTCACACTGCACTATAGGCTCCCAGACCTGTAAGGACTGTGTTCACCAACTTCTGAAAAGTGGCAGGTGCATTCTTCAAACCAAAGGGCATCACCACAAATTGGTAAAGCCCAACAGGGGTAGAAAATGCAGTTTTTGGCTTTGCATCATCAGCTAGTCTGATCTGCCAGTAGCCAGCTGTCAGGTCAAATGTGCTTAGATACTTGGCTGAGGCCAAAGTGTCTATTAGCTCATCTGTCCTGGGGATTGGATGGGCATCAGTCCTAGTGACTGCATTGAGGCCTCTGTAGTCCACACAAAACCTCATCTCTCTCTTACCATCTTTGGTGTGAGGTTTTGGCACCAGGACCACTGGACCAGCCCAAGGGCTATCTGAAGGCTCAATGACACCCAGTTCCAACATTTTCTGGACTTCTGTCCTGATACAGTCCCTGACTTGGTCAGGTTGCCTGTAAATCTTACTTTTAACAGGCAGACTGTCCCCAGTGTCCACTTCATGAGTGCACCAGGTGGTCTGACTTGGAGTCAGAGAAAACATGTGTCTGAACTGATTGAGCACCTGTCTACAATCAGTTTGCTGCTGGGCAGTGAAGCTGCCTGCCAAGGCTACACCATCTACTGACCCATCATCAGGGTTCTGTGAGAGCAGGTCAGGGAGAGGGTCACTCTCCTCCTCCTGTCCCTCATCAGTTGCCATGAGCAGGCCCATGTCAGCCCTGTCCACATATGGCTTCAGCCTGTTGACATGGAGCACCCTGTGGGGGCTCCTGGGAGTTCCCAGGTCTACCAGATAGGTAACCTCTCCCTTCTATTCAACAATTGTATGGGGGCCACTCTACTTATCTTGGAGGGCTGCTGGGGCCACTGGCTCCAACACCTACACCTTCTGTCCTGGCTGGTAAACAGTCAGCACAGCCTTTTGGTCATGCCAGGCTTTCTGTAATTCCTGGCTAGCCTCAAGGTTTTTGGTTGCCTTTTTCATATACTCAGCCATCCTGGAGCGGAGACCAAGTACATAGTCCACTATGTCCTGTTTAGGGGTTTGAGAGGTAACTCCCAACCTTCCTTCACCAGACACAATGGACCCCTGACAGGATGGCCAAACAAAGTTCAAAGGGGCTGTAGCCAACCCCTTTTGAGGCACCTCCCTGTATGCAAATAAAAGGCAGGGCAAGAGTATGTCCCATCTTCGCCTAAGCTTTTCTGGGAGCCCTTTAATCATGCCCTTCAAGGTTTTGCTGAATCTCTCAACTAAACCATTGCATTGTGGGTGATAGGGTGTGGTGAACTTATAAGTCACTCCACACTCCTTCCACATTGCAGTCAAGTAACTGGACATAAAGTTTGCACCTCTGTCAGATACTACCTCCTTAGGAAAGCCCACTCTTGAGAAAAGTCCCAGCAGGGCCCTTGCCACCACAGGTGCTGTAGTGGTCCTAAGGGGAATGTCTTCTGGGTACCTGGTGGCATGGTCCACCACCACCAGGATAAACCTGTGCCCAGATGCTGTTTGGGGATCCATGGGACCAACTATGTCAATCCCCACCCTCTCAAAGGGAACCCCCACCACAGGTAGTGGTATCAGGGGGCCTTTGTGGTGCCACCTGCCTTCCCACTGGCTTGGCAGGTTACACAGGAGCGACAAAACTCCTTGGTGTCTTCAGACATGTGGGGCCAGTGAAAGTGAGGGACAATTCTGTCCCAAGTCTTGTTCTGGCCCAGGTGACCTGCTAAGGGAATATCATGGGCTAGTGTCAATAGGAAGCCCCTGAACTTCAGAGGTATAACCAACCTCCTGGCTGCTCCAGGCTTGGGGTCTCTACTCTCTGAGTACAGGAGTCCATCATCCCAATACATCTTATGGGTGCCACTAGCATTCCCAGCAGCCTCATCAGCAGCTTGCTGTCTGAGGGGTTCAAGAGAGGGGCAGTTCAGCTGCTCCTGGCTCAGATCTGCCCTGGAAGGGCCCCCTGTCCCCAAGAACTCAACCTGATCAGGTTCAAGCTCCTCTGGGACAGTTCCTTCTTCAGGCCTGAGATCATCTTCCTCAAAAGACTGATCTGCTTCCTGAGCCAAGGGGGAAGGCACTGCCTTAACCCTACTGCTCCTTCTCTTGGGAGGCACCTGGTCCATTGTTCCAGAATCCAGGGCCTGTTCAGCTTTTGACATTTTGGCCTGTGACCTAGTCACAGCAAAGACATGTGCAGGGATCCCTAGCATTTCTGCATGTTTCCTGAGCTCCACCTCTGCCCAAGCTGAGGTTTCAAGATCATTGCCATGCAAGCATTCGACTGGTAGGTCTGCACTCACCACAACCTTCTTAAGGCCAGTTGCCCCTCCCCAGGAGAAGTTAACAACTGCCAGAGAATGGTCTGTTCTGACATTGCTAGCATTGGTTACTTGGTACATTTCACCAAGTATAATCTGCCCAGGATCCACAAGATCTTTTGTCACCATGGTGACACTTGCTCCTGTGTCCCTGAATGCCAAAGCCTCTCTTCCATTAATTAAAGGCTGCTGTCTGTATTTGCCCAAATTATTGGGACTCACTAAGGTGGACATATCCATGCCCCCATCACAGACTAGGACAGCCTGAGTTGGGACTCTGACTAGGCCAGAGCCCATCTCAGTACCCAGGGTCAACCCTACTAAACCCTTATTCTGAGTGTTTCCACCACCATTTGTAGCTGGACTAGGGGAACAGTTGCCTTAGGGGCAATGGTGGCTGGATTAGAGTCTTTGGACTTGGTGCAGTCACTGGTCCAGTGAGTTTTCTGCTTACAGATTTTGCACCATGGTTTCTTTTGGCCTTTTCCTTTAGTAGATTGGGATTCCCCACCAGATGCAGATTTTGGGGACCTTGAGAAGACTTCTGGTCTTTACCCTTTTCCCCACCCTTGTCAGAGTTTTTGGAATCTTGCTTCTTCTGGTCACCACCTTGGTTCTGTACCTTCTGCTTCACCCTGGTTCTGACCCATTTGTCTGCCTTCTTTCCCAATTCTTGGGGAGAGGTCAGATCAGAGTCAACCAGGTACTGATGTTGCAACTGATTCTGACAGTTATTAAGAATCTGCTCCCTCATGATTAAATTATACAATCCTTTGAAGTCACACACCTTACTGCCAAGCAACCAGCCTTCCAGAGCCTTAGTAGCACAATCTACAAAGTTCACCCAGTCCTGTGTCTGTGCCTTTTGGGTATCTCTGAACTTTAACCTGTATTGCTCAGTGGTTAGGCCAAACCCATCTATCAGTGCACTCTTCAGGACTTGGCAATCATCAGCATCCTCTTCTCTTACAGTGAGGTGCTTGTCTCTACCTTTGTCTGCAAAGGAGAGCCACAAGATTGCTGCCCACTGCTCCTGGGGGACTCTCTGAACTTTACATGCCCTTTCCAGTGCAGTAATCCATTTGTGGATGTCATCCCCACTCTGGTAGGGAGGGACAATCTTGCTCAGGTTTCTATGGTCATAAGACCTTTCCCTACCACTAGGGAAGTTGCTGCCACCATGGGACTCTAGTCCCAACTTTCTTCTTTGTCTATGAAGCTCTAGGGACTCCCTGTCTATAGCAAACTGCTCTCTTCTGATCCTAAGCTGAGCTTCTCCATACTTGAGCAGTCTCTCTTTCCTTTCATGAGAGGATTCCCTCCTATGAGAGGAAACAGAGGTCCCCACTGAGGTGTCAGAATGGTTAGACTCCTGAGAAGGAGATCTTGACCTTCTAGGCACACTCACAACTCTTCCTGGTGGGACAAAGGGGAGGTCATTCTGATCCTCCTCCTCATCTTCAGGAGGAGCTGGATTTTCCAGGGCAAGATCATTGTCATCTTCCTGGCCAGTTTCAGAGGTCAGGTCCTGGGTATTATTCACCCCTGGTCCCTTCCTCATTTTCTGCCCCACCCTCTCTGCCTACCCCTTCAGACCTGTGGGTCTTCTGAGATCATCCAACAGAAGCACCTCTATGAGGCGATGGGTGTTGGCACTTTTGCCTGTCTTCAGCTTTCTAGTACTGCACAATGCTCTCAATTCCAAGAATGGGAGGTTGTCATACTTGGATGGTAGAAGCCCATGGGCTTCTGGCAGGGACCCACTGGTTCCTGGCCTTGAAGACATCACTAGTGAGGTGTGGTGTATGCACTACCTACTCTAGTGTGGCCTACTAAACTCTCTTGAGTTGTAGAAAGGGTGTGCTAAGCCCTTAACACAAAACTCTAAGTTCAGTAGAACTTACTGTATTTCTAAGCTTGAATTTATATGTACCTGAGGTACCTTTAGTGGTTTTCAGTTAGTCACACACTTGAGATTATCTGGTAAAACAAGGCAAGCTTGAATCCAACCGCTGCACACCAATGTGAGAAGTTGGCCTGGTATATGCTGTCCACTAGTTATAGTGGGCACCTTGCACCAGTCTAAACGACCTTTGTTGATGATAGGTTTAAAGACAACCTTTATAGAAAGCTATCCTAGTGGTAGCTATGGAGAGCAGCCTTCAGGCTAAGTCTTGAAGGAGTGTTAAGCTGTTTGTTTTACCAGTTATAATCTCGTGAATGACCAAATGAAAGGAGAACCACACCAGGTATATATATATAAAATATATGTATTTATTACTAAACACTACCCAATAGTCTCTTTATGAGGCTAGAGGTCAAAGTACACAAGTTATAAGTCAAATAGCACAGTAAAGTAGCACAATATACGATTAGCCCTAGGGGCGTACCAAACAATTTATTAAGAAAGTGGTATAAGAACCACGACTTAAGTAGACACAAGGCCTAGAGCCTGTAGAATCGCTGGGACCCCAAGGAACCACCCAAGGTAGTGACACAGGGGACCCACGGGGCTGTGTGCAGTGTGTGAACACAGCCGCGAGCTCCGTTAAAGTCTATGGGAAAGTCGCGGTTAGAGTTTTAGAGTTTAAGGACACTTAGAAATGGACTAGGACCAACCCCTCTTGGACTTAGACATTTCTAGGGTCAACACCCAAGGGAGCACCGGAGTACTCAAGTTACCTCACCCAGGGAAGCCGGGTGCATAGGTGTCGAATGGTGTTGGGTCGCGGCGTCGATTTCAATGGCAGCCTGCAACGAAGGGCTGCTGCCGGGAAGATGCGAAGTGTCCGAAGAGATCCAAGCCTGGATTGGAGATGAGAAGAACCTGAAAGCAGAGGGGACATAGTCTGGGTCACTTGCCAGTGACCAGGGGCACGATAGTCGAATGCCCACCGATGTCGGGTGCTTCAGGTGAAAGAGGTGAAGCTTGACTCTTCAGCCACGAGGACCAGGAGGCATCGATGACAACCAGAAGCTGGATTCGAGCTGTCCCACAAAGGCTGTCGAGTGCTGCAGCATTGGTGTCCGGATTGAGCACAACAAGCCTTGGCAACAGCAACCCATGCAGAAAAAAGAAAGATGCTTCTGTGTAGACCAGCAAGATCTGAGGGACTCACCACTCAGTGGGGAGTCAGGGCACATCTGGAGCAACCAGGGAAGCCCAAAAAAAATCAGATTTGCCTTCACAGGGACCCACCAGTTGACAGACCATGGATCGCAAAGGAGTCTCAAGTGGTAATGCAAGGAGCGGGCCCACGGAACACTCGTAGAGAGTAGGCTCACAATCTTCGGTGCAAATGGTGCTCGCGGCCTGGGCTACAAGTAACCCAAAGCAGGACTTCAAGGGATGTCGAAAAGTTGATGCACTAGCAAATGTGCACGGTGTCCAGGGGTTCCGGTTCCATGTCACTCGTGAGGGCTGCGGGTCTCAGCTTTGCTGGGGACTTGGGTCGGCCTCTGAGAAGTCTGGAAATCCTCTTCCTGGGCTGCAAGTACTTCGGAGTCCGGCGGGAGCTTCGGAGATGCAGACTGGCAAATGCTTCATTGGTGCCTGCCAAGCAGGGAGTCACTCCTTGACCCCAAGGAGATTTCTTCAGTCCTCTAGTCTTTAGGAGAGTATCGAAGTTCCAGGATTCAGTTGCAGCGTTTCATCCAGGGATATCTAAAGTCCTGTTGCCAGGGTTCCTTACTTATACCTAAGAAAGGGGTTGGACTAACTCTATGGACCCACCTATGGGAGGGTTTGGAAAGAGAGGTGGCTACACCCATTTCCTTTGTCCAGTTTCACACCAGAGCAGGGGCTGGCAGCCCCTGCAACCAGCTTGAACTGGGGTATGCACGAGGACACCAAATGTGCCCCCGGTGCAGGACTTCAAAGCACTCTGGGAGTGCACCCACCCAGCCCCAATCCACTAAGGCCTGTCTGGGAGGTGGTAACACCTCCCTGTGACAGGAAACCTATTGTCCAGGCCTCCCCTGCTACAGTTTCGGTCAGCAGCAGGAGGCCAGACTTGTGTCTGTGGCTGCAGCATCCATTTTGTGATGCCAGGGCTCTGTTTAGTTGGTATCGGGTATACCGGTGCTGTCATGTCTCTCCCTCTAGAAGGGTGGGATCATACTCCCACACCAGTTACTGGTGTGGGGGTATGATTCCAAGGTGTTTGACACCAAACACGACATGTTTCCGTGCAGCCATCCCAAAGTTAGCATTTACCGCGAGGATATAATGCACTTAAGAGTATATGGTCAGGCTGCACCACAGACAACCCCGGAGAGGAGATTCCGCAGGGCTGCAGAGGGGCTCTGCTCATGCATGGGCACCCTCTCACATATAACCAAGCACCCTGCCTTCAGGATTGATAAGGCCTGCCATAGGGGTGACTGATAGGTTTCTATGTGCAGTGCTAGGTGAGATATAGTGAACCTATATCTCTGCAAGGGGTGCATGCACCACCTCACTCAGGCTGCAGTAGCAGTCCTGTGGTGTCATTTTGTAAGGCTTTCCAGGGGTGGCACAATACATGCTTCAGCCCCAGGTAGGCCTCTGGGGTACCTATGCCCTGGGTACATAGTATACCATATACTAGGGACTTATAAGGGCACTCCAGAATCCAATCTGTGGTGTACCTAAAGTACATGGAATCAATTTAGAGAGGAAGCAGCTAGGCTGGGGTCATGGATAGCAGGGCCCCAGCCAGACTAAAGTCGAAAAACAGTGAGACATCAGCAAAAAGTGGGGGTAACCATAAGAGGCAGATCCTACTCTCCTACACCCAGAACTTTTCTTTAAAGGAGGGGGGCGAAACCACGACTCCCCCCGGAGGAGGAGGAAGAAGAAAAGGGGAGAGCAATGCCATCTCTTAGTAGAATGCTTTCCCATAATGCCCACAGACAAGTGCAAGAACAGGAAAGGGGAGTTACAACCTAAATACAGGCTCACCAGAAGCAGGGAAAACTGGCAGGTACCAGCCAGTACCACTTTGCATGTACATAAAGGAATAAAACCCCCTGAAGAAACGCCACCCGGCACTACCAGAAAGCATGGACGGAGTGAGCACTCATCTCCACCCCCCCCAGGCAGTCCTTCTACCCAGAAAGACACCGGTTCCAGGAAGTCGACCACACAGGAAGAGAGGACGGAGAGTCGTAGTAGCAGCTAACAGCCGAATCGTACAGATCCCTACTGGGCAGAGACACGCGCCTGAACCATACCCGCACCATACCCCAGCACACAATGAGGCGGGCCGAGCTGCAACCGGCAACACACAACGTGGCCCCTTCTTAAAACCACAGGGCCATGAAGCGAAGACCAACACTGTGGCCGAGAGCATAGAAGCCTTTGCACAAGCCGGTCCAGCAAATACCAGCAACTGGGCCACACAGCACTCATCCGGCACCGCCAAGAGCATACAGGACACTGGCAGTGAAGTAAAGTGGACCCGGAACCCAACCAAGCCCATCAGGGTGCCCAGCAGCCAAGGATACTCACAGTGTCCAGAAGGCCAATCATGCATCCCAATGACCAGCAGCTACCACGACGGTCCCCAGGCACTCTAAGAGCCCAGCAGAAGTAGAAGCCAGGAGATAACACTGAAGGAGGTAAAAGCCCAGCAGCTACCTCAGCGTCCCCCATCTGAATCCACCAGCAGGAAACAAAACATGAAGTGCTTTATGCTGGCTATGTTATTATAGCCCCTGGCAGGAGTTTGGGTGAGGTTAGCAAGTGTTTCCTTCTTTGTTTCCTGTCAGTGAATATTACCTCACATGTTATGACTGGGTCAAGGAAGAGGGATGTAGAGGTAATTCATTTTCTTCACAGTATTTGGCTAAGGTGTTAAACGATGTAGCCCTATTTGTGTCTGGTCTCGTAGCACAGTATCATAAGAATACTGCAGTATCTGGATTTTATGAGTGGCCATTTTCAGAGGGAATGCTCTTGTTCTTCTAGGGCTTCCTTTAGATCAGATAGGTGTAGATTGAACAGCAGGCGGGCGAGTGTACAGCCTTGCTTTAGCCCCTTATTGGTAGCCACCTTTGTAGATGTTGTCCAGCCCACCATCACTATGACTTTTACCCATGTGCCGAAATACAATGCTATAATGGCATGTTTAACTTGACCCCAAGCTTACCCCGTGAGACACTGTCACAGGCCGCAGCAAAATCAATTAAGCCAAGGTATAGGGATTTATTTTTTATAAGCACAGTTTCTTCTATCAGATGGGAGAAGCAGAACAGATTGTACTCAATGTGGTACCCTTTTCTAAAGCCCATTTGGCATGGTGGGATCAGCTTTTTTTCCTTCCGCCCATTTTTCCAGTTCCTTGTTTAAAATATTTGTGTAGCACTTTCCCTCTATATCTAGTAAAGCTATCAACCTGTAATTCTCCGGATTTTTAGGCTCCCCTTTTGTGGACTGATACTACAATTGAGCCCCTCTAGTTATTTGTGATTGATGTACCTAGAAGGTTAGAAGATTGTAAAATGTGTGTTATCACCAAAGCCCATTTTTTAGGTGACCTTTTCAAATATGGCTGCTGGGATGCCATTGGGTTCTTGTGCTCCATTTACACAACAAAAGACAATCACTTTTTCAATTTGGGCTATTGGGCTATGGATATGTTTAAAGTTTGCTTACATGCCTCTTTCCTGACATTTGCGATCTGGAAGGTAGTTGGTGCTGGATCATCAAGTAGATTTTTCTATGTGGGGTTCCCATTGTGCTGGGGAGATGTTTGCGACCTCTTTTTTGGAGTGCAGCACATTCAATGCTGTTTATCCATGCCCAAAACCTTTTCTGGTTGTTGGATCTTATGATCTCGTGTATTTGTGCCCATTTGTTTGCCTCTTCCTCCTGCCTTTTCACGTATAGCAGTTTTCTATAGGATCTTCTTATCCCGTTTGTTTTGTTTCTGGCAAGTTTGTTGTTGTTATTGCTCTGGTATTGTTTCCTCAAGGCTTTGTTTAGTAGTAACTTCATTTTACTTATTTCCTTGCAGAGCTTCATTAGTTGTGCATTGTTTCCCCCTTGATTGCTGCTAAATGTCATGCAGTCAGATAAACTTTTTGGGAGGAGCTGGGCCCATTCACAATATGGATCTTCATTTTTTTGAGCTTCCTCTGCTTTGTTTTGGCAGTGGTCTAGCATTTTTTCTGTTGTGCAAGCTGCATTTTAACATTGAGTGGTTGCTGGCTATCAAGGGGTGCACCTCAAATAAGTTCACATGCTGAAAATGGGCTATTGGTATCCATATGTAATCCAGGGATGCTGACGTTCTAGATGATACACGCATGTAGGCAGATGGTGAATCCGTTGGGAGTCTGCCATTTCAGATGCATAAGCCCATATTTTTGAGCACCGTGCTGACTTCTGCCACATGCTTGTCTTTGGAATTGGGAGTTGATCTTGGGTATGTTCCATGTTCGATCGTCTAATTTGTGCCATATGTTGTTGACTTCTATGGTCATTAATTTTGCATACAAATCTCCCATTAGGAGCCATAGCGAGTCTATGTGGGCCACTTTGAGGTCTCTCAATGCTGGGATTAGTGAGGCCAGTGTTTTCTCACATTTTCATTTTGCTTGATGTAGATATATACTGCCTATAATCAATGGCTGACCTCATGGTTGCTTGTAGTGCTCTGTGTGATGCACATGACGATATAGTCGCCCTTCCCTATTGCCAGTGAAGACACTGATACAATTAATTCATTCTTCATGCAGATAGAGACACTCCCTGAGGCGTGGCCTCCAGATGCTGGAGCAGCTGTGGGGGCTTCATACAACGTGAAGTCCAGCCACGGAGTAGAATCTATAGTCCATGTTTCATGCACTGAGATTATATCCACCAAACTTAAGGATACTATTTCTTCCCTTTTGTTGTTTTATTTTGAGAGACCCCTGGTGTTTCATGAGGATACAGTAAACATGGATGGCTGCTTCTTTCTTTTGTGCTGGGGCACATTGTTAGGGCATCTTGGAGCCATGACCAGTCTGTAATCTGTGTTTGGCGGGATGTGCATGTTATATTGTTCTCAGACGCTCTGGTTGCGATCATTATTTCATCCGTGGGCTCAAGTGGAGGTTTCGTTGCACTTTTTGCCCTGAGCAGTATGGAATCATGGGATTTCTGTTCTCTGCTTATGGCTCCGATCTTGCTTGCACTCTCTCCCTTCACAGCGTGTATAATAAATATAGCCGAGTATTTTGAAAATAAGGAGTTTCTGCTTTTTATTCCCCATTGCTCCAGATGTGCTTGGTTTTCCCTCAGGGCTTGGACTGGTTTGGAACTTGTGAAGATAACTTCTGATCACTCATTTACCTGTCCATTGGACGGTTGGAGAAAAGCAACTGATTCAATATCCCTTTTGTTAATCGCTTCCAGGCCTGGATTCTGAATATAGCTTGATACCCCTGTTTAAGAGGTCACATTTGTCTTTTGATGTATAGTCTTGGAATAGTATGATCTTATTGCTTTCACTTTGTGATCGAACGAGGTTATTGCTCAGGCTCAGAGTGGACACAGTATTTGGACATGGGGGCTTGCTTATGGACTGGTTTTTGGAGACGATCCTTGCAATGTGGCCTTAGCTGTTAATAGCCTTGATGTCGTTGTGTGAACTTGATATGGCATTAAATTATCTCCCTCACTTTGTGCTGTCACTCTGACTCTTCTAATTTTAATTCCTTGGGTCTCACTTTTGGCCTCCTGAAAGTTGATTCCTGGGTTTTCAGTCAACTTGGCTTCAGGTCGTACTTAAGCCTGGGATGTGCTGGTATACGTGAGTGGTTCCTTTTCCCCACTTATTGCTCTTGTCAAGTTATACAAGGTGCTTGGGATTCAAGGAGAGCATCCTCTTGGTAGGGGATCACTTTTGACTTCCTAGGCGTGATCTGCCTCTTGTCTGTCCTTGTCATTGACACCTCTTTTTTTAAGTCTTCAATCAGGGTCCCTATTATTTCCGGGAGGGAAGAAAGCTTCTCTATCAGAGGGCTACATGTGCATTGTGGTTGGTCCTCCTTCAATGTGCCCAAACCTTGAGTTCTCATTGCTTGGTTTAGTTAGTTGAGGTTCCCATCTAGTGTCATTAGGAGAGAGCCCGTTGTTTTGCAGTATGGTTACTTGCACGTCCAGTTTATCTGTGTGGAACGAGGCAGCCCTGTCATTGCAGACATAGTGCTGCAATTTTTTTTTATTGTCTGGCTTTCTATGTGTTTATAAGGTGCAGCCGGGGCAGGGGAGTGGTTGTTTGGAAAGAGAGTCTGAGGGGTCGATACGACTGATTCTGTTGCCAGAGCTTCATCATAGTCGATATCGCTGCCCACGTTCATGTTCAGCTGCTTTTTATCAGTCCACTCCTGTTGTAGAGATAAGAGATGCTTGCTTACGTTTTATCCCGGTTAGCCTGTTGGCAGAGGCTGGCAGTGGAGTTTGCACCTTTCGACTTCCACATGTGGGTGCTTGTTCTTTAGATTGTTAGGTGGTTTGACAATTGCCACTATGGGGTTTAATGGCAGTACAGGCTCCGGCTCTTGGTAAAATGGTTGTGTTGGGTGCTGCTGCAGAGGTACACTGAGTTTTCTGCCACTGCTATTATGTTGCTCTCTATTGCTGACCCATGGTATTTTAGGGATTAATGTACTTGAGGATAGATGATCCAGGCATTCCATGCTCTTCAATTATTGTGCTAGTACTGTATTTCTTGGTTGTTGCTCAAGACATCTGCTAAAGGTGGAATGCCATGCGGTCAAGGCCGCCCTTGTTGTGCCTGCCTTTAATATATTGCTTTTTTGGTTTGGCTGGGCTTTCTGCGCATTTCTTGTTGGCTGCCGGATCATAAAAGGTCTTGGTTTGCCTTATGAAGTTATACACACCAAAAGGAGTAGGGAGTGAAGATCGCGGTGTAGTGGTCCAGTGGTGGCATGTGCTGTGTGTCCTAATACTGCCCTCACTCACACAAATGTGTGACATGCTTCATCATAGGGCTGCTTACAATACACCCCGGCGCAGCCAATGCCTGGGGTGGAGCAATAGGGTAGGAGAAGACAAACACAACATAAAAGAGAGAAAACAATGCTTTCAATAGTGACTGGGAATGCCGGAAGTGAAAGTGCAGTGTGGTGTGAGTCTACTTTAAAATCATATAACCCATCACGTACTCTAGAAGGGGGGTCGGATTGTTCTTACGTACCGAGTTTACCCCTAAGTCATGTTAAAACTGACGGTCGGCAAGGAGAGACCCCCTGTTGTCACACTCTGCGGGAGGCAAAATCAAAGGGAGGAAAGACTTCATAGTCATTATTGTTCTCAGAGTCACAATTACATGGTGCAGGTATTTTCGGTGTGACTTATAAACACCTCTTATGTGTGGTCCAATGTTACCTTATAGTTCTCACAGACCTGTATCACGGTTGTAAAGCACACAGCCAGCGGTGAAAAATCCACTATGGGAGCTCTCGTGTAGGGTAAAAAATGAGAGCTGCCCAGTTACATGACAGCGTAGCGAGGCCAGTTACACTAGCGCCGCGTCCTTAACCAACATAACATAAACAAGATAGTGCCACTTTTAAGTTCACCTGATCCAACCAAATGCCCCCATTATTGACGTGCTAATTTGGGAAAATGGCGACATTTCACCCGATATTTGTGACCCCCCTGCGCGCCCCTCTCTCTGGTTTCTAGTGGTATTAAAAAGAGTTGCAGCTGAGAGGTCCTTAAAGCGGGGCCTCAAAACCCCCACTGTTAAAAAATAGCCCATAGCTAGAGCCTAAGCAGAGTGAGAACAATGTGCCCCCTTCTCTCTCTCCCCCTTCTCCTTACTACTTCAAGGGTTGTGCTCCTCCTAATCAGTGCTTGCCTGCTCCCGCCGTTTAGGTATGCAGGGAGCAGCAAGTACGTACTGCTTATGTCAGTGAGGCGCTCCCAATGTCCCGGAACAGTTCCGGTCACGTGGGTGGTGTGATGATGTCTCTGAAGGGCGTCTATGCAACCAGATTGTAAACACGGGCCCGCTTCTGTGATGCAGAGCGGCCAGTTGTCATGGATACCTCGCTGCAGTGTTTATTTGAGAGCGCTCTCTTTGAGTATAGGTTCTAGCTGCCACTTATATTATTTGTTAGGGACATAAAGTCATGCTGCCCCAATCTATTGCGCTTAGGTTTGCCCTTAATACATGAAGTCGTTTTTATATTCCTCGCTGAAAAGCAAGAAACAATGGGGACCAAGTGGGTATCTGTTGTTTATGTGAAGGGTCTCTTCCTGAATATTATTCAACGAATGTCCTGCTCTTATTCAAACCATGGGTACATTGCTGCTTAGGTCTCCCCTTCTAAAAAGTTTGGGGGGCTTGTACCAAAGGTGAAGGTGCCCTAAGGGGGATGTTCACTCCTTATATCTACAGGTCGCCCCAATAGATGGAACCATTCTTTACCGTATATGGTACTACCGCCCTCCCCACACCCCTTACCAACTGATAGCGTGGACATAGTTGTTTTTGAAGGGTAATTGACTCTGAGAACAATAATGACTACGATGTCTTTCCTCCCTATGATTTTGCCTCCCGCAGAGTGTGACAACAGGGGGTCTCTCCTTGCCGACCGCCAGTTTTAACATGACTTAGGGGTAAACTTGGTAAGTAAGAACACTCCGACCCCCCTTCTAGAGTACGTGATGGGTTATATGATTTTAAAGTAAGCCAGTGGCGTGGAAGACTACACCTACCAATAGGGTAGCACTTCTGATAGGTTAATTAAGAATGAATTACCTGACTATGAGGAATGTATTTTCTGTTCTAAGGGTGATACACCCTGTACAGTGGTGGCACTGGTAATCATATAGAACATGCTTGTGAGTGTGCGCGCATGGATGTATACTCACACAACTGAGAGTTATGAGGGGATTATTTAGTTTAATTTCCCTTTTCTCTTATGTCTCCTGTCCCCTTATTCCTTACAGTAAACTCATGAATTTTCTAGAGGAAGTTACGTTAGGATTAGGGTTTCGGACACCCACTAACCTTAAACGGAGGTTAGAGCACTGCATATTACACTGGGACCGGTAGAGTCCTGAAGAAGGCCGGCGTGACCCCAAGCACTAGGCACAGACACACGGCCGAAACATGTCGACTACCTGGCAGTAAGGAGGGGTGTAAGGAGCACATTATATCTCCCTATCACCACCATCCTTCACGTTTTTAATCCTGGCCGGAGGATCTAGGAATAAAGTATAGGTATGGAGATACTTCAGAGCTAGTTTTAAACTCACACCACACTGCACTTTCACTTCCGGCGTTCCCAGTCACTATTGAAAGCATTGTTTTCTCTCTTTTATGTTGTGTTTGTCTTCCCCTCCCCTATTGTTCCACCCCAGGCATTGGCTGTGCCGGGCTGTCTTGTAAGCAGCCCTATGATGAAGCATGTCACACATTTGTGTGAGTGAGGGCAGTATTAGGACACACAGCACATGCCCCCACTGGACCACTACACCACGATCTTCACTCCCTACTCCTTTTGGTGTGTATAAGTATTTGACAGGGGGTTCGGAGTAGGTGAGTTCCGTACCCTCTCCCCTTCTCTTTTGTGTGTAATAATATTGCCTCATGAAGTACCATCTAATCTCTTTCTTCAGATAGGGTACAGTAGAGGGCTGAATATCCGTGCTTGCTAGCTGTGCTGCCTCTGTGTCTGTTGGCTTGATTCTAATATGATTGCAGGCAGTTGCAGTTGTTAATTAAGTTTCTGCGGTGGCTAGTTCCTGTGGTTATCATCATCCTGGGTTGCTTATAAATGCTTAGTTCCAGTTTTGTCTCTTTATAGTTCTGTGAGAGCAATTTGGGCATGGGCGTAAAGTAGTAGAGAGCTGTGTGTCTTCATGGTTAGCTCACTAGACTCATTCCGCAGATGGTTTGAAGTTTAGTAGCAGTTGAGTAGCAATTAAAGTGCATTATGGATTTGTGTTTTGTTGCGTGTGTGATGTGCTTCCATGCCCTACTGTTTTCCTATTCTCTAGTAGTGTCCAGGTAACCAGACACTTCGGTCTTTCTCATGCATTTTCTTGTGAATTATGGCTGGCGTTTCATCTTCCTGAGGGCAACCCCGGTTCTTAGCTTGGCTTGGCTTAGTTTGAGCCAGCCATGGGGGGAGAGGGCGGTGCAACCATCTTACCTACAGGCTTCTCTTGGTGGACAAGCTACACTGGACGAGCACTGGCCCCTCCACGCACCTGAGGCTCTTTGCTGCTCTGCGGCCTACTCTCCCTCTTTGTCCCTCCCTCCCCTCACCCCCTAGTCCTTTTTGACCAGCTTAGTGCAGACATTTACGTTTATTGCTGCCACCCTCAAGTGATCAGTGATGATGCGTCCAGCTGGCCTTGCCTTTACCCTGCAGGATGGGAAAGCTTCATACTTCCTGGTGCCATGCAGAATATTATTCGGCTGGGGGCAAGGGGGCCGACTCACCCAGTAACCCAGGCGCGCAACGCCCATTGGGCACAAAGAGCTTCAGTCCCCCCCGTCGTGTGTGGCAGCCCAGGCTGAGACAGCTTCCCGGGCACAGACACAGCCGCACCCGAGTACTTATCAGGTCTTTAAAAGACCATTTGCTTTTTAATGAGGCTTTGTTGTTTTTTCACCATTTCTTAGAACCCCTGCATCTCCACTCTGCCTATTGCTGGAAGAATTAGCCCCCCGAAATTTTTTCTTAGCCCCCCCGAAATTTGGCTCTAGTTGCGCCTCTGCAGTAACCTGTGTTGGTATCATGGCCCGAGCTCCTGGGACCGGCCGGTAGGATCAGGCGGATGGTGTTGGGTCAAGTTGCTTTGTTGGCCTCCCCTAGCGGCCCGCTGCCTCCCACGTCTTCGTGCAGCTCTGCTGGTAAGCAATCTGTTTAGTTGTGGTGACAGTCACTCCTCCAAGGTTCACCCCGAGCAGTGCGGGAGGTGGCGAATAGAGGGCACTACGGGAACACCGGGGCAGTGACCCGCGTGAGGTCTGAACAGCGGCAGATTCTATGCTGCAATCACAGGCTCCTCCTTGCATGCATCGTGTAGCGTCGTGTCATTGAGTCAACTAGCGAGAATATGTTTGAAAATGTAATTTTGAATTTTAAAAGGGAGCATGGAGAGCACATGTAAAATATGAGGGACAATCTTCATTTGATAGTTTCAAGTCCTCTCCACCAGGACCAAAGCAAGGAGACCAAACACTAAACAAACTAGGATTTTTATATTTCAAGGCAGAGGTATTGTAATCAATAATCTTTCTGACACTAGGGGAAACCCAAATGGCAAGATATTCATTGAAACCCAGAAATAGATGAGTTAAATTGAATTCTCTCCAAAAAGGTTCTAAACATAAGGCAAATAATAAAGGAGAAACAGCACACCCATGTCTAGTGCAGTTTTCTCACAAAATGACTTATTGAAAATCTATGATATAGCCATTGATTGAGGCTAAAAAACAAAATTGCAAATGACAAAGATACATATACAATTTATGAAAAAGAAAGATGTAAAAGCTTTTTTAGAAGGGGCTCTTAGAAAAAAAACTGTGGAAAAAGCAGGTAAAATAGTGACAAGCATTGATAGAATGTATGCCCTGGTTGGTAACAATAGTGAAAATAATGAGGATTTGATACAATGATAATTCTTTATTCAAGACCAAGTGACAAGATTACAACAATTATAAAGATACATTGGAATATAATTGTGAATGAGGAGGCTCTGAGAGAATTGGTGAACAGTAGGTCACTGATGGAGAATAATATTAATAGATTAAATGACGGTTGCACACAGTACAAGTTCATTTTAAGTAATCATATTATAGTTAATCAAATTGGATATTATTGTTCAAAGAACTGATTGATAGATGACTGAAAGACTATTATGAACATAAAAGCAATATGTAGCGGTGACTTAGTGAATGATACAAGCAAAGCATAAAAGAAATACATGATAATTTAAGTGGTTTTGACTTTCATATATGATCCACAAATACTTGTTTTAAACTCTTTGAGAAGGAAAATGTATTTTGGGGAAAGAATTAGACAACATATTACACTTGAAGTGAGGGCGGATATATAAGGACAATAAATATGAATAATTATAGAATGCATGGACCACTGGACATAAATGCAGTTAAAGGCAATTACGGTAGGTGCTACCTAGAACGCTGTACTTCGATGCCTGCTTATTTATTGTTAAAGTGTATTGATCCCAATAGGGAGTCTGACTTTACTTTATTTTATGTTTAAATTCTAAAGGTGAAAAGTACATTTCCCCTGAAGACAGGACAATTTGTAAAACATATAATAACACAATGAGAATGGATGATTTCAATCAATGCAGGAATATGAACTGGATACTTGAATAAACAAAACAAAACAGATGAATGTGAAATTTCAGTAACTGTGTGCTCTTGTGTATTGTGAGAGTCTCACCATTAGTAAGAGTCATGTGTAAGTACTTCCTGTGACTTGAAGGGGATTAAGGTGCCCCCATACATTTTTAATAAGAAGCTGAATATTATTTGTCAACCAGGTGAGAGATAAACTTGGTGTTGAAATTTGTGCAGTTGTTACTCATGGATAGCATATAGAGTAACACCAATAAAGAGACAAGACTGTAGCATGCTTTCTTGTTTGTTCAACTTCCACCCTTTTTATTGACATTGAAACAATGTCAAATTACTTGAAAAACTAACCAAGCATTTGTATGCAACTGAATAGGTAACGTTGTTGTTTTGGGAAATATGTGATACGGCATTTTCAGTTTGATATGTAAATTACATTTATTACATGTGTTATAGGATGCTGAAATATGTTGTTGTTTTATTTTATTTGCAGGCAGAGTTTACTGATATGCTTGGGATGGTAGATTACATGGACATAATGAAGTTCGCCATTTCATTTAATAATGTCCCTGCAATATCAGATGAAAATGTCACAGTGACCAAGACAACATTTAATAATGTTCCCGTTCATTTATATTTTCCCAAAAAGTCCTCACATACTCAAAGGAGAGCAATGATTTATTTCCATGGTGGAGGATGGTGCATGGGAAGTCCCGGTAAGTACTAAAGTAAAATTGTTATTTTATTGATAGAAATAAGATAATTAATGCTTATTTATTTTTAATTCATATTTTTTTTATTATAAGTAATGATTTGAATGAAATTTGAAAGAGACTGCTGTCATTTGCATCATTTACCTCATCTCCAATGTGCACTTGTTGCTCTGGCTGTGTGATTTACCTCCTCTCTAAACCTCGCTCACTGACTTGAGGTGAAGTTGAACACTGAAGAGTCTGAAGAGGAGGACCCTAGAGTTTTCACATTCGTTCTTCACCCCCGTTAAGTTTATGGGTCCTTCACATGATGGTGAGGTCCAGGAAGAAGCAGCGTGTATGTAACCAAAACTGAGGTTGTTTTCGGTATGTGTTTTCTTCTCTTTCCTTTTTCCTGAAATAGCAAGAATCAAATGTAGCTTGTCAACTCTTAGAAGCGGAGGGGTCTATCTATGTGAAATAGATCTTGGACAAATTCAGTTATTCATCGAGCTGTAAGAAAACGAGTGGATGTTTCTCCAGTTGACTCCTTGCAAGTGTGACTACCTCCTAGGTCGATTATGAACTGAAATTATTATATAAACACCTACAATGTTAAAAGCCATTGGTCGATAAGAAATTGATTGACATTGTATAACCCTGCCTATAGCAGCTGTTTGTTTTCACACTGTGGATATGTGTTTATGGCCTAAGACCTTTTGGGGCATATTTACAATGGAAGTGACGGAGCGCAGCGTTAGCCTCCTTGGCTTAACGTCGCTGCCGGCCACTTCTGAAATGCAGGGCTGCACCATATTTAGAACAATATGGTGCAGCCATGCATTTCTCCCAGCGCTGGCACTAAATTTAGCTGACCATAGTGCAAGGGTGTCTGTGTTGCAGGGGAAGATTGTTTATGTGCAGGAAGGTGTCTCTTCCTTCCTGCACATAAACAATCCTTAAATGGCGTTTTGTAACTTCTATGTGGGCTGCTTAATGCAGCACACATAGAAATTGCAAAACATCATTTTTTTGTGTGATTTCTTTATGTGCAGGAAGGGTCACCATCCTGCACATAAACAATCAATGGTCTTTTGCTGTTTCCATGTGTGCTGCACAAAGCAGCACACATGGAAACAGCAAAACCGAGGAGAAATTAAACATTTCTCCTCATTTCGCCAGGGTAACACCAGGTTTTCCCTGGTCTTAATTTTGGGGCTGCCCCATATTTACGCCATCCTTGTAAATATGGGGCAGCATCTAAATCAATGGGTGCTGCAGTGGAACACCCACTACAACACTCATTGCTCTCCCCTTTCACGCTAAGTATAGCGTGAAAGGGTGCCTTATTTACAAGGCAGCGTTAAGCTATGTTAAGTGGCTTAACGCTACCTTGTAAATAAGGCTAAGAACCTATCACCACCACAACGTCCAAAAAAGTGACGTTATAGTGGCGATAGGGGCTTGTAAATATGCCACTTTGTTTGTATCTTGAAGTTCATCTGCAGAGAGCCTGGATAAAAAATTATGAGTTGTAGAAATGTGTCTTGTTAGGCATTGCTACAAAACTGTGTTGTTTAGTAGGCAATTTCTCATTAATTCAACATTCAATCGATAATTGTTTCATTGTGAGTAATTACCATAGGCTAAATTGATCCGCACTATATATCATCTTTCTTGTTGTTTCCTTGAGCACAGACATCCAGAGATTGGCTGAGGCGCTTCTTAAAGGAATATGGCCAGTTGAGCAGCGGGAGGCACTTTTATTCTCATGGGTTATTCTATTCATGATACTATACGTGACAGTTTGGGCATGTAACCAATGATCCTTCCACCAGGCTCAAACAAGGTTATTCATACAATGTCTAAAACCATCCACTGGACACCAAAAATATATGGGTATTAGTTTTCTCGTTCTAGTACTTGCTTATTTAGACCATAGTCTATAAACATTATAATAAAAACATCCATAAATATATTCTAATATCATGACTATTATGAAAATAGTTAAAAGAAAATAAAATGCACATTTCTACATACACACAAGAACAGTAAAGGAACATCAATTAATAAAAGATCTCGTTCCAACCCCCTGGGCCCTTTCAAATTATATTGGCAGTTCTTTTAATGACTCCTGTATTGCAGTTAAAAATCTTCTGATTGCACATACAACATTTAAAAAATATCATATTTATCAACGGGCTGAGGGCTTGATCCCAATTAATAATCTTATAAGAAATAAAAAGAGGTTTTAAAAACTCCTTCCATTCATCTAAGAACCACAAACAGTCCAAAAAAATATGTGGGCTGCTGCATTTTACTTTCAGCCCATATGTGCACAAGCCCTGTTCATCTCTCATTGCGGCTTTTATCTTCATATTTGCATAACTTGGATTAAGTCCAACCCCTAAATTTCAATACAGCATTCCTAAGCTTAGGGCTTGGCAGGGATTCAATATAAGGGAATTTATCATCATTGCTACATCCTTTAACCAAGAACTGGGTGGACAGTGTACTCCTCAGGTAGAGCAAATCCTCCTCTCTAGCACTTTTACTTATAATAGCGCGTAGCTCCTGCTTAGGGATCTGCTGCCCTGCCTTCCACTGTTCTGGCGCTAATGATAGTTTAACACAGATCTTAACTAGCGTGCGTCTAACTTGGGATGCCCAATTCAATGCACTTTTCTCTATTTCTATTTTACTGAGATGTGATATTTTAAGGATCCCTTCTCTACTCAATCTATGCCAAAAGTTCAATGTAGCTTGTAGCCCCTGGTAAATCCAGGCTGTAAGTTGGGATTCTACCCTTATAGCCTGGATCATGGTTGATGGTGGAAGCACAAGGAGCTGTTTCACAAATTTACCCACCTCAAAATTCCTATCCAATTTGCCGCCTAAGGATATTACCTCCACCCATACTGGAATTGTGGGCAAACCATTGTATTAAAGGCCGACAACATGGGGCATAAGGACGGCCCTCCATATTTCCGCCAGAACTGGTTTAGGCCCCATACTGAGGATAGCGCAGTTGATTTTATTGATTCTATGTGGTCCCTCCAATTTAATTTGGTTTCAAACCACATACCCAAATATTTAAATTTGGCAACCACCTCAACTTTAACCTCTCACAGATACCAATTAAAAACCCCATTCCCTTTCCCCAGAACCATTATTGTGGTCTTGTCCAAATTAACCATATTTCTTTAAACAATAATTGTGGAAAAACATCCAATTTCCTTTGCAGACCTAATTCCATCATGTCCACTATCACCAGATGGGCATATAGCAGACATGGGATATGGGTCCCCTCCCATCTTAGGGCATAGACCACCAGCTTTACGTAACGTATTTGGTAAGACGGACAAAAAAAAAGAAAACAGAAGGGGGGCCAGGACAGAGCCCTGTCATAGGCCATTCTTTATCTGTACTTTCTTTGAGAGGGTTCCATGGGAATCTAAAATCACCCGGGCCCAAATCTGAGAATGCAATTCCTGGATTAGCGAGAGTAATGCCTTGTTGATACCGAGCCGCCCCAGCATATTCCACAGTAACTTACGATCGGCCAAGTGTAAGGCGGCTCAGAAATCAACAAAGCAGCAAAACAATCTGCTCCTAGCTCATTTGCCTTTTTTGCCATTGCCCATAGGCTAAGGCAATAATCTATTGTTGACTGGCCCTCCTTAAAGCCACCTTGCTCTGTCAGAATTAGGTTGTCTTGCTCTACCCAGGCCTTCATTAAGCCTAACAGTATTTTTGAAAATACTTTCTCCCCACATCCAACAGACAGATTAGGCGAGAATTCTTTGACTGTGTGGCATCATCATTTTTATATATTGGTCTAACTATTTCGCCTTTCCAACTCTCTGGAAAGTTCCCAGAGTTCAAGACTTTTTGAAACATTACGTTAAAAATACTTGCCCACCAATCCACAATATTTTTTATTATAATTGCAGATAAGTTATCTGGGCCCACTGCTTTTGTTAGTTTTAGTGATTGGATGGTTTATTTTATCTTCTGAAAGGAGAAATGCAGCTCTATTTCCACACCAACTGTAATCGTACTTTCAAGGTTCTCATCTACCCTATTACTATCATATAAATTGCTGAAACGGTTAATCCAGTCATCTTCTCAAACTAAACACCTCATTTCCCTTGCACATTCCTCTCCAGCACCAGTTGCCAAAATTTCCTAAAGTTATTTGTGCCTATCACTTCAAGCATAGTTTTCCAAATTTTAGTTGTATACTCAGATTTCCTTTCTTTCGACTTGTTTTTATACTCAAGTTTTGCTAAGCGGAGGCTCTCTACTGTTACCTTATCCTGCCTTTTCCTAAGCAGTCTTTCCCATTTTCATACCCTTAATTTCAAGCTCCTACACTCGTTATTGAACCAACTATTTCTTTGACCCCCTTATCATAACCACATTCCTTTGTCACAGGGCCTGATTTTAGTTGCACCCTCAAACAGTTTACCACCAGCTCAATCACCTATCCATGTTAGGACATTATTTGATTCCTCAGGTTTTCTGAAAGAGGTATAGTCAACCATCAGATCGTTAAGCAATTTCAAACTATCCTCAGTTATACGAGTGGTTATACGCTGAGGATACTCTATCTGCAGTGGGGCCAATCTAACTCTTTGCACCCTTGCTCTATCCTAAGTATTACCTGTAAGGGCCAGTGATCACTACCTTCAGTTTGCAAAACTTCAAACCCCTCTACTTTCTGTAAAGTGACAAGCATTTATAAAGGCATAGTCAATCAGACAACTCTGGTTACCTATACAAAAGGTCTTTCTTGTGGTGCGGTTGATATCTACTCGTCCATTAACACAGAACAGCCCTATGGATCCTAGAAGCTTTACTAGGATTTAATCTTGTGCGGTGCCACCTGCTCTAGGAAAAGTAGCTGGAGGCTCCTGTGCCATGGCTAATAATTCTTTAAACAACTTGTCATTGGAATAAAGATTCAATTTATGAATGAAATCCCCTAGAATCATTATTATGGGGCATATTCTCAAGAACGTGTGATAACTACCGCAACATTAGCTTAACGCAACTCTTCACATCGCAGTCCATCACGGGAAAACAACTCCATGTTAACGTGGTATTCACAACACGGCGGCCCCATGCGTTAGTCCCACGATAACGCGTCAAATGAACGTGTTAAAACTAACGCGTTGCAGAAAAAACACGAAACACGAACGTGAAAATAGTAGCGAAGAGGCCAATCGCAATAAAAAAATCAGCGATAAGAGGCCTGCAATTCCCACGTGTCATGCGGGAAAATGCACCATAAAAGCAGAGTAAAAAAAACGTGAGATGACAATGTACGAGCACAACCCCACATCCGTGACGTAGAACAAATGACCATTGTCCCGCATCAAATAGGCATCTCCTCACAGTCACAATGTACATTGACATGCAGTCTGCATGTAAACTGCGCCAATGCTGAAACATGCATGTAACACACAGTGAAACCGCATCTCCCCCTCACATTGCAGAGGGACAAGCAACCCCTCCTGCACACAGACATGTCATGACCATGATCAATCAATTATGAAAGTGTGGACGAATGTAGGGGCAGTGACTCCTGCTTACGTACATGTTGCCCATGTTGTGGGACTTGAGTCACAGGGGGCATCCCTGCATCATGATGGTACATATCTGACCCCAAAAGGAGCCCTGTTGTCACCTGTAGGACACAAATGGCAGCCAAAATGGAATGAATTTGGACACATGTGAAACGCCGAAGAGTGGGATTCCCTACTAACTGCGACACACAGAACTGGAAGTTCAAATACGTGACACCCTAAACAGCCTCTCTGCACAGAGGTGACACACCCACCATCCATGAACAAATCATAAAATTGTCAGCAATACATGTCGCACTCACACTTGCCTGAGTGATGTGCCTGTACAGATGAGTGACATGCACTCAGGGAATGTGTTTTTGGAATGCATTTATTTGCACATGCTGTGCCTGTGGTCATTTTGTACTGTCCCATTACTGCCAAGGACTGTCACAATGTGACGTGCTCATGTGAAGAAATTGTCAATGATGGTGTTCCTATGGGCTATTCCTGCTGCGGCTGCAGTGGGGTGTGGTCCACCTGCCTCATCTTCATCATCATCGTCCGGTGCATCTGGCACTTGTATCCATGGTGCCTTGCTGCATACACATATGTTGTGCAACACACAACATGCAACGATCATCTTGCACACGATGTCTGGGCTGTACAGGAGCCTTCCACCTGTGACGTCCAGGCACCTGAAACGTGCCTTCAACACGCCAAATGTGCGTTCCACGATGCCCCTGGGGCGTTTTGGGCTGCATTGTACTGCCTCTGGGCCTGTGTGTTCGGGGCTCGGAGGGGTGTCATCATCCAAGCGCAGAGTGCATATCCTTGGTCACCTGTGACAGTGCAGAGAGACATGAGTCAATAGTTGGTTCTGCATGATGTGTTGGTAGGCTCACTGGTTCATTGGTGTGTGATATGTGGGGCTTTGTGATTCCTGCATGACATGTACTGCATGTTGCAAATGAGCGGCATCAATGTGTATTACGTAGTCTCAATGCTACTCCTCCCTCCCCCGAGCATATTCACTAGTGTGCGCAGCGCGGTTGCACCACTTGCACCCCTACGGCACACTATTGTCATGCCTGTCTGAGCATGTCCACAAGCCTGACAACGACACAGTGATGTCGTGCACTGAAGGTGGACGGACACATGTGTGTAGGCCTATGGTAAGGACAGGGCGGACACAGATGTAGAGTTCATGCCTGGCTGAACTCGCCATGCGGTTGAGGGTAGACCTTTGGCTTATGCTGCGGAAATAGCGACACACACAACAGTTGGCATGTCTGATCCCTGACCCCGAGCGGGCCTGTGCGCCTCATTTACCCCTCGGCCGAGCCCGTACTCCGGGTGCATGCTACATAGCAACATTGTATATTGCGTGACGGATGGCGCCGACACTACCCCTGAGACACACGCATTAGTTACTTCCTTGGCAAGACCTAAACTTAACCATGCCTAGAGCCACGAGTTGAATGACCACACCCCTACGCCGTACTGCCGTACGCTGGTCCACTCCCTCACACTCACAGGGAGGTCCGACACATCTACAGGTCCCAGGTCTACCCCACTGCCTGAGGTGACAAGGTTGCGCCCGCTGTACACAGCACAATGTAATGTGGTATGGCCCGGGGCCCTCATGCATACATAATGACCACACGGACACACTGAGATAATCCGTGGAACTGGCTACAGGCACGTGTGCCCGGCACCTTTCATTGCCAGGGTCACATGTCCAGTGACGCCTGTGCTGGATGGGTGTTGGGTAGTGTAAGCCACCCCTCAGGGGCTGGTTGGTGCTGGCAACAACTACAACAGTGATCAGACAGTCAGAAGTTCAAAGTACAAACAGCAAGGGTCCATGACTTGAGCTGCACAGAGTTGGTGGCCCCGGATGCACAGCGGCCGGCACAGGCACACCGCCACGGGATGGTGACTTGCGATGCACTGAGGTAGGGCCACGAGAGCTGAGCGGGTCCTCGTTGATGTCCAAGGAGAATGTCGCGGAGTGTTACGGGGGACAGTGGAAGGTGTCCGTTCAGGGCATGATGCAGAGGTCAGAAGCAAGCAGAAACAGGCAATATGGAGGAGTTGAATGCTACAGTCTCCTTTTTCCCACAATGTCAGTATCAGCTACATGATGATGAAGACAACCCCCAGGCCATAGACTCAGATGCCACCAGAGTTCAACCAGAGAGTGTCCATGACTCCCGTGGCACAGAGTCAGTGGCACCAGAGCCGGAAGGGGATGCAGTCTGCGATGAGGCCTGTACTATGATATAAAGTCTGTAATTAACGAATCAAGACTCAGTTCCAATTGTGTGTCCTACTCGACCGCAGTGGGTACCGGAGGCAGCGGTCAGCGTGGGGCAACCGCTGTGTAGCCAGCTCCTCCTGGATCTCTAACACACGACGTTGAAATGGCATGTGGAAAAGATTCCTGGTTGACGGAGGTGGAGGCACCAGAGCTGAGCGGGTGTTTAGCCAGCGACGATGCCGTGTCCTGCCTGTTACGGACTATATCGGATTGGTGTGAGGCCTGCTTGACCGCAGTGTAGGCCGGAGGCAGCGGTCAGCAAGGGCCCACAGATACGTGTGGTCAGAATGCTATGCACAGAGTTGGTGGCACCACATCGAAGGGAGTATACTGATTTAAACTCTGCATTAATATATGTACTCTGTCATTGTGTAATCAAGACTCAGTTCCAAATGTGTGACCTACTTGTCCGCTGTGTATGCCGGTGGAGTACATCAACGAGAAAGGAGTACTGCGAGCCTTGCTCGCAGAGGACGTGATGGTCTGAGGAGGCTGCCAAGGTCGAGGGCCTCTGGCTTGGAGCTAGCACCAGCACGTGGTGGGCCCTCTTGGAGACACGCCGGTGTCGGCAGGTGAGCAGTGAGGCCTGGATGCGCAGGGGCAGACGAGACTGGTTCGGGGACCAGCTGCCCGGGCTCCGGCAGGCGCACAGGATCGCAGGCACCGCCGCACATGGCATCGGCCTCGTGGCGGGGTGAGAGGTGCCGCCCTGGCAGCCACATTGGCCATTCCAGAAGAGAACCACGCCCAGGGCTACATGCTTTTTATTCACACCCCTACGCTAGCCTGGCGTACGCCGGGCAAGCCCACTCCGCACACGCTTACAGGGGGGACGTAACAAGCAACATTTCCGAGACCTTCCCCACTGGCTGGGGTGACATGGTTGCGTCCACTGTCCACAACACTACCACCACCAGCAGTATATGTCGACATGGATATGTCTGTGGTCTGCCTACTGCAGTCTGTCCAGCACTTCCACGCCACACTTGACATTGTGTGCATTCTCATTCATGGGTCACTTGCCTCCTTCGCACATGCCTGGTTCCCACCTCTCCCCACATACTGCTATTGTGTGGCTGAGGTGCCATGCTGTTGATGTCTCATGTACATGGCTAGCCCAGGTTTCCGCAGTACGTTGTGCTGTCGTGTATGGTGGGTGGGCATGTTGTATGTGAGTTTGTAACGTGTACATTCCCAGAGTTGTGAGTTGCATGATTGTGGAGTTGAGGTGTGTGGTGTGTTCATTTGGTACTTACCAACGAGCACTGCATTTCCGTAGGTGCCATCCTGGAAGCGCCGGTTGATGATGGACTGTCGGAAGATGTATGAATCATGAACACTGCCTGGGTAGTTGGCGACGACATTGGTGAAGAGTCCCCGGTGGTCCACTATTGCCTGCACATTGATGGAATGCGTGTGCTTTCTGTTGCGGTAATTGTGTGCAGTGTCGGCAGGGGGCACAAGTAGGACATGTGTGCAGTCAATTGCCCCCAACACGTGCGGGAAGCCTGCCATGGCGTAGAAGCCTTGCTTGGTCTCCAGCTGTTCCTGCACAGTGTGGGGGAAGTATAGGTACTGGGGTACCAAGCTGATGATGGCATCCAGGACAGGTTTGAGGAACTTGGATAGGGCTGGCTGTGAGACTCCTCCGACTCTGGTGGTTGTTGGTTGGAATGTCCCAGAGGCCAACAGGTGCAGCACAGCCAGCAGCTTTGTCTGAGGTGGGATGTTGGTTGTCCGCTGTGTTGGTACCGTCAGCCTGTGGGCGATGATGGTCAGGATGCGGAGGATGGTTGACCTTTTGAGTCTGTAGTGGGCAATGACATTCTCTCGTGTCAAGTCTGTGAGGCTGGTGTGTTTCCTGAAGGTCCGCTGTCTTTGTCTGCGCTGCCTCCGTGGTGGTCCGGGGGCGGGGGGTCCGGGGGTGGCGGGCCTGGGTGTGGTGGCGGTGGCGGTGGGTGTTGTGGCCCTGTTGGGGCTCCGAGCTGCATGGTGAGTAGCTCCATGGCATCTGTTGTTCTTCAGGTGTGGCTGTGGGCTGGGCTCCCTTTTCTGGTGTAGGTTGTCGTCCGACTTTGCACCAGGTCAGAGCAGGTGTTAATTTCCTGCTGCTAACGCGCCGTATCGCCTGTTTTGGGTTCTTATCGCCGATCTGGCTGGTCGTTGAGAATGTTGCGTTGTGGTGTTGTCGCGGATTTCTGCTCGGGAACGCCTACTCTGGATCTCATTAGTGATAGTTGCCAGGCTCATCTGTGGCGATGTTTTTTGCGGCTGCTATTGCAGGTAAACTGGTGATAGTGGCTGTTTGCACCAGCTTGTGAATGGGGCGATAATTCTATCGCGACTTTGGCTGAGATAAAGTGCCGTTAACTCGGCGATAGATCCTTGAGAATATGCCCCTATGTTTTTTTTTTATTGTCCTCTTTTATGCAATAAACAGGGTTTAAGGCAATTTCAGGGGTCTTATTTCTCTCTATGCCATCTTGAGTTGATTTTGGTTCTGGGGAGCCCTTTACTCCAAAAGACCCCTGCCGTCCTATTCCTTTAGTTCCAACAGACGGAAGGGCAGTTTCTCTGGGCCACCAGCGCAACAGCCTTATCTGTGGATTATTGCTGTTTAGCGTAATCATTGGACTTTGTTCTTATTTCTTGTCCGACTAATTTTTTATATTATATTTCTTCTCCCAGATATCCCAGAAGCCCGCCCTTTTACTTTGTGTCCCATCTCTGTCCATTTTGTTTACCCTCTGGACTAAGGTTTCCCACTCCTTATGTGTCTTAATTTCTCTCTCTCCTCCTTACAGCTGAATACCTCAAATATTATTAATTCTGCGCTTACCTTGATATGCTGGCCCATCACCTCCATAAGTGCCTTACCCACATCTTCCCAAAATCCTTGGAGCTGGGGGCACTGCCAGAACATTATTATTATTATTAAACTGAATTTGTAAGGCGCTCAGCTACCCCAAGAGGTTTTCCGGCACCAACATGTGTAGACCAGTCGCCCTTTCTTCTCCACATTTGGGGCAGCACTTTGCCTCTTGCATATTCATCTTTGATAATTTCTTGGGCATCCAGTACTCTCTGTGTGCTGCGAATAAATGATTTTTTTCTGAGGGGTGCAGATTTGATAACATACCACGATATAGACAGTGATACTTGCCATAGGTCTGGTAACTCCGTCATTGGCAGGTCTTTCCCCCAGATCTCCATTGGCAAGGTAAAGTCCCCATCCTCTGCAGATATTAGGCTCCAGTACCACCTTGAAACTTTATTTTTTTGCCTCAGACTATCTTGCACCCTTTCTTCTAGGTCTTTATTCCCTATCCCCTCGTTTCTTAATGAATCAGCCCAACTCTGCAGCTGATAATATTTAAACTTTGATATATTGCCGTTAGTGATTGTTGAGAACTGCTCCCATCCGAATAAATTGTTTCTTTCTAACAGATGCCCCCAGATTAGTATGCCTTCTCTCTTTAGAGGTATTTCCAGTGTATCTTTCAGGCAGGCAGGTGTGCCTGGAGAGTCCCAGATCGTGGAATAGTTAGTATAGTACGGTATCTTCATCATTTTCCTGAACTGGTACCATAATCTGCAAGCAGCCCAAAGCATCTTCAGTTTCACTTTTCACTTTCTTTTAAAACTTTGGGTGGCCAAACTTATACAGAAAAAAATTACTTTCCGGCTTTGTCATGGCTTGTAAGTATGGGGGATACATTTGATGTTCCTGTAGAAGAATTCTTACATTTTTTAAGTGAAAAGCTCTATAGTATTGATAAAAGTCTGGTGCGGCTATCCCTCCATGTTCTTTTTACCTTCTGAGCTTTTTCCAGGCCATTCTGACTCCCTTTTCTGCCCATATATAAAGCTGCTCAGTTCCCCTTGTAGTTTTTTAAACCAGTCCCTCCCGAACTCTAGTGGAATGGTGTTAAAAATATAAGTACATTTTGGGAGGATTGACATTTTTAAGATGTTCGATCTACTGATAAAGGTTAAGGGAGTGCCCTCCAGCTTTTAAATAGGTTTTTGGTTTCCGGGAAGAGTTTGTTAAAATTCAGATGTGCTATTTTATCAATATCTTGTACTAAGAGAATGCCAAGATATTTTATTCTAGCTTTTACCAGGGGGTGTTTGCTTTGGCAGTTCCATTCCATGTTTTCTGTTTTTTGTTCATTAATTAGATAACCATACATTTTCCCAAAGTTCTCCAGGACCCTTAGTATTATTGGAAATGTGGTTGGGAGGTTGTTTGTGAAGAACATTAAGTCGTCAGCGTATAGAGCGACTTTCTTCTCCCATCCCTGATCGCCAAAGGGGGTAATTTCATGGCTATGTCTGAGAGCGTAGGCTAGGGGTTCTATATATAAATTAAAAAGTAGCGGGGACAAAGGGCAGCCCTGTCTGGTGCCCCTTCTTATGTTTATTTTCTCTGTAAGGTTCCCATTAACAAGAATTTTCACTGTTGGATATCTGTGCAGAGCTCTTATCGCCCTTGAGAATGATCCTCCTAGATAATTTTGATCTATTATTTTGAACAGGAATGGCCAACTGACCCTGTCGAAAGCCTTTGAGGCATCAAAAGGTAAGAACTGACAGGGGAATCTTCTTCTGGGAGGCCATATCTATTGCTCCAAACAATTTCTGCGTCAAATATTGGATTTGCCTTCCTTTGACAAACCCTCTGGTCTTGATGTATCAATTGTGTAGCAGTTTCCCCTAGCCTTGCAGCCAATATCTGTGTGTATATTTTATAGTCACAATCTAATAAGGATATGGGCCTGTACGACTCACATCTTTTAGGGTCTTTTCCTGGTTTGAATATCAAGCATATGGTTGCCTCCTCCCATGATTTGGGGATGTCTTGGCCCTGTAAAAAGATAGCATTGAATAACTCTGTCAAGATGAGGGCCAGTTCCTCTATTAAAATGCATTAAATTTTGTTTGGTAGTGCATCAAGGCCTGGTGCTTTCCCCGTTTTTAATTTAGATATCGCGCTGGTCACCTCCTCAGTAGTTATCTTTGCATTAAGTTTGACTCTTTGTTCTTGCGGCAGTGTTGGAGATGTTACTTTTACTAAGTAGTCATCTATTTGTTCTTCTGATGCTACAGAGTCCTCAGAGTATAAATCCTGAAACAAATTCATAAAAGCTTTCTCAATCTCTAAATCTTCTGTACTAGGAATTATCTGGTCTTCTGATTGTATTGCTGTGATGCTATTGCGGGTTTGTTCTGTTTTAAGTTTCCAGGCTAGCAGTTTACCACAGTCTTCCCCATACTCATAGGGGCATATTCTCAAGGAGCTATCGCCGAGGTGTCGGCACTTTTCGCAGCCAAATCCACGATAAATATATCTCCCCATTCCCAAGCTGGTGCTAACAGCCCATAACACCAGTTTACCCACGATAGCAGTCGCAAAAAACATCGCCACAGATGACCCCGGCAACTAACGCTAATGAGATGCAGAGTAAGCGTTCCCGTGCTAAAAGCCGCTACAACACCACTCCACAACATTCTCAACGACCAGCCAAATCTGCGATAAGAGCACAAAACATGCGCTAAGGCGCGTTAGCAGCAGGAAACTAACACCTGCTCCTACCTGGTGTAAAGTCGGACGACAACCGGCACCAGACAAGGGAGCCCAGCCCACAGCCACACCCAAAGAACAACAGATGCCATGGAGCTACTCATCATGCAGCTCGGAGCCCCAACAGGGCCACAACACCCACTGCCACAACACCCAGGTCCGTCACCCCCTCCCGGACCCCCCTCCCACCCCTCCGGACCACCACGGAGGCAGCGCAGACAAAGACAGCAGACCTTCAGGAAACGCACCAGCCTCACAGACCTGACACCAGAGAATGTCATTGTCCACTACAGACTCAAAAGGTCAACCATCATCCGCCTCCTGACCATCATTGCCCACAGGCTGACGGTACCAACACAGCGGACAACCAACATCCCACCTCAGACAAAGCTGCTGGCTGTGCTGCACCTGTTGGCCTCTGGGACATTCCAACCAACAACCGCCAGAGTCGGAGGAGTCTCACAGCCACCCCTATCCAAGTTCCTCAAACCTGTCCTGGATGCCATCACCAGCTTGGTACCCCAGTACCTATACTTCCCCCATACTGTGCAGGAACAACTGGAGACCAAGCAAGGCTTCTACGCCATAGCAGGCTTCCCGCACATGTTGGGGGCAATTGACTGCACACATGTCCTACTTGTGCCCCCTGCCGACACTGCACACAATTACTGCAACAGAAAGCACACGCATTCCATCAATGTGCAGGCAATAGTGGACCACTGGGGACTCTTCACCAATGTCGTCGCAAACTACCCAGGCAGTGTGCATGATTCATACATCTTCCGACAGTCCATCATCAACCAGCGCTTCCAGGATGGCACCTACGGAAATGCAGTGCTCGTTGGTGAGTACCAAATGAACACACCACACACCTCAACTCCACAATCATGCAACTCACAACTCTGGCAATGCACACGTTACAAACTCACATACAACATGCCCACCCACCATACATGACTGCACAACATACTGCGGAAACCTGGGCTAGCCAGTACATGAGCCATCACCGGCATGGCACCTCAGCCACACAATAGCAGTATGCGGGGATAGGTGGGAACCAGGCATGTGCGAAGGAGGCAAGTGACCCATGGATGAGAATGCACACAATGCCAAGTGTGGCGTGGAAGTGCTGGACAGACTGCAGTATGCAGACCACAGACATATCCATGTCGACATATACTGCTCGTGGTGGTAGTGTTGTGGACAGTGGACGCAACCATGTCACCCCAGCCAGTGGGGAAGGTCTCGGAAATGTAGCCTGTGACGTCCCCCCTGCAAGCGTGTGAGGAGTGGGCTGGCCCGGCATACGCCAGGCCAGCGTCAGTGTGTGAATAAAAAGCATGTACCTCTGGGCGTGGTTCTCTTCCGGAGTGCCCAACATGTCTGCCAGGGCGGTGCCTCCCACCCCGCCATGAGGCCGATGCCGTCGCTGAGAGCGGTGTGGCTGCGATCCTGTGCGTCCGCCGCAGCCTAGGCCGCTGGACCCCGAACCAGTCCCGCCCGGCCGTGCGCATCCAGGCCTCACTGCTCACCTGCCGACACTGGCGTGTCTCCAAGAGGGCCCACCAAGTGCCTGCGCTCGCAACAAGCCAGAGGCCCTCGACCTTGGCAGCCTCCTCAGACCGCTATGGCCTCCGTGGGCAAGGCTCGCAGTACTCCTCTGTCGTTGATGTACACCACCGGCCCACACAGCGGACAAGATGGCCACACATTTGGAAGTGAGTCTTGATTACACAATGGCAGAGTACACATGTTAATGCAGAGCCTAAATCAGTATACTCCCTTCGCGGTGGTGCCACCAACTCTGTGCATAGCATTCCGACTACACATGTCTGTGGGCCCTTGCTGACCACTGCCTCCGGCACACACTGCAGTCGAAGAGGACACACAATTGGAACTGGGTCTTGATTTGTCAATTGCAGACTCCATGTCATTGTACAGGCCTTATCGGAGACTGCATCCCCTTCCGGCTCTGGTACCACTGACTCTGTGCCACGGGAGTCATGGACACTCTCTGGTGGAACTCTGGTGGGATCAGTGTCTATGGCCTGGGGGTTGTCTCCATCCTCATGTAGCTGCTACTGACATTTGGTGAAAAGGAGACTGTAGCATTCAACTTCTCCATATTGCCTGTTTCTGCTTGATTCTGCCCTCTGCATCATGCCCTGGATTGACACCTTCCACTGTCCCCCGTAACACTCTGCGACACTCTCCTTGGACATCAATGTGGGCCCGCTCAGCTCACCTGGCCCTACCTCAGTGCATCGCAAGTCACCGTCCAGTGGCGGTGTGCCTGTGCCGGGCGCTGTGCATCCGGGGCCACCAACTCTGTGCAGCTCAAGTCCTGGAACCTTGCTGTTTCTACTTTGAACTTCTTATTTTTTTATCACTGTTGTAGTTGTTGCCAGCACCAACCAACCCCTGAGGGGTGGCGCACACTACCCAACTCCCAGCCAGCACAGGCGTCACTGGACGTGTGGCCCTGGCAATAAGTGGTGCCATGCGCCCGTGCCCGTAGCCAGTTCCACGGATAATCTCAGTGTGTCTGTGTGGTCATTATGTATGTATGTGGGACCCGGGCCATAACACATTACGTTGTGCCGTGTACAGCGCACGCAACCTAGTCACCTCAGGCAGTGGGGTTGACGTGGGACATATGGCTGTGTCAGACCCCCCTGTGAGCGTGAGGGAGTTGACCGGCGTACGGCAGTACGGCATAGGGGTGTGGTCATTCCACATGTGGCTCTGGGCGTGGTTAAGTTTATGCCTTGCCAGGGAAGTAACTAATGCGTGTCTCAGGTGTAGTGTCGGCGCCACACATCACGCAATATTCAATGTTGCCATGTAGCATGCACCTGGAGTACGGGCTCGGCTGAGGGGTGTGTGAGGGTGCGCAGGCCCGCTGGGGGTCAGGGATCAGACATGCCAACTGTTGTGTGTGTCGCTATTTCTGCAGCATGTGCCAAAGGTCTACCCTCGGACGCATGGCGGGTTCAGCCAGGCATGTACTCTACATCTGTGTCCGCCCTGTCTTTACCATTGCTCTACACACACGTGTCCGTCCACCTTCAGCGCAGGACATCACTGTGTCGTCGTCAGGCTTGTGGACATGCGCAGACAGGCATGACAATAGTGTGCCGTAGGGGTGCAAGTGATGCAACCGTGCTGCGCACTCTGGTGAATATGCTCGGGGGGAGGGAGAAGTGGCATTGAGGCTACGTATTCCACATTGATGCCTCTCATTTGCAACCAGCAGTACATGTCATGCCGGAGTCACAAAGTCACACATATCACACACCAATGAACCAGTGAGCCTGCCAACACATCATGCCAAACCAACTATTGACTCATGTCTCTCTGCACTGTCACAGGTGATCAAGGATATGCACTCTGCGCTTCGATGATGACACCCCTCCGAGCCCCGAACACACAGGCCCAGAGGCAGTACAATGCGGCCCACAGACGCACCAGGGGCATCATGGAACGCACATTTGGCGTGTTGAAGTCACGTTTCAGGTGCCTGGACGTCACAGGTGGAAGGCTCCTGTACAGCCCAGACATCGTGTGCAAGATGATCTTTGCATGTTGTGTGTTGCACAACATATGTGTACGCAGCAGGGCACCATGGATACATGTGCCAGATGCACCGGACGATGATGATGGGGATGAGGCAGGTGGTCCACAGCCCACTGCAGCCGCAGCAGGAATTGTGGCAGTCCTTGGCAGTATTGGGACAGTACATAATGACCACAGGCAAAGCATGTGCAAATAAATGCATTCGGAGAACACTATCCATGAGTGCATGTCTCTCATCTGTACAGGCACATCACTCAGACAAGTGTGAGTGCGACATGTATTGCTGACAATTTTGTGATTTGTTCATGTGTGGTGGGTGTGTCACCTCTGTGCAGAGGGGCTGTTTAGGGTGTCACGTGTTCGAACTGCCAGTTCTGTGTGTCGCAGTTAGTAGGGAATCTCACTCTTCGGCGTTTCACATGTGTTCAGATTCATTCCATTTTTGTTGCCATTTGTGTCCTGCAGGTGACAACAGGGCTCCTTTTGGGGTCAGATATGTACCACCATGATGCAGGGATGCCCCCTGTGACTCAGGTCCCACAACATGGACAACATGTGCGTAACCGGGAGTCACTGCCCCTACATTCGTCCACGCTTTCATGATTTGTTGGTCATGGTCATGACACGTCTGTGTGCAGGAGGGGTTGCTTGTCCCTCTGCAATGTGAAGGGGATGCGGTTTCACTGTGTGTTACATGCATGTTTCGGCATTTGCGCAGTTTACATGCAGACTGCATGTCAATGTACATTGTGACTGTGGGGAGATGCCTATTTGATGCGGGACGGTGCTCCTTTGTTCTACGTCACGGATGTGGGGTTGTGCTCGTACATTGTCATCTCACCGTTTTTTAACTCTGCTTTTATTGTGCATTTACCCGCATGACGCGTGGGTATTGCAGGCCTCTCACTGGTTATCGCTGATTTTTTTATCACGATTGGCCTCATCGCTACTATTTTCGCGTTCGTGTTTCGCGTTTTTTCTGCTTCGCGTTAGTTTTAACACGTTCATTTGACGCGTTATCTTGTGTCTATCGCATGGTGCCGCCGTGTTGTGAATACCACGTTGACACAGAGTTGTTTTCCCGCGATGGACTGCGATGTGAAGGGTTGCATTAAGCTACACTTGCAGTAGTTATCACACGTTCTTGTGAATATGCCCCATAGTGTGAGAGCTTGCTTGCCTCCCACTTATTCCTGACTATGAGCTCAAGAGTATTAGCTAGTTCCTCTTTTTTCTTCCAAATCTTTTCTTCTATTTCTTCTATTTCCTGAGGTTGATTAGTTGGTTCTAATATTCCCGCCAGATACTGTAGGTCAGTTTCTATCTGCATAAGGGCTTCCTTCTTGGTTCTATGTTTCTGGGCCGCTAAACAAATCAGATTCCCCCTTAGGACAGCCTTATATGCGTCCCAGGTGGTCTGAATAGAGGTTCCCGTTTGGTTTATTGCAAAATATTCTTTAGTCTCTGATCTCAGTTTCTCCTTAATACCGTGGTCTAGCAGTAGAGTTCTAGCTAGAGTCCATCTTGGGGGAGATGTTGGTTTGCCTGCTGATAATTCCAGTCGGACCGCCGCATGATCAGACAGATATGACAGCAGATGTTCCATTTTCCGACATTGTTTCTCAGCATTTTATCTATTAAGAAACAATCTATTCTAGAAGAATGGCCTTACTCTTTGTTTCTAAAAGTGAATTTATGTTTTTTGACCCCTTTAGTTTTCCAGGTATCCTCTAGGTCAAGGTCTTCCACGTAGCGCTTCTGCCATTCTCTCATCTTCGGCAGATTGGATACTTTCCCTTTGGGTAACCTATCTTCGTTTGGGTTCATTATCAAGTTGAAATCCCCACCTAAGATTATCGGAGCTGAGGAATCTAGGAGATGACTATAAAGGGATTGCAGAGGTGTGGGATCATCCGTGTTTGGACTGTAGTATCCTGCCAGAACATATGTTCTACCTGATGCTCTGACTTTAGCCGTGACCCATCTCCCCTTAGTATCGGACCTTGTTTCTACCAGTGTTACTTTGGCAGACTTCTTAAACAATATTGCTACCCCCTTGACATTACAGTTTTGATTGTTGCAGACATATATATCGATCCATTTTTGTTTTTTCACTATCTCTCCCCATTCTTCCTCCCGTAAATGGGTTTCTTGTAAAATTATAATTTCACTGTTTGCTGCTCTTAAATATTCAAAAAATGTGTGTCTTCTGCTCCTGACTCTAAGGCCATTTACGTTCCACGTTAGTATGTTAATTACCATCTATATTACTCCAGATGCTTGCTTAAGCCCCTATGTCTTCCTGTTTACATATGTTGGACAAGTTATTTTTTTATTTTTTTCCCTCTTGCTCCCACACCCAGTGCAAATATGTATATCTGTTTTACTTGTATGTCCCCCTTAATCCCCCTCTATCCCTGGAGAACCCTCCCATCTTCTTTTGTTTGAAAGTCTTTTCGCCCCTTTCGAGATTCCTGCTCTCCATACGTGTTGTGCTTTCCTCTTCTGTCTTCCATCTTTCCTTTTTTCATTCTCTTGTTTGGGCCTTGATCCGGTCAATAAGTGCTCCCACCTCCTTAGGGTCCCTTATGTTGTGCATTTGATTCCTCCACATTACTCTCAGGGGTATATTCACAAGAACGTGTGCTAAACATCTCAAAAAAATGTTAACGCAACTTTACACATCGCAGTTTATCGCGGGAAATTAACCCCGTGTCAACGTGGAATTCACAACACAGCGGTACCATGCGATAGTATGCCGAAAACACGGCCAATGTCCACGATACAACGACCGCGACGGAGATAAAAACACAAACCCCAACGTGTAAAAAGACGCGATGTGCCCAAACGCGATAAGAAAACAGTGACAACCAGCGAGAGGCCAGCAATACCCACGCGTAATGCGGGAAAAGCACAAGAACAGCATACGGAAAATGCCACTAAAAAGGATATCAACTGCGGAGTACCACAGATGCACCCTGACCGACTACAGAGGACAACATGAACCCCACAATCCCCACGGAGGAGCACCCAGGAATCCAGAGCTCGTGGAAGGGCAATGAGAAGAGGAAGAGGAAGACGGGGTACAGTCGCCAGGAAAACACGATTATCGCCACGGATGAGAAAGAACACCACCGCCAACTGTACCTCACCTCCAACGTGTCATTGGCAACAAAGAGACAAAGATGGCACACCATCTCGGACCATGTGAAGGCCGTCGCAGCGCAGAGGAGGACAATGGAAGAGGACAAGAGGCGCTGGACTGATGTGAATGGCAAAACCAAGCAGAAACTCGCTGCCAACACGAAAGCAGCAACGCACCTCGGAGGGGGGCCAGCAGAACACCAGGAGCTGAATGACATGGAGAAGATGGTGGACACAGTCATCAGTCGGGAGACGGTGACAGGAGTTAGGGATCTGGACCCTGCCCAACATGACCCGCCACTACATCAACATGGTGTGTACCGACCAGGGAGTGGGGGGACGGGGGAGATGGGCACAATGGCACACATGCACAATCAAGCAGAGCACACTGCACACCCACAATGACTCTGGATCATGTCCCTGATCCCACGGGAACACTTCAGCACACACACAAACACCAAGTAGTCCCACATACACCATGTGCCCAAAGGGGCACCCACCCAACACATCAACATTCACACAACCAACACATGCCCACGTGCGAAACACAGCAAACATGCATATACGTCAGCCACACTGACAATGCAAGAGACACCACATGACGAGTAGCTTGGCTGCAGTCCAATCATCATGGCAATGTACACGGCACGACACTGAGGTGACTGAGTGCGGACCACAACCGAAAAGGAGCAGGTCACACTCGGACACAACCACCTGCACAAACAACCCCTGACGTCAACGACACATCTGCGGACAAACCATGCCCAAGAGTCACAACTCGACAAAGAGCACAAGTTACCCAAGTCTGCAACATCTCAGCACTGTGGAAGCACAGAACTGAAAGGCACACCGCATGAAAGGGATTAGTGTCAGCCAAATCAGAGCCGCAGGAGCGACTCACCCACCGTGCAGCATACGCACATAAAAATAAGTGCACCTTGACATTGACAACATCCTGGTACAAACAGCAACACCTCCACAACAGAACACAGGACACAACTGGTGCCGCATATGTGCACAACATGGCCAATCACATCTGGCACAGCAGGAAACTGTGACATGACAATGTACAAGTACAACCTGTAACCTGCAAATATTTTTTATTCACCCATGCTGTGGTTGTGGACATTTTGTACTGTCCCATGATTGCCAGGGACGGCCACAATGTGACGTGCTCATGAGAAGAAATTGGCAATGATGGTGTTCCTATGGGCCATTCCTGCTGCAGCTGCAGTGGGATGTGGGCCACCTGCCCCATCGTCCCATTCATCGTCCGGTACTTCTGGAAGTAGGATCCATGGGGCATTGATGCGTACACAGATGTTGTGCAACACACAACATGCAAAGATCATCTTGCAGACGATGTCTGGGCTTTACAGGAGCTTCTACCTGTGCCGTCCAGGCACCTGAAACATGACTTCAACATGCCAAATGTGCGTTCTATGATGCCCCTGGTGCTTATGTGGGCCGCATTGTACTGCCTCTGGGCGGGTGTGTTCGGGTATCGGAGGGGTGTCATCATCCAAGGGCAGAGTGCATATCCTTGATCACCTGGGACAGTGCAGAGAGAAAAGAGTCAATACTTGGTTCGGCATGATGTGACGCAGGCCCACTAGTCCAGTGACGCCTGTGCTGGCTGTGTGTGGGGTGAATGTAAGCCAGCCCTCAGGGAGTAGCTGGTGCTGGCAACAACTCCAACAGTCATCAGGCACTCAGAAATGCAATGTCAGAACAACAAGGGAGCATGACTTGAGTCGCACAGGGTTAGTGGCCCCAGATGCACAGCGGCCGACACGGGCCTACCGCCACGGGACGCTGACATGCGGGAGACTGGGGTAGGGTCATGAGGGCAGAGCAGGGTCTCGTATGTATCAGAGGTGGTTTCCGTGGAGTGTCTCGGGGGAGAATGGGAGGTGTACCCCCAGGGCATGATACAGAGGGCACATGCCAGCTGTGTCCGGCAACATGGCGGATATGAATGCCACAGACTCATGCCTGTTGCTGATGACAACCCCCAGGCCACAGGCTCAGACACCAACAATGTTCGGCCGGAGGCTGACGGTCACTCACAGCACACAGGGTCAGTGGCACCAGGTCAGTCCTTGCTACTGGTTGACCTCCTCCGTAACGGTGATCCGTGTTTCCACCAGACTCTGACGCATCTTCCTCTCACTCCTCACCCTGCGTACACTGGCATGGACTCTGCCATTGATTAATGATGACTCAGTTCAAGATGTGGGACATACTGGACTGGAGTGTAGCCCGGCTGCAGCGGTGGAGTATGTCAACGAATGGGGACTCCTGGGGGCCTGTGTCACGGAGGACAGCGATGGCCTGAGGAGGCTGCCAAGGTCGCGGGCATGGGTCTTGGAGCTAGCACCAGCACGTGGTGGGCCCTCTTTGACACATGACGGTGTCGGCAGGTGAGCAGTGCGGCCTTGGAGCGCTGGGCAGGCCTGGTCTGGGTATCAGCGTCCTGGGGTGCAGCAGGCGCACAGGCTGGCAGGTCCCGCTGCTCATGGCATCGGCCTCGTGGCAGACTGAGAGGCGCCGCCCTGACAGTGACGTTGGGCTTTCCGGGAGTGAACCACGCTATGCGCCACAGGGTTTTTGTCCACACCCCTGCGCAGACCTGGCATAATCTGGGCCAATCCACTACGCTCACGCACACAGGGGGGGACGCAGCGAGCGACATCTCAGTGATCTGACCCACGGCCTGGGGTGACATGGTTGCGTCCACTGTTCACTACTCTCCAGTCACCAGCAGTTGATGTCTGCATGGACATATCTGTGGTTTGCATACCCAGGTCTGTCCAGCACATTCACACCTCACTTGTCGTTGTGTACATTCCCATTCATGGGTCACTTGCATTCTTCGCACATGCCTGCTTTCTGCAGCTCCACACGTTCAGCTGTTGTGTGGCTGTGGTGCCATGATATAGCTGGATTGTGTACAGGGGAAGCCCAGGATCCCCATAGAGTTGTGTTGTCATGTCTGGTAGGTGGGCATGTTGATTGACATGTTGTATGTGGTTTGGTCACGTGTGCATTCCCACAGTTGTGCGTTGTGTGATGGTGGCTTTGAGGTGTGTGGTGTGTAGATTTGGTACTTACCAATGAGCAGTCGAGTTCCATAGGTGCCATCCTGAAAGCGCTGGTTGATGATGGACTGTCGGAAGATGTAGGAATCGTGCACATTGCCTGGGTAGTTTGCGACGACATTGGTAAACATTCCCCGGTGGTCCACTATTGCCTGCACATTGATGGAATGCGTGTGCTTTCTGTTGCGGTAGTGGTGTGCAGTATCCGCAGGGGGCACAAGTGGGACATGTGTGCAGTCAATGGCCCCCAACACGTGTGGGAAGCTAGCAATGGTGTAGAAGCCTTGCTTGGTCTCCAGCTGTTTCTGCGCAGTGTGGGGGAAGTGAAGGTACTGGGGTATGAAGCTGATGATGGCATCCAGGACAGGTGTGATGAACTTTGATAGGGCTGGCTGTGAGACTCCTCCGACTCTGACAGTTGTTGCTTGGAAGGTACCAGAGGCCAACAGGTGCAGCACAGCCAGCAGCTTGGTCTCGCGGAGGGATGTTGGTTCTCCGCTGTGTTGGTACTGTCAACCTGTGGGCGATGTGGGTCATGATGCGGATGATGGTTGTCCTTTGAGCATGTTTTCAACATCGTGAAGGAACTCTCCAACCCCAGCTCCAACACCAACGACATCCCGCCGTCGCAACCCCTGTGCGATTCCCTCGCCACCTTCTTCCACCGCAAGATCGCCGACATCCACGACAGCTTCAACACCCAGACAGCCCCAACTAAGATCGATGTACCAGACCCGCCGCACACCATCGACCACGACCCCCTGCCAGCCTGGGCCAGCGTGAACATCGAGGACACCATCAAGACCATGAGCACAATACACTCCGGCTCCCCGTCAGACCCTTTCCCGCACCACATCTTCAACAAAGCCAGCAGCTCCTTCGCATCCCACCTGTGCAACATCATCAATCTCTCCTTCGAGACCGCGACCTTCCCAGAGAGCTGGAAACACGCAGAGATCAACGCCCTACTCAAAAAACGCAAGGCGGACCCGAGAGACCTCAAGAACTTCCGGCCCATCTCCCTGCTTCCGTTCCCAGCCAAGGTCATCGAGAAGATCGTCAACAGACAGCTAACCCGATACCTCAAAGAAAACAGCATCCTGGACCCATCCCAATCGGGGTTCCGCAGCAACCACAGCACTGAGACTGCCCTCATCGCCGCCACCGACGACATCAGGATCCTGCTGGACAACGGTGAGACCGCAGCCCTCATCCTGCTGGACCTCTCCACCGCCTTCGACACTGTCTGCCACCGCACTCTACGCACACGTCTCCACGACGCAGGGATCCAAGACAAGGCCCTGGAATGGGCCACCTCCTTCCTCGCCGGCAGAACCCAGAGAGTCCGCCTCCCACCATTCCGATCCGAAGCCTCCGAGATCATCTGCGGCGTTCCCCTAGGGATCGTTCCTCAGCCCAACACTGTTCAACATCTACATGGCCCCGCTCGCACGCATCGCCAGACAGCACGACCTCAACATAATCTCCTACACTGACGACACTCAACTGATCCTCTCCCTCACCAAGGACCCCTCGCCGCCAAATCCAACCTCCATGAAGGAATGAAGGCCGTCGCCGATTGGATGAAGATCAGCCGACTAAAACTGAACACGGAGAAGACAGAGGTCCTCATCCTCGGCTCCAACCCCTCAGCCTGGGACGACTCCTGGTGGCCAACGACGCTGGGAGCAGCCCCGACACCCACCGACCACGCACACAACCTGGGAGTCATCCTCGACTCAACGCTCTCCATGGCCAAGCAAGTCAACGCAGTCTCATCCTCCTGCTTCAACACCCTCCGCATGCTTCGCAAGATCTACAGGTGGATCCCGACAGACACAAGAAGAACAGTCACCCAGGCCCTCGTCAGTAGCAGACTTGACTATGGGAACGCCCTCTACGCGGGAGCCCCGGCCAAGCTTATCAAGCGACTGCAACGCATACAAAACGCCTCCGCACACCTGATCCTCGATGTACCACGCCACAGCCACATCACCCCCCACCTGAGGAACCTGCACTGGCTCCCCGTCGACAGGAGAATCTCCTTCAAACTCCTCATCCACGCACACAAGGCACTCCACAAGACTGGCCCAGCCTACCTCAACAGACGACTCCTCTTCTACGTCCCCAACCGCCAACTCCGCTCCGCCGACCTCTCCCTCGCCACCGTCCCACGCATTCGAAGAACTACCACCGGCGGCAGATCCTTCTCCCACCTCGCCGCCAAGACCTGGAACACCCTTCCACTAAGCCTACGACAGACCCAAGACCTGCTGACCTTCAGGAGGCTACTCAAGACCTGGTTGTTCGACCAGTAGCAGCACCCCCCCTTTTTTCTCCCCAGCGCCTTGAGACCCTCGCGGGTAAGTAGTGCGCTTTACAAATTCTGTGATTGATTGATTGATTGTAGTGGGCAATGACTTCCTCGGGCTTTAGGTCTGTGAGACTGGTGCGTTTTCGGTAGGTCCGCTGTCTTACTCTGCGCTGCCTCTGTGGTGGTCTGGGGGGGATGCGGGTCCGGGTCCTGGGGGTGGTGGCGGTCCTGGGGGTGGTGGCGGTGGGTGTTGTGGCCCTGTTGGGGCTCCGAGCTGCATGATGAGTAGCTCCATAGCGTCGGTTGTTCTTCGGGTGTGGCTGTGTGCGGGACTCCGTTGCCTGCTGCAGGTAGTCGTCCTGCTTTACACCAGCAAGAGGCAGGTGTTAAATACCTGCTGCTACCGCGGCTTATCGTGTGGTTTTGACTCGCATCGCAGATCTGGCAGTTTGTTGTGAAAGTGGTGTTGTGGTTTTTTCGTGAGTTTTTGCACGGGAACGCCTACTCTGCATCTCATTAGGGTTAGTTGGTGGTGTCCACTGTGGAGATAAATTTTGGGGCAGTTATCACGGGAATACTGGCGATGTCTGCAGTTTGCACCCGCTTGTGAATGGGGCGTTAAATGTATCTCCACTTTTGATGCGTTAAGGTGGCGATAAATCGGCGATACATCCTTGTGAATATGCCCCTCAGTGTTGCTGGGAAGAGCATCTGTGCTGATGCCCCCAAGTACCTTAGCTCCTGTATTCGTTGCCCTAACTCCCACTGTCGGTCCTGCATGGCTTTGGAGATATCTGATTGAATTCTAAAGGTCCAATCACCTTTGGTGTAAGAGCCAGTTTTGAGGGCTTCATTTAATATTTTCTCCTTCAGGACGTAGGTTTTGAAGTTAATTAATATTTTCCTTGGGTTTTTTCTAAGTGTTCCTTTCCTGAAGGGGTCTCGGTGAACCCTCTGAATATCCTCGGCCAGAAGTGTTGACTCAATTCCGGGGACGAATTCCTTCAATAAGTTTATGATAAAACACCTGATGTTTTCTCCATCAACCCCTTCTGGTACATTCAGGACCCTCAGGTTATTTCTTCATGCTTGGTTTTCCATTGCTTTGATTTTTTCTCTGAGGTCCTTCTCGCTGGATTTCAGTATTTTTATCTCCTCCTGGTTTGCTTCCACCTCTCTGCCCATCTCTTCCAAGTAGGCTTCTGCCTTTGCCACCCACTCCATTAAGGTGTTAATCTAGGCCTCGATGACTTCACAAGTCCCTTGTATTTTTTCTTGGTTATTTTTGAATATGGTAAAGCTGGTTCTCATCTCCGTTTTTAGGGTCTTGATCATCTTCTCCACGCCTGTATACCCACTTGGTTCCTGAGGTCGCCATCCCTCATCTTGTCCCTCAGGTTCAACTTGCTCCTGGTGATCAAAATGTTGGAGTTGAGGCTCTTCTTGCCTGGCGGGCTCCTCTGAGCTTAGCGGTTGGTATCTATTGCTGCATGATATTTTCTCCCTTACTGGGGTTTCTCTGGCTGAGTCTGCACCCTCTTTTCTCTCCATCTGGGTTCCTGCAGGGAGCTCTGTCAGCATGGGGTGGGTCTGTTTAGCTTGCACTTTGAAAAAGGAGCATAGAGAGGGGGTGATCTTGATTTTAGTGCCTACCGGTCTGGCTTTTCCCAGGGTGGTAGTGGGGTCCTCCGGTTGATCTGAGATCCCTTGTTTAGCCTTTGATCTGTTTGTTTTTTTGGTAGTGGATATAAGAACTGGGCTTTTCCTTGATACCCCAGTCGTGGTATCTGCAACTAAGCCCCTATTTCTTAGGCAGTAGCTTATTCCTAATTTCTGACACTGGGTGAGGCTTTGATCTTTTCCCTGGTTTTTAATATTGAAGTATTGTCTCCCCCTCTTTTTCTCTGTGGTTATGCTAATATTAGTTTCCAGCTCCTTTATGTCTTCCTTCCCCCACCTCTCTCACTTACCCCACTCATGCATCTCTGTGCGGCTTGCTCCTCGACTTGCGGGCCGTGCAATTGCTGAGTCGCTGCTCCGCTGCACTGGGGGCTTCTCAACCTGCCCCAGAAGGAGATTCGAGCAGCAGCCCTCCTCCTGACATGCAGGACTGAAGCTGCATCTGCCCAGAGAGTGCTTCCCGGGCCGATTCGAGTCAACGTTCTCTCCTGCTGTACTCCGCCTAGCTTCGCCACTGCCCGCAGGACCTGCCCAGGATCAGGCACCATGCTGCATCATTTTGCCGAGGTAAGAGGGATGATATCCTGAGGTTACGGTCCGTGTGGTTGAATTGTGGTATATTACGCCTGGAGAGCTCAGGAACTCCCTGCCGGTCTGTTCAGACGGCCGCCGTGTTCTCCCCTCATCGACCCAACTGTGTTGCATTTGCTGTACAGATTGACTCCAAGTCTTATTCTAACAGTTTTTGTTTGGATTAGGATTCTATCTCTGCATTTTAAAAAATATGGCAGAATTGAGAAAACATGTGAAAAGTCAATGCCCCTTCCATCTGCCAGGCATGTGTCAGTTATCACTACTATAGCACGCAAGAAGAGAGACATGAAAAAGAGATGAAAAGGCCCACTGATTTTGCAAAGAAATCCCAGATCATCCAGGATGATCTTTCCACTCCTATGTATGTGGGCCATTAAGAACCTCTAGTTATGCTTCCCCTCTCTTATTCACCTATATTTTTTGTGGAGCAGACATACCCTGGAAAGGCAGCATTACCATGCCATGAGCTCACAAATATTAATGTTAAAGATCATACAGAGAGACGTTTTTGCAGAGGGGAAGGTTATTGAGAATCTTCGTTCAACACTCGATGCCACAACTCATGCTCTAAATGGCATATGGAAAAGATAGATTTCCAAATGGACACTGGCAAACTGTGTCATTTCAATTGGTGATAGATTCAAGAAGTTATCTTATAAGGTCTTCTATTCCAAAGGGGACACCGTTTGAGAAGTATTGAGTTGCAGTCCTATTCTAGATAATTTGAGCAATTTTCCAGAACTGTTGGGCACACCTATAAACAACATAAAGAAGACTAGATGGGTTCAAACCTGATGCACCACCAATTGCTAGTCACTGCTCAGATACATAATGAATCTGTGTTGACCATCAGGAAAAACAATGGCACTCCACAAACAAATGCTAGAAGGAGTTATCTACCATAAGAGCCCATAATATTAAGGTTGGCTTAGTGGCTAATGCCGTACCATATAGCGACGTAGCATGATGCAATCATCACCTTTCTAAAGAAAGCACTATCTAAGATGAATAGAAAGAAACTTAAAAGGCCACTTGAAGAGGAGAAGAAAACGTACTATAAAAACATGTTAAAGTATCAGGGTCCTGTTCAGCATATAGGTGTATATATTTTTTCATGAACGATAAGGTAAATGTTTTGTCACGTATAATGACAAATCTATAAGAGAAGGTATGGACAGCCAAGGTTAGCTCATGCCAATGAGAGTAGAGGTTAAAACAGTGGATAACATGTTGGGGAGTAAAATATGGAAACCCCTATTAATTCAAATTACGCTGAGGTTGTGAAGAGAGAGTGGCCACAGAGAAAATCAAATGGAAGCCCTTGAGTAATGCCCCCATAACTCATAATCCACAGAATATAACCAGGCAAACAGACATTTTTGTTATTGAGTATGTGGAGGACAACCCTGGGAGGGGTCAGTAATGTAAAACCAAATGCCCGACTAGCTCACATCTGTTCAGATGCCTGTTTTACCAGAATAACAGGTAAAGGAAATCCACATAGAGGAGTGTATCATTAACAAACCATCACTTAAAGCCCAAGAAGCATATTACCCATGGGAGGACATGGAGCAATCCAACTAAGAGGCACAAGGAAAGCAATCTAAGTACTCGCCCCTCCAAATGCTGGTTATGCACAGAGTTTGATACTGAACACAACTTACATATCCAGTGGTAATCATGTTAAACTCATTCAGAGTAGGATGAATATACTTTCAAATATGATTTGAGGACCTGAAGTATGTTAAGTTTGCTAATATTGCATTAGTAACTTTCAGAAATGATTTGCATGAACTAACATTAGTCACTTTGACAGTGAAGACTAAGTGGATTTAATTTAAGGCCACCAAGAAGTCTGCAAGGCATTGCAAATTGACAAAAGAGACTGCTCAGGGCCCTTTTTAAGACCCTTGAATTCTCCGACTTGGAGAAATGAAAATGCATGGTATACTGAGTTAGGGAGAGTGAGTAATTGGAGGTGTCTTAGGCCATAGGCATGAAATAATTGGTTCTGGCTGGTAGGCACCCTGGGGAATGACAGCCAAACACAAGCAGGAAAAGAATTGGAAAAAGGCAAACTTCATGTGGTTAAAATGTATGTTATGGAACACAGCTGGTCTACACATAATTTTTAAATCTTCAGATGCACTAATTTATTTGTACTCTTTTGATCTTTCTGGCTTTAGGAAAGAAAGCTGGTGTGATAAAGACTTTAATAAGCCCGAGAATCAGTCTTTTTCTCTTGCCACAAGGGAGTCCACATTTTATATTTACTGTCTTTCATGCAAGTGACCACTGCATGCCACTGGAGACTAGTTATCCTGGCTGATGAGGGGTGAAACCCTGAAACCGGTCAAAGGATGCTTGTTTCCAGTCCAGGGAGGACCTGGCCTGGCAGTTCGGGCTGGACTGTTCCCATTGGGCGCAGGGTCAAGACTGATTTGCATATGGCTGGGTTCAAACTGGGATGGCATGGGGAGCAAAAAATGATGGATTTAGGCCCAGATCTCTGTACTGGGGTGAATGCATGACATTGTTCTGCATTCTGTCCATCAATTGGTCTTTTTGCACTGAATGATATGTGGCACAGTACCAGAGTTAATAGTCACCTGCCGATTATGTCACTTACATAGCTCACCCTAAATCTGGCTGTTCGGTATCATGCAGAGATGTGTCACAAAGCAAATCTGCTCTGTCTACCTCAGGCCTTGAACTGGAGGGGCAATACAATAAGTAGAAACCAGCACAGGAGTTAAATATACAAAATGTCTATTTTAGGATAAACAACACAAGTTAAATATAGGTATATCATAACACTTTGCTTGTGTCTGTTTCTGTTTGGTTTTAGAGTTTGAGAAGAAGTCATATCACATAATTTCAATAATTATGGCATTTCACTAAAATCTAAGGTTTTTTACTGGCTGTCTCCAGATATGCCCTCCTGTGTATACATTTGCAAGAGGATGATGAAATATGAGGGTCAACTGTCAATGTAAAATATGTGTTGCACACGAAGGTTGATTAGTCGCTGCTCTTTGTGGTGTTTTGTGTGCCTCGTTCAGCGTCATATAAGCCCTTGCACAAATCCTTAATATATCTGGCCCCAAGTTTAGAAGAGGAAAGGGAGGCTGGAAATTCCAGTGTCCACTACACTTGACTGTTGAACAACTAAGTTAAAAAGTACTGATTCTATATGAACATATAAATCCGCTTGTACTGTCTGGATACTATGTGTTACTGGATAGTGATATGTGACTGCTGTTTCATGCTCCTTCTAATGGTTGGAGGGGAATGGGGGACGGGGACAGTTTGGAAGTTCGACTTTTGTATTCCTAACAACTAAACAAAAGAAATATACATTTTAAAAAGTACTGATCCTTTATTAAAAGTCAAGTTAACATCTGCAGATGAGAACCTGGATTCCATTGAATAGATAAATCTGAATATCTAGATAACGGAAGAGGTGCTATTATGCATTTCCTTCAAAAATATGTTTCTGCTGGAGCACTTAATAACTATAGATCAATCTCACTTTTAGACACTCAGGCAAATGGCATGCTCAAAGTTCAGAATGCTCCATGGTAGATAACATACTAGCTTTAACCAATCATGTTCATGATCAAGTGATAGAAAGGTAGAGCAGACTTTATGTCTGCTGAACTGCCTAGTAGTAAATGTGAATAAAACTAATAAGGTAGTAGTATGAATAAAGGGGATGCCTTTAGAAACCTAGGGCCTATTCACAAACTAAATTTTGTAGTACATTTTGCAGTACTACAATATGTACTACAAAATGATATTTTCAAACCTATATGCAGAGTTTATTCCTCCGTCTCTCCTAACTTTTTCAGTGAAGAAATATCCGCCCCAAGTGTGGAATATCTGTATGGACCTAAGTATAAGTTTTATCAGTAAATGTGGCAGGGACAGAGGGGAGTGGCTGGAAAATGTACATATGTATGAATGAATGTTTACATATGGCTGTATGTAGATGGAATTTCTATAGTGCAAACCTAGTGAAAAGGTAGTGGAGCACTCTACATGGTCAAAGACAAGCCTTAAGTTGGCATGGTAAAGGAGAGGAAGTTGAGTTGTGCATTGTGGGGTAGTATTCTTTAAAGAGGAGAGTCTTCGACTCTTTACTAATTTGGAGCAGTATTGTGACTGTCCTGATGGATACTGGGATGTTGTTCTAGTTCCTGAGTGCATAGATGGAAAAAGACCGTTGTCCTGTTTTTTTTGTTTTTTATACTTCTGAAAATGGGAAATACTTATGACTAAAGGGGAGGGGAATAGGGAGGAGTAAGGAGGGACTTTGGAAGGGAGGTTACCCACCTGCAAAAGAGTATGCTCATTCCCATTCACAAACTGCACTTCTAATTGTACTTCAGCCAAAAAGGAGCAAAAACAGTACTAGAGGACCCCAGCTCAGAGCGGGAGTAAGTTCAGCACCACACATTGCCAACTGCTAGTACTGCAACCTACTCCCATAGAAATCAAAGGAGTTAGGGACTTAAAATAAAACCCTATAAAGAATAATGATAAATTAAACTACATTAATTTAACTAGTCAAAAATTTAAATAAATATAATTTATTGTTAAAAAATATAAATATAGTACATATTGTTTTATTTATTAGAACATAGTTTAATAACCTTTTTTGCATTTAAAAATGTATGTAACAATATATTTTAATAAATATAAGTGAATACATTTTAACTAATTCTATACATCACTTTCAATAAGTATTAATGAATATCCAAAAATATTTATTTAACTTTAGATGAAAATATCTTTTTAATTTAACCTTGAGAAAAACATTTTCAAAGTAATTCCATTTATTTAAATAATTTTAATTTTAAGTTAAAATATAGAAAATAGTGCTGTAGCATTTTGTGTTAGTTTTACAATTAAAATAAATATAAAAAATAATTTACATTAATATTTTACAGCAAAAAATATTTTAACAAACTTTTCCAATTTGAATTAAATGTTTTGCTTTTCCCTATACTCACGTATTTGCGGTGGAGAGCTGGGCATGGCAAAGTACATGGAAAAGTTCTTTATACTTGACCACAACAGAGAAGTCCACCCCAGTGGCAGAAACCTCCACATGGCAAAATATAAGGAAAAGCAAAAAAAGTTTTTTCAACTTAGAAAACGTTTGTTAGAATATTTGTTATGTACAATATTGATGTAAATTATTTTTGTATATGAATTTTAATTGTAGAACTGAAGAAAAAACGTGACAGCATTATTAACTACTTTTGAAATAAAAATTAAATTCTTAAAATTATATCAAATTACATTAAATATTTTTCAAGAATAATCTAAAAAATAAATTTCTACCTGAAGTAAAATATTTAATTTTGCATTATGCATTTACTCTACATATAACATTTCCAGTTCACATTTATCACCACAGTCAAAACAAAAAGCCCTTGCAATATGATTTAAAGAAGAGAAACATAACTGCTTTAGATTTCAGTCGTAAAAAAATTCATTTAATAATCTAACATCAGACTAAGAAGATAATGTTGCAATAAAAGTCACATGCTATTGCTTTTCAAAATCAGACTTGAATGTGTTTTTGAGCTAATCACAAAGTAGTCAATTTAGTAATGTAAACATTATCTCTCAACGCCACCTGCCAAATGTCTCACGTCATTTCTAATATAAGTATAGGGGTTCTCAGTTTAGTAGTCATTCAATCTCTTTACTACATGCTGCACACCCATTGTGACTCCAAAAACAAAATCAGACCTAATCTCTGATTTTTCTTGGAAGCACACGCACTCTTAACCAAACACAATATCACTAACATCGTCTTTGTTGAAGTTATGATTTTCATTAATGTTAAATCGCTCACCTCATCCTGTCTCCAAAGCCACCAGGCGTGTATACAACACTCTCTTATTATTAGAAATAAATGCACTCACCCGATCCATATAAACAAGCATTTGCAATGCAATAGGACTCGCATTTACGCGAGACCTATTGCATTGCATCACAGACAACAGGAGTGGGGAAGCACGGAAAACTGGAGTGCGTCGGGGGGAGGGGGAGAAGGGGGTGAGAAGGCATGGACAAAGTAGTGCTCACAGTCGAAATAAATAACACGTACCGTACTGTGTAACACTCGAAGTAAAGGGGCCAGTAGCCATGTGAGGGTACACATGACGACAAATGACGACATGGCCATAATAAGGAGGGACAAACAAGCCTCATAATCAATCTGACGGCAGCATTTACGAAAGACAATGTCACGAGCCAATTAAAAACATGGGCGGAGAGTGGGCGGAGCTTCCACTGAGCTTCCACTCCATACTCCATTACTGCATGCCTCACAAAGCGATCAGCACATGCGCGCTGCCGCTATAGGCTCAACCTAAAAATGACTAACATCTGCTTGTCGGTTGCCGTTTTTTTTTCCACAAGAGTGTGGAATTGTGTCCTCAACAATAAAATATATGGGAGGCGTGGCTAGAAGAGCCGACATGGTGGACACTCTGTGAAGGAGCTCCTCATCGACACCGTCTTAAATCCTATCTCTTCCCTGTTTGCCACCAGCTGCAACCCCTCGAGGGTGAGCCAAGGAATGGGATGCCACAGGACACAGGTGCCCAGACACCGAGAGCAGCCACTGGTGAGCCACGAGCCGGGTGGGCCGCAGTGTGATGGGAGGCACTGCCCTGGACCCGTGCCACGGGGCTGTGTAGGTTGTTGGCAGATAGCGAGGCCGGGATCGCAGGTTGGGGCCTGCAGATGTGGGTCTCCCTCAGGGCTCCGGAGCCGTCGGGCCCTGCGCCCATAGTGGGCCATCTGCTGACAGTGTGTGGATACCAAGAGGGGAAAAGTGCAATCTTCCAGTGCCTGTAACCAGGCGAGGGAACCACTCAAACTAAGTCCCATCAAAGCAGTGACGGATCCTTTACGTGCTTTCCGAACCCCGGTTATTGAAGACAGCTCACTGTTCAGAATACTTGGGAAGGATGACTCACGTGAATCAACATGGCCAAGTATAAAGAGCCCAAACCCCAGAGACAAGGTAAATTGGATTGATATACAAAAGTGGTGACTCCTGTAATGGAGGCGGAGCAGACTACCTCAGCCCTGCCAGATAATGCTGCCCTACTAATGGCAACCCAGGCTTCGCAGGAAGCCATTGAGGGATGTATCGGAGAGGTCCGATCAGAAGTGAATCTCCTACGTCATGATCTGCAGAACAGGTCAGAGAGGGTTACCACAGCAGAGACGAGGATCTCCGAGGTCGAGGACACAACACATGTTATAAGAAATTGTTATATTGCCGGGTTAGGCCCATGTAGCGAAGCAGCTTATTTCTTACATTGTCCTCACAAATAACATTTCCAAGCTGTGACCTTCTGCATACATTTGCACGCACAACAATGTTGGACTAGTTCTCTGAAACTAAACGTGTTTTATATCTGGCTTCGCACATTATCACAACTCCCTGAACATCCTGTACAAGGGCTCGTTCCTTACTACGTGAAAATGTCATTACTATCTTCATCCATGAGGCGACAGAGCTATCTACATATCTGCAACATCACTAATCTATGCGCATATCGCAAGGCTTCTTTCTAATATAAAAGACATGAATCCCGATAGGTCAGTAGAGGAGGTACTTCCGCTGACACCGAGGGCTTTTGCATGCTGAGAAATCACCACACAGCAGTCTGACGTCTCGTGAGGGGTGTCCAGTTCATGACCAAGACAGGGTCCTTCACCCTATCCCATCAGGTAATGGGGTTCGATTGTCCCTTGGGGGGATTCTTGGCTCTACACCTACAAACACTCTAGATACACTTAGAGTAGGGTTCGCATAGTAGGAGTGCGCTAGATTTCAGCTGTGTTTATATGCCTGCTTATATACAATTGTTTAGCACCATGGTAGAACTATATCTACTATTTATGCTTTTGGTGCTTGTAATCACGGTTATCTGCTTCTGTCTACTAATCATTGCAGCACACGCATGTTATGCAAGAATAATGTAGGTTCAAAAAATAATTTTGAAAATGTCCCACTGTATATTCTCTGTATATTTCTCTGAGAATAAGTAAGCACAACTGACTGAGCGAAGGTTCTGTACTGTTTTTACGATTCCTGAGGAATCAGGGTTGTCATGTTCAGTGGTTGCCAGAAACCTTGCGCTCCCTGGTAGGTTAGGGGGGCTTACGGTGGCACTGTGAGCTAGCTGGTCTATAGGCCAACAAAGCAAACACTGGGGGTGAGTGTCTGAAAAGTTTCAGCGCTCCGTCCATCATCTCCTTGTGTTTGCTTTGTTCGGCCCAATTTGGCAGGGTATGCCCAGACGTGGGTCCCGTGCTCACTTTGCCACTGGATTCAAGCTAGCCTGGCTGATGAAGGGTGTTACCCATAAACCGTTCCCCGGATGCTTGTTTCCGGTTCAGGAAAGACCTGGCTTAGCAGTTCAGGCTGGACTGTTCCCATGAGGCACAGGGCCAAGACTGATTTGCATAGAGCTGGATCTGAACTGAGGTGGGGAAGTGAGCTAAAGAATGTTGATGGATTCAACCCAGATCTGTGACTGGGGGTGAGTGTCTAAAAGGTTTCAGCACTCCGTCCGTCATCTCCTTGTGTTTGCTTTGTTCGCCCTAAGTTGGCAGGGTATGCCCAGACGTGGGTCCCTTGCTCACTTTGCCACTGGATTCAAGCTAGCCTGGCTGATGAAGGGTGTTACCCAGAAACCGGTCCCAGGATGCATGTTTCCGGTTCAGGGAAAACCTGGCTTGGCAGTTCGGGCTGGACTGTTCCCATGAGGCACAGGGTCAAGACTGATTTGCATATAGCTGGGTCTGAACTGAGGTGGCGAAGTGAGCTAAAGAATGATGATGGATTCAACCCAGATCTATGACTGGGGGTGAGTGTCTGAAAAGTTTCAGCACTCCGTCCATCATCTCCTTGTGTTTGCTTTGTTCGCCCTAAGTTGGCAGGGTATGCCCAGACATTGGTCCCTTGCTCACTTTGCCACTGGATTCAAGCTAGCCTGGCTGATGAAGGGTGTTACCCAGAAACCGGTCCCAGGATGCTTGTTTCCGGTTCAGGAAAGACCTGGCTTGGCAGTTCGGGCTGGACTGTTCCCATGAGGCACAGGGTCAAGACTGATTTGCATATAGCTGGGTCTGAACTGAGGTGGCGAAGTGAGCTAAAGAATGATGATGGATTAAACCCACATCTGTGACTGGGGGTGAGTGTCTAAAGAGTTTCAGCGCTCCGTCCATCATCTCCTTGTGTTTGCTTTGTTCGCCCTAAGTTGGCAGGGTATGCCCAGACGTGGGTCCCTTGCTCACTTTGCCACTGGATTCAAGCTAGCCTGGCTGATGAAGGGTGTTACCCAGAAACCGGTCCCAGGATGCTTGTTGCCGGTTGAGGAAAGACCTGGCTTGGCAGTTTGGGCTGGACTGTTCCCATGAGGCACAGGGTCAAGACTGATTTGCATATAGCTGGGTCTGAACTGAGGGGGTGAATTGAGCTAAAGGATGATGATGGATTCAACCCAGATCTGTGACTGGGGGTGAGTGTCTGAAAAGTTTCAGCGCTCCGTCCATCATCTCCTTGTGTTTGCTTTGTTCGCCCTAAGTTGGCAGGGTATGCCCAGATGTGGGTCCCTTGCTCACTTTGCCACTGGAATCAAGCTAGCCTGGCTGATGAAGGGTGTTACCCAGAAACCGGTCCCAGGATGCTTGTTTCCGGTTCAGGAAAGACCTGGCTTGGCGGTTTGGGCTGGACTGTTCCCATGAGGCACAGGGTCAAGACTGATTTGCATATAGCTGGGTCTGAACTGAGGTGGCGAAGTGAGCTAAAGAATGATGATGGATTCAACCCGGATCTGTGACTGGGGGTGAGTGTCTGAAAAGTTTCAGCGCTCCGTCCATCATCTCCTTGTGTTTGCTTTGTTCGCCCTAAGTTGGCAGGGTGTGCCCAGACGTGGGTCCCTTGCTCACTTTGCCACTGGATTCAAGCTAGCCTGGCTGATGAAGGCTGTTACCCAGAAACCGGTCCCAGGATGCTTGTTTCCGGTTCAGGAAAGACCTGGCTTGGCAGTTCGGGCTGGACTGTTCCCATGAGGCACAGGGTCAAGACTGATTTGCATATAGCTTGGTCTGAACTGAGGTGGCGAAGTGAGCTAAAGAATGATGATGGATTCAACCCAGATCTGTGACTGGGGGTGAGTGTCTGAAAAGTTTCAGCGCTCCGTCCATCATCTCCTTGTGTTTGCTTTGTTCGCCCTAAGTTGGCAGGGTATGCCCAGACGTGGGTCCCTTGCTCACTTTGCCACTGGATTCAAGCTAGCCTGGCTGATGAAGGGTGGTACCCAGAAACCGGTCCCAGGATGCATGTTTCCGGTTCAGGAAAAACCTGGCTTGGCAGTTCGGGCTGGACTGTTCCCATGAGGCACAGGGTCAAGACTGATTTGCATATAGCTGGGCCTGAACTGAGGTGGCAAAGTGAGCTAAAGAATGATGATGGATTCAACCCAGATCTGTGACTGGGGGTGAGTCTCTGAAAAGTTTCAGCACTCCGTCCATCATCTCCTTGTGTTTGCTTTGTTCGCCCTAAGTTGGCAGGATATGCCCAGACATGGGTCCCTTGCTCACTTTGCCACTGGATTCAAGCTAGCCTGGCTGATGAAGGGTGTTACCCAGAAACTGGTCCCAGGATGCTTGTTTCCGGTTCAGGAAAGACCTGGCTTGGCAGTTCGGGCTGGACTGTTCCCATGAGGCACAGGGTCAAGACTGATTTGCATATAGCTGGGTCTGAACTGAGGTGGCGAAGAGAGCTAAAGAATGATGATGGATTAAACCCACATCTGTGACTGGGGGTGAGTGTCTGAAGAGTTTCAGCGCTCCGTCCATCATCTCCTTGTGTTTGCTTTGTTCGCCCTAAGTCGGCAGGGTATGCCCAGACGTGGGTCCCTTGCTCACTTTGAACCTGGATTCAAGCTAGCCTGGCTAATGAAGGGTGTTACCCAGAAACCGGTCCCAGGATGCTTGTTTCGGGTTCAGGAAAGACCTGGCTTGGCAGTTCGGGCTGGACTGTTCCCATGAGGCACAGGGTCAAGACTGATTTGCATTTAGCTGGGTCTGAACTGAGGTGGCGAATTGAGCTAAAGGATGATGATGGATTCAACCCAGATCTGTGACTGGGGGTGAGTGTCTGAAAAGTTTCAGCGCTCCGTCCATCATCTCCTTGCGTTTGCTTTGTTTGCCCTAAGTTGGCAGGGTATGCCCAGACGTGGGTCCCTTGCTCACTTTGCCACTGGATTCAAGCTAGCCTGGCTGATGAAGGGTGTTACCCAGAAACCGGTTCCAGGATGCTTGTTTCTGGTTCAGGAAAGACCTGGCTTGGCAGTTCGGGCTGGACTGTTCCCATGAGGCACAGGGTCAAGACTGATTTGCATATAGCTGGGTCTGAACTGAGGTGGCGAAGTGAGCTAAAGAATGATGATGGATTCAACCCAGATCTGTGACTGGGGGTGAGTGTCTGAAAAGTTTCAGTGCTCCGTCCATCATCTCCTTGTGTTTGCTATAGGCCAACATATCCTGTGGGGGTGTCTGGAATCAGTCTTGACACCAAGCCCCTAATGTATGTTGTCAAAACAATCCACAGGTCCTACTGATTGGTAGGAACTACATGACATGGCACCGCCAATGTTGGTTAGGCACTTATTTAATAGTCAAATCTGAGTAGTTCAGTAGTGCTTTCTCAGAAACCCCGACTCACATTTTAACCGGAGACGTCTGTAGTGGGAAGGGAAACAAATCTGCCTCAGCTGAGTAGGTTTACCCTATGTATTGGCTGTAGGTTAATCAAGCATGGAGGATTAAAGGTTCTCACACTGGGCACACCATATCTCTATAACAAATTGCCTAAATTCTACTGCTTTAACAATGACAGAACAATTAGGTGATGACATTAAATAACAGATAGTTGGACTAAATATTTCAGAAAATTGCAGACAGGCAGCTACCATGAAGTTCCTACAACATGGCCTACCGGCAATGGGTGGAGATGTTACCTTCATGGTTGAAGCACACGAAGCTTTCAGAACAGAGGTATTCTATTCTTGGGTTACATTTCCGCCTGCTGATGCACACACACGGTTATTTCATGAATACATTGAAGATGACCCACCTGATGAGTGTTTTCCATACCTGGACTTAGAAGTCCCATTAATATACCAAGAGCACATTAATTGTTTTAAAGGAATCCTACTGCATACAACAGAACATGTGAGACTTGGTCCGCTCAATAGAGAACAAGCGACTTGGCCGGTTATGCACACTGCATTCAAACATTGCTGTCTTAACACCAGCAGGAATGCGTAAACTTTACAGAGATTTAGAAAAAAATTACAGGAATCTAACACAATATGTACTGAGAACATTGACAGTCCAACCTGTGGGGGCTGCTCAGGCTGCACAACCACACATGGCTACCACGGGTATTAGCCCACAAACACTAAATGCGATTATGGGAAAGGTTCCCACCAGCGGGGAGCAAATCCTGTTCTGGATAGCACAAAAACAGCATAACTTGAAGCAGTCTTTCCCCATATGGGTCCACAGGAAAAACACAGAATACTGACGATTTGCTTGCCAACAGGGATGGCTCACCAGTTATAAGATTGCGCCACTTGGGGAACAACCTTCGCTGCCATATATACCAGAATGCATGGTACCCCTTCAATAGCAGTCATAACAGATGTACTGAATCAAATAAAGAATGAGTATGAGGCAGAGCCTGCCTTAGATCTGGGGATGAAACTGATGGGCAATTTTGCCCAGGTTTCTACCATTATGTTGAGTAACATAAAAGGGAAGGTAGCAGGGGTGGCTATACACCAACGCCTGAGGGAATTCACTCCTGCTCAGCAGGAGTGCAAATTGACTAAGATTATCGAAGATACATATGCCTCTCTAGTCAGGGATAATCTGGGAGCCAAAGCAAAGAAATCAATAGTTAAGAGTCTTCTGAGAGAGGTAACTCTAAGCAAGCACCCAATTCTTTGAAGAAGAAATGGGATAAGAAACATAAAAAAAGAAATAAAACAAAACACAGTCACGGGGTGGGTCTCCTCAGCAGGAACACACCGACTGAAAATATAATTTGCGAAACTGTGACAATATTATTATAATAATACAAAAACCTGTATTAGGATACTGATACACGTTCATCTTGATCCTTTCAGGAGACATCCGAAATGCGTTTGGGGAGAGAGATGGACTTTCAGAGTACAGATCGAAAGGGAGACACATCGCACTTTGGACTACATCATTAAATAGGAAGACAAACAAAAGACTTCAAAACCCCAATTTAAAAAGGAAAAGGTAGCCGGAATTAAAAATCTGCATCTGAACGGGGAATGGGCAATGATGATGCTGGACAGTGCGGCCGAAGTCACCATAGCTCGCCAGAACCTGATGGACTTTCTGGGGGTAGTAGTGCTGAGTGAGCATATCACGGTAGAAACACTTGATACAAGGGTAAGTGTCCCACATCATTCATATGAAATAACGCTCCAAAAGGAGGGGGACATACCCAGGAAAGTGAATAGTCTCTTTTGGAAGAACCTGACCTATGGTTACGACATTCTTTCGGCCGAAAAGTATTGGCCACCTGAGTTCGTAATGGATTGCCCAATGGGAGAAGGAGTTTTTTTTACCTGCTTTTTCTGACCTCGTACCAGAATTAGCTAAAAATTCATATGTACAGGAGTGGGTGTTAGCGTTAGCTCCTGCACTTTACCACAGTGATGTTGGGTGGGATGATGAGTCACCTCCTCATGAAATCCCATTAAAATCAATTCCTCAACCTCAGAGACAATACCCTATCAAACATGAGGCAAAGAAACAAGTCAAGAAGATCTTAGATCAACTTGAGTACCAGGATGTGATAGAGAATTGCACCTCACCTATGAATAATTCCTTATTTTCAGTAATGAAACCCGATAATTCATATTATCTAGTTTTAGATTATAGACATTTAAATGCATCCACATGCACAGTTGCAGTACAGAATGCACACAGTGCCGCACTAATAAATAACATTGTGCGGAAGAAATACAAAACAACACTAGACATCTCTAATCGATTTTTCTGCCAAAATATAGCACCTGCAAGCAGATATTTGACAGCATTCTTGGCCCTAGGCTCTCAATGCCGATGTTGTCAATTACCCCAAGGGTATAAAACAGCCCAGGGTTGTTTTCAGCCAGGGTAACATAGTTACTTAAAAATTTTGATGAGGAGGCATTGTCCTATGTAGATGATATCTATCTGACAGACGAAGAATTAATGGAACACTTGGTCATAGTGAACCACATAATCATTGGGTTTTCTCACCTGGGTTACAAATTCAATTTCAAAAAATCAAAAATTGCCCACCTCAGTGCCCTATTTCTAAAATACAAATTGTCAAGTGAAGCCAAAAGCATGGGGGCTGAATTTTTAGAGAAAATGTGAATGCTCCAACCTCTAACGACTCTGAAAAGACTACAGTCCATTTTAGGAATCTTAAATTTTGGCAGGACAGACATTTTGGATTATGCAGAAAGGGTGAAACCTTTTACAACTTAATTAGACCTGATTTTTCAGTGCACCATTGGACACAGATACATACTGATATCCTAAGTTCCGTACAAGATGACATGATAGCTTCTAAACATTTACATACACGTGTCAACACAACCAACCTGGTGATCCATGTGGTCACTGGACCAACCGGGTACACCTACATCACTTTCAATGAAGGCGATACAGTACCTATTGCATACAAATCACATTTGTACACAAACGCTGAAATGCGTTTTGCACCAACAGAAAAAATACTCACAGCAGTACAGACTGATGTAGTGAGAGAGAGAGCACTAGCACAGGGGAAATGCATAATTGTCATAACCCCGGTAGAGGCCGTTATGAAGGCAAGCATTCTGAAAGCAAAAGCACTGCATACACGATGGATTCAACGGGCTAACTCTCTCACTGCAACAGATGTAGATTACAAATTTGATTCTACATTACAAACTAAAGCATTTTTGCAGTATGAACAAGAATATCCCCTGCCAAATGAAATAATGTCTCTAGATCGATACTGAATGTATCATTTATACCGATGGATCTGCCCAGCCGGCCGTAGGTACGAAACTGCAATATTCCATGGCTTGCACATTTGTAAAAGGGCCGTGCAGGATGGAAAGTTTCTTCCTGGAAAAACACATACACAGTCTCTAGGAGACTGTACGGTGCAGCTGGCAGAACTAAAAGTCCTAATACGCGCACTACAAAATACGAATCATGAGATCCCCATACTCATAGTGTGTGATTCATTTTACTGTGTCCAGTCCTATAATGAATATTTACATTATTGGGGCCAGAATGGATTTAAGCATTCCAAAGGATGCACAGTAAAACACAGGATGCTCTGGGAACGAGTTGCAAAGCTGAAAGAAGGCTTGCCATGGGCTCATGTTATTCATACATTGAGTCATCAACGTGTTTGCGTTCATGTTGAAGGGAATTCAATGGTAGGTGAAGCCACTAAGGCAACAGTGCGAACTACTGCCATTGCTGCAATAACTCGCTCTAGCACAAGAAGAGACGGGCCAACTAGAATAGCTATCAATGCCATGCCCAACAGCTCAGCCCTGCCGAAAGGCTTTCCACTCAAGTACTCCTCCAAATTAGATGCACAAAACATTCTGTATGCTCACATTCCAGGAGTGGGGGATAGAGTAATGCCAAACACTGAGTGTAGATTGGGATTGATACTAGCTGCACAAGAGGGTCTGGGTTCGGCACATGCAGGGATCACTGCTACAGTTTAATTACTAAAGCAGCGCTATTGGTGGCCAGGTCTAACTAAACAGACCAAAGACTTTGTCCTCAAATACAACATCTGCCAGAACATGAAGGGCTCCACCATAGCACGTCCACCACAAACATCTTTATTGATCTCAGACAAACCTCTCGTATGTGTCTATTTGGATCACTGTGGCCCCTTACACTCTGACGGGGCTTACAAGTACATCTTGGTGGCAGTGGATTCATGCTCTAGATTCCTGTAGGTTTGGCCCCATCGCTCGGCTGATGCTCGAACTGTTATAAAGGATTTGTGAATCTTTATTAGGACATTCACAATAGGCACACTACATTCCAACCAGGGCCCAATGTTTAGCTCTCGGACTTACAAAGAAGCCATGGGAAGTATGGGTGTGGCCTTGCGGTACTCCTCCCCCTATCATCCTGAGGGAAATTCAGAAGTAGAGAGGATGAACCATTACTTAAAGCAGTCCTTAGCAGAAAGGGTATTAGGCTCGGGTGAAAATTGGGTCACTCACCTATATGGGGGTCCAGAGGGCACTTAACAACATGCTAAGAAAATCCCTGGGGAGACGTACACCTTATGAGCTCCTGTTTGGGGTAAGAATGTGGGTACCCAGCCTCAATAGTGTCAGTACAGTAGCGGCTGAAACACCATTTGAACTCAATGCTCGCTTGGATGTTTTACAGGACCTAAAAGAATGCAGAGCTTTACAAATCAATATCCAAGTAAAACACACCATCATTGGGGAAGTGAAAACGGTAACGGAAAGACCTGCCTGTGTTCCAGAGATTGAGGACCTGGTCAGAGAGAAAATAGTGGACAAGAAAGAATTTGGGTCATCTTACAGAGTGCCTGTACCTGTCCTAGTTGTTGAAGGAACGAGAACTTTCCTTCTTCCGCCCCTTGCTGGCCACCAAGATAAAAGGTTTCTCTCAATTGATCTGTTCAAACCACATTAGGTGGCCGATTCTCAACAGTAGGCCACGTGGGCTCCTGGGTAGCCGCTGCACTGCTCTCACTACCATACAGGAAGTTCAATGGAAGCTTTGATGAGAGATTGAATGCTCCACTTTCCGAGGAGAAGCTGTGAATGGCAATAAAATTATGCTTCTCCCTATTGAAACAACTACAACTGCACAGTCAACAAGTACAGAAATTTCAATTCGAAAAATTGATGACATCTTTGTCAACATAGGGTAGGGAAATCCCTCCCTTTGTTGTGGTCAGATCATCATGCCATTCCGTTTTCTTGGACGCTCCCAATAACTGTAAAAGCTGACCCAAATGGAAACAATAAAGTGCTCAAAATAAGCTTTAAAAACATCAACACTGAAATCTTCTCTCAGGCCCTAAGACAAAAACAGTGGACAGAATGTAGTGATCCTAACCAGGCAGCAATAGAGTATTCCAAATGGCTAGATGCAGCAGTTTACTCTCTAGCCCCCCCTTAAAGAAATTTATCTGGGAAGAAAAAAACCCACGTCCCCTTGGTTCTCGGAAAAACTCAAGCTACTAAAGCAATCTTGTGGTCGCCAAGAACGCATCTGGCATAAACAGTATGACATAGCGGAAAAAGCAAAGTATAAAGCTAAGCTGACAGAATATAAAATAGCCATCAGAGCAGAAAAAACAGCCTTCTATAATCAGATGACATCAAACCTCAAGTCCACTAGAGACCTCTTCAGGCTGATCGAGAATTTAACAATCCCCCCCTCTTCGGGCCAACACGAGAGCACACAGGCTTCCTGTGACGGTATGGCTGACTATTTTCACACTACAATTGCTAAAATGTACTCCTCATTGGAGAAGAGTAATGCCATGGCCCCCATTGAGGACCAAAATATTAACCCTTCAGACACTAGCCTACACCAGCGTCAGGGAAGCAACCACTCCCTCACGGCCTTTCTTCCTCTCTCTAATGACCAGACCGACCATCTTCTGGAAGGGATTAAATCTGGCTCCCCACTAGAGTCATGCCCCCCAAGTTAATGAGGATAGGGAGGGAGTTTGTTGTTCCCCATCTAACAGAGACTCCGAACCTAGCCATTAATTCAGGATGCTATCCACTTTTCTGGAAAACAGCAGTCATTAAGCCTTTATTAAAAAAAGACAATCTTGATCCCACAGACTTTAAAAATTATCGACCAATCTCACTACTCCCGGTACCAGCTAAGATTTTGGAGAAACATCTTAACTCCCAACTGAGTGCATACTTGGAGCAACATCATCTTCTTCCTTCCCAGTATGGATTTAGATCTTGGCATGGAGTGGAAAGGGCTTTAATAACGGCAGTCAATAACATACTCATTCTTGTCGATGCTGGGCAATCCGCGATGCTGAGCCTATTGGATTTGTCCTCAGCTTTTGATACCATCGTCCCCAATAAGTTGATCAATCGGCTTCAACAAATAGGTATCTCTGGATGTGCACTGAAGCTGCTGTCCTCCTTCTTGACTGACAGATCAAAAAAGGTTAAGATGGATCAATTCATTTCTGACCCTTTCCCAATCTGTTGTGGAGTTCCTCAGGGGTCCTCCTTGAGCCCCACATTGTTTAATATATATGTTTCCCCACTTGCACAAATGGTTAGATCTTTCGGGCTGGAGGTAATATCTTATGCAGATGACACACAGCTGATAGTGTCAATCACTCAAGACGTAGAAGCCTCAGCCGCCAATTTTATTAACTATATGAAGATGGTGGCTCTCTGGATGAGAGACAACTATCTTCAATTGAACAGCAACAAAACAGAGTTTCTGATGTTTGGCAATCATCACCCGGAATGGACCCACTCATGGTGGCCAGAAACATTGGGGTCATGCCCCTCGCCAGTTAAATCTGCAAGAAACCTTGGTGTCATAGTTGATACCAGTTTATCTTTCAACCACCAGGTTAATAGGACGGTATCCTCCTGCTTTTGGATCATAAGGACCGTTAGAAAGATATTTCCACTTCTTTCCCTTGGTGCACGGAAACAAGCTGCTGTTTCTCTAATTCTATCTAAGATGGATTATTGTAATGCCCTCCTTCTGGAATCCAACAGGTCTACCATCAATAAACTCCAGCTGGTACAGAATGCTACAGCAAGACTAGTACTGAACATTCCTAAATACCACTCAATCTCGGCTGCCATCAAAAATTTGCATTGGCTTTCAGAACGAAAAAGAATCCTATTTAAAACTTTGTGTATTGTGCATAATGCACTACACAATATAGGACCAGAGGGAATCAGGAATATCTTCCACTGGTATGTCCCTAACAGACATTTGCGATCAACCAACAAAAATCTGCTGGTTGTTCCGAGATACAGAAGAGCATGATGGAAAGGAAGAGCTTTCTCTGTCGTGGCACCTAAGCTCTGGAATACTCTGCCTTTATCCATCTCCGGCTTAGAGTCACACCTTCCTTTTCGTAAGGCTTTGAAGACCTGGCTTTTTGCCTTGGAAATTTGATCTTCCATAATCTGCCCCACCCGTTAACTGTAACCGCTGTAGCGCCTAGACCCCTTAGGGTATTTGTACGCGCTATATAAATAATCCTTTCATTCATTCATTCATGCGAACCCTACACTAAGTGTAACTAAAGTTTGTGTAGGTATGAAGCCAAGAATCCCCCCAAGGGACGATCCAACCCCATTACCTAAAGAGATAGAGTGAAGGACCCCATCTTGGTCACAAACTGGACACCCCTCACGATATGTCAGACTGCAGCAGGGTGATTTCTCAGCATGCAAGAACCTCGGTGACAGCGGAAGTGCCTCCTCTGCTAATCTATTGGGATGTTCATCTTTTATAATAGAAAACAGCCTTGCGATGTGTGCATAGATTAGTGATGTCATGGATATGTAGATAGCCCGGTCACCCCGTGGATGAAGATAGCGATGAAATTTGTACGTAGTGTGAAACAAGACCTTTTACATGATGTTCAGGGTGTTGTGATAATGCTGTGAGAAGCTAGATGTAAAAACAAGTTTAGTTTTAGAGAAACTAGTCCAACATTGTCGTGCATTTAAATATGTGCCAAAGGTCACAGATGGAAATGTTATTTGTGAGGACAATGTAAGAAATAAGCTGCTTCGCTACATGGGCCTAACTCAGGAATATAACACTAGAAGAGGCTTGGACATGGCTGGAGGAGCGCCTCCCCGGCGAAACATGAAAGTTAATCTGAGGGGTGGAGACACACCGTTCCCTGGAGGTGCAAGGCCCAAGATACGCAGATATGTAAGATGGAGGAGGAGTTAGCCTGAGGGGTCACTAGTGGTAAACCCAAGGGAACAAAGACCTGGAATATTCTTAGACACGGAAGGAGAAGCATCCTTACATCATAAAAAATCAAAAACACTTAGCAATCATGGTAGTCTAACTCTTCAAGACTCTGACCAGGGTCACTCTTTGCACATGGATGGGCCACATCCACTGGCCCAGGCAATTGCAGTACTAGAACGCAGAGAGAAGACAAACCCGGCAACTAACTGGTGGCATGGAAACAATATTGTAAGGGTTGGGGGTAACTGAAGCCTTCACCCCACCCCTTTAGACTCTGCAGGGACTCCTCGGAGCTGCTGTGGTATAATGTATTGTTATTGTTATCGTTTTTCACTGCTTTTTGTAGTTTTGAAGTAGCAAGAAGGGGGAAACAAGTTGGTTGGGGGTGGGCCTACAGACCTCTCAGGCTTGTCCAGTAACATGATTGCCAGGTTGTCGAGTTGGGAGAATGTGCTGGAGGCGAGGGAGTGTGGGGAGGATATTGTTGGGATGGGGAGGGGGACATATTGGTTAAGATGGGTAAATTTTGGCCACAAGTGGAGCATGCATAGAAGCTATGAAGACGTGACAGTGAGACCCAATGTGCAAAGACAAAATCACCATGAAACGTGCATGGCAGGACCAGGCCAATTAGATAGTCGTAGCTGTTTAATAATGTCTTGGAATATAAATGGTCTTGGTAATAAGGTCAAGAGAGGGCTGGTGGCCATATATATAAGGAGGCACAAACCTGATGTAGTCTTCTTACGGGAGACCCATCTAAGAGGCGCTCAATGCAGTTTCCTGGGGCGAGGGGCCTACACAACTTTGGCACACGCAGGCTTTACTATAGGGTCCCGTGTGGTGGCTATTTTAGCCCGGAAAACTCCCCCTTTTCACATAGAGAAAATTTGGGCTGATACAAATGGGACATATATGGCAGTGAAGGGGATCTGGGATCGGAAAGCTGTTACATTAATAAGTGTCTATGACCCGCCCAGACTCCAACAAGTGACACTAGATGCAGTGGCAGGGATTTTGTTGGAAGCTGGCTCCTCTTTACACATTATTGGAGGTGACTTTAATGATGTACTCAACCCAAACCTAGACCGTACTAGTTTTACGAAACGGCGGTAAATAGTACTTTACATTTTGAAAGTGCCCATTCAGCCAGTACCAAACGCGCAATTCCTAATGGAGAATTGATTTGTGTTCGTCGTAATTGTAGCAACGATACACATTTCAAAAGACATGCACAAGAAACCCTCCAACATCTTAAAAATAGGGGGTATAAAGATCAAGTACTTAATCAGGCATTGGAAAAAGTCAGACATGTCAAGAGGGCTGATATTTTAAAATCTAAAGTGAGAGGAATATCCCCAAATAAAGAACGTTTGGCTTTCATTACCACGCATTCACAGCTAAACCAGGATGTGTATAAGATATTACATAGGCATTGGAAAATCCTAATGGGCACTCCTGGCGTTGGATCACTCCTTAACGATAAACCCTCCATCACCTATAAAAGATCAGGAACCTTAAGAGAAGCATTATGTCCCAGTTATACTGCAATAAGAACTAACAGCACTGAAATGTGGCTTAAACGTCCCAAGGGCTTTCATATTTGTGGGAACTGCAATGTGTGTCACATGGGTTTGAATAAGATTTCCCGCTTTGCATACAACAGTAAATACCTACATGAGGTTAAACACTTCTTGAACTGTTAATCAACATATGTGATTTATGTAATCATTTGTAATTGTTCTAAAATATATGTTGGAAGTACAGTGAGACAACTACGGGTGCGCATCCAAGAGCATCGAAGAGCATGCTCCAGAAATGTTGGCACCAGTGCCCTTGGGGCTCACATCTGTGAGTCGGACGTACCTAAAGCCCATTTCAAATTCCATGCAATTGATCATGTCCTCCCTGATAGACGGGGAGGAAATAGGGAGTTGCGTCTTAGACAATTGGAGGCGTTTTGGATATGCAAACTAAGAGCGGTTACATCTGGCTTGAATTCTGATAATGAGATGCATTATCTACTGTGATGGATATTCTTAAGTTTGTCTTTTACAAATGTCCATATGTATTGCCATCTGTAAGATATGTATGATGAAACTATTGCTGTGAATAACAATCTGTATGCATTTCTCTATATGTAATCTAATTTGCGTGTAGTGATAGGTGTACTGATAGTGCATACTTAAATAAGTGGGTTCATAATTCACTGTACATTAGAAAGAAAATATGTCCACATGAAGTGTCAAAAGAAACGAATCAAACTGTATTCATTTAGTGCACAAAAAAAATTGGAGGTGGCTTCCTTTCCTCCTTTTATTTTATTTTATTTAATTTTGCTTATTTCTCTTTCTGCTATATTCCCAAAATGTGGATAAAGAATCACAATATGTTTTAATAAGTTGATGAAATTAGATGTTAGGACCTCGCTGTGTATCAGGAAGTATAAGTTTGAATTAATGGTGTAGCAAATAGGGGCAATACAGGAAGAAATGTACATGGCCAGTGGGAAATTGTCGTCTTGGTTACTCTGTATGTTAAAATTTATATAAGGACATGTTATATGTTGATTTACATGCACATTTAATAATGATGTGTTATTCTGATCTGTCCTCACTGAAGGTGATATTACTTTTCATTTCCTTTTCTTCCTCTTATACAGAATTGGCCTCAAATATATAGCCGATGTTTTGGCTGAGTACTCCATTTTCGTCATATATTACAAATGAAGAAGTAAGGCTCATTTCATATATGGAACGTCGATACTATACTTGCGCATTATATCTACACACATATCACCTTATCTGGTGCAGTCTGGGTCAAACAATGTGTCCTGTGATGATACTATAATTAGTATTTTAACTATTAATATTTTATGTATTGCTCATGAAATATATGGTGAGCATAGCGCTTGTATGTTTTTAGAAATGGGGAGTCACTTTGACTTTGTCATATCTAAACGTCAATATTTAAATATTTTTATAATATGTTTAAACCCACGGTTGTGTTTGGTCCATAAAGTTTTTGTTGAAATTTACGTAGCACGTTATTCGCATCTGACTAGTTAAGATACGTACTAGTCTTGTGAAGGTATATCACGTGAGCGGAGGAAGTGGGGATGGATATCCAATTAGATTGGTTTATAACGAGTCATGTGGAAAGTGACTCGTTCCCGTTGAATGTTTAAGGCTGGCGGCGGGTTGAGAGGCACGACGTCTTACTGGGGCCATTGATGAAATAAACTTTCAAGTAAGTACCATCGGGGACCAGTGGTTAGCTTATACGCAGGAGGAGTGAGTGGTTCAGCATGTACGCCTCATAATGTATTATTGATGTTTTGTGTTAATATTCAGACACATTTGGGTCTTAATATTCGATCGGTCGGCGTTAACATTATCGTGTGGTTTTTTGTTTTAACTAACTGGCGGTCTGCCTTGCCCAGTAACTGCGCAAAGAAAACGGGCGTGATGCTGTTAGTGTCGCGCTAAAACTAATCGTGTGGTTTGGTTTTAATTTACCTGCGGTTTGTTCTGCCTAATATTTGCCAAAGTAAATTGTGCGAGATGTTGCTAGTGTCGTATTTAATTAAAGTTCACTAAAACGTGTGTGATATATTATGAAATCGCCTGCGTGATGCTGTTAGTGTCGCGCTAAACTAATCGTGTGGTTTGGTTTTAATTTACCAGCGGTCTGTTTTGCCCATTATTTGCCAAAGTGAAACATGCGTGATGTTGCTAGTGTCGTATTACATTAAAGTCCACTAAAACGTGTGTGATATATTAGGAAATCGTCTGCGTTACGATATTAGATGAGAAATGGACATTATTCAGAAATAGGGGGCTGTTTTTAACTTAAGGGACATACAAATGAAGCTGACGTTGTTAGGATGCATGCCGGCCTGATGACGTAATATAGTAAATTAACGAAGATAATAATATTTTCTTTACAGTGTTTGGAGTTTCACCTATCATAGTGAACATAAGAGAAATTTTAATCTGGATTTCGCAACACAAATTGCGGATTTCACATATATTAAGGTAAATGAAGGCGGATGCTGTGGTTAATACTATGGGGCCGATTCTGATGCGGGTTGGAAAAGCTTCCCGACCGAATCGGTTGGGAAATGGTGTCCGACCCACTCGGATCGAGAAAGTCCGACCGGCGGAGTAGGATGCATCCGGATGCTTCCAGATACGATTTGGTTGAACTCCCATTGACTTCAATGGGAACATTTGTTCCTAACCGCATCAGAATTGGGCCCTCGGTCGGGAAGACACGTTCCCGATCCGATTTGGAAGGAGCAAATGCCGTTAGGAGGCCTTCCTAACCGCATCAGAATCAGGTCCTCGGTCGGGAAGCTTTTCCAACCAGCATCAGAATCGGGCCCTATATGTCTAAATGAATTCCATATACATGCTGTACACTGGAGGTAATTATCTGCATTTTTTGCAGCAATTGGGAACCACTGATTTTAAGTGTCGAATAAATTGAGGAATTTTTCATATCTATTACTGGGAACTGATGAAAGATTTCGTACTGTTGCAAAGGTATTTTGAATCACACTTGATCATGATTATTTGGTGTTTTGTAAATTAAAGTAAGGCCATATCACTGATATGCTGCGTGTATTACTATTTATATTTTTTAGTGTATCAAGTAGTGATCATGGTACATCAGTGATCATTGTAAGATTGGAGGATTCCTATTTTGGTGAGGTTTTAGCGTGGTCCTTTCTTCTCCTGGGCATATGGGACATATACCTGTAGAGATGACGCTGGGAGACGAAGCAATGTTTAGTCCAGTTTTAATGTGGAATCACTACACAGCCCAAACATCGAGGCAGACCAACATCAGTTTCCAACCGCTTCCAAGCCCTTTTCAAATCCTAGTCCCATCTGACAATAAAGCACCTAGGCAACACCTGAACATTCTACAGGATGTCACCAACATGGAACACTGGGCATAGAACTACAGCTTAAGGCTGTAACACATCTAAAGAGGGATATAACATACCCTCCTTTCTCCTTTAAAAAAACCAAAAACAAAATAACAAGAAAACAGAGAACATAAAAAAACATTAGTACACATCATACTGAAGAGGATAAATAACCCAAGCCTGGTAATAAGACATGACACAAATTGTACTATGACATTTCACATCCGGTACCTTTTGGGAATAACCCTTGTTCTTGCACTTCTCCTAAGTGGAACCTCTGAAGGTCCACTAACCTCTGTACCGGGAGAAAACGACGAAGTGACATTTTTAATTTTTACAACTTTACATACATTCCACCACTTTCCCCTTCAACTTGAATAGCATTCCTTCCCACCTTAGTGACAGAAACGGGTGGACCAAACTTGCTCTCACCCTTCTTGACGTGAAAAGGAGACTTAATGCGTACTATGTCTCCAACTTCAACGGGAACCAACTTAGCACTTCTCTTTTTGTCAAACCATGTTTTTTGTTTGAGTTGTGAACAAGAAACATTTTCCCTTACCAAATCCATAAGAGAATCGATATCAGGCACCCCTTTAATCCACCTGTTCATCCAGGCAGGTTTGAAGTTAGTATTCGCTTTTCTTCCTCTTAGGAGCTCAAAAGGAGAAACTTTTGTTGTAGAGTGGGGAGTTGTCCTATAGAACCATAACATGCTTTCCAGTGAATCAAGAATGTTGCAATTTCCTGCTTTGGCCCACCTAATGCAATCACCCACCACCCTATTCATACGCTCAACAAGCCCATTGGATTGGGGATGGTAAAGTGAACTCCTTACATGTTTGACATTACATGATTGTAGAAAATTACCAAACTCTAGACTAGTGAATTGAGTACCATTATCTGTTACAATGGTCTCTGGGAACCCCTCCCTCATGAAAACATCCTTGAGAAAGGATAAGATGACGCTAGTGGATGTCTCCCTGACAAGTTTTATTTCTGGCCACTTTGAGGCATAGTCAATCAGAACCAGCACAAAACGACACCCTCCTGATAATATATCAAGAGGTCCCATGATGTCCAAACCCACTTTGGACCATGGTCCAGCAGGACATTCGATGGGAATAAGCGTGGGAGTAACTACTTTCAATCCTTTATCCGCCGACCGGCAAATGCGGCACAAATCTACAACTTCATTGATCTCCCCTTCCATAGAGGGCCACCAGAAACATTCCCGGATACGTCTCTTAGTGAGTGTGGACCCTAAATGACCCTCGAGGGCACCAGTGATAATACCTCTCCTAAGACTTAGTGGAGGAATGAGTTTGTCAGCACGAAGCAAAATTCCACCCTCCAAGGAGATTTCTGATTCAACTTTCCAAAACGGCTGTAAGTTTTGAGGAAGGACACGCTCTCTGGGCCATCCAGTTCTAACAAACTCACAAACTTGTTGCAGAACGTCATCGTCAGCAAGAGCCTTCAACCACTCGTCTTCTGTGCCAACACCATGCTCTAGTAAATCAATTGAGGCTATCAGACAATCGTTGGAATCCTCCTCCCCACAGTCAGCCAAATCTCCGTCCCTTTTTCCATCAGCTATGGGAAAGCGAGACAAGAAGTCGGCCCTGACGTTCCTGCCACCAGAGACATGGACAACATCGAACTGGTACTGCATAAGCTGTGACACCATGCGAAAGGTTCTAGGAGAACAGCATTTCCCAGTGCCTGCACCAAGTATATTAACCAAAGGCTTATGATCGGTTCTCAAAAGAAAACGCCTTCCCCAGACATAGGGACGAAACATTTCAATGGCCCACAAACAGGATAAAAGTTCCTTCTCTATAACTGAGTATTGTAGTTCACTGTTCCTTAGAACCCTGGAAGCAAAAGCAACCGTATACTCAGTAGTGTTCTCATCTTGGGTCAGAACTGCCCCTAACCCAACTTGACTCGCATCCACCGTTATGCAAGATGGCAAACTGGGGTCATAAGGCTTTAGAGCAGAACTATTTTTTAAACAATCCTTAACGGAGCTCAAAGCGGAGGCGCATTCATTTCCCCACACAAAACTTACTCCCCTTCTGAGGAGAGAAATGATGGGGCGTACGAGAGTGGCATAGTTGGGAATGAACTTAGAATAATACTCCAGAAGTCCGAGCAAAGACTTGACTCCTGTATTTTGAAGAATTTTGTTGATATGTAGAATATCTGTTCTTATTGTTTTCAGCCACACTATTGACGGAGTCAACAGGTTTAACTTCTAGCTCCTTCAGTGAAACCTGAGAAGTCTCTATGCTCTTAGCAATTTTAATGGAATCTTCCAAAGAAGGATTAGCTAAGGACAACAATTTTTGCCGAATCTGTTTGTCTCTGCAGTGGCACACAAACTGATCCCTGATCAACTGGTCCGTAAACACATCAAATTGACAGACGGCAGCGAGCATATGTAATGCAGAAATGTAAGAATCTACATCCTCACTTTCACATTGTTGTCTCTTTAACCCCTTCCGTGCTCATGACGAGCTCAGCTCGTCATGCTGCGCGGTTACGCTGTGCGCATGACGAGCTGAGCTCGTCACGACTCCACCCGCGATCGGAATGTCCCGCATACGAGCGGAATTCCGATCGCGGTCAAGGGGTTAAGAACTTGTGGCGTAGAACCATTAAGCTAGGTTGTTTATCAAACCTAGTTTTGAGTTTGATGATGGTGTCTTGGTAGACGTCAACAACATCTTCTGGAGGATGATTGATTTCAGGAAGGTGCTTAAAGATCGATCTACCCTCGAAACTCAAGGAATGGAGTAGTAGGAATTTTTTGCGATCGTTGCTAAATCTTGACGCACCAATGGCACCAAGATAGGTTTGAAAAGCATCAAACCAAATCTCCCACCGAACAGGAGGTTCACCTGGGGATTCGAGAAAAGAAGGAGGAGGAGTCACAGACTGCATCGCAGAAGGAAAGGGAGAATGAAAAGAAAAGAAAAAAAAACAAGTAAAGAATGGAATATGAAAACAGAGACCTGGAGAAGAAAGTTGGAGTGAGAGAATAGAAACTCAAAAGACGAAATTTGAGATAAAGATACGAAAAAAAAGAAGTGGTGTGCGAATCACCGTTTGGTAATCCACAGCAAACAGGTGTGAAATGGTGTGCGAATCACCGTAAATTCATCCGCACCTAGTAAAAATGAAGTGGTGTGCGAATCACCGTTTGGTAATCCACAGCAAACAGGTGTGAAGTGGTGTGCGAATCACCGTAAATTCATCCGCACCTAATAATTGGTGTGCGAATCACCGTTTAGTAATCCGCGGCAAACAGGTGTGTGAATCACCGTGAAGACCAGAGGAGCAAAGAGAAATGTCAGCGTACTTGAAAAGATTGAGAATAGAGTACTTGTGCTTGTACACCACAAAAAATAAAACACCTTTGTGGAAAAAGAGAATCCTGACTCCCCCAGTGGTTTTCTTGGGTAACCGGGCACTATTCAGGGTCGCTGTGCATGAATACGGCCTTGCGTGGAGCGAAGAAGTCAGGCAGGTCAGGCAAAATGAGGCCTACTGTTGCGCATGTACTCTGCGTGCAACGTGAGTAAAGGAATTCTATCTTTTTTGATCCTCTGTGACGTGCGCTTGAGGCGTTGCCAAGCAACGAATGCAGAGTTGCGTGGAGCGCAGAGGTCAGGCAGGTCAGGCAAGGTGAGGCCTACTCTTGCGCATGATCACTGTGCGCAGCGTGAGGCCTAAGCGCTGTGTATCTGAAAGCCGGGAGGGCGGAGCGGGAGAACAGGCAGAGCGCTTGCGCCGGCAGGATGCAGCGGGGAGACAGGCGGCGTGCAGCGAAAGAGTGGAGCCCCCCTTTAAAGGCACGGAGAGGCAGTAGAACGGTGATCGGTGAGCTTTTACACGTCTTTCATGCAATCGGAGGGTGATATTGTGCCTGTGTGCTTAGGGGGTGTGATCGTTCGCTCGATGCTTGACAGAAGGATAACGATGCGTCGCTGTACGTAAAATAGAACAGTCTTACCGCAGGTTAACGACAGCTTGTGTTGATGTACGCAGGGTTCTGAGAGTGGCTGTGTAGCAGGATCGTCGCCACAAATTGTAGAGATGACGCTGGGAGACGAAGCAATGTTTAGTCCAGTTTTAATGTGGAATCACTACACAGCCCAAACATCGAGGCAGACCAACATCAGTTTCCAACCGCTTCCAAGCCCTTTTCAAATCCTAGTCCCATCTGACAATAAAGCACCTAGGCAACACCTGAACATTCTACAGGATGTCACCAACATGGAACACTGGGCATAGAACTACAGCTTAAGGCTGTAACACATCTAAAGAGGGATATAACAATACCTTATTGTGTTTGCACGCTAAGGTTGTGTCAGGTATTGTGTAGGTGTGGTCTGATGTCTCTAACTGTTGAGTCTGTTTAGAACCCTGTTTGAAACTGATAATAAAGACTAATTCTTTTCACTGGCTTATATGTCGGGCTTTTTTTGAAATTTTTTAAAAATTCACTTCATGTTTCTAATTTCTTTCTTGGGTTTTTCAGGTTTATCCTTTTTTCTGTTGTCACTGTTAGTAGAACTTGATCTACTAATGTTTGGCATTAATGAGATGATATTCATGCCAGGTTTGGCAATTTTGCCAAACATTTAATTTATATGGCAGTATTAGACATCATTGATGTATTAATCATTCTTTGTGGTATGTCTATAATAGAATATTTTATTTTGTCCATGTTGCTTTTGCAGCCCTGAGGAAGCCCCATTGGGGCGAAACGCGTTGGCTGTATTGCGGCTGCTGTGTTCAATCATCTTGCGACATTAAAAAGAATATACTGTATACTACTGAAGAGTCTGGATTGATTCACTTACTGTGCATTTGTGCATTTTTGTAATATTGTGTTGCCTCTCTGTGTGCTTTTTAAATGTATTAGTTTTACGAATGGACCACAGAAAGACACAGTCCTGGCGACTTTTGCGACAACCATGGGCCTTTCAGACCTCTGGTGTCGACAACATCCCCTTGATCTTACATACTCATACTACTCCGGAGCGCATAGAGTATTTTCCAGACTGGATTACTTTTTTGCACCAGCGGGTAAAATACAAGGGTTGGACAGAACTGAATATCTGGCATGGGGTCTCTCGGACCACTCTCCACTCTGGATGGCATTTAAGGTGCAGAAAGGTGGAGGGGCGAAGACTTGGAGACTGAATGCTTGGGAACTCAAAGATACCAAAGTCGCTAAAGAAAGTAGAGTACACACGGAACTATACTTCACCAAGAATGCCAAATCGGTGTTGTCCCCTGTAATCCTCTGGGAGGCCTATAAGGTGGTGCGCAGGGACAGAACACAAAATGTTATAGCTCACAAAAAGAAACGTGAGGAACGAGAAATGGAGGAATTGAAGCAAACCCTTAAGGAATTAGAGAAGAGTCCCGGAGCCCACTCAGACCCCAATGTCCTGAGTAAGATTGACATAATATGCAGAGAATGCCGGTCGTGGGCACAGAAAGAAACCATGGCTATGCTCTTGTCCCAGCAGCACCGTCTGTACGATGCCCGGGCTAAAGCAGGAAGGTTGTTGGCATGGCTGGGTAGGAAGGCGGTTGAGGCTAGATGGGTATCTGAGATCATAGGGGAGGATGGAGACTCCTTTACTACACCTTGTGACATTGCATCCGAGCTTGCTAGATACTATGTGGCCTTTTATAAGGCATGGCCTTTAGCAGAGGGTATCCAATTAGAGAAATACCTAGAAAAAGTCCCGGCCGCCGCCCTGTCGGGAGATGAAAGGGAAGCACTTGAGAAAGAGATTGAACTATCTGAAGTTCTGGCTGCCATTAGCCAACTAAAGACTGGGAAGACTGCAGACCCTAATGGTATATCAGGGGAGCTTTTTAAAAAGAACGCTGGAGTCTTGGGCCCACATCTTGTGTTCTGTGAAGCTAAAGAGGTGGGAACTCTACCTTTGGACCTGCGCAGGGCCACTATTGTAGTGATTCATAAACCATGCAGTCCAGTGATGCAATGTGGCTCTTACTGGCCAATATCTCTCCTCAATATGGAGACCCAGCGACTAGCCACTATACTGGCAAATAGACTGATAACGGTGCTCAGTAGTTTAATACACTTGGACTAATCCAGCTTCAAGCCCTGGAGGTCTACCACACACTATCGCTGTTGATTATACAATTGTATTGAGACGGACTGATATAGGAAAGACCCCCTCCTGTCGTGCCTCCCCCTGCATTTGTTTTAGAGTGGAATATAATAATTCCAGTGTAGCAGGGGGGTAGGGGGTGGCACATTGCCAGATTCATTAGATCCTCCTATGCCACTTTGACACATATTTCCTAGATCGGGCCCGTTACCGGTGCATGCTGTCAGCATAGATGCAGAATAATCCCATTCCGGCTTCCGAGTAGCTGAGTCCGAAGGTCTCGCTTTAGTCTTGGCCCACCGCCTTGAGTTCGTAGATCGGCTGCAGTGCGTCTTCTGTGTGGCGGAAGACTCCCCAGAAGCCGTTTCCTGTGATGATTCCAGCTCACAGGAGAGTAAAAGATCATTCTTAGCCACTAAGAAACTACAGGGGGCTATCCGGAAAATGAACAAGGTGTGCACCGATATCTCAGAACGGGTCACTCATGTTGAAGAACGTACTGTTGCTGTGGAGGTGGAGGTCGATAAACTACAATCATTTAAGGTTATGCAGGAGAAACAATCGCTAGATGTATGCTGGAAGCTTGAGGAATTTGAAAATCGGCAGCACCGCAACAATGTACGGCTGCTAGGTTTGGAAGAAAACGCTGAGGGAGAGAATATTATGGCCTTTGTTGTCACATTACTGAAGGGCGCTTTTCCGGATCTTGCCCACTGGAATTGGGAGGTGGAAATTCAGCGGGCTCATCGCTTTCCAATGTTTAGGAAAGCCCAGGCGAAAAGTCAAGGGGAGCGCCCAAGAGCCATTTTAATCTTTGTTGGCAATTATCTGTTAAGGCAGGCTATAACAGACAGGGCGATACCGGACTCAAAGCGATCGTTCAAGGGACATACCTTCTTCGCTCGGCCGGACTTTTGCCATACAACGGTCGAGCGGAGATGGAGACTCCGACAGATGATAACCCCGTTTCAGGTTGGCTTTTGGGTGGGGTTTGGTTTTGGAGCAGCACAATTTGAGTTAGTACGATCAGTGAGGGCTAGGAAGGAGTTGTGGAGTTGGAGGCAAGCTGTTTGTCAGTGGTTTCATAATGATGGTCGAAAGAGGGTTTGGACCGTAAAAGCAAATATTATGAGATTTGAAGTGGACTGCACGGAAGGGATTTTCTGTAAGGAAAGAGGGAATATTAAATCATGAGTTTACGGATTGCGACAGTGAATATTTGTGGATTGAACGACCAAAATAAGAGGTATAAGGTGGCAACTTGGCTAAAATATTTAAGTGTAGATTTTCTCTGTGTTCAAGAGACACATATAGAAAGCTGCAGAGCTCCTATTCTGGAACAACTAGGATATAAACTTCTGGTGCATACTACACAGGGCTCGCGTACAAGAGGGGTGGCAATTCTTACTCGGAGGAGTGATGTTAAAGTTGTAAGGAAGTCTGGAGATCAATGGGGGCGTTGGGCATTAGCAGAATGTGTATTAAATGGCAAGAAATGTACATTGTGCTCTCTTTATGGATCTACGGGGGATGATCCGGAAATGCTTGAATTTTTAGATTAAAATCTAGCAATGTGGCCTACCCCGTTGGTTATATGTGGATACTTTAATATCAATGGTTTGGGGGTTCAGTGGGGCACCTTAAGAAGTAACTATTCTGGTAGGAAAAGAAGGGTTGGCAGTGCTTTAACTAACCTAGTTAGGAATAATGGTTTAACGGATATATGGGCACATTTGAAGCCTACCGATCCAGGTAGTACATTTTTTTCAGCACCGCATAAGGCTATTTCTCGACTAGATTACTTTTTTGTTTCCCACCAGCTTCTTCCCAACTCCCGTATAGAGCGGTACCCTCGGATATTGTCAGACCATAATCCATTAGTGCTTACAGTTAGCTTTTCTGGGGGGGGTAAGCAACCTCGGGGATGGACTTTTGAGCGGAGGTTGTTATTTGATCCAGAGTATGTCTTACACATGAAAGGGTGGATCAAAGAATTTTGGGTGTTTAACCGAAGGAGTACAAATGCGGGAATGGTATGGGATGCTTTTAAAGCGGGGGTTAGAGGGGAGACAACTAGCTATAGCTTGCATCGTCAGAAGAAGGAGCGACAACGGGAGGAGGTGATCAAAATTGAGTTAATAAAGCTGGAAGAGGCATTGGCTACTATTCTTAGTGTGGGCGGGCCGGCTGAGGAGGCTACACTTCAGCTTGCTATAAAAAAGGCTGAGGCGAGTGAACAAATTGCCGCTAAAGCTGCAGAAGTTTATTTGGCAAAAAGAGAGCACTGCCATGAATATAATGAGCGAGTGGGGCACACATTGGCAGTAAGAGCAAGCCAAAAAATGGCGGCTGGCCAGATCTCTGAAATCTACGACACTCATAAGAGGGTTATAACAGATTCTTCAGGGATTTGTGAGACGTTTAGGCTCTTTTACCAACATTTATATAGTGAGGAATCATTAGAGACGCCACTTGAAATACGAAAATACTTAGAAAGAATAGCTGTAACTAAGGTTAATTCGGTTGATACGGAGAGCCTCGAACGGGTCTTGACTCAAGAAGAGATAATGAGAGCCTTGCAAGACTTACCATCCGGCAAGGCGGCTGGCCCTGACCAGATTCCGCTGGCGTTCTATAAAACATTTATAGATATTATTGGGCCGGATTTGAGTGAGGTTATTCTGCAGGCTCAAAGGGGGGGGCCCATACCCGAGTCTTGGGCTGGAGCTGATGTTATTGTCTTCTTAAAAAAAGACAAACCACCGAAGGAACCAGGCTCATATCGCCCTATAACGTTGTTGAACAGCGATGTGAAAGTTTATTTGAAAGCCATGGCGATAAGGTTAAATAATATCATAAGGAAAACAATTCACCCCTGTCAACACAGGTTTATAATGGGCTGTGGGACTACGCAACATGTACGGCGAGTGATAACACTCTTCGATGCAACAGAAACCTCAGGAGACCCTATGTCCGCTTTGTTGCTAGATGCTGAGAAAGCATTTGATAGGGTCTCCTGGGGGTATCTATGGGAATCGATGAGATGGTTTGGGCTGGGGGAGGGTTTCATTAAAACTATTCAGGTACTTTACTCTGCACCCACAGCTCACTTGAGGTTAAACAGTGTATATTCGCAGCCTTTTGCTATACAACGGGGGACCCGGCAGGGGTGTCCGTCCTCACCCCTGTTATTTGCTATATATATGGATCCCTTAATTCGGTTATTTGAGGCCAGTAATGTAATCCCCCAATAATCTGTCAGGGTATTGAATCTAAAGTGTTAGCCTACGCTGACGACAAAGCCATCCTCACAGCCAATCCGTCTTCGGCATTAACGGTGGTGGAGTCTATAGCACAAGAGTTTGGTAGATACTCCGGGTATGCTTTAAATGGAATTAAGACTCAAGTTATTTTGAATCAGTTTGTTAAATTGGATGATCCACGTGTTACAGATTGAGGAGTATACTTGGGAATATCGATCACGTCTGACCTAGAGAATCTAGTAGCCAAGAACATTGAGCCAGTACTTAAGAAGGCGAAAGGTGACTTTAATAGACTAAATAATCTGCATTTATCACTGGTAGGGCGATGTAATTTGGTGAAAATGATGTTTTTGCCAAAAATTCTCTATTTATTTCGGGCAATCCCGTTGGAATTTTCAAAACAATGGTTTATTATTTTGGAAAGCATAGTCAACCATTTTATTTGGGCACAAGGGAAGACAAGGCGGGATATTCGGTTTATGTCCTTACCACGAGAGAGAGGTGGGTTCGCAGTTCCGGACTTTCGAAGCTATTATTGGGCTGCTGCTCTCCAATATATGGGTATACTGTTTGGTACACCCTCTCGGGATAAGGATGGGGAAGCTGAACTACCGGATGTTTATAAGCTATTACTAGGGGAGCAGGCTGAGAATTGTTTCTTCACATTTATAGAGTATAGTTATTATAAAAGGACAAAATTTAAGACCCTTGTAGCTGCCTTTAAGATCTGGACGGCACTAAAAAGAACGATTGGTGTGGGGAGATTTAATTATTACACCCTGCTCTGTAAAAACCCCACCCTTCCTGACATTTTTGCAGATGAAGTTATGGCAGTTTGGGTAATGAAGGGAGTTTGGATAGCCGGGGACTTAATAACACAAGAAGGGTTTCGCCAGTTTGGGGATATTCAGTTGGAGTTCGGGCTGGAAAGGTGTAACATTTTTAAATACTTGCAGTTGCACAGCTTCTTCGTGAAAAAGCTGGGGGGGTCCAGTGGGTTTAGTAGAAACAAAATTGTAGATATTATTAGGGGCAGCACCAAGGGTGCTATTAAGTTACTGTATATAGAGTTGATTGCATTAAAATAAGATGACTTAGTTAAGCACGAGAATAAATGGGTGGAACGAGTGGGAGCTGCACAAGAGGGGCTGGCAGAATCTCTGGAGCTTGCTCAGACGGTCTTGTGTTCTGCCGGGCTTCAGGCACAACATTATAAAACTGTTTTTGCATTATATTATACGCCAGCAAGAATAGAGCAGTGGGGTGGGCTCACAGGGACTACCTGCTCACGGTGTGGTGCGGGGGCAGCAGATCTCGTGCATATGTTTGCTTCTTGCCCACACCTTAAGTGTCTGCTTGAGTCTATTACGAGATTTTTGGATATGTCACTGGGGCTAAAAATTACGTTAACACCTGCCTTAGTTTTGATGGGAGTAAGCAGCACCGAGCGGAATGACATGGCTTATAAATTCCTCTTTATGGCTATGGCTGTATTGCGGCTGAGCATAGCTTCTGCCTGGCTCGACCCTCTACCTCCTACTTTTATCAATGGCTGTCGCGCTTACTCTCAATATATACAACTGAAAGAGCTATTTACGAGAGGAAGGGGAAAAAATCGAAATCGTTAGGGCGGAGTATATGGGCACCGCTGGCGAGATGGAAGGATACTGAGTAACCACAAGATAATTAACCAGGTCAAAGCGCATTATTAGAGTTGTGAATCTAGACCAGGGTCTCCACCTGATTTATTTAAGGTCCCCTTTCCTTTGGGTTAGACTGTTTCACAATTTCGGTTGTCATACATAACACTAAGTATGTTTTTATCTAAAACGTTAATTATGTACCCTGACTCTATTGTGATTGTGTGTTGATCCATGGGGAAAATATGTAAAAAATTGAATAAAAATAATTTAAAAAAAGAAAAAAAAAGGAAAGACCCCCACATAATCCTGTCACTAGATGCTGAAAAAGCATTTGATGCTGTACATTGACCCTTTCTGAGACGGTTGTTGGTAAAATTTGGGTTGCCAGAGTTCGGGAAATTGGTGAAATGTCTGCTGAATTTTCTATAGAGAGGGGCACAGGACAGGGGTACCATCTATCCCCCCTTTTATTTGCCCTACTGTTGGAGCCCCTGGCTCTCATAATCAGGGCCCACCCGAGTGTGGAGGGATTTAGTAAAAAAGAAGACAATCTAAGCGATGAACAGATATCGCTATATGTGGACGACATACTTCTATCTGTATTTAATCCTTCGGTTTCACTCCCAGCTTTATTCCAGATCTTTGATAAGTAAGGGGCTCATGCAGGATACCAAATTAATTGGGATAAGTCCAGCTTATACACTAAGACTGGTTTCTTTAATGAACTGAGCTATCCCAGACAGCTGCGTTATTGATAGGCAGGGATTTAAATATCTAGGTATACAGGTGACCCCTGACATTAAAACCAGTCTAGACCACAATATTCAGAGGGTGACTAAGGATTTTCACGAGGACGTGGAAAGGTGGAGAACACTGCCACTGACATTAATGGTGTGGGTGGCTATGTTCAAGATGGTGTCACTTCCGAAAATCTTGTGTTTCCTCCAAAACACCTACCATAAGATCCCTGAGGACGTGTTCACTAGTATCGATAGTGAAGCCCGAATGCTATTGTGGAATGGGAAACATCCCAGAGTGGTACTGGGGATTCTCCAGAGGAATTAATATAATGGGGGCATTTCACTTCCTAATATATGGGCCTATTACTGGGCAGCACATCTAAGAGTGGTCAATGAGTGGGGATATCAGCCTGGGAATCACCCAACTTATGCACTAGAGAGAACCAATTCCAGACGCATTAATTTCTGCATTACATCTATGGGAGTAAGGGGTCAAATAGGTTGCTGACCGCAACTCAGGTGACCGTGGTGGCATGGAAAGTGGTGGAAAGACTAATGAAATGGGAAAAGAGACTATCACCAGAAATGCCATTATGGATGGGAACACGCTTAAAAGAATTTAGAAGGTTAGCTGTCTTCAGGAAGTAGGACATGATTGGCATCTCCATACTGGGAGATCTTATAGAGGAGGGTGCACTGATTCCTTTTAGTTCCCTGGAGAGGGAATACAGTTTGCACACTACCCAATACTTTAAGTATCTACAATTAAAACATGCCTGCCAGACAGAAAAGATAGTGATAGAGGACCTTCAGGAATATGCCCCACTTGAAGGGAGGCTCCTCTAGGGGGAGTTAACTGAGAAGGCAATATCATGGACATTTAAGACTATCCTATGTAATGTCCCTGACATGCTGACGAAACTGAAAGACACCTGGGAAAATGAGGTGAGTGAATTAGACTCCACAGACTGGGAAGGGGCCCTGATGCACCCTAGAGAGGTGGCAATAAGGTCCTGCATGTGACTTATTCAATTTAAGGTCCTCCACAGAGTATACTATGCTAGGGCCCACCTATATAGGTTTGGTAGGGCTGCCACACCCAACTGTCTGAGATGTGGAGATGAGACTGGTCCTCAACCTGCCAAAACACTGCCACATCTCCCAGCACCTGCGCACCCTCCACTGGCTCCCTGTCGAGGCGAGAATCACCTTCAAGATGCTCACCCATGCACACAAGGCCCTCCACGGCACCGGACCAGCATACCTGAACAGCTGACTCAAATTCCACGCACCCCAAAGGACCCTACGATCAGCCCAGCTCTCCTACGCCGTGGTCCCCCGCACCAGAAAGACCAGATCAGGAGGCCGCTCCTTCTCCTTCCTCGCGGCCAAAGCATGGAACGCCCTTCCGCTCCACCTCAGACAGACAACATCGCTCCCCATCTTCGCAAGAAACCTCAAAACCTGGCTCTTCGACAGACCCCCTCCTTGATGGATGGAACCTGCACCCCCCCACCTCTAGCGCCTTGAGACCCTTACGGGTTAGTAGTCACGCTTTAACAAACCCCTGATTGATTGATTGATTCTTTCACACACTATGGTCATGCCCTGAGATAAGCACCTACTGGCACAAGATAGCTGAGGAACTTAATAAGACACTGGAAGTCCCCCTACCGATAGACCCCAAATTCATCCTACTGGGAATACCCACAGAAGTGGATGTACCCAGAAGCAAGCTCCTTTATGGAAATCTGGGCATAGTTGTTGCAAAAACAAGTTGTGGCTCGATACTGGGGAGTCCCTTAAACACCTACCCTTCAGGAATGGAAGCGGAGAATGGACCTCTACATGGCTGCTGAGAGGGTTACGTACCAGGCAAAAGGCTGTCCCAGGAAAGTTTGCAAAGAATGAGGCCCCAGGTTTAAGTACTACAAGCTTGTTATGAATGGACGTGACACAGACTTTCCGGCCATGCAGGGCCACTGAGGGCCAAGGTCATAGCCTTTTGAGACTTGTACTTGTAAAAGATAGAACACTTGGATCTACGCTGACAATGCACTGTATCACTGATATACCAAAGATTCTGTGTGCTCTACCCTATGTAGTACTGTTGATGAATATGTTGTTTTGTAACATGTTGCATTTATTGAGAAAAATGAATAAAAACATTTTAAAAAACAAACAATAAAATATAAAATTCTGTTTCCTTATCTATAACACAGACCGGCTCCCATTGGCAATTAGCATCTGCCTTCTAGCAATTTTTATTTGTCCCCCAAATTTAAATTAGTAGAATTCTAAAATAAAAAAGACACTTGGATAGGCCAATACACTTCTGCTGGAATTGGTATCATGGCCTCAAAATAACAGTATATTTCTATGACTAGCATTCATACCCCTAAGCCATCTTCCCTGTCAATTACCTTTAGGTGATTTAGCAAGTCTTTTCCATTGGTAAACAAAAAGTAGGCTTCTCTTGTTAAAAGAAGATTTGGAGTTAAATACTCTGGTGGCTGGAAAAGCAGGCAATTGATAAACAAAAATTACAATTCGATGAGAGCATCTGTTAGACACACTGACAGTGAACTAAGGTTCATTTTTAGAAAACTTTCCAATGATAAACATTATGGTCCTAATTATCAAGCTGGATGGAAAGGCATCCGAAAGCCCATCGGAGGGTTTCCGCCCGACATCATGGGTTTCCATCAGACCACAGTATAACAATACTGGAGGTCGAAGGGAAACCCACGGGGGAATCCTGCTCTGCTTCCGAATGGCTCTTAGAGCCCATCATGGCTGTGGGCGGAATAGTAATCCCAAAATGACAGCGGAGCCAGCCAGGGCACCGCCATCAAGATTACAATGTTACTTTCCGCCTGCCCTTTCATGTCGGTCCGATCGCCGTGTAAAAGCAGGCATAAAGTGACTTTGGAGGCCCCTAGCAGGGCCCTCTTAACTCCTGGTCTTCCGCTATGGGGCCTGGGGGGCACCCAAAGGTGCCCCCTAAACATCCCTGCACCATGTGGCAGGCACTGCATGGTGCATGTCACACGTTGCAGGGATGTTTGGAAACATCCATTTTTCTATTGAAGCTTGTGCTGCTGCCCTTTTCCGTCAGCCGCACAAGCTGCAATAGGAAAATGGATGATTCTAACCTCCCATAGGGTGGTCCGACTGACATCGTAATCAGGCTCTATGTGTCTCTTATAAAGAAAATGTGTATTGTGGTGCTATATCTTCAATACATATGATGACTGAAATGTCATTTTATAATGGACTTGAACTTCTTTACCTATCAAGTAGTGTTTGTGAATGTGCTATTTGTTACTTCGCACTCCTCATTAATAACTTTTTTTAAAAAGACACCATAACTGATGTATTTTTCACACATTTCTCAATGTTAGAGATCTGAAATATTTATGAAAGTAAAGTAAAAAATAAAAGTAAATCCGTATTTGTAAAGCGCGAACTACTCACCCTTACGGGTCTCAAGGCGCTAGGGGCCATTGTGGAAGTTAAGTGAGCTATTGCCCAGAGTCACAAGGTGCTGAGCTGATCTGCCGCCGGAGCCGGGGACCGAACCGTGAGCCCTGTTCTCCGAAGTCAGCTGCCCTGGCCGCTGCACCACACCTCTGAACTGACTAGAAATATTACATTTCCTATCGGCATCATGTTAATTAAAAAGGTTGTGTGCTTTTCACAAACAACAGGTTAAAGAAAGTGGTTCGGATAAAATGTTTTTCTCTAACCAATGTCAAGCTTTTTTTTAACCAATAATGAGTAACCTGGGTTAAAGAAACTAACCTGGTGAAAGCCTTTCTCAGCGAAAAATACCTTTCTTCAGGTTATTTATTTGTCTACTTTAATGGGGGGCTCACCCTCCCTTGTTCCTCTCTTCCTTTTCCCCTCTTTTTGAGGCCCACCTCCCCAGCCTTCCATGCCATTTGGATACTCCCCCTTTCCATTTTATTACAAATGCCTTCCTCCCTCTTGCACCTTCCTCCAGTTTTTTCAAACCCCTGACTCCCCTCCCACTTTACTCGTCTTATAAACTTTGAATTCTTCCTCAAGCTTTGATGGTCGGATTCCTATCCGATGGAGGCAGTTGGAAAGGAATCTGAACGGTCATTCTGACTGGCTTCCGCCGGGCTCAGAGAGTCTGTCCGCCAGTTGGAATGTGGCCCGTAATCCCAAGGGCAGCTCTTTCCACCCTAGGGATTACGACATCGGGTTTGGCAGCCTTTCCGTACCGGCCTTTCTGACACAGAAAGGCTGTCGGAACTCGACTTTTGGGGCCCTCAGCAGGGCCCCCTTGGGTGCACCGTCTCTGGTTGGAGGCCGAGGATAGGTGCCCCCTGTTGATCCCTGCACCCCGTGACATGCACCTTGAGGTGCCTGCCACGGGGTGCAGGGATGAACTGCACCTCCTATTTTACAATGGGAGCATGCATTCCGGACAGTTTACGGCCGGAATAAATGCTCCCGTTGTAAAATATAGGAATGTGACCGAACAGTGTTCAATTGCATCCTAATTAGTCGGTCGGGACCGCCGATTGGGTGTCGGTCGGTCCCATGACCAAGACGATGTCGGGTGGAGGAAACTCTGCCCAACATCGTAATAGGGCCCTAAGTGCGATTGCCATTAAAGGTCTCATATGCAACATAGAAGGCAACTATAGTCAGCTATTAGACATGTCTGTGTGTTAATAAACTGTAGGGTGTCAAGCGCCCATTTTAGGACCTAGTTCTTGCAGGAACACTTTTGTTCCTAGGCAAGGCGAAATGAAAAAGTGCATCTGTTAATATTCTGAGGGTCTTCAAGAGATACTTATATCAGTTAGATTCTTGTTTAGACCTGTCAAACTTCTGTACAGGTTTTACTTTCGGTCAAGGTCGTCCTTTAGAGTGCAGTCGGCCATTTGTGTGTGTGTGTTTTTTTTTAATAAGTACAAGTTAGCTGGCATTAAGGCATTGGACATATCGTAGCGCCTTCCAAAGCATATGACTTGTCAGACAATTGGCCACTCTCCACTTTGGCCATTTTTTCCTCCAGGAGAGAGTGAGTATGCCATACAAATTTCTGCCACGTTGTCCAGGGTGTATAGTGAGCAGACGGCATGGCTGGCTGTATGGGTGCCCTGGTGGAGAACAACTGACCTGAGGGACACTGTGATTGCTGTTGCCTGGAGGGGGTTCCAAGTCGCAGGAGTCCTTGCGCCAGGAGGCGCCACCAGGTGTTTGAAGGCTGTACCAACTCATGCAACATAGTGCTGCCCCATCTCCCGCTGTGCGGGACACCATCACTGCTGTTGCCTGAAGAGGACTCTAAGTCCCAGGAGCCCTTGCACCAGGAGACGCCACCAGCTGTTTGAGGGCTGGACCAACTCGTGCTACAAAGTGTTGCCCTGACTCCAGCTGCGTGGGACGCGTGCTGGCCATGCCCGGGCAAAGCCCTGATCAAGGGATGGCCCATCCCACACCAATCAGAGACCGAAGGAGGTTGGGCTGGGCCACTCTCCTAACTTTTAATCTCCAAGGTACTGCTTCTTACTCACTTCTATTTCAAAATTGTATAACATACATTAATCTGAGACTTTGGGACATTTTGACCTTTTGAATGTGACACTGTGTCTCTTGGTGACTTGGTGACTTTAATTATTTGCAGCTGCTTGTAGATAGTGAGTATGGCAAAATGGAAAGCCAGGGAGGGGGACACAGGTTCTGTAAAAAATAAAAAATCTAAGAAAACTTGTAAATCGGCAGGGGAGAACTGTGTAGTAGCCAGGATCAATAATCTTTTGAAAGAATGCAAGCAGATCCTGGTACAGCATCCAAAAATCCCCTAATTGCCATACTGCGGAAAACAAGCAAAGAATACCAGGGATGTTTTTAAAGTCTAGAGAACAGGGTCGCAAGATTATTACTGAGGCCCAGATTGCTCCGTCCCTGACTCCCACTGTTGTTCTCTCCATTGTATCCCCTTCACCTGATACAGCAAGCATAGATTTGCATGAGGAGGTTTTCCCATGTAGCAACTGCTTTGCCCCTTTAAGCGAGCTACAGGTTGAGCAGAGATTTGATAGAGATCCTGCAAGTGCTATTAGTAATGTTATTTAAACAACATCTGGGTGCTCTGTTGTTATTAAGGCCGTTTTGACCTCCCTTGTAAAATCTTTAAAGGATGAGGTGGGTGCGTTAAAATCCTTAGTAGCCTCCCTGTCTGCCACAGTAAACTTGTGACTAGCCTCAAGTAGGCCTCCAGTAGCACTCATTTCCCAACAGTTCCAGCAGCCCACATCCCTGACTGAGCCTCCAACTATAGTGCAGATGTCATCCCTGAATCATAACTCGTACCCCTTGGAAGGTTCTGTGCCTAGATTAAAGCTTATGAGGACCGATGTATCAACTAAATATACATCTGGCATTCCATATATCAAGCATTCGTATATGAGGGAACTCAAACTTAACTCAGTTCCTCCACACCTATACAGGGCCCCACAGAGAAGAAATATGAGAAGCACTATACACCCAGGTAGGGGGGAATCACGCAACCATTGTTCATATTATGATGATCAATGTTCCGAAACTGATCAAAAAATCGGCTATAGAGACAGAGGACTTCCAGGGTTGTTGCTCATTAACCAGAGACAACATTGTTGCTGCAACAAGAACAGCAAATAGCAGCACTGGGTTTGACAATGTTGAGTTAACCTTGTCTTCTCCCGATTTGGGTGATAACCTTGTTGCATTAGACACATGAGCAGCCCCACCAGGCTTCTCTAATATTTAGTTTAAATATATCAGTCCTGATGCTGCTACATTTATTGCTGGTCCTATTTCTCCTCTTAGCCATATTGATTGACTCAAGAAGGCACCATCTGCATACACGCAGATTTCCCAATCACTGTCATCTAGCATAACTCAAGCACTATGTGGGGAGGTCACCGGTGAGATAGTTTCTACTCCCAGCTCTTTCTCAATGAACACTTCTGCCAATAATACTCCTAAACTAACTGGAGACACTACACCGATTGCTTATGAGCTTCAGTTTGGTACCCCTGATCTCAAAAACTATCCTCTTTTTATTGTAAAAAATAGGCCTGAAATTACTAATTCTGTTGAAGTGGCTTCTATGAATGCTTTTTCTAGTCTCATTATTTTGAAAAAGAAGGATCTTGTATGCTCCGCTCAAGATAGCTTTGCTACACCAGAAATCACAGTCTGACTTGCAGTTACCAAAAAATCATATTCCATGGAATATTGCTTTGCACTCCCCGACACTTATTTCATGGAACATCGCTGGGCTAAGGACGAAGCTAGATGATGTGGATTGGGGACTGTATATAGACAACTTTGATTTGTGCTTATTACAGGAAATGAAATGAAATTTGTACTTGTAAAGCACACTGTTACCCTAGGGTGTCCTGGCGCTGTACGCATACCGCTGTGGAACCCTTCCTGTCTTTTCCCTGTGAAATGTCCACTCCTGGGCACCCCCAAGGTGAAGCCAGGCACCCCAGTGCTGGTGGGGCCGTTGTGGAGATTAAGCAAGCTATTGCCCAGAGTTGCAGAGTGGGACCCATGATTAGAATAGGCACCGAGGCGAGAATTATCAGGTCTGAGGAAATTGAGCCCAAGACCCGCTGAGGCGGGAATTGAACCCTGGTCCCGGGCCAGATCTCTGCATCAGGGTCTGCCGCTCTAACCATTGAGCCACACTTCCCCACACCGGAGACGTGGGCTACCTTAAATGTCTTTAGGCAAGGTTTTATTTCATATAACAATCATGCTTTCCACCACACAGCGGGCAGGCCGGTGGGGGCTTATCATTTGGCTAAGAATTCTGTTGGGCTGCAACGTAAAAAATTATACATTGACTCCCCTGACATACAAGCTCTCAGCTTAGTGCCCAAGAACAGCCCCCCCTACCTGGTAATAAACATATATAATAGAACTAAACCTATTTTACAGACATCTTAAATGCATTTTTGGCAGATCTGCCCCCCTTCCATCGGGTAATTATTGCGGGAGAATTTAGGGGCTTATTTACAGCCCCTTGCGCCACCGGTGCGTTACTTTTTATATGGGGGAAGTGACGTACCAGCGGCGCAAGGGCCTTGTAAATAAGCCCCTTAATGTGTGCTTTGAGCTCTATGCACCACACCTAGACCTTATCTATTAAGAGGACCACTTACAGGGTATTTCTTCCCTCAATTCCACATGCAAATTACCTAAAATAAGTGCATCAGGATTACAGATCGTAGATACCTTGGTGACATATGGTTTAAGACCAGTGAACGGCTTATTCCCTTCAGATTGAGATGCAAGGTTCACTTTTGCTAGAGGGAATTACATTAGTGATATTGACTCAATTTTCTTGGCCTAAGATTATGGCATGAGATATCTGATCTGGCAGTGTGTGTTCACCGTGATAGTGACCACTACCAATGTTATTACTTCTGGAAAGGATGGCAAGCAAGGGGAGAGGGTCTGCAGAAGCTCTTGATGCTGCAAATCCAGTGGTGGTCACTAGCAATAAACGAGCTGTCAAATGGGAGGCATTCCTCAATTCTGAGGAATTGTTAGCCAATCTATACCAACTCATACTAAATTAATTTACTGAATTATTGCAAAACGAATTAACCCCTGGCCATATAGTGGCAGCTCACAACAACATTTTAGTGGATTAGGCTTCCTTTTTGTAAAACTTTGCAAGGAGAAAAAGGGCTTGAAATCTGTAAGGTCCAATGAATGGTTTGACCACACTTGAAGACTTGCCAAGGGTGCTCTTATCAAGGCCTTAAAGAACAAGGATAGATCTCGGATTGCTTTAGCTAGGAGGGAGTATGTTAGTACCACAAAGGCAAGTAAAGCTTTGTTGGAAGAGGGAGTTTGGGAACATTCATTGATGGCAACAAGGGCTAAAGACAGCAAACGCTTCTGGCAGCTGGTATCCCAGAATGGTTGTACCTGTAAGCTGAGGCCAGATTGCCACATCCCCCTGAGGAATGGGTCTCACGTTTTGGGGGTCTTTACTAGACAAATACCCCAATAGCTGGCAGGGAAATTGACCTATCAACATCTCCTGTAGACTGTGGGGGTGATGGTTATGAGGAATTTACTCTTGAAGAAACTACCTTAGCTATATTAGCGCAGAAGCCATGGAAAGTCCCAGGCTTGGACAAAATCTCAGCTGACCTTTACAGAGGTGAACCGAAGATTTGGGCCCCATACATAAATTCTGTGTCTATTGCCTTGATGGCAAAGGGTTGGGTCCCTGACTCTTGGAAAGGTGCTATAATAGTACAGATCCATAAGAAGGTAGATAAAGCTACTCCGAGCAATCATAGACCCATAAGCTTAATTGATAACATCCAGAAAGTATTCGGCTCCCAGATACTTATGGGTTATGGGATTGGATTGCGCAAGATAAGGTGCTATCCCATTTACAGGCAGGGATCCGGCAAAATATTTGTACAGTGGAACAAATTATACACTTTTTAACTATCAAGTGGAGTACCGTAGATCTTGAGAATGAGAGGTTCTTTGTGGCCTTCGTGGATCTTCAATCTGTGTTTGATCTTGTCCCAAGATCGAAATTATGGAAACCCTGTCAAGGATAGGGGTCCTAAGAGGTCTGTTGACCCTAATCCAGGCAGTTTATACAGACAATTATGCTAGGGTCATGTGGGGACCTGCAGGAGAACTGACAGATGAAATTCCAATTTTAAGGGGAGTGCGGCAAGGGTGCGTGCTAGCCCCCATGCTCTTCCTCCTATATATCAATGAGTGCTTACCATACCTTTTTAACTATGAGAATGATTCCCCCAAGTTTAAAGACATAAAAACACTGTGCTTATTATTTGCTGATGACACCTTGTTACTGTTACTCTAAATACTAATTTGCCTGTATTGAGAAGTCATCCACTCACCCCCATATTCGAAGCAGTAACTGTGCTCACTGTGGGCAAGCACCATTAAACAATCTGCAATGCGAAAGGTGAGCACTAGCAGCCTAAACTGCCACACCTAAAACTTGAAGCAGGGGATAAAAAGTCAACATGAACACGCACTACCATTCGCCAGACTGACTAATAACGTAAAGGCGGAAGCAGGACTGCTGAATTTCCAGTGAGACTCCAACCTACTGCCTGAGGTAGCACAGTTGAGCGACTGGACTGCATTGAGTTCAAGATAATCCTCTCCCCCGACACATGCAGTCACCAGTAGAATACAGTGCTCTACACCTTACTCCCAATCTATATGGTTCCTGTTAGTTCAAGAACTAACAGAAACCATACAGCTTGGGAGTGCGGTCTACAGCGCCGTATGGTCCTGGTGAGGGTCGGGAGAGTGTGTCGGGAGAGGTTTATACAGTCTCTACGTCTCTGGCACTCACGCTGACAGCAGACTGAAGCTGGCTGTAGATGCATTGGAGGGGGTAAGAAGAATTAGAGGGGAAGGATGGTGAACTTCTCTACGTGGAGGAGTTTGCAGAGTTTTTGCCAAACTCTGCACTCCAAGCAGAGCATGGAGTAAGCAGAACTCCACAGACTCCACCGGCAGTGCGGAGTTCAGTGCCTACCCCTAATTATAAGGTTGGTGAAGAGAGCACCTTCCTTTCCCATTTCTCCTCGCTTGGAGATCTATAAAAGTCAAGCATGTGGGGCGGCTCTTTATAGAGCTGACATTTGGGGCCATTGTAATTTGGAGATGTTTGAAAGTGCAGAGAATATTTTCTCATATCGCTGCTAAACATTCCCCTGAGCACCCCCACACTCCCCATCCATATGGATTTAAATTTGAGATCCATCTCTGATATTTCAGCATTGAGACTGATTCAGTATTGGTTAAGTGTGTCGGTCACAGAAGAACTAGAGCCCTATAGGGAATGACTCCAAGGCTTCCTAGAGGGTTTGTGTAATGATAGGTTCCCTTGGTGTGCTTACGTAAAGATTTCGTTATATAAGCTAGGACTAGGGGGTTTCTGGTCAAACCCCAAAATCTACTACGCAATGCTATTTTGAAACTCAAAGTGGCCTATTGGAGCTAAGTGCTAGGAGAAAACATTTCTGAGACTACTTGGTGTAGCCTGACTGATTTATTTATTCACATTTAAATGTGGCTTTGATTTTGATATGCAATTAAACATGGTCACCAAACGTGTTGCAAGGGCACTTTTTATTAAGTTTAGAATTGGCACATTACCAATTTGCTTCTTTTGCTTGCCTTTGGAAGAAAGGGTCACGTAGATCAAATATGTGCTCTAAGGAATGTGAGGTTCCAGAGTCCATTGAATATGTTTTATTTTTTTGCACATCTTACACAAAGCAACGTGCCCGTTGGATTAGACCACTGTGCAAACTGATGGGCTTTAAGGACCACATTACAGCACTGAGAGTATGTAGAACTAATAAGAGTGGCCTGTTTGTCTTTTCAACTGGCACATTTTTAACAGCTTTATGGTATTTGAGGTCCAAGAAAACCCATGCCTAAGAAAGGTTTCTAGGGACATTTTAAACCCCACATATTTCCGTTGAGAGAATTGCAACTTGTTTTTACCATTTTTATTCAATAATTTTTATTGCTTTTATATGTACCTATATGTATTTGGTTTTATCTTTGTTATTTATGCATGATTGTATATTGTTTCCTTTTATGTTATTTTTATAAACCGAAATAAAGGAAATCATTGATTCGCCTAAGGAGTGCTCGATGGGGCTGTTGCAATACCGGACAGCATAGTAGCATGTGGGCCATTGATTCCCTTCTATATGTGCACATTCTGCACCTTCTGATGGATTAAACAGACTTCCAGGATGGGTACAGTTCTCTTAAGGGGAGAGGGGCCAACCTTGCTGATAAAATTTGGTTAGAACCCATTTCCCCATAGCCTGAATAAGATGAAGCTTTGTAGTTTGAGTTGTTTGAGGCAATGTCACAGTTTCATGCAGATCCTTTGGCTGGAGAGCTTCTATGTCTAGTTCTCATGTCCGAAGGCGTAATTATATTTTTATTGTGGATTTGATGCTTGTGTAATCAATTATATTTGGGTCCCAGTTCTCCATGGTCAGTTGCAGACATTCCCTAGCTGCCATGAGGTTTGTGGACCAAGGGTTGTTAATTCTGGTGAAGATAATTTTTATGAGAGCCTTCATGGTATTATCAGTGCTCTGTTGCCAGATAAAAGTACTTTGCAAAAGCGAAGAGCCCTTCTAATTTTTGTTGGATAAGATCGAATTTTAGCTGGATCCTTGTGCAGGAGAGAAGATGGAATAATTTCTTGTAGGCTTTACATTGTATTTTTTCCAAATCAGCTGCTAACATACCAGGGAATACCTGCTGTGCGTAGTTGACCGAAGGGAGCAATTTAGCCCATGTCACCCTGCGTATAGCTGACGTCGTTGGGCTGTACAGAGTAGTGTTTAACTTGCAGAGAGCAAACACTACCATCTTCCATTTTGACCTCGTTTTTTGTAGGTGTAGCATGGGAATTCCTGATTCGCACAGCCATGCACCCAGATAGTTGTAATGTTGTACACATTCCAGTCTCAGTGACCCCAGCCACCATTAAGTGAATCTTTTTGGGTAGCTACCAAAAATCATGATCTTAGATTTGCTTGCATTAGCAACCAGCTCAATCTGTACATTGTACTTGATCAGAACGTAGAGGGAATTTTTGTAGTCCAACTTTAGTGTGATCCAGGAGGACTAGGTCATCAGCATATTGCATCAGATGGATTTTTTTGTCCCCAAATCTTGGTGTAACGGAAAAGGCTCCACTTAAGACCGGGCACAAATCAGCAGTGTATAAATTAAATAATAGTGGTGCCTGCACGCACAACGTGTTGTATTTAAAGTTACATTCCATCAATGGCCAAGCAGGCATCTCTTGCATTGGCAGGAGTTGCCGTTATGGTGGTTCATGTCAATGCATTAAAGGTTTGACGGACACCTCCATCAAAATGACACAGTCATATGCAAACTTTAAATGTTTTTTTTTATTTTCAAAAACAAAATTCAATAGTGGTATTTTGTTTTGAAAATACAAAAAAGCCATGACCCCTCACTATGAAAGTTTTCTCTAACCCTTTTCACCAGGATCATGAAAACTTGCCATTTGTTTGCCCCCTCTAAAATAGGGCAAATGACAAAACCTCCAACAGCTCTTAGGCCGGAGGGCAATAGGAGTTGTATGTCAACAGTGGAGATGGAGTAGTCTCTGCTGTCGACATACTGGAGGTCACTCTGACTCTAAATTAGGCATGTAGACCTTCCATTTGGTGGAATAGCACTCCATTGTCTTTGCAGCAGAGTACCATCTCTGCCAAACTTTAAATCAGACCCTTCCTGCATAATTAAAAATGAAGTGAAAAGACAAGCGTACATGGATTCACAGGATCAGCGTTCATACTACAGGGTTGTCAATATCCACGCCTGTAATATCTCAAGGCCCAGTAATTGGGATAATCGGTCAGAATTGATTGGCTCCCTGAGAAAGAACTAGTGGGTTCAAGACACTGGCCAGTGACAATCTTCTTCCTTGATGCCCCATGGCTGCAGTCTGATCTCACCTTTGTATCAAGGGAAAACTGCAACCTCCCATACAATATCAGCAATCACTTTGCGCACTCAGAACAAAATACACCAAACACACTGGCAGACTCTGTGAGTCATTGGATAATCGTAAGAAATATCTTTGGGAGGATTGAGAGTCGATGTGCAGACTGCAAGACATGTCAGTGTCTCCCTGGTCCTCTGCCTGTATATATGCTTATGTGTCCTTATGTCCTTTGCTCTCCTTCCTAGAATCAATGTTGCTGACTCCCTGTCCCAGAGTGAGTGTTTCTAAATGCCACTGTGACTGTTTCCCTGCCTTGGTGTTCATGTGCCCATGTCGTATTGTCTCTGTTGAGGGTACATCTTTCTCAGTTTCATTGATTTGTTAAATGGTTCCTACAAATACAGTAGGACTGTATATTAGGCCAACACAAACTTCACAATATAGAGACTTAGGGGCCGATTAGGATGGCGGTCAGAAAACCATTCCGACCGCCGTGGTAGCGGAAATTAACCGTCCGCATGTACCACGGGAAAACCGGCGCTCAGATTAGGATGAACCACCAGAGTAATCCGACCGCGGCGGGCGGATTCCACGAAAGTCCACCGGGAGCGTGCGGAGCAGGTGAAAATCCTACCGCGGCGGTCGGATTTGATGCGGAAAGAACCAAAACCGCCGCACGGACAGCGGATTGACCGCACGTGAAATTAGGATACAATTGCGGTGACAGCGGAATGATCAGCTGTTGATGAATGGGAGAGCCAGCAGAAGGGCTGTTGTATTCTGACCGCCGCGGTCGCTCCGGAAGAGTAATGGCGGTCGAAAGCAAACACACAACAAGACTACCAAGTGTGGCCATTAATCTGGCTCAGCCTCAAAAATACCTAACACACCCCAATGACACATCCCCATGGCAACTAAAAATACAAATCCTAGGTCAACCCACACAACACACCTGACAGGAATACTCCATTTTGACCCACACACATAGCCAAGTATAAAACCAGCCCCTTCCCTGCCCAGAATCCTTTGCACTACTCCACAACTGAAGGGCCCAACCCCACAGCACAAAGGAGAGGCAAATCTGCACACATCACACCATCACAACCACTCACATACCACACACATCACCACCACCACCTTCACACCTGCACCTTTAACCCATTTGCGCATCACACACCATGTCACAGAAGAAAATGCCCAAATTCACTGACAATGAGTTGTCAGTGATGGTAGATGAGGTAATCAGAGTAGAACCACATTTGTTTGGAAACCTGGACCAACAGACACCATTAGCCACCAAAAATCAAATGTGGGCAAGGATAGTCAACAAGGTCAATGCAGTAGGGACCATCCCGCGCACCCAGAAGGAGATCAGGAAGAAGTGGAATGACCTCAAGACCAAGGTGAAAGAGCATAACAACAAGAACTGTGAGCTGGCTCAGAGGACTGGCGGTGGCCCTCCCATTCCACTACAAACATACACCGTTTGGGAGGAGAAGGTGCTTGCCATACTGCATCCAGAGAGTCTCACAGGGAGTGGAGGCTGGTAAGTGCCAACAAATGGCTATCATTACACTGCTATGTACTGTCTTGCACAACTACACAGCGATACCTCCTAGGCCCAAATGCACTCATGTGCATCACACTCTCCCCAACACATGTCTCACAGATCCAACATTTACTCCCTCTGATTCACCTCAAAGGTAGGTAGCAATATTTCCATGGGGGCATGTGTACAGGCAGCCAGTACTACAACTCCCACCAGGTACCCTAGTCCCAAAGCTGAGCAGGATCGAACACTCCACCCCACACCCACAACCATGGGTCAGCCATTGCATTGCTCTCCACAAACTTACAGGTAGGTAGCCATCCTAACAGGGAGGGGTGTTTGTGGTTGGGAAGCCTGCACTACAACTCCCACCAGGCCCCCTTGTCCCAAAGCTGAGCAGGATGGAACACTCCACCCCACACCCACAACCATGTGTCAGCCATTGCATTGCTCTCCACAAACTTACAGGTAGGTAGCCATCTTAACAGGGAGGGGTGTTTGTGGGTGGGAAGCCTGCACTACAACTCCCACCAGGCCCCCTAGTCCCATAGCTGAGCAGGATGGAACACTCCACCCTACACCCACAACCATGTGTCAGCCATTGCATTGCTCTCCACAAACTTACAGGTAGGTAGCCATCTTAACAGGGAGGGGTGTTTGTGGGTGGGAAGCATGCACTACAACTCCCACCAGATCCCCTAGTCCCAAAGCTGAGCAGGATGGAACACTCCACCCCACACCCACAACCATGTGTCAGCCATTGCATTGCACACTTCAAACTAACAGGTAGGTAGCCATCTTAACAGGGAGGGGTGTTTGTGGGTGGGAAGCCTGCACTACAACTCCCACCAGGCCCCCTTGTCCCAAAACTCAGCAGGATGGAGCACTGAGCTGAGGCGGGAATTGAACCCTGGTCCCGGGCCAGATCTCTGCATCAGGGTCTGCCGCTCTAACCATTGAGCCACACTTCCCCACACCGGAGACGTGGGCTACCTTAAATGTCTTTAGGCAAGGTTTTATTTCATATAACAATCATGCTTTCCACCCCACAGTGGGCAGGCCGGTGGGGGGGCTTATCATTTGGCTAAGAATTCTGTTGGGCTGCAACGTAAAAAAATTATACATTGACTCCCCTGACATACAAGCTCTCAGCTTAGTGCCCAAGAACAGCCCCCCCTACCTGGTAATAAACATATATAATAGAACTAAACCTATTTTACAGACATCTTAAATGCATTTTTGGCAGATCTGCCCCCCTTCCATCGGGTAATTATTGCGGGAGAATTTAGGGGCTTATTTACAAGCCCCTTGCGCCACCGGTGCGTTACTTTTTATATGGGGGGGAAGTGACGTACCAGCGGCGCAAGGGCCTTGTAAATAAGCCCCTTAATGTGTGCTTTGAGCTCTATGCACCACACCTAGACCTTATCTATTAAGAGGACCACTTACAGGGTATTTCTTCCCTCAATTCCACATGCAAATTACCTAAAATAAGTGCATCAGGATTACAGATCGTAGATACCTTGGTGACATATGGTTTAAGACCAGTGAACGGCTTATTCCCTTCAGATTGAGATGCAAGGTTCACTTTTGCTAGAGGGAATTACATTAGTGATATTGACTCAATTTTCTTGGCCTAAGATTATGGCATGAGATATCTGATCTGGCAGTGTGTGTTCACCGTGATAGTGACCACTACCAATGTTATTACTTCTGGAAAGGATGGCAAGCAAGGGGAGAGGGCCTGCAGAAGCTCTTGATGCTGCAAATCCAGTGGTGGTCACTAGCAATAAACGAGCTGTCAAATGGGAGGCATTCCTCAATTCTGAGGAATTGTTAGCCAATCTATACCAACTCATACTAAATTAATTTACTGAATTATTGCAAAACGAATTAACCCCTGGCCATATAGTGGCAGCTCACAACAACATTTTAGTGGATTAGGCTTCCTTTTTGTAAAACTTTGCAAGGAGAAAAAGGGCTTGAAATCTGTAAGGTCCAATGAATGGTTTGACCACACTTGAAGACTTGCCAAGGGTGCTCTTATCAAGGCCTTAAAGAACAAGGATAGATCTCGGATTGCTTTAGCTAGGAGGGAGTATGTTAGTACCACAAAGGCAAGTAAAGCTTTGTTGGAAGAGGGAGTTTGGGAACATTCATTGATGGCAACAAGGGCTAAAGACAGCAAACGCTTCTGGCAGCTGGTATCCCAGAATGGTTGTACCTGTAAGCTGAGGCCAGATTGCCACATCCCCCTGAGGAATGGGTCTCACGTTTTGGGGGTCTTTACTAGACAAATACCCCAATAGCTGGCAGGGAAATTGACCTATCAACATCTCCTGTAGACTGTGGGGGTGATGGTTATGAGGAATTTACTCTTGAAGAAACTACCTTAGCTATATTAGCGCAGAAGCCATGGAAAGTCCCAGGCTTGGACAAAATCTCAGCTGACCTTTACAGAGGTGAACCGAAGATTTGGGCCCCATACATAAATTCTGTGTCTATTGCCTTGATGGCAAAGGGTTGGGTCCCTGACTCTTGGAAAGGTGCTATAATAGTACAGATCCATAAGATGGTAGATAAAGCTACTCCGAGCAATCATAGACCCATAAGCTTAATTGATAACATCCAGAAAGTATTCGGCTCCCAGATACTTATGGGTTATGGGATTGGATTGCGCAAGATAAGGTGCTATCCCATTTACAGGCAGGGATCCGGCAAAATATTTGTACAGTGGAACAAATTATACACTTTTTAACTATCAAGTGGAGTACCGTAGATCTTGAGAATGAGAGGTTCTTTGTGGCCTTCGTGGATCTTCAATCTGTGTTTGATCTTGTCCCAAGATCGAAATTATGGAAACCCTGTCAAGGATAGGGGTCCTAAGAGGTCTGTTGACCCTAATCCAGGCAGTTTATACAGACAATTATGCTAGGGTCATGTGGGGACCTGCAGGAGAACTGACAGATGAAATTCCAATTTTAAGGGGAGTGCGGCAAGGGTGCGTGCTAGCCCCCATGCTCTTCCTCCTATATATCAATGAGTGCTTACCATACCTTTTTAACTATGAGAATGATTCCCCCAAGTTTAAAGACATAAAAACACTGTGCTTATTATTTGCTGATGACACCTTGTTACTGTTACTCTAAATACTAATTTGCCTGTATTGAGAAGTCATCCACTCACCCCCCATATTCGAAGCAGTAACTGTGCTCACTGTGGGCAAGCACCATTAAACAATCTGCAATGCGAAAGGTGAGCACTAGCAGCCTAAACTGCCACACCTAAAACTTGAAGCAGGGGATAAAAAAGTCAACATGAACACGCACTACCATTCGCCAGACTGACTAATAACGTAAAGGCGGAAGCAGGACTGCTGAATTTCCAGTGAGACTCCAACCTACTGCCTGAGGTAGCACAGTTGAGCACTGGACTGCATTGAGTTCAAGATAATCCTCTCCCCCGACACATGCAGTCACCAGTAGAATACAGTGCTCTACACCTTACTCCCAATCTATATGGTTCCTGTTAGTTCAAGAACTAACAGAAACCATACAGCTTGGGAGTGCGGTCTACAGCGCCGTATGCTCCTGGTGAGGGTCGGGAGAGTGTGTCGGGAGAGGTTTATACAGTCTCTACGTCTCTGGCACTCACGCTGACAGCAGACTGAAGCTGGCTGTAGATGCATTGGAGGGGGTAAGAAGAATTAGAGGGGAAGGATGGTGAACTTCTCTACGTGGAGGAGTTTGCAGAGTTTTTTGCCAAACTCTGCACTCCAAGCAGAGCATGGAGTAAGCAGAACTCCACAGACTCCACCGGCAGTGCGGAGTTCAGTGCCTACCCCTAATTATAAGGTTGGTGAAGAGAGCACCTTCCTTTCCCATTTCTCCTCGCTTGGAGATCTATAAAAGTCAAGCATGTGGGGCGGCTCTTTATAGAGCTGACATTTGGGGCCATTGTAATTTGGAGATGTTTGAAAGTGCAGAGAATATTTTCTCATATCGCTGCTAAACATTCCCCTGAGCACCCCCACACTCCCCATCCATATGGATTTAAATTTGAGATCCATCTCTGATATTTCAGCATTGAGACTGATTCAGTATTGGTTAAGTGTGTCGGTCACAGAAGAACTAGAGCCCTATAGGGAATGACTCCAAGGCTTCCTAGAGGGTTTGTGTAATGATAGGTTCCCTTGGTGTGCTTACGTAAAGATTTCGTTATATAAGCTAGGACTAGGGGTTTCTGGTCAAACCCCAAAATCTACTACGCAATGCTATTTTGAAACTCAAAGTGGCCTATTGGAGCTAAGTGCTAGGAGAAAACATTTCTGAGACTACTTGGTGTAGCCTGACTGATTTATTTATTCACATTTAAATGTGGCTTTGATTTTGATATGCAATTAAACATGGTCACCAAACGTGTTGCAAGGGCACTTTTATTAAGTTTAGAATTGGCACATTACCAATTTGCTTCTTTTGCTTGCCTTTGGAAGAAAGGGTCACGTAGATCAAATATGTGCTCTAAGGAATGTGAGGTTCCAGAGTCCATTGAATATGTTTTATTTTTTTGCACATCTTACACAAAGCAACGTGCCCGTTGGATTAGACCACTGTGCAAACTGATGGGCTTTAAGGACCACATTACAGCACTGAGAGTATGTAGAACTAATAAGAGTGGCCTGTTTGTCTTTTCAACTGGCACATTTTTAACAGCTTTATGGTATTTGAGGTCCAAGAAAACCCATGCCTAAGAAAGGTTTCTAGGGACATTTTAAACCCCACATATTTCCGTTGAGAGAATTGCAACTTGTTTTTACCATTTTTATTCAATAATTTTTATTGCTTTTATATGTACCTATATGTATTTGGTTTTATCTTTGTTATTTATGCATGATTGTATATTGTTTCCTTTTATGTTATTTTTATAAACCGAAATAAAGGAAATCATTGATTCGCCTAAGGAGTGCTCGATGGGGCTGTTGCAATACCGGACAGCATAGTAGCATGTGGGCCAATGATTCCCTTCTATATGTGCACATTCTGCACCTTCTGATGGATTAAACAGACTTCCAGGATGGGTACAGTTCTCTTAAGGGGAGAGGGGCCAACCTTGCTGATAAAATTTGGTTAGAACCCATTTCCCATAGCCTGAATAAGATGAAGCTTTGTAGTTTGAGTTGTTTGAGGCAATGTCACAGTTTCATGCAGATCCTTTGGCTGGAGAGCTTCTATGTCTAGTTCTCATGTCCGAAGGCGTAATTATATTTTTATTGTGGATTTGATGCTTGTGTAATCAATTATATTTGGGTCCCAGTTCTCCATGGTCAGTTGCAGACATTCCCTAGCTGCCATGAGGTTTGTGGACCAAGGGTTGTTAATTCTGGTGAAGATAATTTTTATGAGAGCCTTCATGGTATTATCAGTGCTCTGTTGCCAGATAAAAGTACTTTGCAAAAGCGAAGAGCCCTTCTAATTTTTGTTGGATAAGATCGAATTTTAGCTGGATCCTTGTGCAGGAGAGAAGATGGAATAATTTCTTGTAGGCTTTACATTGTATTTTTTCCAAATCAGCTGCTAACATACCAGGGAATACCTGCTGTGCGTAGTTGACCGAAGGGAGCAATTTAGCCCATGTCACCCTGCGTATAGCTGACGTCGTTGGGCTGTACAGAGTAGTGTTTAACTTGCAGAGAGCAAACACTACCATCTTCCATTTTGACCTCGTTTTTTGTAGGTGTAGCATGGGAATTCCTGATTCGCACAGCCATGCACCCAGATAGTTGTAATGTTGTACACATTCCAGTCTCAGTGACCCCAGCCACCATTAAGTGAATCTTTTTTGGGTAGCTACCAAAAATCATGATCTTAGATTTGCTTGCATTAGCAACCAGCTCAATCTGTACATTGTACTTGATCAGAACGTAGAGGGAATTTTGTAGTCCAACTTTAGTGTGATCCAGGAGGACTAGGTCATCAGCATATTGCATCAGATGGATTTTTTTGTCCCCAAATCTTGGTGTAACGGAAAAGGCTCCACTTAAGACCGGGCACAAATCAGCAGTGTATAAATTAAATAATAGTGGTGCCTGCACGCACAACGTGTTGTATTTAAAGTTACATTCCATCAATGGCCAAGCAGGCATCTCTTGCATTGGCAGGAGTTGCCGTTATGGTGGTTCATGTCAATGCATTAAAGGTTTGACGGACACCTCCATCAAAATGACACAGTCATATGCAAACTTTAAATGTTTTTTTTTATTTTCAAAAACAAAATTCAATAGTGGTATTTTGTTTTGAAAATACAAAAAAAGCCATGACCCCCTCACTATGAAAGTTTTCTCTAACCCTTTTCACCAGGATCATGAAAACTTGCCATTTGTTTGCCCCCTCTAAAATAGGGCAAATGACAAAACCTCCAACAGCTCTTAGGCCAGAGGGCAATAGGAGTTGTATGTCAACAGTGGAGATGGAGTAGTCTCTGCTGTCGACATACTGGAGGTCACTCTGACTCTAAATTAGGCATGTAGACCTTCCATTTGGTGGAATAGCACTCCATTGTCTTTGCAGCAGAGTACCATCTCTGCCAAACTTTAAATCAGACCCTTCCTGCATAATTAAAAATGAAGTGAAAAGACAAGCGTACATGGATTCACAGGATCAGCGTTCATACTACAGGGTTGTCAATATCCACGCCTGTAATATCTCAAGGCCCAGTAATTGGGATAATCGGTCAGAATTGATTGGCTCCCTGAGAAAGAACTAGTGGGTTCAAGACACTGGCCAGTGACAATCTTCTTCCTTGATGCCCCATGGCTGCAGTCTGATCTCACCTTTGTATCAAGGGAAAAACTGCAACCTCCCATACAATATCAGCAATCACTTTGCGCACTCAGAACAAAATACACCAAACACACTGGCAGACTCTGTGAGTCATTGGATAATCGTAAGAAATATCTTTGGGAGGATTGAGAGTCGATGTGCAGACTGCAAGACATGTCAGTGTCTCCCTGGTCCTCTGCCTGTATATATGCTTATGTGTCCTTATGTCCTTTGCTCTCCTTCCTAGAATCAATGTTGCTGACTCCCTGTCCCAGAGTGAGTGTTTCTAAATGCCACTGTGACTGTTTCCCTGCCTTGGTGTTCATGTGCCCATGTCGTATTGTCTCTGTTGAGGGTACATCTTTCTCAGTTTCATTGATTTGTTAAATGGTTCCTACAAATACAGTAGGACTGTATATTAGGCCAACACAAACTTCACAATATAGAGACTTAGGGGCCGATTAGGATGGCGGTCAGAAAACCATTCCGACCGCCGTGGTAGCGGAAATTAACCGTCCGCATGTACCACGGGAAAACCGGCGCTCAGATTAGGATGAACCACCAGAGTAATCCGACCGCGGCGGGCGGATTCCACGAAAGTCCACCGGGAGCGTGCGGAGCAGGTGAAAATCCTACCGCGGCGGTCGGATTTGATGCGGAAAGAACCAAAACCGCCGCACGGACAGCGGATTGACCGCACGTGAAATTAGGATACAATTGCGGTGACAGCGGAATGATCAGCTGTTGATGAATGGGAGAGCCAGCAGAAGGGCTGTTGTATTCTGACCGCCGCGGTCGCTCCGGAAGAGTAATGGCGGTCGAAAGCAAACACACAACAAGACTACCAAGTGTGGCCATTAATCTGGCTCAGCCTCAAAAATACCTAACACACCCCAATGACACATCCCCATGGCAACTAAAAATACAAATCCTAGGTCAACCCACACAACACACCTGACAGGAATACTCCATTTTGACCCACACACATAGCCAAGTATAAAACCAGCCCCTTCCCTGCCCAGAATCCTTTGCACTACTCCACAACTGAAGGGCCCAACCCCACAGCACAAAGGAGAGGCAAATCTGCACACATCACACCATCACAACCACTCACATACCACACACATCACCACCACCACCTTCACACCTGCACCTTTAACCCATTTGCGCATCACACACCATGTCACAGAAGAAAATGCCCAAATTCACTGACAATGAGTTGTCAGTGATGGTAGATGAGGTAATCAGAGTAGAACCACATTTGTTTGGAAACCTGGACCAACAGACACCATTAGCCACCAAAAATCAAATGTGGGCAAGGATAGTCAACAAGGTCAATGCAGTAGGGACCATCCCGCGCACCCAGAAGGAGATCAGGAAGAAGTGGAATGACCTCAAGACCAAGGTGAAAGAGCATAACAACAAGAACTGTGAGCTGGCTCAGAGGACTGGCGGTGGCCCTCCCATTCCACTACAAACATACACCGTTTGGGAGGAGAAGGTGCTTGCCATACTGCATCCAGAGAGTCTCACAGGGAGTGGAGGCTGGTAAGTGCCAACAAATGGCTATCATTACACTGCTATGTACTGTCTTGCACAACTACACAGCGATACCTCCTAGGCCCAAATGCACTCATGTGCATCACACTCTCCCCAACACATGTCTCACAGATCCAACATTTACTCCCTCTGATTCACCTCAAAGGTAGGTAGCAATATTTCCATGGGGGCATGTGTACAGGCAGCCAGTACTACAACTCCCACCAGGTACCCTAGTCCCAAAGCTGAGCAGGATCGAACACTCCACCCCACACCCACAACCATGGGTCAGCCATTGCATTGCTCTCCACAAACTTACAGGTAGGTAGCCATCCTAACAGGGAGGGGTGTTTGTGGTTGGGAAGCCTGCACTACAACTCCCACCAGGCCCCCTTGTCCCAAAGCTGAGCAGGATGGAACACTCCACCCCACACCCACAACCATGTGTCAGCCATTGCATTGCTCTCCACAAACTTACAGGTAGGTAGCCATCTTAACAGGGAGGGGTGTTTGTGGGTGGGAAGCCTGCACTACAACTCCCACCAGGCCCCCTAGTCCCATAGCTGAGCAGGATGGAACACTCCACCCTACACCCACAACCATGTGTCAGCCATTGCATTGCTCTCCACAAACTTACAGGTAGGTAGCCATCTTAACAGGGAGGGGTGTTTGTGGGTGGGAAGCCTGCACTACAACTCCCACCAGATCCCCTAGTCCCAAAGCTGAGCAGGATGGAACACTCCACCCCACACCCACAACCATGTGTCAGCCATTGCATTGCACACTTCAAACTAACAGGTAGGTAGCCATCTTAACAGGGAGGGGTGTTTGTGGGTGGGAAGCCTGCACTACAACTCCCACCAGGCCCCCTTGTCCCAAAACTCAGCAGGATGGAGCACTCCCCCCCCAGCCAGAAGCATGTGGCAGACATTGCATTGCTCACCTTCACCTAACAGGTAGGTAGCCATCTTAACAGGGAGGGGTGTTTGTGGGTGGGAAGCCTGCACTACAACTCCCACCAGGCCTCCTTGTCCCACAGCTCAGCAGGATGGAGCACTCCCCCCACCCACAACCATGTGGCAGAAATTGCATTGCTCCCTTCAAACTCACAGGTAGGTTGCCATCTTATGCTCTCTTGTCCCACCCCTGAGCAGGATGGAACACTCCCCCATCCAAGAGCCTATTCCCTTCCTCTGCTCCACTTCACAGGGAGGCAGCCATCCTAACAGGGAGGGGTGTTTGTGGGTGGGAAGCCTGCACTACAACTCCTACCAGGCCCCCTTGTCCCAAAGCTCAGCAGGATGGAGCACTCCCCCCGCCAGAAGCATGTGGCAGACATTGCATTGCTCACCTTCACCTAACAGGTAGGTAGGCATCTTAACAGGGAGGGGTGTTTGTGGGTGGGAAGCCTGTACTACAACTCCCACCAGGCCCCCTTGTCCCACAGCTCAGCAGGATGGAGCACTCCCTCAACCCACAACCATGTGGCAGACATTGCATTGCTCCCTTCAAACTCACAGGTAGGTAGCCATCTTATGCTCTCTTGTCCCACCCCTGAGCAGGATGGAACACTCCCCCATCCAAGAGCCATGTGTAGCCTATTCCCTTCCTCTGCTCCACTTCACAGGGAGGCAGCCATCCTAACAGGGAGGGATGTTTGTGGGTGGGAAGCCTGCACTACAACTCCTACCAGGCCCCCTTGTCCCAAAGCTCAGCAGGATGGAGCACTCCCCCCACCAGAAGCATGTGGCAGACATTGCATTGCTCACTTTCACCTAACAGGTAGGTAGCCATCTTAACAGGGAGGGGTGTTTGTGGGTGTGAAGCCTGCACTACAATTCCCACCAGGCCCACTTGTCCCAAAGCTGAGCAGGATGGAACACTCCACACCACACCCACAACCATGTGTCAGCCATTGCATTGCTCACTTCAAGCTAACAGGTAGGTAGCCATCTTAACAGGGAGGTGTGTTTGTGGGTGGGAAGCCTGCACTACAACTCCCACCAGGCCCCCTTGTCCCAAAGCTCAGCAGGATGGAGTACTCCCACCCAGCCAGAAGCATGTGGCAGACATTGCATTGCTCACCTTCACCTAACAGGTAGGTAGCCATCTTAACAGGGAGGGGTGTTTGTGGGTGGGAAGCCTGCACTACAACTCCCACCAGGCCCCCTTGTCCCACAGCTCAGCAGGATGGAGCACTCCCCCCACCCACAACCATGTGGCAGACATTGCATTGCTCCCTTCAAACTCACAGGTAGGTAGCCATCTTATGCTCTCTTGTCCCACTCCTGAGCAGGATGGAACACTCCCCCATCCAAGAGCCATGTGTAGCCTATTCCCTTTTTCTGCTCCACTTCACAGGGAGGCAGCCATCCTAACAGGGAGGGGTGTTTGTGGGTAGGAAGCCTGCACTACAACTCCCACCAGGCCACCTTGTCCCACAGCTCAGCAGGATGGTACACCCCCCACACCCAGAACCATGTGACAGCAATTCCCCTCAACTGTGTCACAGAACAGGCAGGTAGACAGTGCATGCACCCTGCCATTTCTCTCAAAAAGCATGGAGCCATATGACCACACCAGCCCTCACATGTCACCCAACTTGGCATAGGTCCAATAGCCACTTCCAGTGTGCAGACAGCTAAGCGTATGTAACTGTCACAGAAATTAAAGTTTGAACCACCAAGTCACATGTTGAAGAAATTCAGGGCACAATCATGCACAGTACTGAATGCTATGTGTAAGTGCCATGGTGGCAGAGCATGAAGGCCCATATGAACACAAAACATGCATGGTCAGTTGGTAAAAGAAAGTAAAGTACATGATATGACAAAGGTATGCATAAGATTACAATGGCTAGTTCTTGCTCAGATGTAACGTCTTCCATGCTGAGCAAACCAAAAAGACGCATCACATAAAGTTGATGTGCTGAAGTCGTTAGATGACGACATGTCCTTGTAATCACACAATCTGTACATGGAACATGGTATCTATTTACATGTCACCCCATGGACAAGTAATGTAGATACCTCCACATCATGTCATGATGCGCAGTACCTTGCAGCCATACAAAGTGATATCAATGTAAACTGTGTGGTGTATCACATGTAACATCCAAACGTCTAACACCAAGCTTGTGGGGTGCACTTCAATGACCATTTCACCTCTGTTCAACAGGAGATCAACAATTGACTGCTGCAGAAGACAACACCGACCTGCAGAGCCAGTCTCCACCCTCGGAACATGGACTCTCGGATGCAGACTCCCTACGTTTCTCGGATGAGGAGCCCGAACCTTGCCCATCCGTACTGCCAGGGCACACCATGTCCCAGGCCCCCACTGTCCCCACCACCACCACCTCAGCAACAACAACTGCACTGACCCCTGCTGCAACGACCTGTGAGGCCTCAACCACCACCACCACCAGTGCTGCCTGAAACACTCTCCCTGCCTCAGTGGTTACCAACACTATCACACAATCAGAGGAGGGCAGGGAGAGTCTGCGGGTGCGTCGAGTGGCAATGCCACAGGTCCGGGACAGCAGGGCAGGTGGGAGGGCAACTGGGGGACAAAATCGAGAGGACACTGGGACCGAAGCCCTGGCCAACATCGCCAGAGTCCTTGGGGCATACGAACAAACCCAGGGACACATTGGCCAAGTTGTGGAAGAAGTGCGTGAGCTCCGCCTGCTGCTGAGGTCCATGGACACGCGTATGGGCCAAATCGTGGACCTCATGGGCCAGCTTGTGGGTGTTCTGAGGGACAGTCATGCGGCCCAAAGGACAGCTCAACCCCCCTCCAGTGGCCCGCAGGATGATACTCCCACCACCTCAGCTGTGGCCACAGAGAGGGGGTGAGCTGCAACAGGATGACTCCTCAGACACCGCTGAGCCCGCAGCAGTGCCCCCCTGGAAAACGCAAAAGGGGCCGTCCGAGAAACACCACGGGAGGATCACGTGGCAAAGCACCAGCCAAACGCAAGTCAAAGAGCCAGCCATGATGGCACCTCTGTTCACCTTGACTTTGACTTTGTTGACTATCCTTACCCACACTGCCATGTTGATGGCAGGTGTCTGTTGGACTGTGTCACCACATCAATGTGGTGACTACTCTATTGTCTCGTTTACCATCACTGACAACTCATTAATTCACTTAGCACCATTTTTTGAAACATCACTTGTCTGTCACAAACACTCTTTGTAAATAAATACTCTTTCCACACCTATGTCTTTGTGTCAGCTCCATGTTTATCACAGTATGTACACTGTTGACTCAGATTCCAATGTACCAGAAGCTCTGATTGTGACTAGGCATTGAGAGGCTGAAGGGACCTAGAAAGACACAAGAGAACGACATTTACTTGTCAGGTGATGGCATCACAGCCAGTACACAACACTAGTTATCAAGGTACACAAACCAGCACACATTACAATGAGAAACAATATCAACGTAGACATCATGTGGCTGGACATGACTACCCTGTGCCACAAACATCAGCCATAAGCACAGAGCCAACAACAGGTAGCAGTCAAAAAGCTCCTCTAGGCCTTTTCACTACCATCAAAGACAGCAGACAATGGCACTGTTGTACAATGTCACTCACACTCAAGGGAAGTAGTGGTTGATGAGCTGTTGACGCAGGTCGACACCTTCCTCCTCTCCATTATCCTTGTCACTGGACTTGTGTGGGTTTGCAGGGGGGGGCATCTGCTGCTCATCATCGTCCAGGAGCAGGGGGATCTCTTTGCGCAAGGCCAGGTTGTGGAGCATGCAGCATGCAACTACGATCTGACACACCTTTTGGGGAGAGTAGAGTAGTGCACTTCCGCTCTTGTCCAGACACCGGAATCTAGACTTCAGAAGACCAAAAGTACGCTCCACCACACAACGTGCCCTCCCATGGGCATCATTGTAGCGGACTTCACCAGGGGTCCTGGGATTCATCAGTGGGCTCAGCAACCAAGGCCGGTTGGGATTTGCAGAGTCACCTAGGTGTGAGATACACAGACCAATTTTGTAATATAACTGTAGCTGAGGACAGCATGTCACACATACAGCACACTACTTGACTCTGCGTACTCACCCACAATCCACGCACGCTCCGGATGCAGATTTGCCCTCAGCTGTGGTACGATGCTGTTACGCAATATGTAGGAGTCATGTGCCGATCCTGGAAATCTGGCACAGACATGGGAGATTATCATATCCACTTGGAATACCACTTTCACATTAATGGAATGGAAATGCTTCCTGTTCATTTATATATGTTCACGTGCCTGTGGTGGAACCAGGCCAACATGTGTGCAGTCAATGGCGCCAACAACATTAGGGATGTGGGCAAGGTCATAAAAATCACCCTTCACAACTGCCAATTCATGTCTCCTGGGAAAATGGATGTAGCGGTCCTTGTATGTCATCATTGCGGTCAGGACATCACGTAGCACCATGCTGAACATTGGTTGAGACATCCCACCTGCGCTGGACACCGTGTACTGGAACGAACCAGTTGCAAAGAAATGCAGGGCCGCCATCACCTTACATGTTGGTGTCAAAGCAGTCGGATAGGTTCTGCTAGGCCTCAGATGGGGCTCCAACTGACCACATAGGTCTTGAAGGGTAGGTCGATCCAAATGGAATTTACGCATGATGTCCTCATCCTCCATGTCTGCCAGCAATGTGAATGGACGATGCACATTTGGTCGCCTCCTACATAAGATGAAAGGGGACACATGTCAATTCAATTCCCCTATGAGATGTGTCCAATATCTTACATCTTGACTGACACAGCGCCAACAATGACTGGCCTGAAACAACAAAGTCACATGCAGAGACACCTTAATCTAAAGTAGTTGAACACGTGTTCAGTATGAACATACTGAGTACCCCAAAACAGATTCAGACTATGTGAATGTAAAATGGTACATTCCGACATCTTGTGTCACCAGCCCTGAGAGTAGTTGACACAGCACATGTCTGAAACAGCAACACTGCTGGCTTCTACGTAGCTGCTGCACATTAACAACACAATGAGCACAGTGTGTGCATAAAGATCAAGTATCAACATGAGTTCAGCAATCTACACAGTGAAATAGGCACATTATGTAGTCAGTCCATCATTACTGAGGGTTGCTTAGCCATCTCACACATTGACATGTTTACATATTTGAGAGTCCATCACAAAACAGATCGGTGTACATGCACAACAACATCATAAGTGACATGTGAGGGAGTACATGCAAATGCATGTAATCCTGTGCACTGACATGGCCTGTGTAGTCATCAGTGAGTTAAATGTCACACTAGCATTGAATATAACTATCTGGTGGCATGATTCATAGTAAGTGTCTACTGTTCAATGATGAGAACTGGCCATTGTCATTGCTACAGCAAGATGTGTCCATAGGTGCCGTAAGCGTGCACCTCCACTGCAATCACGGTCATTGGCACCAATTTAAAAATGCCAATTCGCTGTAGTGCCCGCCTGGGCCCCGCGGTGTGACACCGCAAATGCCCATGCCTCTTCAGCCAATGGGAACCGCGATCGCGGTAGTGAAATACACATTTGAATCCCACGGTAGGCGTGCTCCACCACCGCAATCACGGTCATTGGCACCAATTTAAAAATGCCAATTCACGGTAGCGACCGCCTGGGCCCCGCGGTGTGACACCGCCAATGCCCATGCCCCTTTAGCCAATGGGAACCGCGATTGCAGTAGTGAAATACACATTTGAATCCCGCGGTAGGCGTGCTCCGCTACAGAGGGCCCGGTCATTGGGTACAATTGAAAGATGCACGATTGCGGTAGCGACCGCCTGGGCCCCGCAGTGTGATACCGCCAATGCCCATGCCCTTTCAGCCAATGGGAACAGCGATCGCGGTAGTGAAATACACATTTGAAAATCGTGGTAGGCGTCCACACCGCCACCGCAGTCCCGGTCATTGGTAACATTTGAAAAAAGCTGACCTGGAACACCAATTGCAGCAGCTGAGTACCACTGAAATAAGCCCAGGGGCCTATATATGTCTGTGAGAGAGCCACACATTTCCACTGCATCCAGACACTGCTGCCTGCCATTCTTCATCCCCAACTGCTGCTGTTCCTGTCTCCTGGACCCAGTGATGGCGAAAACTGAGAACATCAGGGCCCGTCCCTTCACCACAGAGGAGCTGGAGGTCCTGGTGGACGAGGTGCTTTCACAGTTTGGGAGGCTATATGGTGCTCCTGATGTACTGGTAAGTGTTTCAGAGTGAAAGTTTGAGAGTGCAAAGAGTGCTCACATGATGTTGCTCTGCTGTAGTATGTGCCTGTGAGTGCAAGTTAATGTGGATGCATCCTCATTTGTCATACACCATGCTCCATACATGGCCTAGTAAATATTGCACCTGAGTATTTGGGGAGGATGGCAACATGGACATTTCTACAGCCCTTCTTCAGTAATAACAATACAAACGTTGGTCTGAGACTGGGTAATGTAATTGTGTGATACACTGCCTAGCATGCTGACTTCAGGTAAATGGGGTGTGTAGCCTTATTTCCACAGATCCATGGCTGCATTGAAGGATGGGAGGTACATGCAGTGTTTTTGCAGCCATACAGTAACACTGCTGGTTTGGACAGTGGAAGTCTGAACAAACATTGCCTGTGCTAATGGATGTCATAGTCCATGAGGTTTTCACATGCTCATTTGTGACATTACAAATGTGTTTCGTCCAGAGGGTACTGAAGGATGTGTGTACAATTTTCATATTGCCCACATGGATATGTATGCATTATGCACAAGATTGAAATGCCTGAGTGTAACACTCTTGGTGGAAATTCACCTATGACACATCAGATTAATGTACTTTGGAGATATCATCCTTCCATTGTTTTCATTATGTGTTCTGACTCGCATGTGTAGGCACTGTTTGCCCTCTCATATTGTACATGCATGTGGATGTTCTGATGGCCCACGTTTAACCACAGTGTGAGTCCCCCTGGCCTGCACAGAAACTGCCCAATTTGACAAGGACCCATCAGTAATTGGACAGAGTGAAACATATGTGTTGTCTGCCACCCTATTTCTCAATGAGCTATCTTAGGCCTGAGGATTGCACAAGACAGACCTTGTGAGAAGAGTGTGAGGATGTAAGGTCATGGCCCTAAATGTGACCTCCATGACACAGGTAGCCATTCACAGGCCAAAGACATTGAGGGGTGTGTAGTGTTGGACACAGTGAGTCTGCCCCGACACATCATTTCCAATGTATTGTATGTCTTGCTCACTCACATACTGCATCACAGATGAGGGCCTTCTTCACATTGCTTTCTGTGCTGGCATTCTGCATGTGTATGAGATGGCCATGTACTGTGTCCATCATCATACATGCATACATTTCTATGAGATTATTTGATGCAAATGTACTACGTGTCATGCTGTATGGCCTCTGCTCAACATTTCTGTATTGGTGTGCTATGTTTTTGCATGCTCCTATCCTGACTCACAGTGATACATAACACAGTGTCACTGAAACTTCCTCTTCTTGTCTCCCATGCCTGCAGCTTAAAGTCCGCCAGCGCAAGGCCTTATGGAGGGCCATTGCTTGCAAGGTGCGGGCTCTGGGTGTCTCCAACCGACGGCACACACACTGTCACAAGAGGTGGGATGACATCTGCCGGCTGAGCAAAAACGTGGCAGAGATGATGCTGGGGCTGCTCCCTCGGACTGGAAGGTTGGCCCGCAGGAGCATGACACCACTAATGGCCCGCTACTTGGCATTGACACAGCCAGAGCTGGATGGACATTTGAGGGCCCATCAGCAGCAAGTTGGGGGTGAGTATTCTGCGAAGGGTGACTTTGGGTGTGAGTGACTGCATGTATCCCAACCCTGAGCCAGTGCGGAGCTCTGTGATGTTTCTAGTGTGATACAATGGCTTGTAAGTGGCCTCTGTGTTGATTGCAGCTGTCATGCATTTTCGCTACATGTACTTTCTCATGTGTTTAATACAATGGCCCTTGACATTGCAAGATGAGATGTGGCCTTATGACATCTGCTGCATTATGGGTGTCATAGACATCACCGGGCAGTGAACAGCAGTGTGCATCATCTTAGTGTGCATTCGTAGATGTGTGCAGTGCCTGACTTGGAAATTGTGATCACTACACATCTGACACCAATGTGCAACGGTCGTTGTGCTTCAAAGCACAACATGGTGGATATCAGTAGCTCATGGCCATTGCAAAAGGACATTTTGGAGTCAGTATCTGTGTTGTTCCCTTAAAGTGACTCCATATGTGACTGAGACAACATGTTGAGATGTATATCTATTTCACCTACTGGCACGTAGGTATGCCTACAGAGATCAGTATGTTAGGTTACAAGGAGGCACATGCCAGCTATTTGGCTGTGTCAAAGTCACATGGGTCATTTATGTCAACTATGCATGTTTCCATGCATCTTCTGAGTTTTGCATTAAGGTTGCACATGCAGACTGCCCAGGGTGGTGGGCAACATGGGGGTATCATATTCTAGTTTTGTGCTTTGCTTGCATATGATGTTTGTGAGTATGGCACTATACTGAACCTACTTCTGTCTATTGCAGCATCTACCAAGGGCATGGAAGTACAGGGGACGGACACCAGTGGTGAAGCTTCTGGCACGACTGCTACACATGAACTCACTGACACTGATGTGACCAGTGCCTCGGAGGGGGACAGGAGTGCCCTGGAAGAATCACGCCCAGAAACACCAACCTCAACATCAACTGACTCCAGCGGTGACTCCTCGATGTTGGCGGGCACAGGGAGTTCGAAATCTGCCTCTTCTTCCACCACACATCGTCCAGTGCCCCCCCTCCTGGCTACTACCACTAGTGCTGGCCGTGCCCACAGCCCTAGGAAGGGTAGAGTGTCCTTCCCCCCAGGCACCGCTGCCCCTGCCCCTGTCTCCCCTGCAGCCCTCAGTGTGGAGGCGGTAGACCTTTTGCGCCAGCTGTGTGTGGGTCAGACTACTCTCCTGAATGCCTTCCAGGATCAGGACAAGAAGCTGGCACAGGTAGTTGCCTTCATGGAGGGCATTCATTCTGTCGTGGGTGGGCTACACAGAACTGTCCAGGCTTTGTCCTCCACAGTGACGGCAGCCATTCAGCTGTCACAGGCTCCAAGTCCAGCTCCAGTCCCTTCAGCAACCACCCTGCCAGTGGCACCACCTGACGAGAGTGCCCACACACCACAGCCCTCAGGTGCCAAGTACTCCACACGCAGCATACAACAGCAGCACTCCAAGCTGCCCAGAGCACAGACACCATCCCCAAAACACAAAACAGGCACACAGGAGCGCAAAGGCGAAAGCCCTTCACGTGACACTCAGGGGCATCAGGCCAAGAAGCAGGCCTCAACCTCACATTCATCCAAATCACCCCCATCCAAGGGCACTCCCATCCCCACACCTGCTCCCAAAGACAAACAAACAGTTGCCCTGTCTGCTGTGAAGCTGGTGCCTGCAAAGAGTCAGCACAAACAGCTCTCTAAGGCAGATTCACCCACAACATCAACTCCCACCCACACCCCTGTGAAGCTGGGACAGGAGAGCAAAGTGGGGGGTTTACCTGGACATCAGGGGATGGAGGGGAAAAGGCAAGGCCACCCCAAGCGTACCACCAGATCCAGAAAATCCCCACAGGGAGAGCCATCTGCACCTGATACACCTTTGGTGGAGAGTGTGGCTGTTGTGCCCACCCCACTTCCCACTCCTGCCAAGACAATCCTTGCCTATCGAATCCCCAAGAAGTGGAGACCCAGCCCTCCACATTCACCCTCACACACTGTGTCTCATGGCAGCATGTCTCCGCCTCCCCGTGCCACCATGCCACCCGGTCCAAGCAGCCCTCAGGCTCCCACAGCCACTGATGCCTCTACCTCAGCTGTTCCTCTCTCTCCCAGGTCCAGTCCTACAACTGGCCCAGACAATCAGCCACCTCCCAGTTCAACTGACAGCCAAGTCTGAGGCAAAGTCCCCCTCTCAAACCCATCTCTCCCACAGCGGTGCCTGGACTGCCCATTTGTATCCCCGGAGCTGTGGTGATTCCCATGGCAGTGTACGGTGTTACCCATTCCCTGTGCAGTTTCTCATGCAAACATGTGCACACCAGCCTTGCTGTTTGTCACTTTGGATGCCCATTCCCTGTGCAGTTTCTCATGCACACATGTACATACTTTGAAATATGGACTGGCCAATGGCCTTGCTGTTTGTCACTTTGGATGCCCATTCCCTGTGCAGTTTTTCATGCACACATGTACATACTTTGAACTATGGACTGGCCAATGGACTTGCTGTTTGTCACTTTGGAAGCCCATTCCCTGTGCACCTTCTCATGCACACATGTGCACACCAGAACTATGGACTGGCCAATGGCCTTGCTGTTTGTCTCTTTGGATGCCCATTCCCTGTGCAATTTCTCATGCACACATGTACATACTTTGAACTATGGACTGGCCAATGGCCTTGCTGTTTGTCACTTTGGATGCCCATTCCCTGTGCAGTTTCTCATGCACACATGTACATACTTTGATTTTGTACTGGCCAATGGCCTTGCTGTTTTCTACTTTTGATGCCTATCTGGGTATTATGTAATAAAGACAGTTACTCCTGTTGTCTGCTTTGTCAATGTCCTTGCTAAATAAAAGGTTTTATGTATGGGTATGGTTTCATGTGACACATGCTCTGTATGCCACTTTAACATTGCCAATTGCTTGTTTTACTTTTTCAGAGTTTGCCAGAAGTGACAGGCACTTTTGTTCTTCTTGACTCTGAGGCTTGAGGGTGCAATGATGGTTGTTTGTGATGATCTACTGTTATCCTAATCATTCTATGGTCAGGTTTGCTAAATTGTGCACATGTCATGTTATGATGCAATACCACAACAGAGGTGAATTCTATCCACAGGATTATTTGCGGCTGGCCAGGGTCCATATCTGTGTGATCTTTCTTGATGTGTGAACAGCAGTGTTGATGTGTGGTCATCTTGTATAGGCCTGTCTTCCTAGTCACATGGGTACATTTGAATATGTGAACTTGAGTGGTCATACAGTGTGAATGGGCTGTCATTGTCAGTAGTGTTGATGTGTGTGTGCCCCTGCAATGCCAACTGCACACATGTATGATCCAGGTAATGAGTGCCTGTTTGTTTCAATTGTCAGCCATGTGCTTCAGATTGTGGGCACATGTAGGAGTTGTAGGTTGGGCACTGTGCAGTGTGTTGGTGTGTCCTTTCACTCCTGGGGGACACCTACTTGTTGTCGCTGCCAGTTGTGAGTATGCAGAGTGTGTCACTACCAAGTCTGTGTTGTGTTTTGTTGATCAGCCATGTGTCTTGTTACTGTTTGTGCTCACTGTTCAGACCTGCTCAGCCACACTGACATTATTTGTGAGTTTTCTCATGCATTGCTGTCACTTGACCCATTTTTGGCTCCAGTATGGTATGTGGTATGTGGAGTCATGCCATCCCCTATATGTGCTTCTGATGCCTACACATTGTGAGTAACTCCTCTATGTGTTTGTGGACTGTACACTCCTCACCTGTCCACTACTGAAGTACACACCACTTCAATCTCATGTCTTCCACCCCATGGCTGGCCAGTGTGTGAGCCTCCCCACCACTTCATAGTGTGACACTATACTGTAGGAGGCTGATCTGTGTACAGGACCAATGTGCCACTCAGGACAGTTTCACAATTAGTTATGTGTTATTATCTTCTACTATTTTGCAGTCATGGTTGCTCATGTGCAGTGCATATGTTTGACCAGCACAGTCCTCTAGTCATGTTGTTTGCATCTGGGTTTCCCTGAGTTGTGCATCTGTGGGTGATGGGTGAGCTGTATGTGTGTTTGCTGAGGTACTGCTACCCTTCCTGAGTGTGATGTTATCTGTGTGCTGTGATGATTTGTGTTGTGGGAGTTCATGGTGTGGCACTCAGATATGTGTGCTACTGGTTTGGTTGGTGTGCACACACTGCTTGGTGTGCATGCAGTGCTGTCAGTGTATGTTGCCTTGTACTTGCCTGGTGTGCATCCCCCTGATGTCCAGCTGAGTTTGCTATGTGATGGATTGGTATGTGCATCTGTTGTGTTTTTGTTGTAGATGTATGCAGTGTTTGGCCTGTGTTGGCTCTTTCTACTGACAGATGCTATGTGCGTGTGATGTTCTATTTGCATGACATTGTGTGTGAGTAGTTTGGGCATTGTGATACATTCAGATGTGTGTTGCATGTGTAGTGTGCATTACTTGTGTGTCTGTCACATGCAGCAAGGTGGATTCTTGTTCATGAGCTTGTTTTGAGTGCACAATGGTGGTTTGTCCTCCTATTTTTTACCTGTCACTTGTCAGGATTGTGCATGTGCATGCTTGTGGTACACTATGACACCATGTTCACTTGATGACTGGTGTGGTGTCTCTGTCTGTGTTAGCTGATTTGTCCCATTGATCCCAGTTAGTGTTCATGATTGGCTTTTGATGATGCAATTCTTGTTTGTGTTGGGGTATGGTGTCTGTGCATTGGTCCAGAGTGACAATGTTGTGTATTCCTGTTCTGCCACTGTTTGGCTGCACATGTCAGGGCTTGTTGGACTTCTGTGGATGTTTTTTGTGAGCTTTGTGTTTGGCTATTGTTTTTGTGTCAGCATTGGTTCAGGCATCCCTGAGTGTGAGTCTGATATTTGTGGATGCACCACAGGGTGTGTAATTGGTTGTCAGTGAACTCACAGGACATCATTTGCACCATTATGTGTGTTTCTCACAGGTGTGAGGTTTGCAGGTGTGAGGTGGGTAGAGGAGGGTTATGTGTGAAGGTCCTACTTGTGTTTGACAGTCAGGGAGTGTGACAATGAGCCATATGTGTTGTGCTGATGACATACACATGTCAAGTAAGTTGACATAGATGTGCGGCTGGTCACTGTATGACTTCAGACACTTCCTATCATTCCTGTGCCTATGCATGGCTTGCCTTGATGTATCCCTGAGTTGTTGCACAGAGGTCACTTTGGTTTAATTTCACTCACTGTGCCACCCATGTCTGATTTGATGGCCTAAGGGTGGTGTGATATGTTCCTTCTCTTGCATGTGATATACACATGCTATGTGGCTTGCTCCATGGTTTTCCAGCACTGTCCGCTTCACTTTTGGCTGGCCCATATATTGTCCTCCATTGCTGCTGACCTATGGTATGAGTATGTGGCTGGGTGTCAATGTGGGGTGTTTCTGAGTGACTTGACAGGCAGTGTGAACAGTTCATGGGATGTTCATTTGCAGAGTGAGTCTTCATTTTGTAAATATGCTCAGTTTGCTTCACATGAGTGGAAGGTAGGTGTTAGGAGGAGGTTTGTCCAGCCCCTGAGCTTCTGTGCAGGGTGTTCCTCTTCACCCCCACCTTCCCAGTCAATCTCCCTTGTCCTTTGATGTGTGAGGTGCGAGGTCTGGCTACACCTGGCTGATTAATTGTGCAGGGGGGGCACAGGAGGAGCACACAGCATGCGCCCAAATGGGTGTGTGATGCATAGTGTGGGAAGGGTGAAGGTGGAGCCCTGTGAATCTGGCCGGACTGCCCATGCCTGGCGCATGCCCTGCCTAATACATTGTGCGCAGGTTTTCCCGCGTCTTTACCGCTGCTGTGACTTTCCTGGGACATTGCAGTGATTTCGCAGTTGATGGGTGACCCCGATGCGGAGGTGTGGGTTTCTAACAGGTAGGACACGTGTGGGTACACTGGGGGATATGTTCCTGTCCCCACCAGAGTGTCTGATGTGGACAGGAACCGTATGTCAGCACAGGAGTTGTGTGTTGTGGTTGTTTGCGGAGTTTTGTATTTGCGTACCTGCGGCGTTGTCCGCAACGGTGTATTATTTGCTGGTAGTGGATGAGGTACAGCAGCGGAAAGGCTTGAAGAGCTGGATCCATAGCGGTCAGGACCGGGTGGAGGGGACCGGGAGTCGGGTTTCGCTCTCCGCTGTCGTGCTTCCGCCGTCTCCGGGTGGGTGGATTCTCCGCTGCGGTGTGATGGGCTGTTTGCGTCATCGTGATTTGTACGGCGGACGGGACGTCATTCCGCACGGCGGTGTGTCTCTATTGGCTCCCTCCGCCACGGTTGGGGGCAGAAATTTATGACGGTTCACGTAACTCCGCAGTGGACGGAAAATGGGCTATGTTTGCCCATAGTAATATGGCGGGCGCGAGGACCGCTGCTGGTGTGCGGAAAAGGACATTTTCCGCCAGCACCGCGGATGTGCCTCCGTCCGCCATCCTAATGAGCCCCTAAGTTCACATGTATTGTCAGTAAGTGTTGGTGTGTTTTCGCTAGCTCACTGTACAACGTCCAACCTATAAACAGACCAGGGTAAAAGATGTTATTGGGAACCTCAAACATGACACTCAGGGGCCGATTCCGATTCGTGTCGGTAATTTCTCCGACCGAGCCGGCCTCGGAGAGATTTCCGACCGAATCGGACCCGTGCAGTCCGACCGAACGAGTCCGATGCATTCGTATGCCACCGGACACGAGTCGGTCGGACTCCCATTGAACTCAATGGGAGCCGGTCGTACAACGCGTACGCGGGCTCCCATTGCCTCAATGGGTGCGAGGCGGACAAGGGCGCCCCCTACAGCGAGTACGCCGCGAAGCGCTCGCGGCGTACACGCACAGGTAGGGGGGACCCATGGGTCCCCCTGTGTGCACCTCGCACGGGCACGCGTACAGAGGGGTCCGACACGGACCCCCAAAGTACGGCTACGACAGTGAGTTCGAGTCGGACGGCGCGAGTCGGTCGGAGCGGTCGAGGTGCGCATCGTACTTACCCGGCCGGAAAACGTCTCCATTGCGCTGGTGCGAATCGGGTCCGAGCGAGTCGGTCGGAGCGGTACGATCCGGGAACCAGTCGGTCGGAGCGGTCGGGTCGCCCGGACGAGTCGGTCGGCGAATACGCATCGTACTCGCTCGCCCGGACGCGCGTACGACTCGGTCGGAAAATAGGGCTCCGGATCGGATCCGGTAAAACCGAATCCGATTCGGAGCACTACCGGCCGAGATCGGAATCGGCCCCTCAGATTCCAAATGGATCCGTGGAAACAGATCGAACTCTTTCATATGGCCACTCTTGCATGCCCAGGGTAAACATAAAAAGATATGACAATGCATTTTCAAACATTTATTGAAATGATCGTATTCTTGCAAAGAAAGCATGAGCTGCAATGATTAGAAAGATGAGACATGTTACTGTAATCAGCATTATAAGAATTGTAAACAATATCAACAATTCAATCATGTTAATTGTTACTAATGTTAGCTTACTCCTATCTGTATCTAATACTATACTAAAGAGAGCACAAGGATAGCACCCTCTTCCAGATCTATTGGGATAGTTTAACACCCATACCTTGGTCTTAGAGGTCCGGAAGCCAGTCTAAGTGTACAGGCTATCTTCCTTCACAGGATGAAGGTCGGAGTCAGCTGGGCTGCGCATTCAGTTGAAGTTCACAGCGTTTCCATGATAATTCCAGCATGAAAGCTCACTGAGCTTTAGCACAGAAGCTGTTTATATAATAAAGTACTGTCTTATTGCACTGTGGCAGAGGCACAGAGCAGCTCATTTGGTTCTGTCTAGCTAAAATGAGGTGTCTCCTAATGAGCACAGAAAGAGAGGAAAACAATGGCAGTGCGTTCTAAATGTATGACCCTGGAACCAACTGTACAGACTACAGGGCATCAATGCCTATCAGAAATGCACATTCACACATTAGCAGGAAAGTATATAAAATGTCACCATGAGAAAGAGATGTCAACCTAAAAAGTTGAGTCTAAAATGGAGACTAAACGTGGGCGATGCAACACCCCCTTGGTTGGAAAGGAGACTTATACACTGAAAGCTAGACACTCTAAAATCATCTAAAAGGCATATTATTATACATAATAAAACTTTAATAACATAGGCACAATAGAAAGCAGTTTGAAAATGCCAATTAAAACCCCACAAACTACTAAAAAATCAATAAAAACAATTTAAAGCAAAAAGACAAAATAAAAGATCTATGAGGCGTCTATACTACAGGATGGTAGTTACAAAGAGTCTAACATGTCCACAAAATAATTTGGGTCCTAAAGGGCTCCCACAGACGATAGATCCACAGTAACCTGAAGAGCAATTCCAAAGAACAAACTTGACCAGTACCAGCCTCATCTGCAGAAGCTGAAGGCAGAGGTGCCAGAAGTGTAGCCTTAAACGAGGAGCCAGATGCCATAGAACCTGGAGTGGAAGCATCAATCCAAAGTGGCCCAGGCAACTCATAATAAGCATCCTGTAGCAATGGTAGCAACAGAGAACAACACTGGAGGTGAACCCTCAATGGATACACTAACAGATTCATGTCCATAGTCTGCACCAGTTGTGTATCAAAGCATATGTTAATGCACACTCAAAAGAATGCCAGAGATGTTAAACACAGACTGTACACTCTGAAACATCATGGGCCGGAAAGACAAAGACCAGTTGTCGTTCAATTCCAGTAGCAAAGACAATCCAAAGTACTGCACCATACGTTTACGGCACAAAAGCACATGTGGCAATTCCATTACCATTTGGTCTTGTTGTGGAACATCCATTGAGGAGCAACAAAAATAGTACCAAAATAGCAATCAACAGAAAAAATCCCAACATAATTCCTCCAAAAATGCTTGATAATAGAGAGAGTATAAAAGACGGAATCACTCCAGATACAGTCTGAAATGTAGAAACTAGTCCAGACCTAATCGCTTTAGAAAAGTGTAAAACACCAGCAGTGTTTGAAACATTAAAAAAGCAATGCACAAGTTCACCAAAATGAAGTGGTAAATTAGTGCATGTTAGAAATTGTGTTTCTGGTTGGCAGAGGTATGCACCTTGTCCAAGCAGGAACCACAATCCTAGTCAGGGTAAGTCAGAAACACACTTTGATTTATCCTGTTCTCACCCTCTGATAGCTTGGCACACAGCTGTCAGGCTTAACTTAAGAGGCAATGTGTAAAGTATTTGTGCAAAACTTCAAACAGTAACACAGGAAAACACAACAAAAAGACTCCACACCATGTTAGAAAAATAGCTCATATTTTTATGAGTAAAACAAGACCAAAATGACCAAACTCCAATAAGTAGTAGTCAATTTATAAAGAATAAACAGTTTTGTAGTGCTTAGAAACAAATAGCGCCAACCGGAGCTATCTGGTCGCGCTTGACCGGGTCAAATCCAAAAGTTCAGGCCGACCACAATGGAGCGTGGGTCAGATACAGGGAACAGCCTTGGCCTGCTGAACAGTGTTTTGGATGCTTCAGCATAGAGGGCAATGCGGGGAGCAAGGGAGGCAATGCACCATCGTTGATCTCGCAGATGTAGGAGTTGCGTCGGTTTTGAGCTGCAAACTGGCATGGATAAGTCAAGAGTCAAGATGCAAAAAACACCAGAAACACACTTTAAATTATCCTGGGTTAAAGGTGACATGAGCTGAACGAAGCAATGAGTCGTCGCAGAGTCAGAGATGCATCGGAAACTCGAGATGATGCATTGCCCAGTCGGTGATGCGGTGTCCGCGGTCCGTGCAGCAGCAGCTATTTGTCAGCATTGAAAGAGCTGCGCCGGTTCTGATCGGAGCAATGCCGTCAATGCTTGAATCTTCACAGTTGCAACACTTCCAACTCACTTCCAAGGGAAAAGGACTGGATTGGCACGACTTAGCAGAGCAGAACTTACAGCAGACAGAGTCCAGATGCTGTTTACAGGTCAAAGAGAGAATGCTTTGATATCTCTGAGACTTCAGAAAACAGGAGGTAAGCTAACAAGCCTTTGGAGATACTTAGGTTCTGGGATATAAAGATTCAGGTCCAGCCTTTCTCACTCCCAGGCAACAGGGCAGCAGGCATCAGGACAACACAACAAAGCAGTTCAGCAGTTCTTCTTCCTGGTATAATGTCCTCTGTTCCAGATGTGTTCTCAGTTGGTGGTGTCAGAAGTCCAATACTTATACCCATTTGGGCCTTTGAGGTGGGGAGACTTCAAAGAGATGCCTCTGAAGTGCACAAGTCCCTTTCTTTTCCTGCCCTGGCTCCAGACTCATTACAGGAGGGGTATGCAACCCTATGTGTGGGTATAGGACACAGCCCTTTCAGTTATGTCAGCCCCTCCCTCCCATCCTGGCCAGGATGGCTCATCAGGTTGTGGATGATTCATCAGTCACACCTAAGCTTCCTTTGTGTGTGGATGTCTAGAGGGTATGCATAAAGCCAGCTGTAACCTACCCCAGGTGTGTATTCAGAGACAGGTAGAAGACACCAAATGGATACAGTGAGAAAATGCCAACATTCTAAAAGTAAAAAGAACAATTGATGGACAGAATGTTGAAAAATGTCAAACATTCACCCCAGTACAGAGATCTGGGCTGAAATCCATTGTTTTTTTGCTACCCATGCTTTTCCAGTTTATGTTGTATATGTATATGTTGTTTCTAGTCCAGGGAGGACCTGGCTTGGCAGTTCGGGCTGGACTGTTCCCATGAGGACAGGGTCAAGACTGATTTGCGTAAGGCTGGGTCCAAACTGGGGTGGCGTGGTGAGCAACAGAACAATGGATTAAACCCAGATCTTTGTGACTGGGGGTGAATGTTTTTTATTGTACAGCATTCTGTCCATCATTTGTTCTCTTTGCTTTTGTCACCCTAAGTGGGAAAGGTATGCCCAGACCTGGGTACCTTTCTAACTGTGCCACTGGATTCAAACTAGCCTGGCTGATGAGGGGTGATGTCCTGAAACTGGTCCCAGGATGCTTGTTTCCGGTCCAGGGAGGTCCTGGCTTGGCAGTTGGGGCTGGACTGTTCCCATGAGGAACAGGGTCAAGACTGATTTGCATATGGCTGGGTCCAAATTGGGGTGGTGTGGTAAGCAAAAGAACTATGAATGAAACCCAAAACTTTGTGACTGAGGGTGAATGTTTGCATTGTTCAGCATTCTATCCATCACTTGTTCTCTTTGCTTTTGTAGCCCTAAGTGGGAAGGGTATGCCCAGACGTGGTCCTGTGCTCACTGTGCCACTGGATTCAAGCTAGCCTGACTGATGAGGGGTGATGCCTTCAAACCGGTCCCTGGATGCTTGTTTTCGGTTCACGTAGGACCTGGCTTGGCAGTTCGCACTGGACTGTTCCCATGAGATCCAGGGGAAAGCCTATTTTGCATATTGCTGGGTCCAAACAGGGGTGGCGTGGTGAGCAACAGAACGATGGATTAAACCCAGATCTTTGTGACTGGGGGTGAATGTTTTTATTGTTCAGCATTCTGTCCATCATTTGTTCTGTTTGCTTTCTAAAAGTGGCATTTTCAGAATTGTAATTTAAAATACAACTTCACCATGCATGGTGTTTTTAAATTGTGATTCCAGAGACCCAAATTTCGGGGTCTCATCCCTTTCCAATTGGAAATTACACTTATAAGCTGTAGTATGGCAATCCCAATGTTAACCTGTGGGAGAGATAGGCCTTACAGTAGTGAAAAACAAATTTAAGAGTCTTTCAATTCCACGACTTGTAAAACTTAAAACTACATGTCCTAATGTTTAAGTACACGGCACCCTGCCCTTGGGCCTCGCAGGGCCTACCTCAGGGATGACTTATATGTAGTAAAATAGAATGTTTGGCCTGGCAAGTGGGTTAACTTAAACACTCAAAGAGCCCACGGGTCCAAAGTCTCAGTCAAGTAAAGATGTGGACAGTTAGAGATACAGGGGATATCCCTTATAAAGGACGACTCCCCTCACACACCAAAAGGTGTCATGCTTCATCATAGGGGTGCCTCCTCGCGTTAAGACCTAGTCTTGGCGTGGGCTACGACCCCCTCTCTACGAGGGGGGAGCTCAGGGATGTTTTCAGTGTTAGCACATGGGTTGTCCTAAAAACCCTAAGTGAGCGTGGTGTGTGGAAAGATAAAGTGCAGTGCTGAGTGTGTGAGTGAGTTAAAACTGCCTACAGAGTTAGCAACAGACTTTATTAGGCTACCCTATGACAGGATTAAAAACAATATGCTGTGTAATGAGCCTATCAAATTTTAAGATGGCTACATTGACAAGATCGACATGTTTCAGCCTTTGAGACCTATAAAAGTGTCATGGCCTTCATCAGCATCTAATAAAACAGCTACTGCCAAAGTGATTAAGTGCAAAATTTGACACATAAAAATTGAAAACAACAACAGTGTGTTTATACTGAACCAGATAATTTCATGTTCAGTCTGGTCCACCGAATGAACCTGCGGTGGAAACAAACAAAAACAGTACCTATATATAAGACTGAGCCACATGAATACTGACATTCGGTCGCCAAAACCATATTGGGCAAGGCTAAATCACTACTATTATCTTTAAGTGACCAGATACGTGGCACTTACCTATTTAGGTTGAGATAGTTACCACTTCTGTCCGGTACTAATTAGTAATAGGTACAGACGCCAACCTAAGAAAGAGAAAGGTGGTGGCGTGAGATCAAGGGTAAAGGCAGAGAGGCAGAAGGAGCTGGACAGATGCCAGTACTATCGGAAGGAGGGGTGTGTTAATAGAGACCAGTGCAGTGGTGAACACTGGTACTCATAAGAGGCCGTGCGTGTAACCTTGGTGACAGGCATGAGGTAGATGGTAACCCCATTGTGATCACTGGAGAGTAAAACAATGTCTCCAGCAATTATCTCTGCTAAGATGGGCAAGGACCAGAGTGGGACCAAGGAATAACCAAATGGCAATACAAGGCTGGGTAAGTATTAAGCAGAGCCCCAGACCTGGTGAGGTCGACAGGTTTCATCTTTATAGAATGTGGAGGCTGGCATCAGGAGATGACCAAGCCAAGGACTAATTTGTAGCTAGGAAAGGGAAAGGGGCCGGAGAGGGCGCGTCGAGACAGAGCGTCAGTTTAAACTGTCTGTCACTCATGCCCAGGCATATCAATAATGCGCTCGGCTGTGAAATTAGGCCGGCGTAAAATATGGGAACGCTCGGTGAAGGAAAAGCAAAGCAGTAAAGGGATTACTAAATGCGGCGCAAAAAGCTGTTAGCAAGGTGCTCGCCTTCAATGGGAAAAATGAAGGTCCGAGCGCGTGCAAGGAAACAGAGTGAGGGGCACCATATGTGGCGCAAAGCCGAGCTAGAAAAACTTACCGCTCAGTCGAAGCGTTGTATCCCGTGACACCTGTCCAGCCGGCAGGGAGAGAACAATGGCCCGGGCGGCCGGGGATCAGGCTATAGCCACTTCCGTGAGCAAAGGATCACAGGAGTGGTAGTCCGGGCGCAGTGAATCAAGGGAATTGTAGTACTCGAAGTTGTCGAGAACAGTGAACGCTAACGAGTGAAACATGACATGGCAAAGTCCGGTAGGAGTGCCTGTTGGGGGGGGGGGAAAGAACGAACTACAAACTACATGGAAGTTGTAGTTCAGGAGGAAACATGACCCGCGTCAGAAGGTTAAACTGCGCTGGACAATGGCAATGCTGGCTCCGTGTGGAACATGGAAATATCCACGAGTCTAGCAGAAGTACCTGATGTAGAGAAGGGAGCAGACTGCAAACTGCAAGGAGTTTCTAACTATTGCGCGTAAAAAGGTAAACGCGCTCCACAGGGAACATTACTTCTGTGCGTAAAAACATATATAACGCCCTGGACAATGGAAGACCATGCTGGGTAACCAGCATGGAGAAGAAGCAAGCCAGGCAAAAGTGCCCTGTGCTGGCAAAGGTGTGGCAGCTGACAGCCTGCAGTTGCGGAGACTGTCAGATCACAACGGTAAAATGTGTGAACATTACCCATAGACATGTTACAGGAGGGGCAAGGGCAGTAGGGATGCGCAAATCTCCATGGATGGCAAGAGCACTGATAAAAACATCAGGTAGGTATTCATGTTAATGCAAGCCAAGGGATATCATCGTTGAGTCCCACTTTGGAGGTGCCCAACCTAAAAACCCAACGTTGCTCGATACACAGAAGCCTCAATGTGAGATCAGGTGTTGTGGCAGTGATATTGGGCTTGTCGAGTATCGTCCAGGTCATGGAGTCCGCCTGGTGCTGTAGGTCTAAAAAATGTTTGGTCAGTCGTGTGTTCTGCTTGGCACGTCTAATGGTGCTCTTATGTTCTTGTATACGTATATGTATTTTGCGTGTGGTCATCCCCACATACCTGAGGCCGCAGGGGCAAGTAATGAGGTAGATGACCCGTTCGCTGTTACAATTGGTGTGGTGTGTTAACTCCCAAGGTCTGTTGGTGCCGATGTCTATGTGTTTAGTAGGGCATGTTTGGGCACACACCGAACATGAACCACAAGGGAAATGACCCTGAATAGGTGGTAATTGCCAAGGCGTGTTAGGTTGTTGTCTGGTCTTGGGTAAGGGTCTTGTGTGCACTAGGGTGTCCCTTAAGTTTGAGCTTCTCTTGAAAGCAAATAACGGTTTTTGTAGTGTGAGCTGACCTTTGTTGAGAATATTCCAATTGCGTAGGATCGACTTCTTGACCACTTTGGAGAGAGTGCTGAAGGTATTCACGCAAACCAATCTGGTTTGAGTTGGTCTGCTGGACTGGTTGTCTAGTAGGGCGTCTCTGTGATTGTTGAGTGCACGTTTGGCTGATCTTTTTACCAGGGCTTTGGGATACTGTCGATCCAGAAGGTTATGACTGAGTGTGTTCTTTGTATCTGTCAATGTTAGAACAGTTGCGTCGCAGCCTCAAGAATTGACCAAACGGGAGATTGTCCCGGAGCGATTTTGGACGATAGCTCTCGTAGTGAAGCAATGCATTCTGGGCCATCGGTTTCGTGTAGAGCTCAGTCTCCAAATGGCCCCACGATGGGTAGATTGCGAGATCCAGAAAGGGAAGTTTATTTTTGCTATAATCACATGTGAACTTGAGATATTCACTGCGGGTATTAAGCCAGGTGTGATGTGGTATTGATGGTTATTTCGTCACCTCTCCAGACCACAAGAATATCATCGATGTACCTCTTCCACACATGGATGTGAGCCAGAAAGGGGTTATCAGAAGAGAGTACCGTGTCTTGCTCAAAAACATGCATGAACAGATTAGCCAGACTCGGCGCGAAAGTGCTCCCCATTGAAGTTCCGGACACCTGGAGATATAGTTGTATTTCAAACAAGAAAAAGTTCTCTTTCATGGCCATGGTGGCACACTTCATGATGAATGGTATAGGTGTAATGGTGCCCGGGGGATGGTGAGTCAAAAGATGTTCGATGGTAGCCAGAGTCTGGTCCTGAGGAATACAGGTATAAAGTGATTCCACATTAAAGGACACTAGATAGTCGGTGTCGGGATCGAATGAAACTTCTCTCAGGAGCCTGAGAACATCCTTTGTGTCCTGTAAGAATGTAGGCATCATCCGAACTAGTGGGCGTAGAAAGAAGTCAACAAACTGGGACAGTGGCTCAAGCACGGAACCAATGCCTGAAATGATGGGTCTTACAGGAGGTGGTCGCTGGGGTTTATGAATTTTAGGAAAAATATAAAAATAAGGAGGCACCGGTTCTTTAGTACAAAGGAACTCAGCCTCCTTGTGCCTGATCCATCCATTGTCCATTGCCTCCTTGGTCATGGAGGATATCGTTTTAGCAATCCTTTCTGTGGGATCCTGGTGCAGCATGCGGTACGAAGTTTGCACGCCCAGCTGGCATAGACATTCTGATCTATAGGACGTTGTATCCATTAGGACAGTGGCTCCCCCTTTGTCGGCAGGCTTGATTGTGATGGTGTTATCCATCTTCAGCAGGTGTAAAGTGGGTTAACTTGCCAGGCCGACATAGCAGTTTAAAACAGCACACACAGGCTCGGGAGTACAAGGCCTGAGCCATGTTTAAGGGCTACTGGGCGGCACAATCAGTGCTACAGGCCCACTAGTGGAATTTCATTTACAGGCCCTGGGCACATGTAGCACACTTTGCTAGGGATTTATAAGTAAATGAATTATGCCAATTGTGAAAAAGCCAATGTTACCATGTTCAAAGTAGGAAGAACTGGTTAACAGTGGTAAAGTGCCCAGAGTCCTCAATACAGCAAAAACAAAGTCAGCAAAACAGAAAGTCAGAAGGCAAAAAGTCTGGGGAAACTACTCCAATGATGCCAGGTCTAACAGAGCAATCATACTTCTGAGGAATACTGGGCGACTTGGCGATCAAACGTTTTTTGGGCAGATGTTTATGCCATGTCTTTTTGAAACAATAAGGCTTTCAGACAGCTTAACTTAACAAAGCTAATTTCGGAAATGGGGACTGTTGACCACAAAGTAATTTCCCCAGCTGTAGGAGGATATAAAACATTCATACCGCAAGTCACACATTTGGAAACTGTTAAAATGTAAGGGATACCTGGCTTCATTCGACAGCAACCTTGGTCGCTCAGAATCAAGTAATCCCAATTAGAACGTAACAAACAAACTGGCTTAATCAACGATACGGGAACACCCTTCAAATAACACGCTACTTAAGCCATGCTCCATGCAGTGTTATCTCTTTACAAAGTAATGAATGACCCATGGAAATTCTGAAGTCATTCCCATAAGAAAAACATCTCTGTCTCCACTTACATATTTGTAATCGAAGGGAAGAATCCATGTTACATGCAAAGAAAACTGCACCCATGTTTGCATACCTGCCTACTGGAAAGTGTTTCAGACAAGATGTGAAATGAAACATAGAGATAGGTAAGGAAAAGAAACAATGGATTAACCATATATCTAAAGGCATTTCAGCTACAGTAAAGGTCATTTTTCTACAGGCTCTATATTAAGCATTGTATAGGTTGCGTCTTTCTATGCCATGACCTGTTGAATACAAGACAGGTTTTAAAGGCACAAACAATTCTGTTGCATTCAAATATTTCCATGGATTTGTTTGATTTTTAAACCTGCAATGTCCAACTCAATTGCAAAATCGATCTTAATTAACTTTGACCATGTAAAACGGCAGACATGTCATTTTGTATGATATCCAATGCAGATGACACAATATTATTCAATGAATAAAGACAAGTAGACAATGTAGTCGTCACATTATCAACAACAGCTAATGCTTTTTCTAAACGTTCCTTATCACAACCTTTCAGCAGCTTTTTGTTGGGAAGTCTTCCAAATCTTATTCTAGGTTGCATATATGATATGTTTAGAATGGGGAGATCTGGGACCATATGAAAAATCTTGCAAATCCATGTTGTCAGAAAGAAGAAATAAGTGTTGCTTAACAGTGGGCAAGGTGGAATCATCTAGCCATTGGTGGGATAACTTACCTACACTATAGGAAATTACTACACCCAAATGATGTGACTGAACATTCAGACGGTCAAGTATGCTAGCTTTAAAACCCTTAGAGGAGTTTACAAAATGAAAATGGGAGCCATTAGTGTACAGGGCCACACTAACCACCCATCTGAACCAGAAAGTGAAGAGTTGTATGCACCATTCTGCACCATTTCATTAAGCTGTTCTTCAGTGAGATTAATGTACTGTTGGCAATTGTTAAACTGTGCAGCAGATGGAATACTAGGTGTATTTAAATTCTTACCATTAGCTAATCCAAGACATGTGGTCTGTTGTACTATTTTGTTTAAAAATATAATTTGTCGAAGGATCAAACAAGTCAGAAATAAAGCACCAATGTCCTAGACTTGTCAGTATCTTGTACCCCAAATTGCTTTTAGATCAATATTGTGTTTTCAGTAATGCGAACCCAGTATGGTCAGATTGGAAATGAACGTATCAGATTAAATTAATTTATTTTGTGTCAGCATGATTTTCTTTTCTTGGAAGTCTTGAGTTTATAATAAAATGAAACCAGATCTGTGGGGACATGACCAGAAAGGTAAGGGAACTTCTTCAAAGAGTTGGGGCCTCCCTGTAGACTCTCCTAGCAGTCTGTTTCTCCACATTCCACTTTAATAGAATTTTCCTTGTCATAGTGTAATTATCTCCTGTTCCAGCACCAATGTCCTTCTGTGACATTGTCAGTGTCTCCCTGTCTGTGTCTTTTGGTCCCAGTTTCCATATTTCCCTGGTCCAGTGTCACTGCTGATGTTTCACACTACCAGTTCCAACATCTCTTTAGTCCTGTTTAAAACATTGTGTTTTCTTTGTCCCAAAAGAAATACCTTTCTTTCACACTCAATACATCTCCTTATACCATGTATCTCTGTCCCAATTTCAGAGCCTTTCCTAATGTGGGATTCACCCTCTCTGTGTCAAAATGTCCTAGACCCATGATGTGAGACTCCCACATTCAATGCAAGAGTCTCCCATATCAGCTATATGAGTCTGAGCTACAGTTTAATCTCTACACTCTGGTATCCCATTGTCAATGTCCCCCTAATACCAAAATGTTGATTCACATATAATCCACGAGTGATAGTGTTACAAGAGGTCAATCACATGTGTGGAATACCATTTCTTTGGGTACGTCTGTCAAGTTTCCTCTTCTCATAATATCTAACAATAAGTCAATTCCAATTGCCATGTTATTTTTCATCTTTGCACATTGTGTCACTGTTTCACCTAATTACTTTGCTGACCATACTCAATGATACCATTAATATATCACAAGTCAATAGTATCCCTTCCACTATATTCCACACCACTAAAGTACAAGGTGAGTATGTAATTACTCTTCCAAACACCACCTATACTTGTCTTCCATGGTAAGTAGAGGTGGATTTATGAATAGAAATTATATCCAAAAATCAAAATGTAAGAACTGTAGCAGTAAGTGCATCTGAAGTAAGGGAACAAAGGATACAGTAGATAATGATTTTGATTTAGAAGTCATTTGTTACCCTCTAATTGTATCTAGGAGCACAGGAGATAAACAGATGGAAAATTAAGGTCCTGATTTACAGCTTGGCTGACAGGGTACTCCATAGTAACTGTGATGGAGCACTCTTTCTACCAAACCCTCTGTCCACCCGCCTGCTTTACAGGTGGTCAGACCTTAAATATTTAAATACAACAAGGGCCAGGGGAGATTTATAGGCCTGCAGGTGTTGGCTCCCAATTTTATCATTGTAACACACAAACACCTGGGTCTTTATCAGGAAAAAGAGAGAAGAAACCAAAGCAACCTAGGAGAGATGGAATATTCCTTTTTTAGGACGATTTCTCTCAACTACCAGAGGTGGCATGCTTTATCATCGGGAATCTCCTCGCATCATGGCAGCTGATCACTGTGCTGGTTACAATTCCCTCACTATGAAGGAGGAGCTTTGCAGATGTTTTATAGAGATACTGTAGATACCCTCTGGTGAGTTGAAGGATGGTGAGGTAAGCACAGCGTGCAACAAATGATATAGTGATTTAAAACTGGCTACAGAGTACGCATACATCTTTATTAATACACTCCTGGGTCAGGATTAAAACAAGGGCCACTGCAGGAGTAATTAGTCATGGTTGAGTGTGTCACATGAAAATGTCAACATGTTCCTGCCATGTTACACTCGAAAGAAAAACTGTAATTTGTGTTTTTAATAATTTACAAAAACAATTATTAACAGTTAAAAATATTTTAGGGAAATATTAATAAATAAATAGATTCTCAAATTATGTAAAATAGAATTTTTTATAATGTATTTCTTTAATCGAAAAAATTGTTAAAAATTAAAAACATTTGGAGGCCGATACCGATGCGGATCGGAATCGGCTGTTCGGGTTCCTTTCCGACCGACCCATTTTGATGGGGTTGGTTGGAAGGGAATCCGAATCGGATTTCCGAGTGGCCTCATACGGGCTCGGAGAGCCTGTCTGCCATTCAGAAAGCCATCAGTAATCCCTCAGCCGGCAGATTCCTAAAGCCTTTCTATGTTGGCCTTTCCGACACAGAAAGACTTTGGGAATCTGTCTTTGGGGGCCCCCAGCAGGGCCCCCATGGGTGCATGGCTGCCGAATGGTGGCCTACGGGGCACCTACAGTGCCCCCCTTTTGATCACTGCAGTGGTGGCAGGCACCTTGAGGTACCTGCCATGGGGTGCAGGGATGAACTGCACCCCTGCTCTTTACAATGGGAGCATGCATTCCGTTCGGAATGCATGCTCCCATTGTAAAGTATAAGATTGCGCCAGAACAGGGTTGGAACCGACAACAGGAGGTCGTTCGTTTCCAGTTCCAAACCGATGTCGGACGGTCTCTGGTCCATCCGACATCGGAATCGGCACCTTGGTGCTAAAATGTAAAACAATTTGTGCAAATTGTAATTTTAGCTGCATTTTTATTATTATGTTTATTTGCGAATTAAAAGTTTATAGGTATATTTATGTTTTGTAACTTTTTTAATATTTAATAAAAAAATGTAGGATACTATATGATATTTTCTTAGTATGTTTTTTTGGGGTAGGAGTAGTGTTAGTAAATTTATCATTTTATTCATTATGTATTTAATGTTGATTTAATTAATTTGGTGTCCAAATAGTAGTTGTTTTTTGTTTAGTGTTTAATAGTATTTTTTTAGTTTTAATATTTTAACATTGATTATTTATATGTTTTTCTGGATTAGGGTGTGGGTTTTTTAATGATTTTTGTGAGTTTGGTGTTGAAATGGTAATTTTTTAGGTTTTATTATCCAGCACTTTCCCCGAATTTAGTTAGTCTGGAGTTGGAATAGTATTTTTTTTAGGTTTTATTGTCCAGCACTTTCCCTGAATTCAGTTAGTGGAGTCGGAAAAGTAATTTTTTAGGTTTTATTATTCAGCACTTTCCCTGAATTTAGTTAGTTTGAAGCTGGAATAGTAATTTTGTAGGTTTTATTATCCAGCACTTTCCCTGAATTTAGTTGGTTTGGATTTGGAATAGTATTTTTTTAGGTTTTATTATCCAGCTTTTTCCTTGAATTTAGTTATTTTGGAGTTGTAATAGTAATTGTTTAGGTTTTATTGTCCAACACTTTCCCTGAATTTATGGCCTGATTATGATGACGGTGGGACTGCCACCGACAGCCAGTCAGTGGTGGGCCCACCACCATCATACTGATGATTTCCGCCCGCCACATTAGGATGGGTGGCGGATGGGTGGCAGTGGGAAAGACCGACCAGCATGGATCCGACGGCCTCAAGGAGCCCATCGGACCATCGAAGGGATTTGTAATCCCTACAACAGTGGCGGTGCCTGCCAGGCACCGCCATAGGGATTAAAATATCCCTTCCCGCCTGCCGTTTCATGGCGGGTAACCCACCATGAAAAGGCAGGCGGAAAGGGACATCCACCCCCGGCCCTCAGCTGTGGGTTTTATATATATATGTATATGTTAATTGTTAATAAATGAAAAGTAAATGTTTTGGTATATCTATTACATTTTTATTAATACTTACATATATGTTGCTTTTTCTTTTTTGATACTTTTTTGAAGTTTGTTGGTGGTTTTCCTGCTTTAATGTTCTTGTCTCTGTTGGTTAAAAAAATAATTTGTTAGTTTTATTGAAGTGCTACATAGTTTTTGTTAGTTTAGTTCAGTTAGTGCCTATTTGTTATTTAATTATTTTTTATTTAAGGAAAAATATTATTTTTGGTTGATTTAGTTGATTTCTTTGATGTTGTTTTCGTATTTAAAATTTTGTAGGCTGTAGAAGGGAAATAAAAATAAAATTGTTTATTAGTTATATTTTGTTTGTTAGGATTGTTTTTAAGTTTATTTAGTTAAGTTTTATAACTAATTAAGAGATATTCTTGCTTTATTTTACATTTTTTGTTAATGTTGATATTCACATTCCTTTTGGGAACAAATGATGGATGGGAGATTTCTGTGTAGTGTAGACTTTTGGTAAATATTGTAAATCTGTGCGTTTAGTCTATAAAATATAAATAGAAAAAAATGCATTTGTTTTGTAGGTTCATATGTTTAATTATATTCAAGTTGTTAGGCTGATTTAGTTATTTTAAAAGTTTTATACTTACTTTGAATGAGAGTCTTCAGGTATAGTAGTATTTGTAGGGTCGTCGATCTGGCAGAGTTTCGTCCTTCTCCAATGTTTGTCGATCTTGAGGTAAATTTAGGTAAATTAATTGGTTACTTTTATAGTATTAGTTTAATTATGTTGCAGGTTTCTTTTGGTCTTTGTTGTTGTAGTTTAATTTTAATTGGTTGCAATAGCATCTGTGTGATTATTTTGGCAGCTATAATTTTATTTCTTTAATGTTATATGTATTTATTTCAAAGTTTATTTTATTTTATATTATAATATAGTTAGAATATGTGTTTTTCTTAATGTTATATATTTTTTTTAAATACATAGTTTATATGTTTGTTTACATTTGATGGTGGTAATTATTATTTTATGTATTAGATTTTGTGTATTTATTTAAATATGATCTTTTTAAGTTTATTAGTAAGTAAATTGGTTTTTGCAGTTGTTAATTTTTTTAATATATATTTTGTTGTTTGAAATGTTTTTTTTTTCAGTTTTTTAAAGGCTTAAATATATATATATATTTTTTATGTTGTTTTTGTATTGAGTTGATGTAGTCAAGTCAAGTCAAATAAACTTTATTTGATTGCTTTTTAGACAATCATAAAAGTGCAGCAAAACACAATTCAAAATAAAAATTTTAAAACATGCAATTGATTATAAAAATACATTCATTTAGATCGCTATCCCTTAACTCTTGGTTTGCTGAACATTTATATTATAAAGCTTTTCCTGTGCCTGTAAACACTCTTTAAGAACATTGCTACCCTCCAGACTCTGGGGCCGATTCCGATTCGGGCCGGAAATCTCTCCGACCGAGCCGGACCCGGAGAGATTTCCGACCGAATCGGACCCTAGCAGTCCGACCGAACGAGTACGATGCGCACGCATGCTTTCGGACTCGATTCGGTTGGACTCCCATTGAAGTCAATGGGAGCCGGTCGTACAACACGTACGCGGGCTCCCATTGACTCAATGGGTCCGAGGCGAACAAGGGCGCCCCCTACAGCGGGTACGCGTCGAAGCGGGTCGCGCCGTACATGCTCAGGTAGGGGGGACCCATGCGACTCGCGTGGCTACGCGTACAGAGGGGTCCGACACGGACCCCCAAAGTGCGGCTCCGACTGCTCGTTTGAGCCGGACGGCGCGAGTCGGCCGGACTGCTCGAGGCACGCATCGTACTTACCCGGCCGGGGAACGTCTCCATTGCGCGGTGCGAGTCGTGTCCGTGCGAGTCGGTCGGAGCGGTCGGCTTTCGCGAATGAGTCGGTCGGTGCGGTTGGGTCTCGCAAACGAGTCGGTCGGAGTTTTCGCATCGTACTCGCTCGCCCGGACGCACGTACGAATCGGTCGGGAAACAGGGCTCCGAATCGGATCCGGTAAAGCCGAATCCGATTCGGAGCCCTACCGGCCGAGATCGGAATCGGCCCCTCTGTGTTCGTTTTCCAAAAGTTGTAATAAAGTAAACGCAGGATGACATTGTCTGATCCCCAGTGATTTTAAGATTGTAACAATTCACATTTTCCTTAATTCAGAATAAAATCTGCAAAATAAAACAACATGCATAGTGGACTGTACTGAGTGATTGTCACAGGGACAGAAGTGCGTTAATCGTGACCAGTCATTCATTTTTGGGAAACTTACAAGTTTATGGAGAATCCCAAGTCTGAATCTGGTCAATAGATATCTATCATATCCACCGGGTACCGTAGTTAAATATGTTTGGATATTAAAAGTTGTTAAAAGCATTTGATTGGACAACACCGTGGGCTTTGTGATCTCTACCGTTATTCGAAGTGAGTCTAATAACATAAGGCCTTCTTTTTTTAGCTCTTTTCTTGAGATGGTGGACATAGTACTAGGCTCAGTATAATATTTTGAATGCCCAAGGTCGCGCATGAAATCCTGGACATACCGTAGCCATGGGATGGTTGAAGCCCCTTCCAATCTTAAACTGTCCCTTAGGATGTCCTGATTAAGCATAGTTTTTGGCGATGACCAGATCCTATGCCATAGAAGAATTGGCTCCATTTTTATAAGGTCTGTAATGTGTGGTAAGCCCAGTTCCGAATGGCAAACACATGATGATGTGCCACTTGGAACTGCCAAAATATAGCGCAAGAAAGCGTTTTCCACTATTTGTAGGGGGTAAACCTCCACAAAGCCCCAGACCCCTGCCCCGTACATGGCCGCTGACACACATTTTGCCTTATAAATCTGTAGGAGTTCTACAGGTGGCCTCCTACCCAGCTTTCTTGAAAAATGAGTAAGGGCAGCTGTGGTCTTTAAAAAGGTCAATTTTTTGGCTAACACCGCTTGGGACCATGTGTCCTTTTGGTCAAATAGTATGCCAAGATATGAAAATTTCTTGGTAAACCCTATCTTTTGTTGGTCTATATACGTACCCCTACATTTCTGACTGCCATGGCCACACCTCATTATAAAAGTTTTCGATGTGTTCACCCTAAGACCAAGGTTACACATAAAAGCTGAAAAACTATCTAAAACCCTTTGCAGTCCCACTTGGGTGCGTGACATCAATAATGCGTCATCCGCATATAGGAGCGCAGGTATTGGACGTCCCCCTACTTGTGGGAGGTCTTGGCAGTCCTTGACCAGTGCTTCGCCCAAGCCATTAATATAAAGATTAAAAAGAAAGGGGGCTAACATGCAACCTTGCCTTACCCCCTCCTTATTGGAAACGGGGCAGAACACTCACCAATTACCCCAAACCGCACTCTGGCCCTGGCGTCACTGTATAGCCTTCTAAGAAAGTGGATGATTTGTTTTTCCACTCCCAGGCCTTCAAGGATCTCCCAAAGCTTACTATGCCTAACACAATCAAAAGCGGCGGTGAGATCCACAAAAGCTAAAAACAACCTACCCGCGTATATTTCCCGATAATAATAGTTAAATTTAAACTCTGTTCGACAGTTCCTAGGCCCTCGCGAAAGCCATACTGAAGATCAGATAAGACCTTATTGTCCTCGGCCCAATCCTCTAGCCGTTCCAAAATAATTCGGCCTGTCACCTTTATCAGGGAATCTAATAGCGATATTGGTCTATTGCAGCTGGGATCCTGGCAATCCCCCTTTTTGAAGATGGGCACTATGATCGATTCCGCCCAACTTGATATAAAAGGGGAGGAGCAACTTGCGGTGAGTACCTGGGTTATTAGCGGAGCCCATAATGCCACATTTGACTTGTAAAGGTCTACAGGGACCCCATCCGGCCCAGGGGCCTTACCACTCAGACTAGCCTAAAGAGCACGATTTACTTCATCCACTGTGAACTGGAGATCAGTATGCTGGATCAGGGGTACCAAAATGCCATCCCTATTATCCTGGGTCCCTGGTACATCGGTACCCACCACGCCATTACACATTGTAGAAAAGTGCTCAATCCATTGATCCTCTGTTATGGCTATTTCAATTGTCGGACCCTCACCAGAGCTCAAAAAATGAGTTTTCACTGCTTTCCAAAAGGCCGAACTATCTCTGGACAAAGAGGCTGTATTTTAGTGATTCTTCTGTTGTCAATATTGTGTATGTCGAAATTTTTGTTGGATTATATGTTATGTTGAATTTTCCGATATTTTTGTTTCTGTTAATTTTGTAGTCAATCCTTTTGTGTTGGTATATTTTTTGATGATTTGTTTTCTCGATATTTGTGTAATTTTAATTTTGGGGATTGGTAGTCTATACTTTAGTATGCAATATTAGTGACTCGATAATTGTGAGGGTTGATATTATGAGGATCGATATTGTGTCAGTGAACCCTAGAGATGTCTGCAGGGCTGACAAACATCTCTAAATGTGGAGTAGTACTTTGCCAATGCAACAGAGTCTTTTACTTCAGCGCCCTGACGGAGTACAACCAGACTCTGCAATTTGAAGCAGGCTCTAATTCATACTTCTAGGTCTGATACAAAAGCTTTCTCCAGTTGAAAATTAGTAATGAATGAGCTTAGAACCACCTGATGTGAAAATTGATTTTTTGTCATATGAAAAGAGAAGCGAGATTAGCAAAACCTAACTTGTTATTTGAATTTCTTCAAATATTGATAATGCATGGTGGCAGCCACTGCCTGAAAGGTAATGCCAAAACTATAAATTCCAGGTCAATATATAATTGTGGAGATACTATGCTAAAGTCACCAAAATACTGCAGTAAAAATCCGGATGCCCCTAAACTGCATGTCTATGATTGAAAATAAAATAGTTTCAGGATGTGAGGGAAACTCTTCACTCATGTTCTAAAATCATTTTTTGAAAAGACATTGGAGCTAGCACCACAATGATTTTCTCATGGAATGCTCAAGTTCTCCACATTCCAGCGGTAATTTGGAGGAGGTGATCATCACATCCTCAACAATGCAGAGGTTATGAAACTCCCTTATTCCTCTGCTGCTTCCCAACCATATTGCTGAATATCAAATTACTTTTGAACATCCTACAATAATTTCGAAGAGGCATTAAGAATTTGTACTTTAACCCAAGTGTTTTTTTGTAAGTAAACCCTCATCAGAATAGGTGGTAAATGAGCATACTAGGATAGTTGGATTTGCTTTGGTTTTGTCTCTTGCCACCAATTACTAGTGAATTGCAACAGTATTTATTTGTCACAAGATATGTTTAATCGATTGAGCTAATAATGAGCACCACACTTATACAGCACTCCACCTCCCTATCTGCCTAAGTCAAACAAATTGTTACCAGGCACATATATAAGCTCTTCTAAACAAACACGGATTGGAATGGCAAAAAGAACTACATTGTGACATCTCTCCAGCATATTTGTTAAATATTGGAAAAATGAGGGTTAATATGCAAATTGTCTATGTGCAGCAAAAAACTTAAAGAAGACAAATTGGTCATAGAAAAAAATTGAGAAGTAGGGCAGTGACTTCTGAAAGTGCAAATTCTAAAAGGCATCTTAGCCCATATTTTTGTGGATTGTGCCCAGTTGTCAATATGCTGGGATGACATAGCTGTGAGAATAAGTCTAATAACTTCTCCGTTGAATGACGACTCTAAATGGGCTGGATGAGAAAAACAGCAGAACATGTGGAGTACAAGAGGCCTAATGACTGCAACAAACATGATAATCAGACCTAAAATAGAAAAATGATAACTGAGATATTCCAAATATCCTTGATAGAGCAAGTAATGCAGTTCATGTATGAAGACACATTCAAATATGGAGGCCAACTTTGGAATTGTATGTTAAAATGTTCTTTTACATTTTTGAGCCTTGGATGGTCTGAATGTTTAATCCTGTCCTATACAGAACAGATAAAAGAGCATTATAAGTGTCTGTGATATATTAAACATTCTCTGATTTTGTATTTTCTGACCATTTTTACATTTTCGTCCACGAATTAGCCTAATTTGTGTTCTTTGGTGTATTTGAAGGTCTAGGTCTCTTTAGAACTTTTTTTCAGTTATTAACCATAAAAGTTAATTAAAGTACATTTCTCAATTTAAAACAATGGGAAGAAAATAAAAACAGATACAGATAAGCAATTAATCCATTATTTAAAAAATGCAAAAGTGTTAAAACTTTAGACCTATTTTTTTCCATGCAATTGCAACTGCTGATAAATACCTTCTCAAGCTAAAAACAACATAAGGAAGCGTTTCATACCTCAAAACTCTCAGAGCTTCCTGGTGCTTTCTATGGCCCAACTTCTGACAGAGAGGGCGAATCCACTTTTTCCTAATCTTGGCATAGAATGTGCAAAAGAACAAAATATGTGCAATACTTTCTAAATTTGCTAAAAGGGCATAAAGTGCGGAGAGATTCAGTATTTAGCCCATTTTCTGTATTTCATTTTACTGTATAGGCTTTAATTTGAAGTATACCATAGCGAAGCTTCAAATAGACTGTTCTTGCCAGGGGAGGATAAGCAGCACCCAACAACTCCTTGAAACCTGGACTAGGCTTAACTTCCAAAAATTGTGTGGCTAATCTGCCTAATCTTGGGGTACTATGCAGTATGTTCAGCTGGTACTCCCAATATATCTGCTTCAACTGTTTCTTGGAGTTCTAGGACAGTGTTTGTAGCTCGTTCCACTAATCACTTAAACCAAGCTTAATGAACCATGCTTTCACATAACGCAGCCAGGGGAGAGTTAGCAGTTCATCTAAGGCTATTATTTCTCTAAGGCCTTCTCTATAGTGATCCAACTCTTGTATCATTCACAACTTTACCCAGAAGAGCAGTGGTCTCAAGGTGCAATATGCTCTATCCATTTTACATTAAGGTCATGGAAAAGGGGCATTAATGGTGTAGCCACCGGCAGGCTTAATAGCCCCCTCATGAATTTATTTTCCTCAATGGAAAGCTGCCTCAAATTTTCTATGCCCCACAGCTCAGCCCCATACAATGCTGCGGCCTGGGCTTTATACGTGTATATCTTTAGAGCCATAACAGCTTTTATTGTAAACTTATAATATTTACTATAAACTGCCCTTGCACCATGTGTAAGAATCATTCTTGCGTGATTTATTTGGGGTATCCACAACAGCCTAGAGTCTACAGTATTACCCAGATAATTAAAATGTGAGACCATTTCAAGATTTTCCTTACCAACATGGATGTTTTTCTTAAAGGACCTATGAGGTTTCAAGGACATACATTTGGTCTTGTTTATGTTTATTTCCAATCCCTTTCCAGTGCAGTATTCATTGAAGCTATCTAAAAGGCTTTGAAGACCCTCTGCATCTGAAAGACCAGTATAGTATTGTCATCAAAAAGCAGTGCTAGAACCGGAGACCCGCAGAGTTTCGGGGCGTATCGACTGCACTTGCTGAGATGGTCAACAATATCATTAATGAAGAGTGAGAACAAGGAAGTACCGAGCACGCACCCCTGTCTCACCCCTCTATTAATTGGGATTGGCTCAGTTAGTTCACCATTCGTCCCCCAATGGACAACAGCATAGTTACCCTGATGTAACCTAACTATCTGGGTAAGGATGTCATCTGGGACTCCCTGATTTTTCAGCTGTGCCCAGAGCAGCCCCCTTGGGACAAGATCAAATGCTGCCCTTAAGTCTACAAATGCAATATAAATATGGGTGTCTCAAATTTAAACATATTTCCATAAAATGCACATTAACCTAAATACTTGATCAATTGTGCTAGTTCGAGATCTAAACCCTGCCTGCTAAACTGTTAGTATTATTTCCACAGATCCAATTATTCAATTTATCCAGAACTTGCCTGGCATAAAATTTCTGCCTTGTGTCTGAAAGACTAATTGGCTTGTAGTTCCCAGGATTGAGTTTACACCCTTTTTTGAATATCAGTACTATTTTGGCACCCTTCCAAGTGGGGGGACCGGTGCATCTGAAGCTACTGCATTGCTAATTAAGTTAACGTAAGGACCCCACACTTATCCAGCCCTTGAGCCTTATCCAACTTGATAGCATGATCTATCATTTACACAATTGGTCAATTACCCACACTTATTATTAGAGAATCCCTTGGCCTCTGCGTAGAGATTGGCAAAACGTTGGGTCCAGGTTGCAGGATCCAAATAGTATTCTGCATGGGACATTTTGCCTTTACTACCATGCTCAATTATTTTCCAGAACGTAAACAAATCTTTTGTTTTAGTAACATGGAGTAGATCATTCCAGTTGCCTTGTCCCATTCTCTCTGTGCATAGGTTAATGTGCTTTAGTATTTAACACTTGCCTCCCATATTAACTGTACATTTCCCTTTTTTAAGCAATCTAGTAGGAGTATCTTGGCCTCTTTACATTGCTTATTGTACCAAGGATTATTCGGTAACTCTTTAAATGTGATTTCTTTACATTTGATAGCTTTTGTCAGTGCAGGTCTTAGGGCAGTCAGAACAGATTGATGGATATCCATAATTAATGTTAAAGATTGAACACATTCCACATGAGAGCCAAGCACTTCTGAAAAGATATTATATATTTCAGTCATAGTCTCAACATTATTCACAATATGGGGCCACCTTATTGACCTTCGGTTGTTCCCAAGGGAGGGTTGCAGTTGCAGGCTCTTATTGATCTCTAGCTGTGTTTCAGTGAATCACCTTGACATTTCTAAGCACAAGGGAAGATGATCACTATATTCCTTATCATCAATTTTAAAGACCATAATTCTATGCCATTCTTCTGTACTATGTAAGATGTAATCTATCTTAGTCTGGTTGTTTCCCCTTTTCAATGTATATAATGATGACCCATTTTTACTTTCCGGCATAATTCGGCCATTGCATGCCCTTAATCCATGTTCTAATATAAGATGTAGCAGTTGCATAGCTGCTTTAGAATACTGGATCAATTGACTTGCTACCAATTGTGGGACCCCAATGGCTAAGTCTTCCTCCTCCAGTACAAGTTCCAATCCAATAATAGTACCATATTTGCAGTTAAAATCACCACCCACTATAACTATATCGTTTAGAAATACACATCCTAGGGCGTTGGCCAATATTTCCACAACATGTGCCTCCTGATTACTTCTTCTTGGCCTAATATAAACGTTGATCAGATGTAAAAGTTTGCCATTCTTTGAACTTAGGCTCACTCCAAGGATATCAGGTGAATCTATTTGATGAACTCCTATTTCAACATCTAAGGTGATTTTTATTCATATAACCAATCCTCCTGAAAGGTCTACCACTTGATGAGGGAATAGCTTCAACACAATAAGTCTTATTTCCAAGCTTATATGGGGCATCTATTGCCCATGTCTCTTGAAAAAGGCAAAGTTGGAAGTGTTCTATATGCCATTCAGGGTCTAGGAGTTTAATTTTTAACTCTGCTAAATTCCAAGAGACCATATTTACAGATTTGTTATCCATTGTTCTTAAGGAGTTTAATTCACTAGAGCTTCTTTCTTGACCCTCTAGAGTGCCGACTACCTGTTTTGTGGGTATGTTGGATAATGATACTACCTGGGGATCATACCCTTCCATTTGATTCCCTAAATGGGGATCTGAACTTCCACCTCCTAACTCTCTTACAACTAGCACTTCTCGAGCTATAGAGACAGGAAGAACATTGTCGCAGCCAAGCAGGCTCAACCCTCCCATAATATTTGACCCATCAGTCCAAGGAGCACTTCTCACATTGTTCACACAGGGTTTGGGGGCCAGTTCATAACATCCATTGCGATATCTAAAAGATAATTGAAAGTGTCCCCTTCCCCACTCCTGCTCCTACTACCACCTTCAAAATTTGGAACGAACGGCAACAAGTCAGGTCTAGTACTCTCCAGAGCCCCTTTTTTATGAAGTCAATCCACACCCTCCAATGCTTTAAACCTGTTAGTAGTCGAGACCCCATAGACCAGGCTACAATGTGCCTGATGGCCAAAATAGTCAGCTTGAGGTAAGAGGCTCCGTGGTCCAGGGACATAGCCCCTACTACATGCATCGCAGGTCAAATAAAATAACCCAAGGGTAAGAGACTAATGAGTGAGCCATGTGCCGACCTGTGGATCTCATCTTAGCAGCTGGTATAGGGCTATTAAAGTTCACAATAACACAGTCACCAGCCAGATCAAAGCATCCGTTCCCAATCCCACTTACTCTAGTTGATAGTAAAATAGATCTGGTCAATGCAGGAGAAAAATTCCTTTTTTATGTGAACCAGTTCAGTGATTTGTTAAACAAGTCCTCCTGTGATTCCTTTTTGCCATTCGTTAATGGTGGCACACCCGACATGATAACAACACACGGGCAGGCTGCAGCTGGCAAGTTTATAAACGGAGGTTTGTGAATATGCTCAGGAGCAAGGCCAAAGGCATTTTTTTTGTGATTATCTGGGAGGTGGTTGGAGGAATGTATGATGGTACTATGCATACTAATACCACACGTGCCATTACAACGCGGGTATTACTACGCTAGTACCCCTATAATGACCTACCATTACAACGCATTCTTTTGCCATGCATATGCCTTTACCACGCATGCCATTACAATGCAAAGGCATGCGTGCTAAAGGCATGCACTTGGAAAAAGTGTCTAAGGTAAGTTACACTACCCTGCCCTACCCTAAACCCTAAATCAGTACTCCTACACGACCTTCCCCCTGACCCCAGTCCTCTCTTTACCCTAAAACACTACCCTGCATGACCCCCGACCCTAACCTAAACCCTAAAACACTACCCATGCATGACCCTCCCCTCGACCCCCACTTCTCTCCCTACCCTAAAACACTACCCCTGCACAACCCTCCCCAAACCCCAGTCCTCCCTCTACCCTAAAACACTACCCTGCATGACCCCCAACCCAACCCAACCCTACCCTAAACCCTAAAACACTACCCCTACATGACCCTCCCCCAACCCCCAGTCCTCTCCCTACCCTAAACCCTAAAACACTATACTTGCACGAGCCTCCCCCCGACCCCCAGTCCTCTTCCTACCCTAAAACACAACCCCTGCATGACCCTCCCCGACCACCATTCCTCTCCCTACCCTAAAGCACTACCCTTCCCTAAACCCTAAAAGACTACCCCTGCATGACTATCCCCCGACCACCAGTCCTCTCCCTACCCTTAAACACTACCCTGCACGACCCCCCTGACCCCCTTTTACCCTAAAATAGTAACCCCCACCCCAGGCCCAATCCCCCTTACCTGTCTCGCCTCGTGGTTCCTCTCTCTCCTCATGGTTTCTTGTTCCTGCGTTCTGAGGGGCGGTGCATGTCGTTGTCAGGAAAAGGAAGAGTCTCTGTTTCCTCATAAAGACATGGATCACCTATATTTTTTTACAACGTATGTGCTTTTACCATACATATCTTTACAATGAAATTTATTGTAGAATCATGAGTGGTAAAAGCACATGCATTGTAAAAAAAAGTGTTGTAAAGACTACACGTTGTTACAATGCATACGTGGTAACACTTCCGTTGTAATGGCATGCGGGGTAACAGCCGCGTTGTAATGGCTGTTACCCGGTTGGAGTTTATCTACATCCACCGTGCTGATGAAGAGCTTGAGTTTGGGTGGGACTGGCTAACTAGACTAGCTTGGTCTATTATAGATGCCCTCTTGGTATCAATATGAGAGTTTCCAGCTGGACAAGACTGAGGTGGAATTAGTGCATTGGGTTGTGGTGTTACATTTGCTCCTGACCCATTTTGTATACCTTTTAGCGTTGCCGGTAAGTTCAGCATATCCCTACACATTTTCTTCCACTGTTATAATTCACTCGACAAAGGGCTTAGGTTCGGTTTGAAGGGTGAATTTAGCTATGATGTCTCCCAAAAGGTTTTCCACCCAACCTGGGCATTACCCCATTCCTGGAACTTGCTCACAGGCCAGGATTTAACAAGTAGTTGGAAGCAGTAGATTCTTGCCTACTGCTGATGTTAGCCTGGTGGCTGAGGGCCCTTCCATCTTTTCTCAGCTCACTGTAGCACTTCGTGCCTCTTTCTTCTATTGAGGACTGCCCAACGCTCATATGCAGCCTTACGTTGTCTACATCATTGAAGACGCTCCCTCTGCCATCCTTGCCCTTGTTCTCAATCTCGATTGGCTCAATGCTGTTTTGAGTAGTAGGTAGAACATCCAAAGTGGAGTGATGAACATCTGGGCCTAATGAGAGTCGTCTCTCTGTCAGCCCAATCTCTGTGGCCATCACCCCTGTAGCTCACTGTAACATTCGATCTATTGATGTAGCCTTACCGGTTGAAGTTGGTAACTGACCCGTGCCGGGGCATTTCTGCTAGCATATAGCTACTTGATGAATGAGGTTATTGGCTACTATGGTGGTTGCAGCGGTGCAAGTAGACAACGTTAGCCCTTTAAGTAAACAAACATAATGAGGCACACTAATGTCAAATGTCAGAATAGGACGACGTCCCCTATAAAAGCCATGCAAAATAATAATTATAACTTACAGGTGGTTCACTTATCCTTCGTCCTTACAGAAGCATAAGATTGTCCCAGCACAGCACCGACTCCAGTGCCCAAAACAGCCCCAAAACCAGAGTTGATGAACAGATGGACTCAATTCGCCTCTAGGCAATGTTCAAAGGAGAGAAACACGTACCTTCGCTGATAGCTCAACACCAAGAGTAGCTCTTGGAGAGGCTCTTGAGGGGCCAAACAAACTAAGAAAGGTAAGATGCCAGCCCACTACAGCTCTCTCAGTCTCTCTCAGTCTGCCCCCTGCTGCAGGAACCACAACTGCCTTGCTGCGTGCCCTGCCACACACTTAAACTCACCTGCCTCCATGTGTGAAATGGACAAAGTGGAGGAAGTGGGCTAGTGGTTGGGCTGGCTGAGGGAGTAGAGAGGGGAGCAGAGAGATTGGGCTGGAAGCCAGCGGGGATGCCAACGTGGCTTGATTGTGACCAGGCAGCAACAAGCTTTCCCCCCTGCAACAAGTTACAGCAACCGTGTTATGGCAAATGATGCCTTTACCACCGGACTACATATTTGAAGGTCAAGTTTGGAGCACTTTCCCGCCTATTTGTTTTATTTGTACGCAAAGGTTATTTTTCTTGCAGGCTTCATTTTTTTTGCAAAAAATCTGAAACATATGTGAAAGTTACAAAGCTCCAGTTTAGTTGGACTTTAGTGTGAAAATGAGGAATCTTGCAAGTATAATGTTGTGCCATTAAAATTTGTTTTGAATCACTCTTGAGGAAGAACTAATCCAAATATTCACTTTAATTAAAAAAGCCTATGGATGACAGGTGAGACACAGTTGCAGACTACTAACAAGAGAAAAATAAGCATGTCAAGAACACACAAAAAATAGCTATATTTCGTGGTAGTGAAAAAAAAATAAACCGAGACATTGGAGAGAAAACTAAAAACAACAGTAGGCTAGTAATCAGAAGCTCATGAAACTAGACTCTTAAAAAACACACTTTGCACACCCATAATTATTTGACAATTTAACTGTGTCTGGTTTATATATCTCTTACTTTATAAAACCGTATACTTCTGTTAATATCACAATTAAGTTTATAACATTAAAAAGCAATTTTGAAGTAATCGTTATTTATAGGCATTGTTTCGAAGTTGTGCATCATTGTTTTAAACACCTGCTAGATAAGCATTTTTCTATCGATTTACCTTATTGAATAACAGCCATGAAGCCATACGATCTTCTCGCGAGATGGGTTGCACACAGGCTAAACGCAGTTGTTGTGTCAGTTGAGTAAGTATTTTGTTTTTAATGTTTTAAAAATGTGTACTCGAGGTTCATTATGATACAAACTTTGATTTTTCAATGAATTACTTAAACGTGTGACGCATGCACTATACTCACTATTAATATGTGCCCAATCAAGAAAATGAAGTAAATTATTATTTAAACTTTCATAGGTAGGTATAATGATAAGTGACATATGTGAAAAATAAGAATGTATCCTAGGGACTGCCAAAGACAGTGTTGGTAAATATGTTGGTATTTCTGATTTGAGTACTAATGTTTGGCATCTATGTGTGATACAAATAGAATTTTCTTGACCCTAATCTACGTAAAAGTATCAGCAGTGGTGAATATGTGCGTCTGAATTTTCCACAAGCTGAAGAAGTTTCTTTTTTTGCTCCCACACATTGCACAAGTCACAGTGGTCAGGTCTTTAATCCTGTCAAGGCTGGACTATGTAATGCATTATACTTGTGCCTCATGGAATATCAGAGTCAGTGGTTACAAGTTGTGCAGAAAAGGCGGTCCGCCTACTGTATAAAATACCAAAATACACATCAATATCAGTATTTTGGGACAGACTGCACTAGCTGACAGTTCGGAAACTTATAACATACAAATAACTGACCCTGACACACCAAGCCTTTTACATTAAAGGGCCTGCATACCGGAACAAAAGAATTCAGGAATATAGCCCCGGAAGACCACTGAGTTCTAGCAATGCTAGTCTAATTGTGGTTCCCCGCTACAAAAGGCAACGGAGGGGAGGTTCTTCCTTCAATGTTAAGATGGCCGGTCCATGGAATTGTCTGCCTAAACAATTGAGGTCTTTCCCGGACAAAGTAAAATTTAAAAAGGAGTTGGAAACCCTCTTATTTAGACAGTAGTATAACAAGAGATAAGTGGTTCTTGCCTCCTTCCCGGCTTTGAGTTACATAATCAGCATCGGGACACTCTTGTTGAGTAGCGGTGTGCTATTGAATTACTCATCATTCATTCTTACATTCAATCTGTCGCCATATGATTCCCTTCCAAGCCCTCAACTTAATTAAATCCTACTGTGATAGATAATAAGTATTGGCAGAATATGGTTTTAATGTGTTAACACATGCCAATACAGGTAAGCACAAATACTATTTGCATACAATGGCACATTAAAGACAGACTTGTTAGCTTTGCCACTGCTAGGCTCCCAAGAGTGAGCTGTAATAGCCAGCAGTACCAAAGGCTTTCAGTGGGCATACTCTGAGTGAGCAGTAGAAGCCTGCAATGCAATTACTCAGTGTCTCAAGATTTTGTTTAAAAAAGAGAGACTATAATGTATTGTAATTTATTGCAGTGGCCCTATAATGTAACAGTGCAGTAAATTTACACACAGTGGATGCTTCCATTGTTATTTTCCCTGTCCATATTTGCCATTTCTTTTCGCATGGCGGACGTGGAAGTAGAAATCTGCCTCAGGTGTCCGGACCTTGAAAGTGTGGGCATTCTGACATATAAAAACTAGTGGACCTCTCGTGGATGGACCACTGCTAATAATTGACTGCAAATATAACTACTAAATAGTTTTATATGCTCAACCTGCAATTATGTGATCAAAGCTTCAAGAACAGCCTCCATGGATTCCTCCATGGATTTTAATCATGATTCCAATCCTATTATTTATTAGTGCACACAACTCCTTGGCCCAAGCAAGCACCTCTAAATTAACTTCTCTAGTAAGTTTCTGTTGCAACTCAGGGACCAGTTTGTGCCTACATATGCTAAGGTAGGCAGCACAGTTGTTTCAACTGAAGATACTTCTTGGTAAGTAGGAATCAGATAGGTAATTCAAGTGTGTAAAAAGGATGTATGTATTTAGTAGATGGTAGTTGACAGGGTACCTGGCACCACCATGCTGGGTATGAGGTTAATACAAAGTATAATAAAGTGTTGCATTGGAATCCTAATGCTCGTCATGAATGGGGCAAGGTCTATGATGCCATGCCAACCAGTAATTTTGTGCTGGTACAAGTTTCCAATGACAGAGCTGGCACTGGGTTCAACGTTGGAAACAGAGCAATTAGACCACCTCTAAATGAGTAGCTCATGCAGTATCCAGAAATGTATTGGTGGATGTCTTATGCCAATTTTCAAATAAGTCCATCAGTCTTAATTTCTACTTTCTCCTTCTTTAAATGTTATCCACAACAACAGTTGATTCTTTTGGTTTACACTACTTAACCAGACAAACCAGGATTTTGTGGCGTAAATTTTGTGGCACAAAAATGGGAAATTAGCAGCGCAAAAATGTAAATTTTACTGTACTTTAACAGCAATTTTTTTTAGTTTAATTCAAAAACAAAACAAATATTGTCCCCAGCGGGTCCTGCTGCATGCCCATTGGCGGCACGCCTGAATTATTTCTTTAAAAAAAAGAATAGTGCCTCTGTGGGTCCCTCTGCATGCCCAAGGGTGGTGGGCCCGAATTTTCTTTTTTTCCAAACAAAATAGTGCCCCAGCGGGTGCCACCAAATGCCCATGGCCTTTGAGACCAAATTCTTTAATTTAAAAAAAAAAAACATTGCTCCCAGGGGGTACATCTGCTTGCCCATGGGCAGCAGGCCCAAATTCTTTTTTTGTTTTTAAATAGTGCCCCTGCAATTACACCATCCACTTTCAGCCTGTGGAAAGGGGAAGTGCTGAAGGAGGGGGAAGAGGAGCAGAGTAACTGCATATCTTGCCAGGCCGGGACAAAACTTACTTGCTATTTGGTGTCCCGGTCTGAGCAGCTATGAGCTACAAACAGTTCTGTCGGGTGAAAGAAATCTCCTCAAGAGGAATTGTAAATAAAGTTTTACATTGAACATTAAATACTCCAAGGAACTATAAGTGATCCCTCCAACATGTGGGAAACTTCTCCTGACTTAAATCACATAAATCTTTTAAGAAAATCATACTTTAAAACCACTGACACAACACACACATTAAATTATGTTTTAAATATATTGTTTTTCATATATCAAAACATGAATATGTATCTCTTTTCATATTTCTCTTTTCCACGGCTGTCCAGAACACATAAAGAACAATAAATCACATTAACATATACATAGTGGAAATCAAAAATCCCCCAGTGATCACATACACAAACAGGAGACCTTGGAACCACATATAATCAAAATGTCCCAAAATTGTTTTGTTCCCTTACACTAAGTCTAAGTGCTCTGTTTCCAACGTTGAACCCAGTGCCAGCTCTGTCATTGGGCACTTGTACCAGCACAAAATTACTGGCTGGCATGGCATCATAGACCTTGCCCCATTCACGACGAGCGTTAGGATTCCAATGCAACACTTTATTATACTTTTATAACAAAAATAGCACAGGTGCACCATCAAACAAATTAGACAAAAAATTCTATAAAATTAATGTCCACAAGTTTTCTTCCGAGTTTCTTCCTTTAATTTCAAATGAAGTCTTTAAAACATAATCCAGGTAATTTAAGACACAGCCGACGCGTTTCGTCCTTATCAAAAGGACTTCCTCAGGGCTGTCAAGTCAACAAACACAATACACATATAAATATATATATACATACACATAAGACGACAAAAATTGAAAACAACACACACTATATACAAACATAGTTAATATAAAATACCAATTAGTTACTAACTTGTCATTTCATTGGAAATTTATTCAAAACTAATAATTTTCAGCCTCTTTGTGTTCAAGTATTACTATCTAACAGATGCGTACAGTAAGAGAACAAAACCAGAAGGGAACCAAGAATGAGAGTAAAAGGATCAAATGGAGTGAAGCGACGACAGAGAAGAAGGAAAATCACGTGACTCGAATTATTGAGGAGACCCAGGGTTGTGAACTATCAATAGAAAGAAACACAGTTATTTTAAGGGAACCATGAAAGGGGAACCATATTCCCATTCGTATAGCCAAACCATGCATATAATACCTACCAATTTAATGTTTGATACCAATATTTAATGAATAATATACATGTATTGTATGTATATGTATATACGTGCATTTTCTTTAGTTCCATCCAGATGATATATCACCTTTATATGTTGGATGTGCTTTCTACTCTTTACACATTTGGTATTGTTGCTCTTTACTTCTATTTCTTTCATTCTAGCACTTTGATTTTTGACTCAGTTCGTGTTGATACATTAACAAGGGTATGATTTACTATTTGTGCTATTCAAGTTGGGAACTTATGCTTTTATTTCCATCCTTTTCATTTGGACCTGAGATGTATTTTGCCAACCGGTTTGTCGTTCGTCTATAGGGATCTTTACCCAGTTCGACATTCCTCTTTTCATCAGGATAAGTAATCGCTTTTGACACCTATATTAATAGTTAATCCATTGTAAATACAAAATGCGGGACGTTATAGCTTTGGAACTTCAGTTTGAATCTGGTATGATTATTTCGTCCTCTTCAGATATATCAGTACATGATGGCGGCCGTTTTAGGTCTGGAACTCCGAATGAAACTGTGTTTCTGTTTTCTCTTTTATATATGACACCGTGTCATTGCTTCTACCATTTATTGAATAAGAGCCAAGTAACTATTACACAAATTAAAGTGTTGTTATAACTAGGTACATATGTTGTTTGTGATTCACGAGTAGTGACACGTAATGATGAATTAAATCTTATTTCTCAACATATCTGTTTGTTTTATCCTTCAGGATAAGTAATCGCTTCTGTCATCTACATTAATAGTTAATACATTGTAAATATAAAATGAGGGACGTCATAGCTTTGGAACTTCAGTTTGACCCTGGCATGGTTATTTCGTCTTCTTTAGACATGTCAGTACAAGATGGCGGCCGTCTTAGGTCCGGAACCTCGACTTTAACCGTGTCTCTTTTTTTCTTTTTTATATATGACATCTTGTTATTGCTTTTACAATTCATTGACTAAGAGCCAAATAACTACTATATAAATCAAAAAGTGTTGTCATATCTGGGTACATATGTTGTTTGTGATTTACGAGCAGTGACACGTAATGATGAATCAAAATTTAATTTTCAGCGTATCTGTTTGTTTCATCGCTGCCTGGATATTAAACTATTCCCAATTTACACAATGTAAAGTGCAAGGTTTTTTCCTCATTATGTTAATAACATCAACTTTCCGAAAATTAGGGTATACTTTCACATGGGATATACCACTATAAGATGGCGGCCGTTATGGATCGCAGAAATCTATTAGTCTCGTAGCACTCCGAGCTGATTCCGATGATTGTAAATGAGCGCGGGTATATAAGACGTTTTAAAATCACGCCACTTATGCTTCTATTTCTCTACTGTGAGGATTGCTCCGACTGATCCCGGTGAGTTATTCAATGCCGATTCCTTGTGTGGTTTGTCCGATATCCGGCTCTGAGGGATACACACTAGATGGGGGGTTGTTTGTGTTATTGGCATTGTCTGCCTGAAGTATGGCTTAATTTTTGTAGATGAGTATGGGATATATAACGTGTCCCTGGTTCGTATCTGTTAAGTCTAATACTGATTTCTAACTAGGGGGATTTGACGCTTGGATTAGTTATTATATTCAACTAAGCGTTGAATTCTATTATTGTTGAATTCATGACTACTCGGGTACTTTTCTTTTTTCCCAGTGTATTTCACTTGTAGGGCCAATGAGTTTGTTGGTTATAGTGGTGATTGTTTTGGACTTGGTAGACCGCTTCATTATTGTGTGTCTTTTTTATTCTCCTTTTAAAATATCATTGATTTTGTATTCGCAATTGTTATTGATGCCGTTATGTAACTGTAGGGCATTTCTATGATTAGTTAGAGTTTATATTTTCGTTTATATCATATGATTACGCCCACGTTATTAGTAGTGCTCGTTTTGAACTGCACACTAAATTAATATTGTATACTTTTCTTCGTAAATATAGGTCGGTCATCGTAAATGATGTCATCACCGTTATGCTTTTCTGGAAACTCTGATCAGTGATAGAAAATTAACAACATTTTTGGGAGTTATCATATACCCACTTCTTTCGTGCAGATCAAGGCATTAATATTTGCTTTGATACATAGTGAGTATTAGGCATTATACTATCTTTTATATTATTAGTTGCCTGCTCACTCTTGGGGAATCCTAACCCATTTATTTTCTTCAACTTAGATATATTGAAGGATGGATGTCCATTTGTGATTCATACTTGGCGTTCTGGGTGACTTATTCCTTCATTAAATATTGGTATCAAACATTAAATTGGTAGGTATTATATGCATGGTTTGGCTATACAAATGGGAATATGGTTCCCCTTTCATGGTTCCCTTAAAATAACTGTGTTTGTTTCTATTGATAGTTCACAACCCTGGGTCTCCTCAATAATTCGAGTCACGTGATTTTTCCTTCTTCTCTGTCGTCGCTTCACTCCATTTGATCCTTTTACTCTCATTCTTGGTTCCCTTCTGGTTTTGTTCTCTTACTGTACGCATCTGTTAAATAGTAATACTTGAACACAAAGAGGCTGAAAATTATTAGTTTTGAATAAATTTCCAATGAAATGACAAGTTAGTAACTAATTGGTATTTTATATTAACTATGTTTGTATATAGTGTGTGTTGTTTTCAATTTTTGTCGTCTTATGTGTATGTATATATATATTTATATGTGTATTGTGTTTGTTGACTTGACAGCCCTGAGGAAGTCCTTTTGATAAGGACGAAACGCGTCGGCTGTGTCTTAAATTACCTGGATTATGTTTTAAAGACTTCATTTGAAATTAAAGGAAGACACTCGGAAGAAAACTTGTGGACATTAATTTTATAGAATTTTTTGTCTAATTTGTTTGATGGTGCACCTGTGCTATTTTTGTTACAATTGCTATTTCTCTGTATGGGAATCACACAGTGACAGTGGGTGTGTTGTCAGTGTGCACACACAATTCTGGGTAGTTCCAGATTATACATACATACATTAGGGATAGTGGGTTAGGTGCTGTGGCCTATGGGGTTCCTCTGTCCAGTTTCTTTTACTTTATAATACTTTGTACGAACCTCATACCCAGCATGGTGGTGCCAGGTACCCTGTCAACTACCATCTACTAAATACATACATCCTTTTTACACACTTGAATTACCTATCTGATTCCTACTTACAAAGAAGTATCTTCAGTTGAAACAACAGTGCTGCCTATCTTAGCATATGGAGCCACAAACTGGTCCCTGAGTGTATCCTTATATCTTCATTACATATTCCATGGATAGCTGACATAGGACATAACGTAATGCTGCGATTTAGAATGTGGACAGCAGCAGCACCTGTCCTATCTGATGTCCTCCTGCGTGTCAGATTTCTAAATCGGGAACAAATGAAGCCACGATTGGGCCAAAAGGACTATGATTGAAGGGGGTTAACTGATGAAGACTAATAAAGCCCATCCCCACATCGAGTGAACCCCCGGCCGGGGTCTGAGATGTTATGGTACCTAACTAACGGATACCGTTCTGGACAAGACATATGTGTCTTTCTTTGAGTACATTTAAGGCTGCCCTTTGGTCTGTCTTAGTCCTGAGGAAGAACAGCCATGATGTATAGTCAATAACACTTGAACACAGGGTCGAAACATCAATGACAATACATTATGTCCTATATCAGCTATCCCTGGAATATGTAATAAAGATATAAGGATACACTGAGCAAAAAAATGTTTGGACATTTTGATTATATGCGGTTCCAAGGTCTCATGTTTGTGTATGTGATCACTGGGAGATTTGTGATTTCCACTATGTATATGTTAACGTGATGTATTGTTCTTTATGTGTTCTGGACAGCCGTGGAAAAGAGAAATATGAAATGAGATACAGATACATGTTTTGATATATGAAAAACATTATATTTAAAACATAATTTAATGTGTGTGTTGTGTCAGTGGTTTTAAGATATCATTTTCTTAAAAGATTTATGTGATTTAAGTCATGATAAGTTTCCCACATGTTGGATTGATCACTTATAGGCCCTTCGAGTATTTAATGTCTAATGTAAAACATTATTTACAATTCCTCTTGAGGAGATTTCTTTCACCTGGCAGAACTGTTTGTAGCTCAAAACTGTATACCCTGGTTCTGAGGGATACAGGGTAACCCCATTGTATTTACTGGTGTGAGCAGCAACAGTGTTCTCCAGGCACCTCCAGGCAACAGGATGCAACGCAGCAGGTGAACAAACAAACACTGTGCCTGCTCGCTGAACCCCGCCTTTTATTTGGCTCAGTAGTCAACGCTGGGCCAATAAAAGGAATTTCGCAGTCACTTTTTAAAAAAGTACGGCCTTTTTACAAAACTGCAGTTTCTGCGATTCTTTTCCAAATCGCGAAATCCTGGAGGTCAGCTTAAACACTCTGATCTCAAATATTCACTTTTGTTTTTTTGAATGTATGTGGACAACTCTTGGTGGTACTTTTCCATCCTGCCTTTAGAAAAGGACTGAAAACATAACACCAATGTATTTGATTTTTATTCTCCAAATGACTAAATAACAAGTTTTTCACAAACATCGGGCTATAGTTACAAAACAAAAAAGGTAAGATTTTATGTCATTTTTTCAGAAAGGAATAACAAAAGCTATAAATGTAAAAAGCCATCTGGATTTCTGTAATTCATTACATCATTCGAGCTTGGGATTACAGAACACACAAGGAACCGTGTGGTAGCTTGTAGTTTACTAAAGAGATTCAATTAACATGTTTTTTTATTCTTAGCTACAGGTTAGCGCCCGCTCATCATTTTCCAGCACCATTTGAAGATGCATATGCTGTTACAAAGTATTTTCTACAAAAAGGAATTCTTCACCTGTACAATGTTGATCCAGAGAGAGTTTGTGTGTCAGGGGACAGTGCTGGTGGAAACTTGGCTGCAGCTGTGACACAGCAGGTATGAGATTGTCACTTGTAAGTGAAAATTATTCTTATGTTGTAATAGAGCCAATTACACACTGCAAGAACTGACCTAATTTGTGACAGTATGTACCCTCATTTTGTGTGCCCATTGCAGATAAGACTGTTCCCAACAACAGAAGCACAATGATGTCTCCAATGACATAAGCTAACTCTTTTGAATGAACTCAAGAGTTTTCCTCTAAAGTCCTCATTAGAAGAAATGTGATAATTCCGATGTGGCCATAAACATAGTTTATGGTGGCAGAATCAGTATTACAAGTGTGATGGAATAGTGCACATCCGAGGGTCTTCCCTGTGGAGATTTTAGTAGGAAGAAACGGGTGAAATACACAAGGGGGAAAAGGTACTAGAAATGGGAACAGGAGAAGAGCATGTAGGAATTCAAGTGCAAGCACAATTTCCACTGTAATTCCCAGTTCTTGTTTCCAATATATCAGACACCTAGCAGTTGGAATACTACTTGCACAAATCCATCGAATACGCTGAACCAGATCCAACTGATGTTTTTCTCCTACCTTGCTTCCAAAGCCTGGAACAAACTGCCTCTGCACATCAGAACCATCTCCTCAGTTCTTCTGCAAGAAACTGAAGATAAGGCTCTTTGACCTCAGGCCAGGCTTGGCCCTTGCTACTCCTGCTTTCAGCACCCAGATACCCTCCGGAGTGAGTTGTACTGTCTACAAATTCACATAACATTACATAACAGAGACTCAGAGTCGATAGGCATTTTGCAACTCAGATTGACCACATCTCTTCATATTGGAATTTATGGATGCTTGGTTACCAAGGTGGTGTGATGGCTTAAGAGTTGCACATGTGCTGGAAAGAGCACTAGAGAAAAACAATGCAGTGATGCGCTCACAAATGTGTGATGTTCAGCAGGTAGTCTCCTGACAACTGGGTATTTAAGGTACTTCCTAAAGACACTCGCAGTGATGGTTGCAGCCACAAACTGCACCCACCCTTACAGAGGACTTCAGGAACGCACAGTAGAGATAGGTTGCACGGTTCACATGCCTCAAGACTATTGGCAATTTGCTTTTGCAGGAACACCACCGGCCTGTCTTTGGAATGTGGCATGGACTACACCATACTGAGGAGTGCAGCCTTTGACTTCACATCTACATGGTGGGGTGATCAATTGTGGAGGGCTACTAGACACTTTTTACTTTCTCAGACAACGTGGCCAGATGGCCAAGCTACTGTAGACCACTTTTTTGGTGGTACTTTCTTAATACTTCCTGAAGGACCTTTGTGTCCAGGCACCTGTGTAACTGTTATAGAGCAGAATCATGGGCACACATAACCCTCATTTTCATGGGTCTCTTCACTTTCCATACATAATGGAACGCCCACTATATATTGCAGAACCACTTTGTTTGCTCTTCCACATAGGGTATCGCAGAAGAGGAAGTACAACTATTTTCATCCCCTTCTGTACTATTTATGTATTTCAGGAGCACTAAAACAAGAGCAAACAAATAGTGTGGTTCACAAGTAAGACTAAGTGAAACGTTTCTGATGCACAAAAAATGTAGAAATTTGGGATTATGCACATTCAGCAGCATTTTGCTTAATTCTTTGCTCCATGATTATTGGTTAAAGCAGAAAATGCCTTTTAGAAGACGTTCTCCCTGCACAAGCTCCTACCAGAACCTTGGGTGACTTTGAATCCAAAGGAAGCCCCAGCAATCAATGTTCACATGAGATGCCATGAGCAAAGACATTTTCTGACTTTTTACAGGCCCCTTCTCAGGCAATACTTTTGTAAAAATGCCCATGATCTCTAACCTTTTAATAGAGCTTACCTCTCAATCGTTTTCAGCCTTTTTTTTAAGTTTTAAAAAGTCTTTTATTTGATGAATATGCAGAACATAATACAATAAAGTGGAAAATAATCAATAAGCATATAAATACAAAGGTAAGTCATATAAGAAAAATGAAAAGAAGGGGAAAAGGGAAAAAAGGGGGAGGAGAATAATATACTATCAAACTAGGCAAAACAGTTATACATTAAAATTCCTAATGCATAATATAAGAGTGAAGCAACAGAATATAATTGTTAAACAACAAAATGTATAAAGTTCAAGGAGGTTTGGGTACTTCTTCAATGTAAGGGTGTAGTGCTTGTAATTTGGCACAATAGAACACACCTGAACCCTGCACTCCCAAGAGGAGGCAAATGCACTACTGCACCTTTAAACAACACACGTGAAACAGCACTCCCAAATGACGAGGCGATAAAACAAGACCCAGCACTCTCTTAAGGCGAGGCAAGAAAACAAATTCAGGTGAACATAAAGTGACACATACATGTTTATTAATTCAATATTTTAGAAAGGAAGGCAAAATATATCGGTTAATGCAGACTCCCAAATATCAAGTAACTCAAGCACAAAACCAGAATAAAATGTGGCATATATACATGTAGCAAAGAGCAAGGAAACTTAGAAATTATGTACACAAAGTAAGTAACACCTCACCGATCGTTCACTCGACATCCTTGCCAACTCTAGCTGGGGAACCCGTTGACTGCTGGGCTTGGACTCTCGACCGGGACTCAAGTTCCGTTCGTCTTACGACAGTACGTCTACTCCGTAAGTGAGTTCCAATTCACCTGTCAACATTCTCTGACTTTAATACGTTTACTCAACGTGAGGCGAAGGTTCTAGAAACCTCACCCCCTTTCTTCTGTTGCGAAAACCGAGCTGGCTGTACTGGTCTGTGTCAAGGTCAAGACAGAAGCTGGCCAGGCGCCTGTATTTTGACTCCGAGACAGAGCTGTACATTCCGCACATTCCCTGAAAGGTACCAAGCACGCATCCCACACAACATGTTCCAGTTCACTCTGATCGGTGAGGAGCAAAAACAAGTGAAGAGCAAAAACATGCCCTCCCCACTTTGCAGCTACGTGTGAGCACAGAAAATGGAGTCTGTTACACAAGATGGAGTTAGCACAGAAAATGGAGTCAATTAGGCCAAATGGAGCCAATGGTCAATATATCATTCTTAATATCAGTACATTCCACCCTTTGACCATTGGCTTTCATAACATATCGGTCTAAGATCAATTGCTTTAGGTCGAAGCATAGATAAGAGATTAGGCACACACTGTATATATCAACATAATGATATCAAGATACATATTGCTAATATTATCCCACCTAGAACAGAGCGAAGTTTACCAAAATCAGACAACCACCCAAATAACCAATCCCACCAACCTTTTTCTACATCCTGCTTAACATCTTTAGCTAACTTGTGTAAAGCTTCAATGTGGGATTAAATTGACTTAGAATGATCTGAAAGATTAAAGCAACACATTCCCTCAAAGTCCGAACATCCATGATCATGTTCAAAAGTAAATAATCAATTGCGGCTCTGTTCTGTAATATAGCTTTTCTTGCCCCCCGCACATCTAATTATAATTCTGCTAAAGCAACTGATGTATGATTAATATTTTTCACCATCAAACATGCTAATTCACTAACAGCCCTAGAATTATAAATGGTTAGGCCTGGAATTCCTACTATTGTAGCAGCTAAACTAATATATTCAGACTTAGATAATAAATGAATTTCAGAATCACAATGTTCACTGAGTTGAACAGCTTCACTCGTATTCCGGACATGTGATGATGGATATAATGGGAACATCATGAGGCCTAATCTAGTAAAGGCACACGGTCCACCTGTGATATTTGCTGGAATGTACGTATATGTTACATTACTTCATGAGAATAACCACCCTACAGGTAATTTAACATGCCTGAAATGACTGGCAGCAGATACTAAATTTTTGCATATCATATTATTCTGCATATTTTTGCATGTACTTTCATTTTGATTTTTGCATAGAGTTTGTTATTCCCACGTCATTTGTGACTCAGTTCCTTCAAGTCGAATTTGAGCACATTTACCAATGGTAATGGGGTCACAAGTTAGATTGTAGCAAATGTTGCCTTCAGAGATATTGAACGTTATCACTTGTGTTAGATTTTTCCAAGTATCATCAATGGTTTCTGGACAAAATCGGCAAAACTCATAAGGTGACAAGTGAGTTCTCACATCATGTTCCTCCACTGTCCCGTCTGCATTTGTGACATTAAATGTCTACAACAGCACATCGACAGGGGTTGGTATAGCTACGAGGCACGTGGAAATAAAATCCATGGTGCTTTTCATGTTTGTCATGCAAAAGTACGACCTGTTGAAGACTGTCTGTGCAAGATAGGACCACACATTGTCAGGTCGAGTCAGCAGTGCTGTTGATTTGCGCAGTCGGCTGGCCACTTCGGAGTAAGGGGCTCCCAGTCCCTCCCGGCCCCACTCGAACACGACCAAACACACTCCAGCGAGCACAAGCAGAGCACAGACACGCCATGCTGTGATCTAAAAGAACAGAGAACAAACAGGTATTATTCATTCTCGCAAGTAACATTTATCAGCAGGCACATGTTCCCATCTTTCCTGCCCTGGTTTCATGATTAACAGGACGTTGTCCTTTCCTGTTGCAATAACCTCTGCCTGTTCGGGGGGACTATTTGGAGATTCTACCCACACCTTGGCTCCTGGATTCTTGTCAGTGGAGCCAAACCCTCCTTCCCCACACACGGTGAGAAGGGCTGGGGCAGTCCCCTTCTTGACTATCCCTCCGAATACTGGCATGATCACTATTTGAGCGACTCTGTCTCCAGGTTGTATTATCAAATCAGCGTCTCCACTATTTAGTAGGATGACCTTGATTTCACCTTGATAGTCCGCATCAATGACCCCTCCCAGCACTTGAATGCCCTTTAGAGCCAATCCAGATTGAGGGGCAATCAAGCCAAAGTGCTCTGGGGGAATCTGGATTCCCACTCCTGTCTCAATGAGTGCTATATCTCTTGGTTTGAGTCTGTACAGTTTCAAAGCATGCAGATAAAGACCTGCTGCCTCCGGTGTCGCCCGGTACGGAGCCAGAGCTCCAGGAGCTGTCTCCCAGTAGAGAATGGTATTGGTGGCTACATGAGGCTGAATCTGCAAGGCTGGGGTTAGCATTCGCATCAAAGGGGTTTCTGCATTTGCTAAGGGTCTATTGTTCAGTACTTGTAATGCCTCATTCAAATGGTCTCTCCAATTTTTCATTGACCCATCAGACAACTTTCTCAATTGATCTTTCAACAATCCATTCATGCGCTCAATCAGACCCACAGCCTGCGGGTAATACGGAATATGAAAGACACATTCAATGTTGTATTGTACACAATAATCCTGCACCAATTTGCCTTTGAAATGAGACCCATTGTCACTTTGAATCTGTAATGGAATTCCATAATACAAAATCAGCAAGTCTAACATTTTCAATGTGTTCAACTGAGCAGCACGTTTACATGGAATATCCAGAGTATGTGTTTACAGCCGTGCACACATATTGACATCCTCGACTAGTTGGCAGGGGCCCAATGTAATTAATCAATCTGCCAGATCTGTGCTGGCAATTTTCCTCTGCCTAGCTGGCCTCTCACTATCTGTGGGACTGGTCTATGTTGGGTATGCTGATAAATAGGACATTGTGAGACCACAGTTTTAATCAGATCTAGGGGAATGTGTATCCCTCTATTGTCTGCCCACCTGCTAGTAATCTTTTCTCCAAAGTGTCCGCACTTCTGATGTGCCCATTTTGCAATCCCAACCAGGTCAGAATCTTGCGTTGTCACCTCGGCCTCCAAAATCTTAGCTTTTTCATCTGTGAGGGAATTAAACCAGCGGTCGAGTGAGTCGGTGGAACAGTGAGCATCTACATGATACACGGTAACTGTGTTTTGTGGCAACATTGTCCAGATCTCTTTCCAAAGTTCCTTACCCCACACTTCCTTTGAATATATCATCCAGTTATGGGCATGCCACGTGGGCAGCCAAGTGGCTAACCCATTGGCAGTGGACCACGAGTCAGTGTATATATGACATTTTCCTGGCAATTCTTGTTTCAGAGCTTGATACACAGCATATAGTTCTGCGAACTGGCTACTCTTTCCCTCTCCAGTAGTGGTTAACAATTTATTGGTCACAGGATTGTATGACACCACCTTCCAGTGCCTTTTAGCCCCTACATACCTGGCTGAACCATCAGTAAACCACACATGCTTTCTGTCCTCCAAGGACAATTCTTCAAATGGCCTACCTCACTTCACAGGAGACTCCTGTATCTCAGGTACATCATGCAACACCTCTGTATCTCCCACTGGGGCTTGTGCCACCTGCTCATGCAACACCGTAGTGCCTTTGGGACCTCCTCGGGCCCTATCCTGTATGTACCACTTCCATTTGATTATGCTGGCTTCTTGCGCATGTCCTATTCTGTGAGTCTTGGGGGAACTCATCATCCATTGCAAAATAGGAATCTCAGGTCTCAAAATCACATTGTGCCCTAGGGTCAATTGCTCAGTATCCACCAGGGCCCAATAACATGCAAGCAACTGTTTTTCAAAGGGAATGTACCGCTCTCCAGCATCTGGCAATTTCTTTGGCCAAAATCCTAAAGGTACCCTCTTTTTTCCTTGCTTCTGCCACAGACTCCAATTAGCATACAGTCCTTGCACTGTCACATTCAGCTCAACATCCCCCTCCCGCACTGGCCACAAATCCAAAGCACGCTGTATAGCCTCTTTTGCTGATTCAAACGCAATTTGCTGTTCCTCTCCCCATTCAAATGCATTTTTCTTTCGAATAACTTTGTACAAAGGGGCTAAAATCTGAATCAAGTGAGGGATGTGTTGTCTCCAAAAACCAAACAATCCAATGAACCTCTGGGCTTCCTTCCTATTTCGTGGCACAGCAAATTCTTTGATCTTTTGTTTCACCCGGGGCACCACCTCTCTGTGTCCCTGTTGCCATTGAATACACAAAAACTTCACATTTTGAGAGGGTCCTTGTACCTTTGAGGGATTTATCTCCCACCCTTTACTCTGCAAATGCTCCACAATCTTGTCCAACTGAATCTGCACTTGCTCTTGTGTCTCTCCCTGTATCACTACGTCATCAATGTAATGGCAAAGCTGTACTCCAGGAATAACTGGTACCTCATCTAAATGTTCTGCCACCAGCCGGTGACAGATAGTAAGACTGTGTAAGTACCCCATAGGGAGCTTTTTGAATGTTAGTTGTCTACCATTCCATGAGAAAGAGAATTGCTCTTGGCATTCAGGGGCTTTTGGTATAGAAAAGAAAGCATTGGCAATATCAATAGTCGCATACCAAGTCCCAGGATGCTTCTGTATTTTCTCAATTAAGGTAACAGTATCTGGGACAGCGGCAGTCAAAGGAGGTGTGTGCTTGTTCAATTCGCGATAATCAACTGTCATGCGCCACGTATTGTCACTTTTGCGCACGGGCCACACAGGGTTATTCCAGGCGGTAGTGATTGGAGTCACCACCTCTGCCTCTTTCAAGTCCTGTATGGGTGCCTTGATCTCCTCATGCCCTCCTGGAATTCTGTACTGTTTCAAATGAATTACCTTAGTAGCCTGGGGCACCTTCACTGGAGGAATATTCAAGTGACCCACTCTTACGGTGCCAACTGAAATGTACCTTTTTGATCCAAATTGATAGTACCCATCCTCCAAATACAGAGTCATTCCCTTCAGGATATCAATTCCAATAATATATTCAGAGAGGGGCACAATCAATACAGTGCACTCTCTTTTTGGTATTCTCCCTATTTTAATTTGGACCTTTGTCTGCACAGCTGGTGCCTCTTTTCCGCCTAAGCCTGTGATTGTGAAATACTGCCCTTTTAACTTTTTCGGATTTCCATATATCAAAGTGGCCTCCGCTGCGGTGTGTACTAGGGCTCGGGCCTTCTGAGCATTACGATGTTTCAAATGAATTTCTATGTCAACATAAGGTCTATTGTCTTTGCGAACCCATCTCTGTACCGGAGCTTGACCCATTTCCTAATCTGCTTTCAATCTGTCAACCCTTGCCCAGGTCAAATCTGGGTACAACCTGTCATACTCTCGGGGGAACTCCTCCCCCCTCCGGTTCTCACTGAGCCACTCACTTTCTGAATCTCTCCTTTCCTTCGTACTCAAATGGGCAGCTCTGTCACCCTCCTTTTCCTCTTCATCCACCTCTGATTTTCTCTGACTCACTTGCATTTTATTCTGCTTACTCACTTTCCTGCCTCTGTCTTTTTTGTCCAACCCTCTTTTCCAATACATCTCCAACAGACTTCTAGTATCTATTCCATCTATCTTCTCTTTCTCCACTCCATCCCTCAACAAAGCCATAAACATATCTCTCCTAGTCGGCCGTTTTTATCTGTACGTATCTCAGATCTGGCAGCTCTTTCAGTCTTTATCCAGTCCCCCAGCTCTCCCAACTCACGGACTGCCTCAATCACCTGCACCAAATTATTACCAGTCTGATTAATTAGCAAAGTCATCATCACCTGTTTGTAAGCAGGGGGAGCCAAACGGATTATTTTATTTCGCACTGACACAGTTAAAAGTCCATCCATCAACTTATGTGCATTATCCAGAAAAATTGCAGTTTTCATCACTTCCTCCTTAAAGCCTCTGTATAGCATCTCTCAATGTATACCAGGGTTTATCATTCACTGGCCAGTCTGACTCTGTTGGGTATTTCTGACTGCATCCAACCACTGCCAATTGTAACAGGTTAGTTTGATTATTGCCCCCGTAATTCCTAAACTGCTCCTGCACTGTGGGATCAGTACTGAGTGTGCAGAATTTCATTGCATCTCCGTGATCCAACATTACCCCAGAGGCGCCCATATCAAACAACGGCATCATTCATGTAAGCAGAGATTATCCAGGTCTTTGTCGGAATCTGTCTAAAATGTCATTAATCTCCTGCTGAGTAAAATCCTCCATAGAATCCATTGCAACCCCCTGTGGAAAATTTGGACCACTCTGTATTTTCCTACGATGTATAGTCTGCGCCTGAACCACTTTGCGTTCTTCTGACTCACCCTGACTACTGGCTTGATCACACTCTCCTCCAGAGTCTGAAAACTCTGAAGAATCCCAAATATTCCCATCCCACGTTTCAGGGTCCTAGTCGATTCCTACCTTTGCAATAGCTAAACGTACTTTTCTCTTGTTAAGCCTTCCCCTCCTTTTCTTGTGCTTGTATTGCGCGATACGTACTGCAGCCTTTTCTGACACAGTCTGGTAAGTTTCCAACTTATCTTGTAATAACTTATTCTGACAAGTTAACATCGTAGAGGTATTTTTGGCTTGAACAAACTGTTTTTCTATTTTTTCATGTTCGTGCTGCAGCTGAACACATTTTTCATGCTTTTTACTATAAGCACACAAGAGGATCCAGCCTCTTCGCCCTAACATGCTAAGCTCTTTCCCTTTCTCAACAGGCACTTTTTGCAAGCACGCAACCACTTGTGCTGTCTCAGCGTCAACTAAACACACATTCCAATTCTCATTCAGCCCAGCGCAATGAGCCCACTCGTGGGCAAGCATACCATATGGGACTACCTCCCATCCAGGTATTTCAATTGGTATCTGGGAATCTGCCTTTGTTTTTCTGGAAAACATTTTTCTTTCCCCTTTTAATTTTCTTTTCGTATCCTGACAAGTGACGCCAAAAATGTAGTGCTTGTAATTTGACACAATAGAACACACCTGAACCCTGCACTCCCAAGAGGAGGCAAATGCACTACTGCACCTTTAAACAACACACGTGAAACAGCACTCCCAAAAGACGAGGCGATAAAACAAGACCCAGCACTCTCTTAAAGCGAGGCAAGAAAACAAATTCAGGTGCATTTAAAGTGACACATACATGTTTATTAATTCAATATTTTAGAAAGGAAGGCAAAATATATCGGTTAATGCAGACTCCCAAATATCAAGTAACTCAAGCACAAAACCAGGATAAAATGTGGCATATATACATGTAGCAAAGAGCAAGGAAACTTAGGAATTATGTACACAAAGTAAGTAACACCTCACCGATCGTTCACTCGACATCCTTGCCAACTCTAGCTGGGGAACCCGTTGACAGCTGGGCTTGGACTCTCGACCGGGACTCAAGTTCCGTTCGTCTTACGACAGTACGTCTATTCCATAAGTGAGTTCCAATTCACCTGTCAACATTCTCTGGCTTTAATACGTTTACTCAACGTGAGGCGAAGATTCTAGAAACCTCGCCCCCGTTCTTCTGTTGTGAAAACCGAGCTGGCCGTACTGGTCTGTGTCAAGGTCAAGAGAGGAGCTGGCCAGGCTCCTGTATTTTGACTCCGAGACAGAGCTGTACATTCCGCACATTCCCTGAAAGGTACCAAGCACGCATCCCACACAACATGTTCCAGTTCACTCTGATCGGTGAGGAGCGAAAACAAGTGAAGAGCAAAAACATGCCCTCCCCACTTTGCAGCTATGTGTGAGCACAGAAAATGGAGTCTGTTACACAAGATGGAGTCAGCACAGAAAATGGAGTCAATTATGCCAAATGGAGCCAATGGTCAATATATCATTCTTAATATCAGTACAAAGGGTTATGTGAAGATGTCTTTTTAGCAGAAGAATTTAAGAAATTTGTTATAGGTAACCAGAGAAGATCTCTTTTAATAGAAAGAGTGATAGGATGTACATAAGCTCTGCCCAATCTGTGATTGTAGCAGACTCCATACCACCATGCCCGAAAAGATACATAAGATGCATCTTTCCATGACTTGGTAATCTGTTGAAAGGCTATAGCAAGGAGTAAATCCATTATACAAACATCACTGGATTGAGACGACCAAACTTCTGAAATGCTTCCTAGAAAAATACGAGTTAAAGAAAAAGGAACATGTGTGTGAAAGAATGGGGCAGATTTACGAGCCCCCTGCGCCACCAGTATATCACTTTTTGTGACGTACTGGAGGCGCATTTCACAACTCCATATTTACAAGGAGAGGAAAAGCCACCCTGTGTGACTTTTCCTCTCCTTGTAAATATGGCCCCTTCTCATACAGCACTTTGTGTGGAAGGGGCGTTCCATGGGTGTTGCTGTGGGTGTTCCCACACAACACCCATGGAACGAGATCATTTTCCAGATTTACGAGGAATCGTAAATCTGGAAATGCTTGTCAATGCTACGCCTCCCCAGGGGAAGCGTAAGCGAGGCGCAACGAGGAGAAATGTTTTAATTTCTTCCTCGCTTTTCCTCTTCAAAGCGTGCTGCATTCTACAGCACGCACTGAAAGAGGAAAATGCCTGTAGTGATTGTTTTTGTGCAGGAAGGTGCCCCTTCCTGCACAAAACAATCTCCCCATGACGCAGGCATCCTTGCACCATGGTGCAAGGGTGCCTGCGCCAGCGCATGGCAGCAGTTTGTGTGCCAGAGCAGGGGAGAGCACAGGAATACGACATTAATATTGTAAATATGTTGCATTCCTGTGCTTCGGAAGTGCCGCAGCGTGGCACAGCCAAAGGGCTTGCGTTACCGTGCTGCGGCACTTCCTTGTAGATCTGCCCCATAGTTTTTATCTGTTGCCAGATTTGTATAGAAAAACTATGAATAGATGGACATTCAAATAGCATGCGTTTGAGATCTGCTGAAGAAACAGTACATGACCAACAAGTAGAAGGAACATTAGGGTCAATTGGTTGGTTTGATCAAAAGTCTATTATAAATGAAAAACAAAGTTTGAGTGGTATTCGCTGCTCTAGAAGACTTCCTTATTTTAGGCCACATTTTATTCCACACCGAAATAGGGAAAGATTTTTGCAAATCAGACTCCCAACTACATTCTACCTCTGATTTATCTCGAGTAATGGAAATATACGTTAAATGCTTATATATTTGAGAAGTGGAAGGAGAATTGTATAAAATCGACTTTATAACAGGAGGTGCAGGAGTAAGTGTAGGGTTAGAAGATAATTTATTGTAAGATGATTGAGCTACTGCAATTAAGGACAAGTATTTGGATTGACATGAATAAGGAAGAGAAAAGCGAGATTGAATTACTGAAAAGGAAACACAGAATCCATCTTGAAAAAGTTGATGAGTCCATCTAAGTCCGTAGGTTAACCAATCTTTCCAAGAAACAAATTTGTTATTGATCTTAATATGTTTATTATACCAAATTGCTGAATTTAAAAACTGTGTTTGTTCATCATGAGAAGATGAGAAAAGGGGCTGGAAAATATTACGCACATTTTTTAGCACTTTGTTGCTTTTGAAATCGCCTATGGGCATTCAGCGCATTTTAGATGGTTTTGCAAACTTTTGTAAGTTAAGAGGGCTGGAGATCAATCTAGATAAAACTAAATATATGGTCTTCAACCCTCCTCTTAAAACCCGGCCAAACCCTTCTCTGCATGGTATCGCCTTGGAAAGAGTTAGGATATTTGACTACCTGGGAGTTACCTTGGCTGAGAAATTTGAATGGGGCCCTCAAATAGATAAAGCGAGGCTTAGATTAACACAGACAGTTGGTGGTATAATGAAATTGTATAGATCTTCTGTTTTTAAACCAGCTGCCCCTGTTGTGGAAATCTATAAAGCCCAGGCGAGGGGTGCTACACTCTACGGGGTAGAGCTGTGGGGACATTGTCCAACTGGAAACCTGACAAAGGTAGAGAATAATTTCATGCGACAAGTACTAGGTTTACCCCGCAGCACCCCTTTAATTCCCCTTCGTATGGACCTCGGATTGAGGCCGCTGGATGAAGAAATTGCTATAAGACCCCTAGCTTTTTGGCGGAGGATGTGGGTGACTCCAGAGCTGTCTGTTTTTAGGGATGAACTCTCCGAGTTTTTATCTATGTGTAATATAAAGAAAATTACATGGCTCTGCCATATAAGGGACCTTGCCCTCAAGATGGGCAAGCCGGACCTCTGGAGCACGCCTGAGACATCGTGTGCCAAGCTCTCAAGGTTGGACCTAGTCAATTCTTACAGAGTAGTCAAGCTAAGGGCCATCCGAAAAGTACCTCAAGTGGTCGTTTAACTGTAGAATTTTTAGCGATAAAGGATGTATATAGCAGAGAAACCTTTTTAGATTTTGTTGAACCCCCAATTGCAAGGAAATTGTATATGCAATTGAGGTTGGGGACCCTCCCACTTGCAGCATATTCCAGCAAATGGCTGAGAGACCAAACTGGTGAATGCCCTGCGTGCAAATATAAGGTGGAGTCTGAAATACATGTTCTGCTCCTCTGCCCCGCCTATCGGCTGCCGCGCAAGCGTTGGTTAATCCAACTATGTAAAAATTTAGGGTTTGTGCGCGCCATAGAGGCTTATAGAGTTCTAAAATATGACACTCATCCCCCAATTGTCTTTGCCGTATCACGCTTTTTAAACTGTATGTGGCGCACCCGTCGGGCTTACATAAAGTGATTTCTGGGGGTTTAGGGGAACTGGTGACTGGGTGAGTAGGTCTTTGTTTGGGTTTTAGGCCTTGCACTGATGTCCCACAGTTTTATTTTATCATAAGATTTTAGTATAAGATTTTACTGTCTGGATATTTTTATGCACTCGATGTGATTCTTTTTAATGTCTTTTTATCTGGCTGGTTGTATTTTAATTGTTTATGTTTTAATATATACAACTTTCATCCCTGCTGTATCTATGAAGCTTGTGCTATGTGTTTTTGTCTCTACTTTCTTTTGTGGGTTGATCATTGTATATGAAATCCTTTGTGAGTATTTATTGTTTTTTAATACAGATGTATATACTGTTTGTTTTATTGATGCACTTTGATGGCCCTAGCGGCCGAAATAAAGTATGAATGATGATGGATAATGTTAAAGGAGTGTGAGAAATGGAAATATATTCCTCAAAAGAAAAGGGATGAAAAAAAGATTTTTCAACATCTACCTACAAAGGATAGGCAACAGACTCATTTTCAGGCAATAGAAAGGAAGATTGTTTAAGAAAGAAAGCAGTATGATAGGAATGGAAGTCTGGAAAATTAACCCCTCCCATCTGTTTAGGTCTTTTAAGTTTACAGAGAGACATTCTAGCCTTTTTATTATGCCATAGAAATTTTGTTAAAATACTCTATAATTTCTTATAGTAATAGTTAGGAATATTAATCGGAATATTGGAGTAAATAGAATAATATTACAGGAACTAATATCATTTTTATAGTATCTAGATGACCCCACCATGATAGATATAGAGGATGCCATTGAGATATAGACCAAGTTAATATTGATTGTAACTCTTTCAGGTTCTTTAATAGAGGCATTGAACCATAATCCAAGATATTTAATTTTATTTGAGTTCCAATGAAAGGAGGAAGAGGAGAAATCAGCATGAAAACATAGTTTATTTAAAGGAAGAATTTCACACTTATTTCACACTTATCAGCGTTTAGTTCGTAAACTGAGACGAGAGCAAAATCATCTACCTCTGTCAAAAATGCTGGTAAGGAAGTCTGTGGATTTGAAATAAAAAGTAGGATGTCATCCGCATAAACTGAAAGTTTTAAATGTTTGTCACCATAGAGAAATCCTTTAAAATCTTTGTTCAATCGAATTTTTATTAAAAAAGGGTTCTAGGGCAAGAATAAACTATAAAGGAGATAACGGGCAACCTTTTTGAACACCTCTGTGAAGGGAGAACGATGAAGACACAAGTCAAGTAGCCAGAATGGAAGATTTGGGAGAGGAATATAATAGAGAAACATAATTAATAAAATTTGAGCCAAAACCAAACCAAGAAAGTGTTGAGAAAATAAAGGGCCAACTAACTCTATCAAACGCTTTCTCAGTGTCTAGCGAAATTGCTACTAATGAATATTTATATGTCTTAGATATACTTAGGACATTGAAGAACAATCTAGTATTGTCAGATAAAATGTCTACCCTTTATAAAACCACATTGCTCCTTTCTAATCAAGTGGGGGTAATAAAGAATCCAAACGAAGGGCAAGTATTTTCACAAATATTTTATAGACCAAATTGATTAAAGAAATAGGCCTATAGTTTTTGCACAAGGTATGATCTTTATTTTCTTTAGGAGAAGACATATCAAAGCCTCCTGAAAAGACCCACCAGATTTCTGGGTAGAGATAAAGTACAGAAACAATTGATGCAGTTTAGGAATAAGAATTTTAGAGAAATGTGTGTAAAATTCTACAGTGAACCCATCCGGTCCTGGAGCCTTTCCTCTTTTTATAGCCGGAATAGCATTAAGAATATCATTAATCTGAATATCCTCATCTAATGGAGAAAAATACACATTAAAGGAAGGAGGAGGAGCGATGGAGGATAAGTACTGAAGAATATCATCTTGACGAGGAAGAGATTCAGGAGTATAGAGATTTTGGAAGAGCTCAGTAAATTCTAAAAGAACATCTTCATTTTTATGTACTATATTGTTTGCAGAAGTTAGAAGTGAATCAATCTTAGTACGATCTTTTTTAATCTTAAAATAGTTAGCAAAAAGCTTCCCTGCCTTATTTTGATCACCATAGTACTTAGCACTGGATTTAAGCAAGTATGAATTGGCAGATTCAGTGGAAAGCTTATTAAAAGCAAATTTAGCCTTGATAAGTTCATCAAGGCCAGATTGAGATTTCGTAGAATAAAAAGAGAGCTCTAATTGTTTAATACGTGAATTAAGTAATTGTATATTCTTAGAAGAGGATTTCCTTTTCTGGGCTACGAAAGAAATAATAAAGTCTGTAGAGGCAGCTTTAAAAGTATCCCCAATAAGTTAAGGAGAGGTCTGTGGGGTTTCATTTTCTAGAAAAAATGTGTCTGCAAATTTCTGAAAATCCTGGGTAAAATTGGGGTCCAATAGAAGGGAGTTATTGAATATCCATCTCCTAACTCCCTCAATAGGGTGAAGCAAGTCTAAGTCCAATGAGACAGGAGCATGATCTGAAATTAATAAAGAACCTATATCAGAGTGAGAAACATTTGGGTAAGAGCTTTAGAAATAAAAAGTAATCAATTTGAGTTTGAGAAGAATGAACAGGAGAGAAGAAAGTATATTCTTGAAGAGTGGGGTTACATAATCTCCAGGCATCAACAAGGGATCTTTGAGATATAGTAGATGTAAATTGAGAATGCACATGAGAAGGAATACATTTAGAATTAGAACGTCTAACAATAATGGGGTCAAAAACCATGTTACAGTCTCCACCAGCTAGTAGATAATCATCGCTATACAACATTAATTTAGATAAAATCTGGGGCCAAAAATGTTTATCAGGATTAGTAGGGGCATACAAATTAAAAATAGTCATAGGGATTTTGTTGACTACTATGGAAGCGGAAACCCATCTACCTTCAGTATCTACATCCTGACCTATAATTTGAATATCCAAACGTTTGTGACAAAGAATGGCTACACCATTGAGTTTCCCAAAACCAGGAGAGGAAAAGATATGACCCACCCATTGCCGCTTAAGTTTAGATATTTCCTTCTGAGTTACATGAATTTCTTGTAATAAAACAACGTCACCCTTCAAACCAGAAATGTGAGATAAAACCCTTTGACGTTTTATAGGTGATCCCAAACCTTTAACATTCCAAGATATAAATCTTAAAGCAATCTAAATATACAGTAACAAATCTAAACTTTTATGCAAATAACAACAATCAGCAAAATACATTAATATCATATAAGTAATACATTTCCGCATAAAGGAAACAGCAAGATAACAGTAGAGATGGATAGCATATGAGAGAAAAACGAATGTACGAAATATCAAGAAATCACTAGTAAGAAAAGGAAAGAGAGGAAAAAAGCAAATGGAGAAGGAAAAAGAAAAGGAGAAGTAAGAGAGACATAATATATATATGGAGAAACCTGAAAGAGAATCATAAGAAAAGCATATATCCGAAAAGGGAAAATGGAAAGGACCAGGACAGAGAAAAAATAAGGAATAAACAAAAAGACATACCAAAGTCATACAATGAGAACGAGGGTGGTGGGTCCACATAAGGAAAACAGCACAACCAACCGGGAAAATCCCGGACGAAAATGGGAAAGGGAGACATCATCCAGACGGAATGAACATCCCATACCGAGGAGCCTTGAAGACCGCACCTGACATTGAAAAAGAGATTAGGTTATAAAGAAATACAATAGGACAACTGTAAAACATGAGAAGATAAGAAAAATATAGATAAAGACAATTTTAACAGAACAATCAAGCAGTCGATATATGGGCAACTTCCATTTCTTCTTCTTTACAATTATCCACGAACCGCTTTAGAAGAACAGGATCCTCATAGTTGGTGGTTTTATTTTTATAAGTCACCTTAAAAAGGCAAGGATGAAAAAGACCATATCTGGCATTCAAACTCCGAAGCGCGGATCTCATGTTCAAAAACATCTTCCTTCGATCCGCCGTTGCCTTGGCATAGTCCTGAGAGAAGAAAGAGCAGGTCCTGCCAAGTGATTTTGCCTTTAAGTTTTGCTGCTTGTAAAACTTTAAGTAAGTCAGTGTATTCCAAAAATACAGAATAACGCCTCTTGGGTTATTTAACAAAGATGATGATTGTTGGCTATGCCCTAAACGATGTGCTCTTTGGATATTCAATACTGGAGATTCAGGAAAATCAAGAATTTTCAGGAGAAAGGATTGAAAGAAGCAGAGAGTATTAGGACCTTCAAGACCCTCCACAAGGCCATAAATGCGCAAGTTGTTGCGTATATCACGATTTTCCCGGTTTTCCACCCGTTGTTTAAGTTGCGAGACCTCTCTATGTATAGAAGGTACTTGGTTCACAGCAGATTGAACAGAGTCCACTCGATTCTCCATCTGATTAATTTTTCTTCCATATTGGACCATTTGTCGTAGAGATTCTGAAGGTGAACATTTGTTTCTTCCACATATGGTTTGAGCGCACATATCTCCTCAAGGATTAACTCCATAGATATTGGTGGTGGAGATATAGCAGGTGGATCCTTCTTAACTCATTTACCTGACAAAGATGCGAAAGAGGATGGCAATTTAGGTATAGGCTTAGAGGCTTGACAAGGAGTGTTGGATGGTGCACCACCTATTGTAGGGGATGACGCACCTGACTCCGAGTCTTCCATATTATCCTAAAGAATACTGAAAGGATTATAGTCTGCTAATGGGGCAGAGTCAGGAGTGTTTTCAACACCACAATGAGTAGAACGTATTTTTGCCATAAACAATGTATTACCAGTGGCACTCTTTTTGCCCTGACAGCCCCATTTTTTTAATGATGTTTGTGGTTACTGTTTCTGAAAGTGCCCTTGACTCTGCCAAGCAGGCCCAGGGTCAGTGATCTGACCACTAAAGGTATATGGTAATTGGTGTAATTCTAATTGGCAAAGACAACCTACCTTTAAGTCACTAGTATATGGTAGGGCATGTAGGTTTAGAGATTCCAGTGGACATAATGCACTTAAGTGTGCACTGTTGTGGTGTCTGCTGTCATTTTAAAGTCAGACCTGCCTTGCAGCCTAATTTTAAAAATAAACTATGTCCAAATTCAACCTTGGAATCAAAAATAATTTTAATGTCCAAAACTACCTTTTTATGACTCATAAGTCACCCCTAAGGTCTGCCATAGGTGCCTCAAGGGTAGGGTGCATAGCTATAAAAACCAGGGACAATATAAAAGATGTGTTATAAGCCCTGGTAAGGTCTGCCATAGGTGCCTCAAGGGTAGGGTGCATAGCTATAAAAACCAGGGACAATATAAAAGATGTGTTATAAGCCCTGGTAAGTAAAAACAGCCAAAGTAATTTTTCCCTACTGTAGTGCTACTAGCACCATTGGCTAACATGGGAAGGCTTTATTAAACTTAATAAATGTTATCTTTGAACGCAACTTATTGGCAGTGAGGGCTGTGACCAAGGGCGCACTGGTGTATAATCTGGGAAATTCAATAATGTTACTGTCACGCTCGAATTAGTGTGGTCCCACTGCCACTGGGCCACATCCAAACAAAGTTCAAACCTATGAAAAAGGAGCATGTAAATATCAATCCTTCCTTTGTACAATAGTTCACAAAAGCATGATCTTGGTCCTTATATTCATTATCATCCAGTCACAAAAGGTCTCTTGGGAGTCTTTTTTAGTTGAATTTTCAATTCCAAATTTATTTAATCCATGATACATCAAAAATAGAAGCAGTCAAATCAATCCAGCCATCAATCAAATTAACCCAGCCAATGCATTTCGTCCAATATGGACATCATCAGGGCTGAAAATTTAAAACAAGCATATCAATGATCATGATCATTTCCACACTAATCTATTCCAACGTGATATCTTATGTGAATAATTGATGTCAATTCATGATACCCCAAACACGACCCCCAAGACCGAACAGCAATATTGCCATTGTTCATTCGTGAAATTAACGCGCAGGTCACTGTGCCAGTCCAGCCTTACCTTTGTTAGGCCAGGTCTGCCTGCCTCTTGTGGATATGCATAGATCCTGCCTACTATATGGGTAGGGGTGGGTGATTGCAAGAGGGAGGAAAGGGCCCATAGCTCCAAGGGCTCCTGTAAATCATCACCTAGGAGGTTACGCATAACCTGTCTAGTTCTATAGTAATTAAACTTTGTTAATGCACTGGGTGCAGTATTAGGGTCATGAACTTGATCCCAGCTACGCATTACACCCTCTTTGAAGAAGTTTCCCATGGTGCGAATACCCAGAGCTCCCAGTGCTTCCGCTGCACTCTTCTCTAGTCCCATAGGAAACCATAGGCACCAGGGCAATAGGGTATATGGTAAGTACAGATGTGCACCCGCTTGTCACTCCAGGAAGTTCTCCCAGGAGCAGCTTGTGGCATTCAATGAATCAAACACAGGGTAACGGCGTACTGGCTTTTGGAAAAGTACCTGTGGTAGGGTTAGGAGGGCTGCCACCACATGTCCCAACCACAGGGGTGGAAGATCCTGTGGTCCGTGTATCCAGTAATGCACAAAACTACATTGAGATGCCCTGTAGTAGATTTCAAGATCAGGAGCATTTAGTCCACCCATGTCATAAGGCAATGGAAGAGTCTCCCAATGTACCTGAGGCTTTCCCCCGGCCCAGGCCATTCGGATCATGTGCGCCCTCAGGGTGTCCCAGATTGATCGAGGAAGGAGAAGTGGGATATTAGTAAACAGGATTAAGAATTGGGGGAGCACCACCATTTTCATGATGGTCACTCGACCAGCAAGTGATGATGGTAATTTAATCGAATGGTCAATTGCTTCTGTTAATTTCTGCAATGCCCTGTCATAGGTTTCTAGGAGTACCACCTCTGGATCTGTGTGCACTCGGATGCCCAGATAGCCCACCTATTCTATTGTCCAGTGCAGCGGAAAGTCTGTTTGCATCGGGGTCTTGACTGGTGTGAGTGGAAGGAAGATTTATTTATCCCAATTTATACGCAGCCCCAAGTGCCCTCCAAAAAGGACCACCTCCCGCAATACTGGCATTAGGTAGCATTCCAGGTCCTGTATATACATCAACGTGTCATCTGCATATGCTGGGATAATTAAACTACAATTAGGGAACTGTAGACTGTGGCGTGCATGACGTTCCTGTAGCACACAGGCCAGTGGCTCCACCACTAATGCATACAGCAGGGGAGAAAGGGGGCACCCCTGCCAATGTCAATAGGCCCAGAAATCATGTAATTAATCCAAATTCAAGCAGTCGGACGTGTGTATAGGACATTGATGAGTTGTAAAAAGATGTCCCCCACCCCAAACTGCCACAGCACTGCCCTCATAAAGCTTCATTCCACAGAGTCAAATGCTTTTTCAGCATCCAAGAAGAGTGCAATAGCACGCACTTCTGTGTCTAACTGTTGGACCACTCCGATTTTTTTTTCTAAAATTATAAGTTAGGGTGCATCCCGGAACAAACCCAGAATGCTCAGCCCCCACCACACCCGGGAGTATCAGAGCTAAACAATTCATAAGTATTTTAGCATATAGTTTTCTGTCTACATTTAATGGGAATAGTGGTTGATGTGATGAGCAGGCATTTGTCAGCTTCACCGGCTTCAGGAGGGTGACCAGGAGAGCCTCCCTCATGGTAGGGGGCATCTGCCCTTCCGCTGCCATTTCTTCAAAAAGAGTAGCCAGGTGGGGGATCAGTAGGTCCTGATAGGCCTTGTAAAAAGCTACAGTGATCCCGTCTGTACCAGACACCTTCTCAGATGACATCTCCTTTAATGCAGCCAGAATATCCCCAGGCTGTAGCGGTGCTATCAGCCTCTTCCTTTGTTTGTTAGTGAACCACTGCATCTCTATATGTGCAAGATAGCCTGCAGTAGAACCCTCATCCTCGGTTGGCTGTGCAGTGTATAGATTAGTATAGTACCTCCAAAAATGTTCGGCTATTTCCTCGGTAGTGTGCACCAGCCTCCCTTATTCATCCAACACCTCCAGTATTGCATCGTCATCCCGACGGGTTGCATCAAGGCAGATAGAATGGCACTAGGGCAGTCGTTCTCCCCGTACACATGAGCCACCTCATACTTCCCCAGATGCTGTACCTAACTTTGTATCACATCATGATACTCACCAATCTTGGTCTAATACTAGGTAAGAGGGATCTTTCCCCAGTCTCCTTGTGTTGTCTTTCCAATTCCGCAAGCTCTAGTTCGAGTTGTGCCAGTTAATTATGGAGGGAGAGAAAAAACACCAGCGTGTTTGGACAAAAGAACTACTCTATATAAACTTTAAACACCTTCCATACCATAAAACACATTAAAGCTTTTAACAGCACACCCTTATTGAATATTAATCAGTACAACACGAATTTAGGATGAATTCAAGGCACAAACCAAATACAGGTAAACCTTTTGCGAGCGGACTGTTGTGCCACCAGTTGCTGTGGACTATCGTGTCTTCAGGGTACATTCGTATCATGGATTTGTACCCCTAATCTTTTACTTGGAGCATTCAACCGTTAAGGACTGACTACTTGATTTATACATTCAGTGGTTTCAGTGTTTTAGAGATCAACGGGCAATCTACATGACAATCCTAGGATTCTTCGTATGCAAATTGATGCGCCCCTGTGTTTTACCGTTACTCGAACCTACTGTTGCCTCATTCCCATACCGCCTTGAAAAAGTCTGAGTACAGACGAAACACGTGTCGGCTAGATCGTGTGTTGGGAATCTTTTAAAGAATTAATAAAGACAAGGATTTAAAAATTGTTGAACTCGTTTTGGGCTGTGCGTTGGCTTTGGACAATACTGATTGAATTGAAAGGAAAACATTTTTTTTCTCGTAATCAGATGAACCAATATATGTATTTGGTTTGTGCCTTGAATTCATCCTAAATTCATGTTGTACTGATTAATATTCAATAAGGGTGTGCTGTTAAAAGCTTTAATGTGTTTTATGTATATGCATGTTATGTTATAATGTGCTGATAACATCTCTAGGTAGTAGGTGTTACAGGCTGACTTAGCACCCCGATCTAAATTTTTGGATAACAATATTACACGCCAATGATTATGACTCACACACATGGTTCTTATTTGATGTGCGGTTTCTCCCATTAGGGAACACTACTACCTATTTTCTATGACCTTCCATACCATAGCAAACTTGTCTACTGATCCAACATTTATGCGAAAAAACTCATCTATGGCTTGTGACAGGTCTTCCCTAAAGAATGTATCTAATAATGAGTATGGAGGGAAGTGCCATGTAAATGTGGCTCGCTGCAGGGGCTGCAGCTCCATCTCCAATATTACTGTGGAGTGGTCTGAATATGTGCGGGGGAGAGGTCCACATCGCCGGACCCGCAGGGCCAGCTCACAAGACAACAACCAGAAGCTAATACATGTGTGGATATCATGAGCAGTAGAGTAGTGAGTACACCCTGGGTCATCTGGGGAGTGGTGACACCACATGTCCAGAAGCCCATTCTGTGTTACTATATTTATTATAGCATGAGCTGCCGCCAACGGGTGTCTCAGCAGACCCTTAGAATGATCAAACTCTGGGCAAAGCACACAGTTGAAATCACCACCCCATAACTGAGGTATGCCTACCCACTGAGCCAGCCCTGCATTTAAAGAGTAATAGATTTGGGGGTCATCATAATTAGGTCCATAGACACCAACCAGTAGGACCATTAGGTTATCTTTACTGCATCTCAACACCACATATCTCTCATCTGGATCCACACTTATCTCTTGTAGCTTGATACTCAAGCCTCTGCAAGCCCAGATCAGGGCACCCCTAGAGTGTGTGGTGAATCCTGCAGAACAACATTGGCCCTGATTTCTGCTAGGTGTTAACAGTCTGCTCCCTGGTGCCAAATGCGTTTCTTGTAGTATGGCAAAATCTATAGTATGCGTCTTAAGATAGGCTACTATCTTGCAGAGTTTTCTACAGTCATTTAAGCCTCTTACATTCCAGGTGATGAAGCAGATCAGCAACGGGCCTCCAGAGCCCACCACAGATCCTTGTGTGTGATCATCCGCCATCCCATGGCCCTGACCATCCCTTGTGCTCTGTCTGGACACTCAAACCCTGTTGTGCACCTTTCTTGTATGTCAACAATTGCTGCATGAAGTGTACCCCACCCTCCACCCACATTGCGCCTTGCCCAAACTCACATAATGAACTGATACCCTCACAAGACCCACCCTTGCCACAACCTTTTCTCCTTTCATATGAAACAATTGGTAAACACGTGGGTGGGCTTAATGATTGCCAAACCAAGCTACTGAGTACCTATATCATCGGGCAGACTGCAAGTTAGTGGCATTATATGCAAATAAAGTAGAAAACCAAAACAGCAAAACTGTGAACAGATCAGGCTCCTGGCTGTGTTTGCAAACAATCACAGCACTGTGCAGAAGATGCAAGGATCACCGGAATTGTCATTACATTCAATAGACAGCACCCTCCTGCAACCAAGATTTTCCACCCTCCAAACACCTTTCCCGACATTAACCAGTACATATAGCAATAAACAATTTGAGCAAGACATTCTGTGGAGAACATAAAGGGAACTGATGAGTTAAGTATATAGCAGAGTTCAAATCAGTCTCCTTTGCAAGAGGCAGTCCCAGGATTCTCCCCCACAGCATGAACCACAAATGCAGAGGTTGTATCTATCAGTTTTAGAGGAGAACAAAGACTCACTTTTCCAAATCTTGCCTGTCACCTTCTGTGTCAGTGTTTGGCCCAGGAGACTTGTGCCATGATTTCTTGGGTTCCCTAGTCCTCAGGAACTGCTGCAATACTTTTGGATCAGTGAATATAGTCACCTTACCATCAACTATAACTCTAAGCTGCGCTGGATATAACATATTTTACTCCAGTTGCAGCTCTCGTAATTTGCACTTGCCTGGGGCAAATTGCTCATGGGCCTCCGGTACTTGTTGAGTAAAGTCTGGGTAGAGGGACAAATCCGTGCCCCCATACCTAAGGACCTTGTGTTCCCTTGCCATGCGGAGTGCAGAGTCCCTATCTCTATAATTCAACAACTTTGCAATAATGTGGCACAAGGGAACGATGCGCCCTCTCCACAACAAACATTTCAGAGAATTTTTCACAACCCAGCAGGTACAAGAGAAGCTTTTCCACAAAGCACTCCATGTTGTCTATGTTGGTGCTTTCTGCTATGCCCACTATGCTTAAATTATTACTCCTGGAACACGCTTCTAAATCTTCAGATTTTGCTTGCAAGGTTAGGAGGAGTTTGTCCATGTTCTTCTGGGCTGCCATTGCATTGATCTGCTCGTCCTCAACTTCTGAGGTCATCCACTCCACCATATCCAGGCGCTCTGTTCACTTATCCAATCTTTGCGAAATACGATCCATTCTAAATGTTAAGGCGTAGATCTTACCATCAATCTTTGTGAGGCATTGTTACATCACCATTGGAATCTGCTTCAGAGCTGCATCAACTTCTGCACGTGGCCCGCATCCTGATCACCCTACAAGGCAGTCTCCTCATCCTGAGCTCTTGGTTTCTTCCTGGGATCAAACTGTAGTTTTGATTGTGTTTTGTCCATATTACCCATCAATATTGATGGGCCTACGCCCACTCGCCCCCTTCTCATCGCTGTTTGAAATGTAACTGTTAGGGCGGGGCTTGTCACAAATCAAAGAGTGGTGCGATCTCCCTAGTTTTGTAGGCCCCCGCACCTCTCTGCCTCTCTACTCCAGGGAAGGTGCCGCCAGCACAGTCTACTGTGTAGAGACCCACTTTCGGGAGAGTGCAGGCAGAGCCACCCTCACGTCCACGTGTCACCCACCAGGGAAGCCTGGTCTATCCCAAAAGGCTGGAGTCATCACTTCGCACCCAGCAATATCATCCACTCCACAGTTCTGATATGAAAATGGTGCCCAACAATGGTATCCATCATCAAAGCCCCTACCAGGGGGCAAACAGCTAGCCCACAGCAGGATCGCACTAGCGGCTAAGTCTGGCAAGGACCCCCCCATGCTGCAACAGGGCACACTCAAATATAAGTAATTTTGAACCTGTAATATCTACCCCGGTATGCTACTCACTCCTCTGCCAGGGGGAGACTGCCCACTGCCCACAAAGACCATCCAGGCCCCTCATACCGCTGCAGCATTCTCAGGAAAGGGGAAGGGGGCATCGGCCCAGATCACTGCTTCTCCCTGTGGGCCAGTGAAGATTAATGTCCCAAGAAGCTTAGCAGGGTGCACAATGCATGCTGTCCAGTCGCCACCAGCGGTCAACAGCCTCCGTCGTGTCCCAGCAGCTTCCTTCGCACACCAGCTCCAGGGAGAGAGCTACCTCCTCACCCACACAAATTCACCACGTGGGGAGGACAAAGCACACCTACCCTGCCCTCCATGTCCACAGATTGCCACCTGTGCCCAAATGATCACCCTGCTCACCATAGCAATTCCGGCGACACAGGTTGCGCACCTCCAGACCAGGCCCCAGGCAGTTCACACCTCTATGACTTCCACAGGGAACCTATCTCAGGTCTCGGACCTCTGCTCACTCCCAGGTTAGCATCTACTGTAGATTGATGATCGTTGATGGGGATAAGGCCTTCAAGTCAACACATATCCCTGTGACACTGGAGTCAAGGAGCAACCAAAGCAACTTGCTCCTATGCCTCTGCCGCAGGTGACATGTAGCCCGCTGCAACACCAACACTGTGCTTTTCCAGCTGCACAGTTCAGCTGCAAGGGGCCATACTAGGAATCTGCTACTTACAGGTCACTGTGAGAGGGTTAACAAGTGGACATGGCCAGTTTCATTCCATTTGTGCATTAGGATTATGCAGGATTGAAATGGAGCCGGTGGAGCACTTTGCAAGCAAGGCAAGCTCCGCCTCCCAAGGATCAAAATAATGGTTACAATAAATCCAATGACTTGCCGTGGTAGGATATATTATAACTATTATAGGAAAGTAGTTTTAGAACTTTCAATCTTGAAGTTATCTAAAGCAGCCCTATAGCAGCCTCTTCTGATTGGTCAGCCTTTTGACAGCCTGAGCCAAGCTGCTCCTTGAGTAGGTGTGCAGAGTCCTGGGGCTACAACAAAACAGCTATTTGGTGGGAAGAGGTTTGCTTTGTGGAAAAGCCAGGGAGAGGCAGGTGACTGTGTAGATAAGCTGGACTTCAAAGACAGGATCCCTGTCAGAAAACAGATGTCACAGGACCCAGACCACCCCCACTTCCTGGATTTCTAGCCAGATGGGAGAACCTCTAATTAGATTAGGGGAGGGTCTGGGGAGGGTCTGGAAGGGTAGCGTAGTCAGTTGTTAGCTACACCTCTGGGTTGGCTTACACAGACACACACACCAAGGAAAGATTTTCACCATTTTGATTTTTGGAAGGATAGTGCATTCTGGGTCTAAAATATGCAACACTTTGCAGGAAGTGATCATAGCAGGGGAGGAAACTTTATTCCCATTGGTTGGGGTTTACCCCCCTCCTTCAAGCCCAGAATGGAGGATAAATGGGTCAGAGCTACAGAAGCTCTTCAGATCAATGCCTGGAACAACAGAAGAGAAGAAGTGACCTGCTGGACCCATGGACTGCACTATAGAAGGCCTGCACTCTGAAAGGCTGCACCTGCTGCACTCACAAGGCTCCACTAAAAAAGGACTGTGCCTGACTTAAAGGAAAAGGAGTGCACTCCCTGATCAGCCACAGGTACAACATAGCTGGAAGAAGTCACCTACCAAACTAAAGAGAGGATCCCCCCAGCTGACCAGTTCAACTGGATGTTTCCTAGACTGTGCAGGTGTAGTGTGGGAAATTGAGTACTAGCCCTCAAGAGGCAATCCAGAGTCTCTGAACCCTAGGTCTGAGCTAGTGGACACTTATTATCCCCATAGAAATTCCGAAACAACCAGATTTCAAAGTTTAGAATCTTTCTGCAAAGTTTTGCAGAAAAGCTCCAGAAGGAGACTGGCTCGACATCAAGAGTACAGCCGCCATCCGCGACTTGTGAATTGGCCTGACCACACTGGTTTTACCTTCTGAAAACTCTGGAGCTCCTTGCCGTCAAGGATAAAAACTTCCAAAGGTTCAGGGAAGCATTTTGATGCAGCAGGCCACCGTCGTCGAATCAAACTCTGGATCCAAGGAACCCGAAGACTTGTCATCAAGAGAAAAGCTACATTGGATATTAGTCATTTTGGTGTTGTTTTAAAGATTTGGGGCCACATGTACCAAAACTGGGAATTGCAATTACCTAATTGCAATTTTCTGAGCATCGCAATTAGGTGATCGCAATTTCCAATGTATGAAACTCCATGAGTTTCATATACAGATTCATAGTGGGTCGCAAACCGACCTACCTCATTAATATTAATGAGGTAGATCGCAATTTGCGACCCCCTAGGAATCACAAAAAACACAGGGATGGTGGCATGCTGAGGAAAGCAGACCACCATATCTGTGATTGCTTTTAAATAAAGCAATCTTTTTTTTTAAAAGCATCCCGTTTTCCTTAAAGGAAAATGGGATGCTATACAAAAAGAAAAAATGAAAATAGCAGGCACGTGGGACCACTGCCTGCTCTTAAAAATGCTTTTACAAACATTCACAAAGGGGAAGTGGTCCCTTGGGGACCCCTTCCCAATTGCGAATGGGTTACCACCTACTTGAAGTAGGTGGTAAAATGCAAATGTTTTGTGACCGCATTTCGGTCAAAAAACATTCATACATACCGATGCGATTCGGTATTAGGAAGGTACGCCCTTAACATGCCCCTTCCTAATACCGAATCGCAAAACCCAATTTGTGATTCGGTAACAGGTTACCAAATCGCAATTTGGGTTTGATGCATGTGAAAAGCCTGCGAATCGGCCTGTTTGCGAACTCAAAAAGGCTTCATACATGTGGCCCAAAATTATTTTATATTTTTATAAATTGGTGTAGGATTTTTATTGTGTTGTGTCTTTTAATTATTTACTGTTTTGGTGGTATAAATGCTTTACACATACCTGTCTCCTAAGTTAAGCCTGACTGCTCATTTGCTAAGCTACCGAAGGTTGAGCCAAGATTAATTTACTGAGACTTGTCTGTACCTATTAGTGATTGTAGTATTCTTACCAGCTGAGGGTGAATACACCCACCTACTAATAACCCAGCTTCCTACATTGATATTTCATCTGAGGAACCACTGATTACACAGCCATTCCTCTCTCATGGCATTGTCTCAGTTTCTTGATTGTGGGCCCACGCAGTAAGATTTTTGGGCCCAAAAGGAAAATTAGGAGACACAGATTTTGAGAATGTGAGGGACAGGCCATAGACTGAAATGCAATGCTGACACTGAAGGACGTTAATATGGGGAATTAAAAATGAGGAGCATAGAGAAATGAAGAAATGGCATAAATATACACTGTATTGGGACACCTACACAATAGAGAGAATTAGATAAACAAACACAAAAATGAGAGGCTTAGGCACTGTGGAGGGAAGATTTAGGTACTGAGAGGTATAAATACATGGAAAATAGGACACTTATAATGAAAGACAAAGAAAGTAGCAGATTTTTGGGGCTCATTTAAAGTATGGTAGGGGCCCAGCCATCTGTCAGGGTGCTGAAGACTATATCCTGAGCCACCTTGACTTGACCACAACCCACAATATTTAGAGATCTCTGCAGGCCCTGAGAATATATCTGTGCCCTCAGAGGAGCCACTGTTACAGCAGCGCCATTGAAGGAACTGAAAGTTTGGTGGGTTAGAAAGTTCATTTAGCATTTGTTACAATGCTACTACGTTCGAGCATACATTTTGGTACTTTTGTGGTCTTGGTTGTGAAGAAGCATCTCTGAGGCTCATTGTCAAATCTGAGGTGACAAGTGAAGTGGCTGTGAACCAGGTGAGTTGGTGAGATTAAACCTAAGTTGCTGGGGGAACAATATCACTGAGGACCTGGAATAGAAAAGAAGTTGTTTGTGCTTGAAAAAAGGGATGACGTATTCTTCACTTTTGAGAACAGTGGTAGCAATTGGTTGAGAGAGTAGATGTTGGGAGGCCTGGCACTCCTCATAAGTACATAATAAAGTTATAAAGTCAGCTTCAGTGTAGAGGAGGAGTACCTTCAAGTTCAGCTCATTTCTCAGCAGGGTCCACCCACAGGCATTTTGAAATCTTCCCTGTCTCTCGCTAGGCAGTTGGTGCAATAATTCCTTCAATTTCTCACAGAGGGAGATGGAGAAGGTGCACAGAGTTCTTGTTAGAAATTGTGTAATTAGATATGGTGGTGACCTATAATATTAGCAATCCAAAAGTCACTATATTAACCTGAACTCAACTCATGATATTTATGACACAGTGCCAATAGGCTTAACTTAGAGCAATGTGGAAAGTATTTATGCAGCACCAAAAGAGTAACAAAGCCATAAATGCAGCACAATTAAAATTCAAACCAAATCAGAAAAATAGAGTACATTTTAATAAATAAAATAACACCAAAATGACAAAAATTAAATATGAGGAAACCAGAGATATACGTTTTTAAATTTTCTAATAAAATTGCGCAAAAAGGGTAAAGCCCTAACCGTGGTTAACTGGTAGAGGTAGACCCAGACCTAGGAATAATCTGAGACCAAATACAATGGAGATAGGGTCAGATACAAAAACCAAGTTTGACCATGTCTGAGACTTAACATTGGGACTTTGTCTTAAAAATGGAAGTCAAAAAAATCAAGTGGGGAAAGGCAGCAGGCTGTAGCTAAAGAGTTCTCCATGAGTTCAAATAACCATTGGACGTGGTCCAGTGAAGCCATTGGTTTTGGAGAGAAAAGCTGAGAGCTTGCGAATTTGGATTTCATGCACACGGAAGTCCTCTTGCCAGCTGGATACTTTTGGGACCTTCGCCTGGTCAAGATTTCATCTTTCGCACTTAGTCACTTTTTCAGACCTCAGAATCCTTCAGCAGGACAAGGCTGCAGATTGTAGTTAAAGGGGGCTCTATGAGGCTGTATACCTTCTCCGCAAGGTCCTGCTAAACGAGATTTCCTGCTGCGGAGAAACTTAAAGCAGGAGAAACCTGAATCTTCAGCCCAGCAGCAAAGTACCAATGGCAGATCAGCTTGACAGGTTTAACCCAGTCCTCCGGAGGCCATGAAGTTTAAACAGTTTCCAAGTGTCTGGTTGGTGGTAGTAGAAGTCCAACCAGATGCACATCAAGGGTTCCATAACCTCAGGAACAGCACTTCGGGGTTTGGACTCACTCCAGCAGACCCCAACAGGAGTGTCCTGGGTTCAAGGAAGATCCAGTTGGAATTGATCATCTGGGCAGTTACAGGAAAAGGGCTCTTCTAGCTTTTTGTATACCTATATCTTGAACAGGAGGTCATTCTTCTGACCCTTGGACTGCACTTTTGGGTATAAGAAGGAGCAGGTCCAATCCTCCAAGGCCCTTTTCAGGTCACAAACAGCCGCAATCAGCATGTTCAGTCCTCTTCTGTTCTTCCTCAGGTCTGGGAGTGCCACCTCACTAACCAATGGAACAAAAGTTACCATGGGCAACCTTGCAACTTTTGCAGCGGTTCCTGCCTGCCCCACTACAAACAATTACACAGTGCCCCTTGCTCAAAAAATCAGAAATTGTGAAAGCCTTCTCCCCTTCTGCAGAGGCTGGGTGCCCACCCAGGGGCTTGTCCAGTGTAATGAACAGCCCATTGTCTGTGGTTACTCTCTACACCCAGGCCGTTATTTATGTTCTGGGAGCAGCTTTCACACCTCAATCAAGGCCAAAGCTACCTGTGTGACAGAAGGTTAATATAAAGCAGCCCTTGGGAGGTTCAGGCAGGGAAATAGTAACTTTCTAAAAGTTCATTTTCCTTAATACTTATTAAGCACTACGCTGGCAACTCCCGGTGTGTGCACATCAGTACAGGGCTTCTTCTTGGGACATATGGCCTCTCCCTTCTTGCACCCTGACTGGAGACAGTCATAGCACTTGGGCTGGGATGACACTTGGCTTCTTTTCACTAAACCTTTCCATCCTATGCTCTGAAGAGGAATGGGACTCTCTTCCCTGAAAACTATTTTGGGGGCCTTTAGAGAACTCTCTTGTGTTATCTCTGCCACCCTTCCTTCTGTGGATAGGGTCCTGAACCACATTTCTTGTGGTTTCTCCCAGGTACCTTCTTTGACAATCTGGTGCTGAGCCAGAGGTCAGCTTCTTTCCCAAGCTCTCTGGGTATAGTTAGCTTGGACTCTATCAGGTGCTGGCACAACTCTGTAAAGCTATTAGTCAAGACCTTTTCATAAATAAACAAATTGTGCAGCCCATCATAATCTTTTACTTTATTGCCCTTCACTCAACCTTCCATTTCCTTGCTGGGGGCATCTACAAAGTCCACCTATGACTGGTGTGCCTGCTTCCGGTTATCCCTGAACGTCAGGTGATAATTCTCTAGGGTAGACCAAATCTGGTTATGAGGGTCTCTTTCATGGTGCCATATGTAAATTGGCCAGCTGCATCTAGGGTAAAGAGTATATCCCTTCCAGCATGTGCTTCCACAGACTACCCCTCAGTCGTCCTCTGGGACTCTAAGAGATTGTAAAGCACCTCATATACTGAAAACCACATAACATTGTCATCCTTCACATATAGCTTTGGGGATGTGGACTCTACTTTACCATATGGAGAAATCCACAGTTGAACAGAGATCTTTGAATGGTAAAGTATGGGCAAAAAACAGGTTATTTAAATAAAATAAAAAAATATTTTACATTACATATTAATGTACAATATTTCAACATACCTAGTTGGAATGTAGAACAAACAAAATGTCACAGCAGTATTAACTTTATTTATTCTGTAATGAATTTACGTATATCAAATTACATTAAAAATATTTTTCTGAAAATTAAATTAAATAATAAACCCCCAAATTGATTTTAAAATGCTTTAATAACTATTATCTATTATCTATTTATGTATAAAATTAAATGTAAGTAATTCAATAATATTTTAAAAAGTTAAGTTAATTTTTATGTTAAAAATGCTTGTTAAAATAAACATGTACAATTTTATTCATGTTAACATTACAGTAAATGTATTTATGTTGTTATCTGTTTAAAATAATTTGATTTAATTTAACATTATTTCCTATGTTTTTTAGTCTCTACCTTTATTATTTACTATGGGATGGTGTTGCAGTACCAGTGGTCATATGTGGTGCTGGACTTACTTCTACTTTGGCAGTAGCAACTACACTCATAAATGTGGTTCTACACCCTTTTTCAGGGGGACAAGACATGTAAGATACACTTTTTGAGTAACTTTACACTCAGAATGTGTAAATAGCCAAAAAGTAGTAAACTTACTCAAAAGTTGAAGTTACCCTTGTGATCAGCCCTTCTGTCAAGGCACACAAGAATGGAAAACATTTAATAAATGTACATACATGTGGAGTTAAGCATAGTAAATCTGTACCTTATAGTGGTTGTTAGTATTCTGTATTCAATATTGCTGTAAAGTAATATCTTGCATTCAGTTTAGGGGAAAGGTACATCTACTTTGTCACCCAGTTTCTTACCCAGAGACCTGACTATATATACACACCTAGCTATCCCACAAACTATCCAATATAAATTATTCCTATCCCAAATACTCTTTACTCAATCCTCTCTACACCTGGTCTGCTATCAGATCATAGCATCATATATTTTGGAAAGGTAGAGGTATCAGAATACTCTTAACAAGAGGCCATCTCACCTTAGCAACTAACCAAGTGACCGATTACTATGCGGCCCGTAAAGGGCCGTATCATAATGGGCCGCTCAGTTTCATTTCCAACCGCGTCATTATGATGGAGACGGTCGTAAAGGAAATCGGCCGTTCATTCCGGCTGGCTTCTGATGGGCTTGTAGAGCCCGTCTGCCAGTCGGAAGCCGGCTAGTAATCTCAAGGGGGGGGCCTTTTCGCCCTTGAGATTACAATGCACGTTCCTGACATGGTTTACATACCGGCCTGTCCGACATGGAAACCATGTCAGAAATCGTGTTTGGGGGCCCCCAGCAGGGCCCCCTTTGGTGCACAGCCTCTGGTTGGAGGCTGAGGGGGCACCATAGGAATGTGTGGTCCCTCAAGATTACAAAATTTCCCTCACAAGTAAAATGTAAGTACTTGAAATGTCTATCACAAAGCTGCAGAACTGCAAATAGTTACCAGATGTCATATAGTTTCAGTGACACAAGGCATCACTCGACATTCCTCTTGAAGTAGCTGCAACTATTCTATTCTATTATTCTATTATTGAATTACTTACATTTAATTGTATACATCACTGATAATAGTTATTAAAGCATTTTAAAATCAATTTGGGGGTTTATTATTTAATTTAATTTTCAGAAAAATATTTTTAATGTAATTTGATATACGAAACTTCATTACAGAATTAATTCAAAATAAAGTTAATAGTGCTGTGACATATTTTTTTATCCCTGCACCTTGTGATAGGTACATTGAGGTGCCTGCCACGGGGTGCAGGGATGAACCGCTCCTCCCATTTCACTATGGGAGCATGCATTACGGCCAGTTTATGGCCGTAATGCATGCTCCCATAGTGAAATATAGGAATGCGACCGAACAGTGTTCGGTCGCTTCCTAATGAGGCGGTCAGGACTACTGACTAGTGGTGGTCGGTCCCAGGACTGAATCGGTTTTGGGCGGAAAAAATTCCACTTGACATCGAAATAAGGCCCCAAGAGTGCACCATCTCTTCTTTCAAAAATATTCCTTGTTCCACAAGATAAACCCATTACCTAAAGATCTCAGCCCTTTGCAGAACAGACCCGTTGCAAGATCACATTAAATTAGGACCCTTCTTACCTTTTAAAATTAAGTCTATTGCTAATTACTTTCCTCAATGTGTTGGATGTGTGCATGTGGGCCAAATATTAGTACTAATCGTTGTACAATAACATGCAGTAACTGGAGAGCCTGTCTATTGTGCAAAAAAGTCACTAAAAGGGAAAAATGTAATCAACAGCAGAGGCACTACATTTATTACTAATAATTCGTAAACTCTTGGGTGAGACCCAGAACCATTTTCTTTAAGTCATAGTCCCTGACATTATTTTCATTGTATTTAAGCATATTAACATGAATTGCATCTGTCAGTGAACAGTTTGCATTAGGTAGTCAATAGTTGGGTCAGAATGTGCGCAGCCATGTATGGTCTACATGTTATTAATTATTTTTGTACATAACACGTATCTCTTTTTGGCACTATTGTTGTGTAATAAAGCATTTAGTGATCCTATTACTCATTGCTTTGTATTTCATGAAGATAGGCTGGAATCTAAACAAATTTCAAAACTATTGTCTTTACAGCTACAAGAGGACAGTGAAGTTGATGTTAAGCCTAAAGTTCAAGCTTTGATCTACCCTGCACTGCAGAGCATTGACCTGGACACCCCATCATATCGTGATAATAGTGACATGCCTGTTCTTACGAGGAAAAGCATGGCCAGGTTCTGGAGTACATACTTTGCCACTGACAAGTCTTTAACTGAAGCCATGGGATCCAACATACATATCACTTCAGAATCAAACAAACTTATTAAATTTGCAAACTGGAGTAACCTCTTGCCAGAAGAGCTGAATAAAGATCATGTTTATCACAGCCCAAAAGATGGAAGATCAGAATTTCTGAAAAAGTATCCTCAGATTACAGATTCAAGGGCAGCACCTCTTTTGGTTGATGATGAAAATTTGAGCAAATTGCCCCTAACTTATATACTCACCTGTATGTATGATGTCCTAAGAGATGATGGTTTTATGTATGCAACAAGACTCAAGCAGGCAGGTGTGCAAGTTGTGCATGACCACTATGATAATGCATTTCACGGAATGATGGCCTTGATTACCTCTCCGACAGAGCAATCACTTGGAATGAGAATGGTCAATAACTACATTACCTGGCTGAATGACAACCTGTAAAGAACATCAATTAGCAACGCGCTTTACTGGAAAATACACTGTTGACACTGAATATTGTCAATAAGAAATTTCCTTTGAATGGAGAAGAAGGATCCAGATTAGGGATTGAATTATTATGTTTGTCAATAGTTTTGAAAATAGTTTTCTACAATTCATGAATAAGGTGAACAATTAAATGTAAATCTCTTAAAGTATAAATGTCAAATTGTTTTTCACTTTTGCATAACATTACATGCTGAACTAGGTGATTACCGTGTGGTATATGACTTACAATAACTGCCTAAGAAAAGATGTGCATGGTATTGAAAGCTAGTAGACTAAAATATGATTTTGTCTAATGACCTTCTGTACAATCATGTTATTCTTTGGAAAAAATCATTTCTACATTACAATGTGGTTTGTACTATGTAGCACTGTTATTCCTTCTTTTTGAAACTAGGTAATAACATATTTTTTGAGATAATGCAGATGTGTAATAAGAGGCTCTTTCTCTCGCCTCAAGTTCACTATATTGCACAGAGAGAAATACAATAGTTAGATATTCATTGTCTTTGTACTAGAAAATTGCTACATGAATAAACACAGACATAAGCAGTTTATGAATGTAGGCACTTACCACTTCCTGTTTTTAGGATTTTTCGCTAATGCCGATTCATGGCATATCAATGGAACATAAAAGAGCAAAGCAAAGAGCAAACAGCAAAGCCACTATCTCTGGTTTGTAACAGAAAGTATCACTTCATTGCTTTATGCATTGATGTGTGTGTGTGAAGGTTTTGTTTTAAAATTACCGACTAATAAAGAGGCACATTCAGTTACAGCCCAGCACTGTGAACTTGGGAAAAGCTTGTTTATAAAACTAATTCAATTCAGTACTATAGTGAATCTACTTCAAAACAGGGTGAATGTGGTTACTGTTAGCAGGGTGAATTGAGGTCTGTATCAATTAAGGAAAGGAGTCAGAGCTATCAGCATTTTAGCAACAGTGGGGACAGAGTAGAACATTTCTTCCTTTAAATTTGCAACCATTAAAAGGGCAAGGTTATCTATGGCAAAGCACAGGGGGTGGCTTTAAAGGTATCACAAGTTACTTGTGACAGGAGTGACTCAGATTGGGCAAATGTAGCTCCATGATGTACACTGTACACTGCACTATTGATTCATATACCATACAATAATTGGCATCTTATTGAGCCCCTGTTTTATTATCTGCCTACATTCAGACTGTTAAAACCACCTAAACTCTGCCATTAACCAACTGGACATTTACCTATGTGTAAGGAGGTGGACTGCAGTGTCAGCGAGATCTCTGCCTTAACTTTTGTCAATGCGTTGTTGTGTTTCAAAATGTCTTGAAAATTCTGTTTTCAAATGCAACAGGCCTCAAGCTTTAGCTCTTTAGAGGTGCAGATGTCCACAATGTCGTCATATTCTATTCTATTGGATAGATTTGTCTTCATTCTAAATGGATGTCATCCATTTGGACCACATTGTTACAGTCACCTCCATTGCTTCTTCAGTCAGGGGTGGAGTCACAGCTTCCTCTGCTGTGAGCAGAGAGGTTCCCACCCATCTGCAGCCAACTGGATTTTTTTCTATTCCAGAAACTGATTTAAATAGTATCTCAAGCTGCTTCTTAGAGGAAGCTCCTTAGTGATGATGTTACATTCCAGCAACATTAATTTGCATCATAGTAGACTGCAAACCTGCCAAGATGTAACAAGCATTGGCAAAGCCAGTAGGTCTGGCATGTTCCAGATTGATGCAGCTGCAGAAAAGGTCTTTCACAAAGATGCATTGCCACAAGACACTTCAAGATGTGTGACTGTAGTCAGATGTAAGTGCTTGAAAAGGCGTTCAGAATAATGCAGTACCACAACACGTTAATAGATGCCCTTCTTTAGTCAAATGCAACTGATTAAAAAGGCTCTCAGAATGTGTGGTCCCTCAAGATTACCAAATTTCCCTCACAAGTAAAATGTAAGTGCTTTAAAAGTCTATCACAAAGCTGCAGAATTTCAAATCGTTACTAGATGTCATATAGTTTCAGTGACACAAGGCATCACTGGACATTCCTCTTGAAGTAGCTGCAACTATTCTATTCTATTTGCGGTGTCTTATATGGTGCACAGCTACCCCAAAGGGCCTCCCGCCACTGAGACAACCACACCTGTAAAATCTAGGTGAATCAGGCTGAAATCCAGACTAGATAGGTCTTTAATAGTTTCCTGAAGGCAGTTTTGGACTGCATTTGTCTTAGTTCGACAGGGAGAGCATTCCATAACTTGGCGGTCAAATATGTCAAGAAACGACAACCACACCTGGCTCTCTTGACCTTGGGGATGGCAAGCATCAAAAGTATTCCACAAAGCTTCAGCTCCACAGGACATTACTGCTGTGCAGTTCCTACTAATTCATAAGATCTGAGTGTTTTTTGGACAACATAAACTTTGGGTGAGGTGCCTAGATTGATTCCGAGCATCCCACAGGATATGTTAGCCCAGAGACCAGCTAGCTCCCAGTTGCACCATAGGCCCCCCGAACCCTACCAAGGAGCGTATGGTTTCTGGCAACCACTGACCAGGACAACCCTGACCCCTCAGGGATCGTGGTAACAGATCGGAACCTCTCACTCAGTCACTTGTGCTCTTTTGTTCTCAGAGTAACATACAGAGAGTGCACACTGGGATGTTTTCAGTATATTTATTTAACCAATGTTATTCTTGTATAGAATACATGTGCTGCAATAATCAGTAGACAGAAGCAGATGAAAGTGATTACAAGCACTAAAAGAGTTTGGTTTTTTTCCAAACACCTTTATTGAGAAAAAATTTGCACTACAGGGTTACATTATATGCAGGCGGAAAGGTCCGCAAACAAGGAGGAGAGTCGCATTCCTTGTATACATTAAATGAGACACCATAAACAGAAAGCTTGTCACAGTACATAGGGTGAAAAGGTTCTGAGGTGAGGCTGGGAAGGTGGGCGAAAGCGCCCGGAGGTGGTCCAGCGCAAATGGAAGAAGGTTCAGGAGACCATGGGAGTATGTGGGCAGGGAGGGGGGGCGGTATCACCCTGGCCAGCTCCGGCGGCCGCCGCGGGCGAGGTGCCGGCGGGGAGCACGGGAGAGGTCGCAGAATGCCAGGAGGTTTGGCGCAGGAGATAGGTGATGAGGGGACCCCAAATATCGATCGGACGGGAAGTGGCCGGCATTAGGTCCCAAAATTCGGACAGAAGTGTCTGACAGCGTGAAGCGTCCTCAAGCCAAGCACTGACCTTGGGAACGGACCTGCGACCCCAGCACATGGAAACCCTGCGCCGTGCGAGGACAATGAGCATCGCAGTCAGCCGGTGCGTAGCGTCGGGGCAAAATTTCACGAAGCCTAAGAGGCAAAGCAGAGGATCCGGCTGGACCAGAGTTGAGGTGATCTCAGTGATGGCGGCGCACACCTCTCGCCAATAAGCTGAGACTTTGGGACACAGCCAGGCGAGGTGAGAAAAATCTGCTGCGGGAGCGGAGCATCGCAAACATCTATCGCTGGAGATGAGGCCCATTTTATGCAGCTGAGCAGGGGAGCGGTATAGTCTATGCAAATATTTAAAATGAATGAGGCGCAGGCGGTAGTTAGGGGATAAGCGCTTGGTCTGGTTGCAGCAGTAGAGCCAGACCTCCGGAGAGAGGTCGGCGCCCAGGTCCTCACTCCACGCCACACGATCAGTGGAGATAGGGGAGTCCACCAACGCAAGAGCGAAGATCTTGGTGACCAGCTTGTGGGGGAGGGGGATGTGTAGAGGAAATTAAGGGTGGCCATAGAAGGGGGGGCTGAGGAAATGTGGGATGAAACTCCCTACAGTGGGCCCTGAGTTGATAATAAAGCAGGGTGTCCATGGGGCCTGACTCAGCAGCGAGAGTAAAGAAAGTATCGCTGGGGTAGAGGTCCGACACCAGGGAGAGCCCCAAGCGGGTCGCATGTTTGACCATGCCGGCCGTCTGTAGAGGGGGGAACATCGGGTTATGTGCGATGGGCACGGAGTTTGCGGAGAGCATGCTAGAGCCGACATATCTGCGGAGTCCATCCCAGGCCCACCGCAAAGTCTCCACTGTGTCGATCTCGCCGCGAGTAGGCTTTGTTGAGGCAAAAAGAGTGGTCAAGAGTGGCCAGGGGGCAGCGAGGTCAGCCTCCACCATGACGTGCGGTTGGAAAGGAGTCGGGTGGAGCCAAAAATGTAGGAAGCTGGCCTGGGCGCTAAGGGCATATAGTTTAAAATCTGGGGCTCCCAGACCACACCGCAACACAGGGAGAGTGAGTATATTGTATGAGATTTGGGGCTGCCGACTGGCCCAGACAAGAGTGAGTGTAGTCTACGGAAGAAGTGCGCTGTGAGGGGGACGGGGACATTGACGAATAAATACAAAAACTTCGGGAGCACAACCATCTTGGCGATGGCTATGCGGCCCGCCAGAGACAGGGGCAACCGACACCAGAGTTGGATCTTAGACTCGAGCCAGTCAACAGCGCAGCCAAAGTTAGCCTTCCACAGTTCGTCCACATCCCTGCTGAGCCAGATGCTGAGATATTTAGTTGGTTCTGACGCCCATTTGAAAGGATAGTCCGGAGTGAAGGGGACCATGGCATCCATAAGGGGGAAAAGAATGGACTTGCCCCAGTTGACCTGGATGCCGTAGAGACCCCCGAATCATATCACCTCACGGACCATGGGGCTGAGGTTCTCCTGGGGGTTGCAGACGTAGAGTGTGACGTCGTCCACATACATAGAGACGACAAGGGCTCGGGCTGCGAAACCCAGACCCCTCTGGGTGTCATGTTGTCTGAGCCTGGCGGCAAGGGGCTCCATAGCGACGGCGAATAACATGGGCGAGAGCGGGCACCCCTGCCTAGTGCCCCTAGCAATGGGAATGGGCTCTGAAATTTGGCCGTTAATCCGGAGGCGGGCTGTGGGAAGGGTATACAAGAGTTGAATCTTGCGCAAACAAACAGGGCTGAAGCCCAGGCAAGGGAGTAGATAAAAAAGAAAGGGCCACTCAAGAGTGTTGAAGGCTTTGGTGGCGTCCAGAAGGGCGGCCACCGGAGGAAGTGCAGGATTCATTTGATGAAGGACCGAAAAGATGGTTCGAAGTTTGTGGGATGTAGCACGGCCGGGGATGAAGCCGGACTGGTCCGGACGAGCGATGAGCGGCATGAGAGGGAGAAGGCGAGAGGCCAATAATTTGGCAAAGATCTTGTCAGTATTAATTAGAGACAGGGGACGATAAGATTCGCGAAGCTCAGGAGGTTTGTCCGGTTTCAGGAGGAGCGTGAGCAGTGCTTCTCGGAGGGAGAGGGGGAATTGGCCACTGTCAAATGATTCATTATACATGGAAGCGAGGTGCGGGACCAAAAGGGGCACAAAAGCCTTATAAAAGGACGCCGGCAGGCCGTTGGAGCCAGGGGCCTTGTCCCCAGGCAGACCGTTGATAGCAGCCAGGATTTCTTCCTTGGAGAAGGGCTCATCTAGCTATTCCCAGTGGGAATTCCCAAGCCAGAGGAGTTGAAGACTGTCAAAATATTGATCAAGAACGTCGCGTGGTGGCACGGTCCCGGGTGTGTAAAGTTGGGAATAGAAGGTTGTGAATCGAGCCTTTATCTCCTCAGGAGAAGTGGTTCTGTGCAGGCCACCGTCCTGGAGCGCAGTAATGTAGGAGGCGTCATGAGGCTGGTGCAATAAATTGGCCAGAGTCTTGCCCGGACGATCCCCCTCGCCAAAGTGGCGCGCCCTCGCCTCCCTGCCCAAGAACGAGAGCTCTCTATTGGCCTCGTCAGAGAATACAGTGAGTTTACCTCGGAGCTGTGCGAGGGTATCAGGATTCGGGTCAAGGGGATGCGAGGAGTCCAGAGTTTTTATCTCCGCTTCCAGTCTGTCGATAGTGCCGCGAATAGAGTGGAGCACCCCGGACTGCTTAGAGATACATTCGCCTCGGACGACCGCCTTGAACCCCTCCCAAAGTGTGGAGGGGGAGTCGACGGAGCCTTCGTTTAGGTCGAAGTAGTTCGTGATTGCGGTTTGGATCTCATCACAAAAGACCGGGTCTCAGAGCGCATGAGGGGGGAGCCGCCAAAAGAACATCCGCCCCAGGGAATTCAGGAGTTGCAAACTGAGGCGAACGGCGGTATGGTTGGATAGGGTGTGCGCCATGTGCTCCACAGAGGTGAGCCATGCAGAGGCGTCCGGAGTAGTAATCCAGAGGTCCAGGCGGGACCAACATCCACGGGAGCCAGTCACGCAAGTGCCCTCGCGCACCTCAGGACGGGTGTGCCGCCATGCATCAAGTAGTGAGTTATCGGTGAGTATGGAGTACATGAGTGAGGTTGCGCGTGGATGAGGAGCATGTGGCTCAGAGCGATCAAGAGTAGCAGATAGTGTGATGTTAAAATCTCCCCCCCAAAGGAGCGCGGCTGGGCCCAGTGAAGAAATGTGCTGCCAGACCTGTGCGAAAAAGTCAGGGTCATCCGAATTGGGACCGTAGAGCACCATGAGAATCAATGGTTGGGCCAGAAGGGTGCCACGCAGAATAACGAAGCGCCCCCCGGGATCAATAATCACCTGAGAGGTGTTCCGGGGAAGCCCCCTATGCAGCAGGATAGACACCCCGCGGGAGTAATTAGAATAGAAGGAGGAATGGATTTCACCCCAGTGCCTGGAGAGGAGCCTTGGAGCAGTAGCGGGCAGCAAATGGGTCTCCTGCAGGAAACAAATGTCAACCTTGTGCCGGATGAGGTGGGCATGAACCAAATGAGCCTTTCAGTGGTCATTCATACCATGGACATTCCAGGTCCAAAGAGTGGTGTCTGTCATGTCAATGAGCCAAGGGAGTGAATGGCGAGGTGGAGCAGATATGCAATGTGACCTTGTGCAGTGGAGAGGAGAAGTGCAGTGCAAAACACAGTGTAGCGGATGTTGCGTTACAAGAAGGATTAAAGGACAAAACCAACAACAAAGCCTCAGGAGGAGGCAACAGTCCCAAAGACCTCAATCCCCGACCACCCACACCAACCCCCCCAATTAGGCTGAGAAACCAACCCCACCCACCCAAGGGGACCACAACTGGGAAGGGGAAGCACAGAAACAAGGAAGGAATCATCCCAAGGAGGCATGGATGCGCCCGGCATACACCCCTGCCAAGGAGACAGGGTGGCCAAGCCAGGAGAGTTGCGGACAGCAATGTAAGTCGAAAGGTGGAGAGTTGGGGCGCCTAAGAGAGGCAGAGGCCTAGTGTGCAAGAGCAGATGATGAGGCGGGAAGCCAGATATAAGGGCAGACATGAGGTCGTGAGAGAGAGGAGATTAGGAGGAGGTTGAGGCAACAGGAGAGATAGAGGAGCCCCCTCAGCGAGCCCACGGGCCCAGCGAGCAGCAATCGGGAGCACATCAGTAAGGAGGGGAGATGCACACAGTGACTGAGACAGCGTGAGGCACAGCTAAGGAGGGCAATGTTACATATGAAAGCATATCATGGCGAAGAACAATGGCGGAGGCAAGAGTCAGTCATTGTCGCTCAAGCCGCCGTCAGCACCGGCCTGGGGGTTAGATGGGGAAGACCGCTGCGCACGATCCAGTTTCTTTGCATAAGCCAATGCGGCCTGCAGCTCCGTGAAGATCTGCATTTTGGAGCACTGTCTGACTCGCAGCTTAGCGGGGTATGCCAGGGAGTAGGAGATGTCGTGCTTTTGAAGTATACGTTTGGCCGGAAGGAATTCACGGTGGGCAGCCTGCACCGCCACCGTGTAATCGGGGAAGAACGCCAGAGAGTTCCCTTGATGGCGGATTTCCCCCTTCTCCCTGGCTGCACGAAGAACAGCGTCTCGGTCCCTAAAGTTCAGCAGCTTGGTGATGATATGGCGAGCCGGCAGCCCGGAAGCAGGGCGTGGGCCAAGAGAACGGTGAGCTCGCTCGACAATGAAAACGGGGGAGAGGACCTCACCAAAGAGGTCACGGATGAGTTGTTCCACATAGTTCTCCATTTTATTGATGTTGGAGGATTCGGGCACACCCGTGATGTGAAGGTTGCTCCTGCGGGAGCACGCCTCCAAATCCTCATTCTTGTTCTTGATCAGCTCAAGTATCTTGTCCATCTGTAGGAGCTTGTGGTGGTACCGCGTCGCGGTGTCCTCGGCGTCCGAAACTCTCGTCTCGACCTGGGCCAGACGTGTGTCGTGTGAGTCGACCCGAGCCTTGACAGTGTCCAGTCAGGCCGACAACTGATCGAGTTGGGCGGCAATGCCAGTGACCGCGGTCTTGACATCCAGCATAATGGCCTTTAAGTCATCCTCTCTGGACGGGCCGGCATCCGTCTGGGCCACAGGATCGCTCACATCCGAGGTCGCCCCCTCCTGCCGCGTCTGCCGGCGTTGATCGAAGGCGAGCTTGGGTTGTTTGGGGTCGGCCTTCCCCATGGTCTGGGACCGTTGAATGAGCAGAGGCCGCCGAGAATAAGGGGGGCCAGGAGCAGCGGCTCAGAGCTAGGCGGACGGAGGCAGAGGAAGGCCCTGGCAGCGGGAGGGGGGTGAAGCAGTGCGGCCAAAGGCTGACCCCTTAAGGAGAGTAATGTGGGTGGAGGGTAGTCCAGCAGGTTTGGGCCATCAGGCCATGCCTTACGCACAGGAGACGGAGCAGGCCCGGTCCACCAGGTGGGCGATGTAGGAGGTAAATGAGGCCAGATCAGGGGAGAAGCCTAGGCCAGGAGCGCTGACAAACAGGGGCAGCAGCACCTGGTGTGGGAGGGCTGTGCGAAGCGTGGAGGAGAGGGTGGCTTTGCAGAAATCGGTGTGCAAACGGTGGGCGGTGAAAATGGCCGGGGAGCCCATGAGGTCGGCCCAACACAGGGCCCTTGTCCGGTGGAGAGGCCGCCCGCAAAAGGAAGGAGCTGACGGAGGTCAAACGCGCCGGTGCCCGCAATGAGGGCCGTGTGAGGCCGTGAAATCAGATCCCCAGGCTGTGTAGGGGGTATGAAGGCAGCGTCTCAGGTCCGGTGAGCCAGGATACAGCGGCATGCAGGCAGCAGGCATCAATGCAGACCACCGCCCCGGTGGTGAGGAAGCCAGAGAGCGGCAGGGAGTCCGCGTCCGCGGGAGCAGGAGCAGCGGGGAGTCACAGGGAGCACGCCGCCTGCGTCGCGGGGCCTGAAGAGAGCGATCAGAGGAAACGGGCACCAGGGGGGAGAAAATGGCGCCTGAGCGGAGCGAGGCCCGGGCCCCGTGGTATGGCACGCGCGCCCCCTACCCCACCGCGAGAAGCCCCCGCAGTGGCGTGACTCACCGGATCAGGAGGAGCAGAGCAGCGGGCCGGCTCTGATGCAGCGATCCGGCCTCTGGAAATCTGCCCAAGTGAGGCAGCAGGTCGGCGGCACCGCCGCGACCCGGACCAGGCGCCAGTCGCACACCAGCAGGAGGGCCCAGTCTTTGCGTCCGGTCCCAACAGCGGATCTTGGTGTGGCGTGTCGGAAGGGGCCCGGAGTGGTATTGATCGGCGCCCCAGAGTAAGGTGAGTCAGGGCAGCGTGGAGCTGGAAGGCAGCTCCACGGATGTCCGCAGGATTTTGGCGGATTATCAGGCTTGGCCGGCAGAGCCCACTTAGAGTGCGGCCATCTTGCAGCCGCCTAAGCCACGCCCCCCACAAGCACTAAAAGAGTTAATAGTAGATACAGCTCTACCAAGGCGCTAAAACAGTGTATATATGAAGGCATATAATACCTTCATGTAATCATGCATACTCCTACTATGCAAACCATACTCTGTGTGTGCCTAGAGTGTATGTAGGTGTAAAGCCAAGAATCCCCTCAAGGGACGATCCAACTCCATTACCTGGTGGGAGAGAATGAAGGACCCCGTCTTGGTCATGAAATGGACACCCCTCACGGAGATGTCAGACCACTGCTTGATGAAGTCTCAGCATGCAGGGACCCTCTGTGTCAGCTGAAGTGCCTCCTCCGCCCATCCTCTGAGATGCTTATTATTTATAAAATAGGCACTCTTGCTTTGTACGTATAGATTAGTGATGTTATAAATAGGTAGATAACCCTGTCGCCTGTGGATGAAGATAAGATGACATTTGTACATCATGCATAAAAGGCCTTGTATTCAGTGTTCGGGCATCATGATAATGTTTTGCGAAGACAAACGTGTAAGCAAAGTTAGTTTCCAACATTGTCATGCATGTGAATATGTGGAAAAGGTCACAGCAATAATGTTATTGTCCTATAAAGAGGACAATGTAAGGAAATGTGCAGCATTGCTACATAGGCCTAACCCGGGCACCCAACCCGGAAGCTGCAGAACTGCAAATCGTTACTAGATTTGATATTGTTTCAGTGACACAAGGCATCACTAGAAATTCCTCTTGAAGCAGATGCAACTATTCTATTCTATTCTATTCTATTCTATTCTATTCTTTTCTATTCGTGGTGTCTTACCCCAACTACGCCAGAGGGCCTTCTGGGGCTGAGACAGCCACACCTGTAAAACGTAGGTGAATCAGGCTGAAATTCAGAATAAATAGGTCTTTGACACAGTTTCCTGAAGGCAGTTTCAGATTGCATTTGTCTTAGTTTGACAGGAAGGACATTCCATAACTTGGCGATCAAATAGGTAATGGAACGACTACTACACTTGGCTCTCTTGACCTTGGGGATAGTCAGCATGAAAAGTATTACAAAAAGCTTCAGCTCCACAGGACATTACCAAATGTCCATGTGGACTCAGATGTACCTGCTTGAAAGGTCTTTCACAAAGCTGTAAACCAGCAAGCTGTCTCCCGATGTGCCTCTTTAGTCAATGTAACTGCCTGAAAAGTCTTTCACAATGCTTCAGTATAACAACTAATTAATAGAGGGCCCTCTCAAGTCAGACTGCTTGAAGTTCTTCATAGAGCTGCAATACTGAAAAACGTTCCTATATATTTCACTCAAATCAAATGCTACTGCTTGGAAAGTCACAAAGTTACAGCTTCCATATATACCCCATTATATATCCCTATCAAGCTAAATTAACTGCATGTAGTCTTTCATGAAGCAGCTGTACCTACTCCTGTAATTACATGTCCCTTTCTAGAGAGATACGACTGCTTAAAAATGCTTTCACAAAGCTGCAGTACCTCAGGGTCTCACAAGATGTCACTAGTGAGTCTAATCCATCTGTGGCAAAATCTTTCAGAAAGGTTCAGTATCAACCACTGTTAATAGACGTCCTTCTAGTTGAGATGCATCTGCTTGAAAAGTCTTTCTCAAAGCTTCAGTACTGCAGGATGTTACTAGAATTCCCTCTCAAGTCAGGTGTACTGCTTCAAAATCTTTCACAAAGCTGAAGTTCCACAAGACATTACTTGACACTCCTCTCGAGTGAGATGCAACAGAGTAAAAGTCTGCCACAATGATACAGTACTGCAACATGTTACTAGATGTACTGCAAAAGTCAGGTGTAACTGCATGAAAAGTCTATATAAATCTTCAGTATTGCAACATATTATTTGAAGTCCCAATCAAGTCAGCTGCAACTGATTCAATTCTTTCACAATGCTACAGTACTGCATGACATTCCTAGATGTTTGACTCTACTCTGATAATACTTCTTCTAAACTGTTTCATAAAACTGCATTACTGCGAACTGTTACATATATCCCTATCCAGTCAGATGAAACTGCCTGAAAGGTTTCTACAAAGCTGCAGTTTCTCAGATGTTGCTAGATGCCCCTCTTGAGTTATTTGCCATTACATGAAAAGTCTTTCACAGTGCTGCAATACAGCAAACTATTAATAGAGTTCTCTCTCAAGTAAGAGGCAATAGCTTCAAAACCTTTTCAAAAAGATGCCTCCAACTATCCCCCAGCTGATGACTAGCCCTGACAAGGTGTGAAAACTGCTCAGAGACAGAGGCAATGGCGTGGGTATGGGGAGCTGTTTTTGATCTCATAGCTGGTAGACCAGTTGGGCTTTGCCCAGGAACCTAACTTATTTTAAAGGGGACTTCCCTTTCACAAGCAAATGTAGATGATACCTGAACAGGCCCCTTCCTTTGTCCTCTCAGCCAGGCAGGCATCAAACCCAGTGGAGAGAAAGCTGCCCCCAGAACTGGTTTGGAGTGACCACAAAAGACTTCACTGGGACTTCATCCAACATCGATTCAATGTTGTGGAGCCTTCCTTGGAAACAGCCTGCAGCCTTGCTGCGCTGAAGGATTTTGACTTTCAGAAAAAAGACTAAGCACCAAGGTGAAACCTCTGACCAGGTAGACCAGTTGGTGTATCCAATCCGTGATTCATCGTAGCCAGCCTAAAATCCTGCCTAGGTTCGTTCTACTGTGACTTTTGACTACCATTGATGCTTTGCACTTTTTGGTGATATTTTTACATAAATATTTCAAAATTTAAATCTATGGTTCCCCTTATTGGATGTTTGGCATTTTGGTGTCATTTTCCTCATTAAACGTTTCTCTAATTGGAGTGGGATTTTTATTGTGTTGTATTTTTGATTTTAACTGCTATAGTATTACTAAATGCTTTACATGTTTTCTCCAAATGAAGCCTGCCTACTCTGTGCCATAGCTACCAAGGGTTGAGCTCTGGGTTAAATTACTGAAACCTTTCAGTTGACCTAATAGAACAGTACCTTTATTACTTGTAGATAAGCTTTATCCCCTCAACTTATTAACCACTTTCTCACATAGGTGTTCAGTGGTGGAATCCAGAACTTGTGTTTAGCAGTACCACTCAGCTATTAAGTTGAAAATGTAAAATTCCTAAATTACAATGACAGCAAAATTGATTGTTGATTTTAAATAGGCATCAGGTCTTTGATTGGGCCATTTATTATTTTTCCAAAATAATTTTTATTCCAATGTTTGTACCTTAAACCTAATGGAACATGGAGTTGGAACTGGCTACCAGGCTACCCTCACGGTAGTGGAGAGGTAGGATCTATGCAAGGGAAGGGAACTAAAGATGTGCATGAATGCTAGGAAAGAAGACTATGAAAAGGCTCTCAGGCCCTGGAAAAGGAACACCAATCATAGATTTCCTCTGAACATTAAGAGATTGAGGAAACCCCTGAGGTATAAGGGGCAAACATTGATTTTCTGGTGCACCCTCCAGAGTTGGGAGCAACACAAGCTCTGCAAGCATGAGCCCTTCTGAGCTGGCTATCTGCCAGTTGGAACTCAGCGACAAGTAGTTAGCAGGGGAGCTGCCAGCTAAACTGGCAGCTATAGCACTGGGGGAAAAAAAACCTGCACTAGAAGGAAAAAAACTGACCTTTGAGGAGAAGAAGGCCAGCCTAAGACACTTCAGTCCAAAGAGGATAGTGGCAGCTATTGTGAGATGTCTTCTAGCTTTGTAGGGGGGGTGGCATTGACAAATGGTTCACTTTCTCTGAAAGGGCATAGACAATGCACAGGTTAGGTCAACAGCACAGGGGGGATTACTCTGGGAGATAGTTCCTTCACTGGGGAGGAATATACCCCTGACTCTAGAAGTGTGGGTAGCTGACTCGAAAAACTCACATAAAGGATGCCCCAGTGCAGACATTTGGGCTTACACCTGAGGAGCACCGGAAGAAGTTCTGGGACACACAAAAAAATTCACAACAATCCTAGGCTGATTTTGTAGATAGTGAAAGCACTGGAGGGCTGTGTGAAAGGCAATGCATTCATTACCCTTGATGGGCTATATATTCTGATCATGAAGGAGAATATTTTGAGCTCTTGTCATTCAGAGTAACACAAGCATCAAGTGGATTCCAACTGTCTGACTTCAGGCAGCTTGGAAAGGTAGCTAATGTGTGGGTGTGCACTAGGGTGCATACGAAGTCCTGGGGATGATCCCAAGAAAGCGGATCCAGTTCCCGCTCAAGGGAAGGACAGTAGCTACAAAAAGAAAAAGAAAAGAGTTGTCAAAGGTGCTTCAAAAGTCAAACCAGGAGGGGGAGTTCTGTACTTTTCCTAAACCTAAGTGGGGTGGGTACAAGGGCAAGAAGCACTTTGACACCTCTAAAGCTGGGCTGTTACAAGCCCGGGCTCAAGAAGGGAGACTCTGTTTACTCTAAGAAGAACCGCCACTGATGGGCAGTCCCAAGGTATTGCAAGTGTAGGAATTGGGGTGTAAGTTGGCCAAGTGGAAACCAGGGGTTGAATGGAGAATATCTTAGGTTCCGTGGGGGTGAATGTTGAAGCTCCGGCCACCTTACTGCTCAGCATGGTGAAGTACAGGCAATGGCTAATCATTAGTGGACCCAGGTAGAAGTTTGAGGGATACAGGAGCCAGCATGACTACAGTTGTGGACAGGCTTGTGTAACCAGAACTTATCCTCCGTGATGTTTTATATAGGGTAGTTAACATTGACAGTGAAGTGAAAATCCTTCCCATGGCGATGGTCACCTTTGAATGGGGAGGCGCTATTGGCCCTAAGAAGGTAGCTGTAAACCATGCCATTCCAGTGGAGTTTCTGTTGGGAAACTACTTTAGCTACCTTTGCTTGTACAGAGGTGGAAAGGAGGAACCATGATAAAATGAGGGGTCTTTCTGAGTGGGTGTGCATGGCCACAAGGGTCATACAGCCCATCAAGTCAAGGGAGCCGGGAGTCTGAAACAATGGCCCAAGTTTGCGTAACCAAGAGGAAGTACTAGAGGTGATGGAAAACAGCCTCAAAACTTTCCACGGCCTAAAATGAATCTGGCTACCAGTGGACAGATCTGGAGCCTAAAGGGGATGAAGACCCTGCCATAAGAGACTTTCAATAACATTCTGAGGCACATGGGGCAGGAGGATCCTCCAGGGAGAAATTCTGTCAAGTGCGGAAAGTATTCCCAACTCTTGAAGGCCTTCGGTTCTACATGAGGTCCAAGAACAGGGGGATACTAGTGGAACCCATAGGATTTCCTGTGAAGAGGGTGTCCTGTACAGTGAGGCTCAGGATCCAAACCCTGGGAAAACCAGAATACATTTCAGGGCATTGATTTTAAACTTATCCCATGACATTTAATTTGCTCGACATATGTGGCTGACCAAAACCTGGGATGGGTTGGTCAACCACCTTTACTAGCCACAGATGTCTGAAAAGGTGAATGAGATCTGTCACTCATGCACACTCTTTCAAGACAGAGGGACAACCAAGGCTCCCCTAATCCCACTACCCTTGCTTGAGACCCTAAGAAACCCTCAGAGTACAGGTTCACCTTAGTGGCAGTGAAATGATCATAAAATACCCTGAGGCCATGCCTCTGAGGATGGTAACAGTGCCCGTACCAGCTAAGGCACTGCTTGGTATCTTTATCAGAGTAGGGTCTTCAAAGAGGCAATCTCAGATAGTGGGAAAAACTTCATGTGTGCATATTTGAAGGCCATATGGGATGAGTGTGGGGTGACTTACAAGTTCACTACCCGTTATCACGTCCAAATCCAATGGCTTTTGGAGAGAATCAACAAGACCATAAAAGTCCTGGTTATGGGATTATCTAAAAACTTCAACAGTATTGGATGTCCTACTACCTTGCCTTTCATTTGCCTACAGGGAGGTACCACAAAAGAGAGTGGGCTTAGCAACCTTCGACATTTGTATGGGCACCCTGTGTAAGATCCCTTAAGTCTAGAGCAAGAAGGGTGTGATAACCCTATCAAGGAACCCAAAGACTAGATTCTCGGCATGCGTTCATGGAGAGGGCTAACAAAAACTTGGAGGCCAGCCAAGAGTGGATCAAGCACTGGCATGGCCAAAAGGCTACCTTAGTGGAATAACAGCCAGGCTAAATGGAGTGGGTTCTGGAGCTTGTGGCTTTCTGGGCCCTCCAGGGCATATGGACGGAGCCCTACAAAGTATTGGAGAAGATGGGTGAGGTCACCTACTTGGTGGACCTTGGTACCCCAAGACATCCACTTAGGGTTATCCATGTTAACCATCTGGAGCCACACTTTGACCGGGAATACATTACCATGTTGATGGTTACTGATACTGGAGAGGAGGAGGAAAAATAACAGCTCTCTGACCTATCCCACATTGCCAAGGATGGTTCAGAGGATGGAGTAGTGCTCTACCCTACACTGACAAAGGAGCAACAGAGAGGCTGTTGCCAATTGCTGGGCCAGTTAGCTGAACTGTTCTCCCTGACACCTTGAATGACCCAGTGGTGTGTGCAAGACATTGACACTGGTGACAGTTTACCTGTCATAAATAAAATCTACATGTTGTCAGGCAAGGAAAAGGTCAGCAATCAGGCGGAAGTGGCCAAGATGTTGTCCCTGGGGTTGATTGAGCACTCAAGTCATCTCTGGTCCATCCCAGTGGTACTGGTACTCAAGGTAAACCCCCAAAGAAAGCCCCAGAATTGTGGTTCTGAGTGGATTTCAGAGGACTCCATACCATCAGCAAGACTGACGCACACCATATTCTCCGAGCAGATGAGCTCATTTACCGGTTTGGAGGCTGTCAAATATGTAGCTACATTTAACTTGGCTCCATGCACTTTCAAATTGCCCTGACTGAATGAACTAAGGAAGGATCACCATTTGCATCTCCCCAGGGGCACTTTCAATTCAAAGTCATGCCCTTCAGGTTGAAGAATGCCCCTGCCACCTTCCATAGATTGTTCAACCAGGCACTGTCTGGGATGGAAACCTTCAGGGCAGCATATTTAGATGATGTTGCAGTCTTTAGCTCCACCTGGCAGGATCACCTGACCAACCTCAAGAAATTGTCACCTAGTTGATGGGGGTCATGTGCAGCCTCCCCAGCCCAAGGTCCAGACTGTAATGGTTTGGGAGCCTCTGAAAACCCAGACTCAAGTAAGAGGCTTCCTGAACCTGACAAGATATTACAAGAGGTTTGTCTAAGTGTATGGAATGCCCCTTCAACAAAGCTGACTTTTAAGAAGCAGCCAAAGAAGGTAACATAGATTGAGGAGTGTCAAAAGCCGGTCACACCCTGAATGAGGCACTGCGCACCACACTTGCACTCAAGGCATGTCATTTCAGCAAAGAGTTTGTTTTCTAAACAGATGCTTCAGAACAGGGCATTGGGGCAATGTTAACACAGCTGAATAATGAAGGTAAAGGTGAACCCATTGCCCTTATACGCGGGCAACTACTCCATAGAGAGCATCATTGGAGTGCAATAGAGAAACAGGACTTAGCTGTGGTTTGGTCACTGAATAAGCTGACACCCTACCTGTTTGGAACTTACTTCTGGGTTTAGACTGACCCCTGAACTTACCAGTGGCTAATACAGGTGAAAGGATAAAATCCCAAACTGTTAATATGGTCCATTTACCTGCAGGGTATAGTGGGGAACACACCTGGAACTGACCACGCCACTGCAGATGGGCTTTCATGGTTCTACTGCTTAGATGATGTAAACTGCCAAGGGAATGGCTAAATTGATCCTTGCCTTTCATCTGGGGGAGGGGGCATGTTAGAAAGTACCTCTTTTGTGTGGTCATTCCTATTTTTTGTGGACTGATGCTGCTGGTTTGTTTTGACTCAGTGCACTGGGACACTACTTATCAGGCCCCAATGCATGTGATATGACCCCTAATGCATGCAAAATTTGCTTACTCCTAATTGGCCTAGCTTTACTATAAAGCCATGGTATATGGTGTCCCAAAATACATCCATGGCATGGAAAGTTAAATATCAAAAATGGACTATAGCATTACTGCACCATTCATTGGTGTGACAAGACAATCATGACTGCAGGCCTGCTACTTTAGGCTGGCTACTACAGTTTTAAAACAGCAGTCCGAAACGTCAAAATGAGATGTTTTGAGAGGAAAAAATCTCTCTTTTAAATATTAAAAAGTCACCCCTAGGCAGGCCTTGTAGCCTAAAAGGGATGATGATTGGATAAAAAAGTAGGACATGAAGAAATTTAAAGTTTACAGTGACTATCACACAAAAGCTATTTTCACTATAGGAATGCTGGCTGGCTGGCCCTTAGAAGGACACTGGGAAGCAATATTATATATAAATTCTTCTGTCTCAGGCTAAGGACCAACTAGAAAAAATTATTGAAACACCCAACTTAATAATGAAGTTGGATTTTTGATAAATATTAAAAACAGGGGACTTTTAGAAAGTTACCTTTTTCCCTACTGAAGGTTGAGGAGGCTAATTTGCATTAGTCTCCAACTGTCACCCAGCTAGTGAATAGCCCTGATGAGGTGTGAAAACTGATCCCAGAGAAGAGACAATGGTCTGGGTGTGGGCAGGTATTTTTGTTCCTATGTCAGGAAGACCAGCTGGGTTGTGCCTGGAAACTTAATTTACCCCAAAGGGCCCCCCAATGTCACAAGCGGATATCAGATGACACCTAAACAGGCCCCTTCCTTTGTCTTCCCAGTTAGACAGGCGCCAAATCCAGTGTCATGACTGATCGGCCCATCCCTCATGCAGTCTATGTACCTACGCACATGTATGCTCTGTATGAGACTATTACCATGATGCTGGGAGCACATATACTTATGTATGACGTATATGTTGCGTAATGTTATCTTGTTTTGTCCTCTGATTGTGCAAAACCATCTTGCATATAAACGTTATGCAACACTTATATTCATGTAGTCATGTAGTCATAGAACTCCTCCAAGGAAGAGCGGCAAACACGCAGTATGAGCACACTCTCCCTTTCTATGTATTAAACATTGTGGTTCTCCTTCTAGTGTCAGCATGGAGAGCGATCGCGTAGTCCTGCGAGAGTTGTTACCTCACGGCCGCCAACTTGGCCCCTTAAAATCCGTAGGCTGGAGGAGAGTAACACTGAAGTGTACCCCATTGAACTTCGCATTGAATGCCAAGAAAAGATTTGATCGCTCTCCATTACTGATGCATGGATGAGGACCAGAACCTTGATAAGAAGAGGAAAATTCCCCGCGGCCAGCAACTCATTGCAGGTGTTGAACTCGGACACCACTCTTGGTTGCCCACCCCTGTCCTGAAGAAGACCCACAGGCTGAGGCCCCAAATAGCCCTCTAGGCCACAAGTCGGGTCGAAACGTCGACGCCCACACATTACAAGCCTGGACCACTAGCCCCCTATTCTACCGTGCTAAGAAACGACACATCACCAACGATTGAAAACTTGTAAAGTAATTGTATATAACCTGATCGATTGGTGGCTAGGCCATTTAAGGCTGACAATTTGTTATCAGTCCAACTGCTGAACTGTCTTAACCCCTTCCGCTGAGCACTTTCACCTGAGCACACCTTTTGCACGTTCCCTTGGAGCAACCCTGTTTTCTTTAATTCATCCCTTGAATACAGCAAGACATCTACTGCTGGTCTATTTATGAAGTAATAAAATATTGTTGTTTTGAAATCTCTTCGGTTGTTGCACATTACTAATGTTGATTGGTTTTTGGTTTTCGATTACCCAGAGCTGATAAGTTTACACGCTCAGAATTGTTAAATGATTAATGGAATTTAGATTTATACATTCTCAAACCAAGGTCTAGGACCATTGTTTTCTATATCGAATTACCGCCCAGGTCCAAGACTTGAATTGGGTTCACCCCATTTTCATAATGGATATCTTGGGTATGGCAGCAAGCAGCAGAGTATATAAACAAGCCCGCCCATTGAGGAGAGCTCCTGATTGACGAACCTTCTGGAAAACGTCCGGCTCTTCGTTCTTGCTTTGTTTTTGGCTCCGGTTCCTGACACCTGAATCACGGTAAGACCTTTCCTCAGTTCCCCTGCATGCTAGCGGACTTGAAAGCCTAAGCTAGCGTATTTCAACAGAAATAAGACAAATCTTATGAAAAGAAGCATTGAGAAAAGCTTGTTGATAGCTCAGAAACGCGAGCAAGAAAAAACCTTTGAAAGAATTGGGAACTGTTCAGAAGTTAATTCCTTAATAAAAAATAAAAAACATTCAGAATCTATTCTTCCAAAAGACATGAAGATTTGTGTTTAGTTCTTTATGATGGAAATGTGATTGCGCATCATTAAGAGTACTTTCATGACTATCTGCAGTGCAGTTCAACTCAGAGATTACATGAGAGACTATTAAGAGGTTCAACAAAGAATATATTGTAACACTAGAACTTGACGCAAATGTCAGAGAAACTGGATAGAATAAGATTACACCTTATTGAGTCCCATACAGGTAAGAACAATTCAGACATCTGTTAACTTGGGCACATTGTAATAAGTCTTGGCCTTCGGCATAGTACTACTAAAGGTTCACGCTATTCCGCGTCTCCCTTTCCGCAGTACCCTCCCCCATACCCTTCCTCGTGTCCGTCCACTCTGATCCTCTGGTGTATATATTCACAGAGTCGGTGCTGCCAGAAGGTGAGCATCGGAGGGTACTGCTCCTGAGGAACTTGCTCCTGACAAAATCACGAGCCAACAAAATATTAACGTTCCTCCTGAGCAGTACCATTACAATGTCTTCCCCAGAGGATGTGTGTCATTTGTTGGCTTCAGTACAAAAAGAGCTAGTTGCAACCCGGCTTGAGAGAGCAGCATTAGCTAACCAAGTGAAGCAATTATCAGCCAGTGGTATCTGTCACTGTTCCAACACCGGTCCGTTTGGCACCACCAGAATGCTTTTCAGGAGATCCCTCGAAGGTTCAAACATTTCTTACTCAGATACAACTCAAATTCATGGTAAGGCCTGCAGCATTTCTTGATGCTGAATCAAGAATAGCTTTTCTTATCTCGTACCTCAGTGGAGATGCAGCTCAGTGGGCTGTTCCTTTGGTAAAAAATGACAACCCTTTGTGATATCAGTCGAGAAATTTCAAAACAGAATTTGAGAGAATATTTGATCGCAGAACTATCACTGGGGCTGCTGATCGAGAACTTCTGGAATTAAAGCAAGGGAACAAGGACCTTGTCACATATCTCACTCACTTTAATCGCCTAATATTTGAAACTAATTGGCCGGAAGAAAAAAGAACAGGCCTCTTTTATCAGGGCTTAAATACGAGTTGAAAGATTTAATCGCCCAGGTAGATCCTCAACCAAACACAATTGAGGATTAAATAGCGCTCACCTTGCGTTTAGACCACAGGCTTGCAGAATGTAAAGGAGACAAACGATGACCAGAGTTTCGTACTTATGTGTGAACAAAAGATAAAGGACAGACAATGGTGCAAGACAACAGTGAACCAATGGAAATTGGTGGAATCAAGAAACCCCTTACTCAGGAAGAAAAAGAAGCAGGACATAAGGGTGGACTCTGTCTTTATTGTGGAAAAAAGGACACTTTTTTTGAGAATGCCCAGTCTGCCCAAAAACCACAGGGAATCGAGTAGTTGCCTTACAAAACTTATCTGAAGAATCTGGAAACTAACCAGCTCGGGGAAGAAAAAGGAGGTGTCTCCTAGATTGAATAAAAAACCTCCTGATACCAATGTAATATTTCTGCCAAATGAGAAATCAGCAACAAACACCTTGCAGACTGCAGCTACCCATCTCACCCTGAATGCAGAAGTAAGCATTGATGAGCAAATCAAACATATTGTGTTAATGGTTGACTCAGGGGCAACCAGTAATTTTATTGACATTGACTACTGCAATATATTACGCATTCCAACAGAGGTCAAGGAGAAACCAGAATCGGTTAGAGCAGTAGACGGAACCCCTCTTACGTCAGGACTCATAACACATCATACATATACAGTAAGGCTACAATGTTTTCATGGTAAGCTCTTACATCAGGAACAAATCATGTTTGATGTCATAGCTGCTCCGCAATTTGGAATGCTTGTGGGGATGCCATGGCTTACACTCCACAATCCACGAATAGATTGGGCTAAAAGAACGATAACATTTGATTTCGAGTGGTGTTCTCAGACTTGTTTATCCTATGATCAAGAAAGTAGCAAAAGAACCAATGCAAGTCATTTCATTGCTCGTACTACACCCAATCATCAAATGCTTCCCCATACCAAACTAATTGCAACTGCAGCCGAACAGGACACGATACTGACTAAGGAGTATATTGATTTCATAGATGTTTTTAATGCCACAGATGCAGAGACATTGCCAAATCAATCTAGTGCCAGGCTCTAAAATTCCATGTAGCAGAATGTATGCCCTAACTGAGCAGAAAACTAATATCTTTGGGAATATTTAGACAAATATTTACAGAATGGCTTCATCAGACCATCGAAATCCCCAGCAGCTTCACCCCTTTTCTTCGTGCCAAAGGCAAACGGCGAATTAAGAACATGCATTGACTATAGAGCACTAAATAACATCACTATAAAAAACAAATACCTGTTACCACTCATCCCGGTCCTCCTTGATCAGGTATGAACAGGTTGCATTTACAGCAAGCTTTGATCTTCACGGCGCATGCCATTTGGTTTGTGTCCGATCTGGTGATGAGTGGAAAACCGTTTTTCGAATGTGTTATTGGTTATTTGAATATTGTGTCATGCCCTTTGGTCTTTGCAACGCCCCTGCGGCGTTCCAGTTATTTGTTTGTGATGTCCTACAGGAATATTTGCGTAGATTTATAATCGCATATATTGACGATATACTGATTTTTTTCCTCCTCACCAGAAAAACACCTACAACATGTGCGGATTATCTTGACCACCCTGAGACAACATAGGTTGTTTTGCAAACTTACCAAGTGTGAGTTACACGTCACTTCAGTAGAATTCCTGGGGTTTATCCTCACTTCCCAAGGGATTACTATGGCTGAAAGAAAAGTCGAAGCCATCAAAGAATGGCCAACCCCTCACATGGTAAAAGACATCCAACGTTTTTTAGGATTTGCAAACTTTTACCACAGATTCATAGACCATTTTTCTGCAAAAGTTGCTCCTTTAACCAAATTGTTACGTAAAAATATCATCTTTAGTGGACTCTTGAGTCCGAAAAAGCATTCCAATCTTTAAAAGAAGCGTTTACTACTGCTCCTGTGCTGCAACATCCTGACACGACACAACCTTTTGTAGTAGAAGCAGACGCATCGGATAATGCAATAGGAGCAATTCTCTCTCAAAGGGATGTCTATACTGGCCAACTACATCCAGTAGCATATTTATTTAAAAAAATGGTTCCAGCAGAAACTAATTACACTATTGCAGAGAAAGAACTCCTTGCAATCCCTCTAGCTTTCAAAGATGGCGTCATTACTTAGTAGGAGCTAAACACCCAATTACAGTCTTCACAGATTACCGTAATCTACAGTTTTTACGATGTGCTCTGGCTTTAACTCCACAGCAACTTCATTGGGACATTATTCTTTGCCAAGTTTGATTACATCATAACATATCGGCCTGGCAGTGAGAATCCTGCTTACTTTCGGTCACACGGCTCGTCTTATCACGGACACTGTATTCTTTGGGGACCTATCCTGACTGTGGGGTCCGGAAACTTGCCTCTAAAACTTTCAAGGATTATACTTCGGTCATTTCTCGAGAGACAGGTTTGCTATATGCCCTATTAGGCAGCTGATGTGAAATCCTGATGATGGTTGTACACATACAATAACGGCGACGCTTTGTTATTTAACGCCCTGATGAAGTTCCAACCTGGAACGAAACGCATTGGCTGATTGCCCTTTTTAAAAATACTTTTGATATTCAATAAAGAAGATTATTTGGACTTATTTGGATTCCTGTGGACTTCCATTCTGGTGCACCTTCGTTTGTAAAAAAATCTGGTATCTCTGGAACTCAGGGGAGCCCAACTGCGGCGGGCCCCAGAAGTGATTGCACAGAACTCTTATTGTTTCTCAAATTGGGTTTGAAGTGCTGCACCTTGGTCAGCCGCTGTTCCATTCTATGCTATTCTACATCCAGTAGCATATTTATTTAAAAAAAATGGTTCCAGCAGAAACTAATTACACTATTGCAGAGAAAGAACTCCTTGCAATCCCTCTAGCTTTCAAAGATAGCGTCATTACTTAGTAGGAGCTAAACACCCAATTACAGTCTTCACAGATTACCGTAATCTACAGTTTTACGATGTGCTCTGGCTTTAACTCCACAGCAACTTCATTGGGACATTATTCTTTGCCGAGTTTGATTAAATCATAACATATCGGCCTGGCAGTGAGAATAACAAAGCTGATGCACTTTCTAGACAAAGTTCCTCAACAATACAATCAGAAAAAAATCTGTATTCATGATTCCTCCAACACAAGTCATAGGAGTCACGATCACAGAGAATTTCTTAGACAAAATAAAGAAAAATATGTCTGTCAAGAGAATGGAATCATGGCAAGCACGAGACAGGACCAGATATTTTATATTTGAAAGATGGGTTACCATTTCAAGGAAAAACCTATATGTGCCATACAAATCATTACAAAAACAAGTTCCACAATGGTGGCATGATTATCCTATGGCTGGTCACCCAGACAAACTTGCACCCTAGAGTTAATCAGCAGATGCTTTTGGTGGCCAAAATGGCAACAGGATACTATACAATATGTTTATGACTGTGATACTTGTAATCGAGCAAAGTCTGATAGACAAAAAAAACAAGGGTTGTTACAGCCACTCCCCACTCCTCATCGGGTTCAGGGACATATTTCTTTGGATCTCATTACCTCGCTTCCAAAAGATCAAGGAAAAGACACCATTTTGGTAGTAGTAGATCGGCAGTCAAAATGGCGCATTTCATAGCATGTACTGGTACACTAACAGCTGCTGAATTAGTTTCATTGTTATTAACTCATGTTATTCGTCTCCATGGAATTCCAAAAAACATTGTGTCTAACGAAGGCACACAATTTACATTCAAATTCTGGAAGGCCTGGTGTTCTGCCTTGCAAATCCAAAGTCATTTGTCCACTAGGTTCCATCCTGAAACAGATGGGCAGACGGAGAGAGTGAATCAGATTTTGAAACAATACCTGAGGTGTTACGTGTCCGGCTCTTCAGAGTCATGGGTCACTCTCCTCTCGGAAGCAGAATTTGCCTATAACAATTTATATCAATCATCCATGCAATGTCATCATTCTTTGCTAATTATGGATATCATCCATATTGTTTGCCTTTTCTAATGCCACAAACCGAACAAAACATACCTTCTCTCTCTCTATTATTACAACGTATGTCCACCGTAGCATTGGAATTAGGATACAATGTACAAAAAGCTGCAGCAAAGTACAAAGCATTTGCAGACAGATGACGGCAACTCGCTCCTCCATTTCACAAAGGAGACAAAGTGTGGCTCTCCACAAAAAATATGTGCTTTACACATCATCACAAATTGCAACCCAGGTTCATCGGACCTTTCACAATCAAAGATGTTATCAATTCTGTTACAGTGAGATTGACCGTACCAATGTCCATGAAAATACATCCTGTGTTTCATGCCTCCTTGTTGAAACCAGCATCGGACAAGGAATGGTTCTGTCCACCACCGGATATGGTAGGGGATCACCTGAAATACGAGATACAAGCAATTAAAGAAGTGCAACGACGTAGAGGAAAGTTATGGTATCTGATTTCATGGAAAGGCTATAGTCCTGAGGAAGACTCATGATAACTAATACAGTCCACCCACATCCCTCATCTTCTTCGCTGGTTTCATAGCTTGCATCCCACACCTTGACTGCCCTCGTCCTGGGCCCTGGGGGGGTGTGATGTCATGAATGGTCGAACCATTCCTCGTGCAGTCTACGCACCTATGCACCTGTACATTCCGTATGAGACTATTACCATGATGTTGGGAGCACATGTACTTATGTATGATGCATATGTTGCGTAATGTCATCTTGTTTTGTCCTCTGATTGTGCAAAACCATCTTGCATATAAACGTTATGGAGCACTTATATTCATGTAGTCATAGAACTCCACCAAGGAAGAGCTGCAAACACGCAGTATGCGCACACTCTTCCACACTTGTCTTAAATGTTGATCGTACAGGTGCTGTACAGTGCTCTAAGGGCTCGAGTCGCTCGTCGCCACAAAACGTTTGTAAGGAACAACATTACACAAGAAGAAAGCTCAAAGCCATGAGGTTTATACAACAGCACATGGTTTTTTACTGGACCGCCATGGGGAGAAGGCATGGGGATCTCATCTGGCCAGAAAGAGCACCAGAGCTGAGAGGAACAGTTTCCGAAAAGAAGAATCTCTGTCTTGTCTGCATTGCATTTTAGTTGTGCCTCTGCCAACCAATGGAAAATCGCAGATAGGCAGACCTTAACATGAGTACAGTTAGCCTCGCTCTCTTTGCTCCAGGAAAAAAGCAGCTGTGTGTCATCTGCATATGAGATTACTTTGGCCCCAAGATCTTCGGCTAACTGAATAAGGGGAGACATGTAGATGTTAAACAAAAGAGGGCTCAATATCGAGCCCTGAGGGACCCCGGTATCCAGTGCCTGGGGAGAAGCTGCAAAAGGCGAGATCCACAATTGTTGGGATCTGTCCATCAGGTATGATTTAAACCAATTCCAGGCTGGACCATCCACTGCAAGAGCCCTAAGATGGGTCAATAGCAGGGTGTGGGGGACTGTATCGAATGCCACTGATAGGTCCAACAAGACCAGGGCAGCCCTGCCACCCGCATCAAGAGTTTACCAGATAGCTTCCGATATTTCGGCCAGCGTCGTTTCTGTGCAATGCCAAGCAAGAAGCCTGATTGAGCTGGGTAGAGAAGTTCAAATCTCTCAACTAAACCAGATAATTGAATGTTAACCTGCTTTTCGAGGATTTTGGATAAAGCAGGAAGAAGCGAGATAGGTCGGTAATTGGAGGCCAGTGATGGATTCAGTGCCATTTTCTTGAGTAGAGGAATGATCATGGCCTGCTTCCAGGCCAAGGGAACCCTGGCGGAGGATAGAGATAGAGTAAGTAGTGTATTGACTGCCGGGTTGAAGATCTCAGTTGATTCTACAAGCAGCTTAGTCGGGCAAGGATCCTTAGGAGAGCCAGATTTGAGCGTTTTTATTGCTGCCAGAGAGTCTTGCAGGGAGATGGCTTCGAAGTTTACTAATTTATGTTGAGGAACTGAGTCCCTTGAGCGAGAAAGGTCGGCCGCCAACTTCTTGTAGTTAGTGGCACCAAGGTTAACTTGAATAGATCCGACCTTATCAATAAAATAGCCCACCAGTACCTTGCACCATTTCTGCGAGGCCGTTTTGGCACGACTCTCAGCTTTGGGTAAGATAAAGCCCTTGACAATAGAAAAGATTTCTTTGGCCTTATTGCCCGAATGGGCAATACACTCCTAATAGTATAGGCTTTTTGCTTTGAAAATAGCAGCACAGTACTCCTTTTGAGCCCTTTTAAAATTCTCTTGGTCCTGTGAGCTATACTTATGCCTCCACTTACGTTCTAGCTGCTTACATTTTTGTCTTTCTAGCCTAAGGAGGCTGGAGAACCAGGGCTTGGAGGGGGATTTCTGACCCTCAAGTAGAGCGGGGGAGACAATTGATCAACCGCATTATTGAACCTGCGATTGCAACTGCCCAGGGCCTCCTCAATATCCCCCGAAAGGACGGGTTGGACGCAGCAAGCAACTCTTTAAATTCCCCAGGATCAATTTTGTTGCGAGCAAGCTTGTGTGAACTGATAGCCTTGCTGCCTTGAGATGGAATATCAGGGATATGCCAGGCAAATTTGATGAGAAAGTGATCTGACCAGATCACAGGGAGAGGGGCTCCATTGATAGAGGCTTATTATAACAAACTAAATCCAGGATATGTCCACCTTGGTGAGTGGGGAGTGTATTCCATTGCTTAAGATGTACTAGGTTTATAGTATCGAGAAATTCCAATGCATCCCCCGAATCACTATTATCTACATGAATATTAAAATCACCAAGGATGAAAAAATGGGAATATTGTACCGCCAGTGGGGTAATAGCATTTTCCAAAGCTGTTAGGAATGGGCCAGCTGGGCCAGGGGGTCTATAGACCAAGACTCCACCCACAGAGTACTGGGGGGAGATTTTAACATAAAACCCCAGTGCTTCAGCATCCACAAATTCAGTTGGAACACTCCACTGACAATCCCAATGATCCCTTAGCACCATTGCTATGCCTCCACCATGCCCCACCTTACGATCCAGCCTAACGATTTTATAGCCATCAGGGCTAGCCATCTCAATCACCGGACTGGAGCCCTCTGATAACCCGGTTTCGATGATAAATAACAAATCTAGTGGCTCCTCAGTGAGCAAGTAAATAATGTCCTGCCTGTGCTTAGGTACAGAGTGGGCATTGATCAGTGCAGCCCTGATAGACCAAATATGGTGTGAGATGTGCAGCTCACGACAAACTATGCACTGTTGGGGTGATGTTCTGATCCAGAGATTGTATCCAGTTAGTCTGATCATGTAGTTTCTATAGCAATTTGGTGAAGTTTTATGTTTTGGTAGTGGATCTTAATGCAAATGAGACAATTGTTTTGGGCTAGGAACTTCAGAAGTTGACCTTGTGAAGTTTTTCATATGTATTTTTGCACAACTAATCTCTGTGTTGGTCTGTTTTAGGTATCTTCACCATGTCGTCTTCATTTGGACATTTCAGAGTTGTGACTTCAATATATATGTGTTGCTGTTCCGATGTATGGAGTAAATATGGATTGTTCCTGGGACTGTGTGTCACGACGGAGTTTGGGTGTAACAATCCGTTAACAATACAGCTTGCTTTGCGATATTTTGGCAGTAACCTTGATTCTTTCGGACTTGCGCCTCATAGCATGTTGGTCCTAAAGCAATATGTCTGACATCATGTGACCCTACAAACGGTTGTGCTGTGCCCAAATAATGCAAAGAAGCCTTCACATGGCCTCATTCCTCGTTGTCTTAGACCTGCTTGTAGCTGTTTGCTGTGTTTCCTCATTGTGAGATACAAGTGCTTGTCACACATGACTGACATTTATTTGTGTAATTCCACCAGATGGAAGCAACACTGGATTGAGAATACCTTGTGTTCAAGAACTGTGGTACTGACATATGTCTGTGTAAATAAATCATTGCTGTTGTTTTTTTATTTTTTATTTGGGGTAACCGACATGTGCATGTCTGATGCTGTTGACCTATTTTGGTTGTTGGGCAGGGTGTCTGATATTGACAGATTTGTCCCCTTATACAATGTATTATCAGTCTGCTAGTGCAGAAGTACGCATTGACCCTGAGTGATGCTGATGTTGGTGAGGTATCAGACATCATGTCAGCCTATGAATAGACAAATTTAATAAATGTATTGACTCAAAACATATGTATTAATGTCCTTATGTGACTTGCTAGTGTACGAAGGTGATACCCCTTTCTTTCTGACAACATATATTGTTTCCAGTAGTCACATATGTGAAACATGAAAACATGGTTGTTATGTTAAATATGTTAAACGTGAACATGGTTGTACTGTCACATAGTAAAATGCGTGAATGAGAACAAGAGACAATGTAATCTTTGGTGTACTGTACAATTTATTTACAGTACAAGCAAAAATGAGCAACATAAACATGATAGTTGGCTAACAGGCGAGTAAAACGTGAGGGATACAGTCATGGTGGATGAAAGCATTGGAGTAGAGTCCATTGTTTCTGGAGTCCAAAGTCCAAGTTACTCCTCACATCAGAATCAGTAAAGTGGGGAGGTAGAATCAACAAAGTCAATGTGTCTAACACACAGGAACGGCATTACGGGAGATGTGGCTCTCTGCCAGTGGTTCTGGTCTTGCCACCCTTCCCTCCTGAAGACTTACTAGAACGTCCCCTCTATCTGGGTGAGGGGGGATTGGGAGCTGCTGAGCCAAGGGTGCTTGTGGGTAAAAAAGCCTCAGTCAGGGACTCCCTTCCTGTGGCTGCTGCGGAGGTTGATGGTGGTGAAGTGCTTGGCACACAGGGAGGGGTAGTTGAAATTGGAAAAGCCCTGCAGAGGGTGCTGTTAATGTACCGCAGCACCCCTACCAGGGAGGCATCCTCAGTACACAGGCTGGCCACCTTGGTGCAGACCCCAGCCATCTCAGTGCGGACACTTGCCACCTCAGTGCGTAGGGTCCCTACCTTGGTGTTAACGCCGACCACCTCAACCCGGTTTCCAGCAACCTCCTGGTGTGTTGACTCTTGCAGCGCCTTAATTTCCTTGACTTGAGTTACCACCTGGCCCAACACACCTTGAGAGTCCTGGTAACTGCCCAGGACTTGTGTGAAGGTAGCCTGAGTGTCTGTATTATCAGTGGACTCGCTCTAGTGTTCCACATTGCCCATCCCACGACATCTAGCACCACTGCTTCATGCCCTAGGCACAGACTGCACACTCCCACTGGGTCCTGGCTCCTGACTGACTGTGATGGTGGTGGCCGTCTGAGAAGCCAGGACTGAGGGGAGTGGATGATACTGTCTGTGCTAGGTGCACTAGTTTGGGGCCAGATGTTGTCTGGGAAGTTTCCAACATGGTGGGAAGTGTGAGCCTAGTGAGCCAATCTGTTGAAGTCTGCCCAAGTTGACCAGATATGCTAGGCCGGTTGTCGAGGTCCAGTGCTTCAGTGGACGGACTTCACTGAGGACTTCTTTTTCTTCGGGGTTTGGAGAGGGGCTCTAGCGGCTTGCCTGCATCTGCTCTGCAGCAGTGCAGTGTTAATCTGTTGATGAACCATCTAGGTCGTTTGTGTCTAGTCCATTGCGGAGCTGAAAATTGAGAAAATAGTTAGTGTTGACTTTATTCCGTAGTTTCATGAGGTCTTTTAATCAGGCAATGTATCTGATTTCCACATCTCATGGGATGTGTGGCTAACTTGGATTTAGGATTTAGGCTTTGTGTCATCATCACTAACCTACATCAACAGTGCATCATTCTGATGTGTATCTATCAATCCCAAAGGCCACAGATGTTGAATTCTGAGCAACATCAGCTTGGTTTCATGAGTGGCATAGTTATTCCTATTATGGGACTGTGAGCATGGGGTCACCTGGCATTGATAGAGACCTGTGTATCTTCAATGGCACACATATGTTAGGTGTAGTGTGGTATTATAGCGTAACTCAGGCCAACATCAGGCCAACATGTGTGCAGGACACCATCAACCAAAGCTGTCCTATGTGTATTTGTGAATACAAATGTCTGTACGTTACAGATTTCATGAGTAGTGATCGGTCACTAGCAAGATGGCTGCTAGGTGCGAAGAGGGAAAAGGAATGTAGCGTGCTGTATGGAGTTGTGGAGACAAGGCTTCATGGTAGCTGTAGTCAATTGGATATCACTTAAGTTACAGGTGACAAAAGGTAAGCTACTTGAGTAGTGATATGACAGTAGCAAGATGTCTGCCAGGTGAGAAGAGGGAAAAGGAGTGCAGCATGCTGTATGGAGTTGTCGAGACAAGGCCTCATGGTAGCTGTAGTCAATTGGCTATCACTTTAGCAACAGCTGACAAATGGTAAGCTACTGGAGTAGTGGACGGTCAGTAGCCAGATGGCTGCCAGGTGAGAAGAGGGAAAAGGAGTGCAGCATGCTGTATAGAGTTATAGAGACAAGGCCTCATGGTAGCTGTATTCAATTGGATATCACTTTAGCTACAGCTGACAAAAGGTAAGCTACTTGAGTAGTGGACGGTCAGTAGCCAGATGGCTGCCAGTTGAGAAGAGGGAAAGGAGTGCATCATGCTGTATGGAGTTGTAGAGACATGGCCTCATGGTAGCTGTAGTCAATTGGATATCACTTTAGATATAGCTGACAAATGGTAACCTACTTTTAGTAGCGATCGGTCAGTAGCAAGATAGCTGCTCGGTGAGACGAGGGAAAAGGAGTATAGCATGCCATATGGAGTTGTAGGGACAAGGCCTCTTGGTAGCTGTAGTCAATGGGATATCACTTTAGATACAGCTGAAAAATGGTAACCTACTTGAGTAGTGATCAGATAGGTAGCAAGATGTCTGCCAGGTGAGAAGAGGGAAAAGGAGTGTAGCATGCTGTATGGAGTTGTAGAGACAAGGCATCATGGTAGCTGTAGTCAATTGGATATCACTTTAGCAACAGCTGACCTAAGGTAACCTAGCTGAGTATTGATCAGTCAGCTGCAAGATGGCTGCCAGGTGAGAAGAGGGAAAAGGAGTGCAGCATGCTGTATGGAGTGGTAGAGACAAGGCCTCATGGTAGCTGTAGTCAATAGGATATCACTTTAGATACAGCTGACAAATGCTTAGCTACTTGAGTAGTGATCAGATAGGTAGCAAGATGTCTGCCAGGTGAGAAAAGGAAAAAGGAGTATAGCATGCTGTATGGAGTTATAGAGACAAGGCCTCATGGTAGCTGTAGTCGATTGTATACCAATTAGCTACAGCTGACAAAAGGTAAGCTACTTGAGTAGTGATAGATCAGTAGCAAGATGGCTGCCAGGAGAGAACAGGGAAAAGGAGTGCAGCATTCTGTATGGAGTTGTAGAGAGAAGGCCTCATAGTAGCTGTAGTCAATTGGATTTCATTTTAGCAACAGCTGACCTAAGGTAAGCTGCCTGAATAGTGATCGGTCAGTAGCAAGATGGATGCCAGGTGAGAACAGGGAAAAGGAGTGTAGCATGCTGTATGGAGTTGTAGAGACAAGGCCTCATGGTAGCTCTAGCCAATTGGATATCACTTTAGATACAGCTGACAAATGTTAAGCTACTTGAGTAGTGATCGGTCAGTAGCAAGATGGCTGCCAGGTGAGAAGAGGGAAAAGGAGTGTAGCGTGCTGTATAGAGTAGTAGCGACAAGTCCTCGTGATAGCCATAGTCAATTGGGACTTGACTGACGAAGTGTAACATAGCTGTTGACAACATAGATTTTTGGCCGAGCACACATTTGCATGTTCTCACATTTTATGAGTACAGTTTTTTAATATAGATGATGCAGCACATACAGACAGCATTGGAACATATGGCAGTTCAGAATTTATAAGCATGTGCTGTCATATGCACTAATAGTAAGTGCCACAGATATCTCAGACCCTTTCTATGTGGCATGTTCTGGGAGCAGATGTAAAAGCGGATGGTAAAGGCAGAGTTTATAGCAAACAGGACATTATAATTTTGTGGCAGTTATTGTAATAAAGCTTGCCAGAGTCCATTCTTCCCTCCATTCCTTCCAAGCCCTCAGTGAGCAGGATGGCCAAGACCTTCTCCTCCCAGGGCATGAGTTTTAATGGCGCGCTGGGAAGGCCACCGCCAGTCCTCTGTGCCTCCCGGTGGTGGCTGCTGTATTTGCCATGCACCTTCTTCTCGTTCCATCCCTTCCTAATGTTGATCTGTGTGTGCAGGGTGTGCCCACCAGCATTCACTCTGTTGACTATCCTCTCCCACATTTCCACTTTCATACTGTGAGGAGTATGCTGGACTTGGGCTCCAAAAAGTTGGGACTCTACTCTAATGAATTCGTCCACCATGACTCTTAACTCGGGTTCAGTGAAGGCAGGTGTCTTAGGTCCCATGGTGATTTAATAAAAGGGAAGTGGGTTTAAATGAAATATACAAACAGAGGTTGATGAGAGAGGTTGAAAAAAATGGGAAACGGGTGGTGGAGAATGATAAATGAAAGTTTAGAAAAATTACATATGTGCTCAAAGGTGAATCGCTCGATGTATATGTGCCTGTTCTGATTAGATTGGGAAAGGATTCTGGCCAGGAGAGAGGTGTGTTTATAGTGTGATTACAGGTGTGTCCACTTGTCACAGCACTTCAGGTGTGTGGTATTTGAATCCATCCAATGGTCAGTGTTGAAATTTGTTTTGTTTTTTGGTTCTTGTACCTTGGCAAATGTTGGCCTTTGAGGAACCACCTTTGGCTGTGCACCGCCATGAGACCACCAGTGCCACTTTGTACTCGTAGTGTGCTCGGCGGATGGAATGCTATCCTGGCGACATCAGCAACCTCACCGCTGACAATTCACACCGCTGCAATACCACCACAGGATTGCTGATAGGACCTCCATGCTGGTGTGTGTTTCACACTGCCCAACTCGTAATACGGCAGGCGGTCATTTGCCGGTGCAGCGGCGGTGTGGAGTGGACGGGCGCTGTTCTCTGGCGGTCAGACCGCCAATACTCGTAACCAGAGCCTAAGCGTCCTTCGGCTCCACTAGTCCCTGATTTAACCCTTTTTCTTTCCTCCTGTAAGGTAGCTGTGGCAAACGTTTGAGCACAAAACAATTGCAGCTGGGTATCAATAAGATTTTACTGGAATCTGACGTGTTGCTTTCATTACTAAGTGACTCGAGTACATCTGTGTCTTACAATGCATTTTATAAACAACAGTAAAACGCTAAATCATGCAGAAGGGAACTATTGATTTTTCATCACCTCTGTATTTTTGTGTGACTCCCTAATTCTGTCTCAGAAGATGCTAGATAGTACAAACAACTCCATCGGCAGACTGCGAGAGCACAGATTCAAATAAGTAACAAAATAGAGCGCAAAAAATACAATGAAATATATCAAAGTGGCAAAAGTACCTACACTTTTAATATTGATCAATTTACTCACCCATAAAACCAATACCATAACTCCTTGTTGCTTTACCTTCTCCACCGGTGTGTGCTTGCAGTCCGGCATCAAACCAGCTTTTGAAACTCTGTTCTGCTGTTGGTATGTTTTTGTCTTTTTTCTCTCTGTAAAGCGATCCGAAAACCCTATGGGACTAATTACGATGTCGGTCGGAAAGCCTTCGACTGCTCGTCGGAGGCTTACCGATCAACATCATAGGTTTACATTCCGACTACCAAATTATAATGTCGGCGGTCGGAGTGAAAAGTGGCAGGTCAAACCGACTGGGTTCAGCCCAGTCGGAAGCCACACTTAATCCCTAATGTACGGCGTTCCCGCTGTCAGGTTTATGATGTCGGTTTCTGACAGCCTTCCCATGTCGGCCTTTCCAACATGGAAAGGCTGCCAAAGAGCAACTTTCGAGGCCCTTAGCAGGGCCCACTGCTCCCCTGGTTTTACAGTTGAGGCCTTGGGGGCACCTATTGTGCCCCCTTCACATCCCTGCACTGTGTGCCAGGCACCGTGAGGTACCTGCCATACGGTGCAGGGACGTGAAAAAATTCAATTTCACAATGGGAGCTTGTGCTGCGGGTGGTTTCAGACTGCTGCACAAGCTCCCAATGTAAAATGGAAGTTTATGACGGCTCCATGTGGGGTGGCATCCTAATTGCTGTTTTGGGACCGCCGACAGGAGGTCTGTCGGTTCCACATCTGCGACAATGTCGGTCGGAGGGAGCTCCGACTGACATCGTAATAAGCCCCTATATGAATTTCAGAAATAAACTATGTAGTTAAATGCATGTGGTGAGGCTGTGAGATATTAGCAAAAATTAAAAATACTTTCATTTTTCCTCGGGACTGCTTGACACAAGCAGTGCTTGTCAGGACTTTCCGTGAAAAATGTAATATGTTACACGTGTTGTACAATAAACAGATAGCAAGCCTTGCCTTAATTTATCACGGATGTTACATGATTCTCCTTTAATAACAAGAATTAGTGTAAACTATGCATTTTGCTTGCACAGGCAGCATGTAGGCAACATTTCTCTGTTGCAACATTCATATTTTAAAAATAAAATACTGCTAGCACTTACACTCCACTCGAAATGCTACTCTTTCCAGTGCTTGCTGCCAGATGGAAATTATTCTCTGACCAATACTGTGCATCCATCTCTTTAATAAAATTAGATGCATAAAGGAGAACAAAAACAGGAAGCTCTCTGGTGGGTTTGCGGCTCTGTGGCTATGTAGACTAACACAGCCAACCAGAGTGCTTTGTCTGCCCTTTGTGTTGAAAGACCACACACTTTCGCAAATTATGCCAGGCGTGAAGCGCTTAACGTATATGCACGTGACTACAATGGAATTCGATTTGATGCATATAGAGCAGCTGTTTTTATTTTGCGGTCCGGGGACTCCTGGGGGTCCGCCACCCCTGCTCAGGATGTCCATGACTGCTTAGAAAATTAAATATTAACAGCTGAATAAAGTATATAAATGTAAAAAGGGTCAACAGAAGTCAAAAGGTTAAAAATCACTAACATAGAGGACTAAAAGCTGAGGAGACAAATTCCAAATGTCCTGTTCACCATCATATACTCCTCAAAATAATCTTTAAAACTAGTTACAGCATATTAATAAGTGTTCGAAAGTTGATTATTAGTTTCGCAGAGGGTTTTAGTGTGGGAGTTAGGACCCCCCAGAAAGGTTAAGATCAGGAGACAACTGCACCACAATGAACATTGGCAAAAGGTTCAGCATTTCTTTTTTGTAATACAGGCATCATCTTCCACACTTGACTGGAACCATCTATTTTAACGAACGTCACACACAGATACCACTCAGCAATGACATATTGGTGAAGGCACTCTCCCACTTTACCACACAGGGTCAGTGGCATCTCAGAAGAGAAACAATCCATGAGAAATGAAAGACAGACACAGGCAATATTGTTGAAATTGGCAAATAACCCCATAGATATCTAAAGACTCATCAAAGCAAGTAAAACTTCAATGCAGTATTCAAGGCAATGAAGAGACAAAATAAACACAAAATATCAGAACATTGCAAACCAATTCAGAAAAGAAGTCTAGATAATAATTCCAATTGCAGAGTGAGGAAATGATTCTTAAATCTGCCGCATTTTATCAATTACTTGACACTAATGGGGAAAAAGAGGAACCAAAAATTGACTGCAAATATTAAAGATTCACAGGAATCATCAAAGAAACCAAAAAAGACAACACCAGAATGAAACTCAGGTCCATATGATGTCGAAAGAAGGGATATCACAACATGATGCAGGCGCATTTCTCTAACCGCCCTGACTTTTTGACACCACCAAAAGGCAGAAACTAGACTGTTTAAAAGCAGAGTGGATTGAAAACTTCGATGATTTCTTTAAAGCCCTAGAAGAAACTGAGGATACCAAATAATAAAATACATAAACATTCTTTCTAGAGTTTCCCATGACTATGAGAGATACGCATTCAACAAAGCTGGCAAGATGAAAGGCGAACCCATGCACATATTTGCTGCACACATAGGAAAACTACACAAACACTGAAAATTCAGTAAATTTAAAAACAGAGGCCCTGCACCTTTGGATCATAGATGGTTGACAATGTGAATCATTCAGATGAAGAATGCTCTATGAAATGCATACACTAGATCACAAGCTATCAATAAATAAGATGAGCAGACGAGAATAAAGAGAGGAAAACAGAAGTGGTGGTGGCTGCGATGTTGCAACAATGAGAATAAATGATGGTAAAGAACCTAGAGAGGGGAAAGCAGACTTACACGCATGTGCCAAGAAAGAAAAGAACCAGAAAGCTTTGAACTCTGTGGTGTGACATACCTTTATGAAGGAAACTTCCTAGCTGGAGGGCAAGTCTGCAAAATATTTGGTAAAGAGAGTCTTTTCAAGAAAGTATATTGAGGCCTTCAACATTACAAAAGAGAAATAATGCTACCAGTGGCAGTGCAAACTCATGTTACAGGAGAGACAGCTGAGACAACATCTATACATAAGTAGCTCAAGAAGAAGAAAACCTTAATCTCAGTCCTAAGTATATGATTGTGAAGAGGGCTAAATATTCATGCTGCTGAACTCTGGGCAAAACTCCGGTACTCAAATCCATATAGGCAAGCACCAAGCATAATTAGTACTGGACAGTGGAACTTCAATAAAACTAATGTAGGTTTTTGTGTTTGCAAAAATGAAGCACTAAATATTACAATTCTCCACAATATTTAATGATGCTGGAGCCTCAGAAGACCACTAGTCTACCAAGGAAGATTCACAGGCTCCTTTCAGCTTCATGGCAGGAATGTGGAGCCTGAAATTTATGTGTTGAATGGAGAAGTGTCTACACCCTCTATGATATGCTTTACAACTGTCCCAGCCCTGGGACTAGTGACAAGGAGCTATCACCAACCAAACAACCCTGTAAAAATCAAAATGTGCCCAAACACTGTTCTACTGGTTGATAACAACTCCTCACAATTCATCCCGGAGAGTGGAGCCTCAATAAAGTGAAACATTGGGAATAGGGCATATTTTGAGCTGGGAGGGTCAGATTTACTACTATAATCCCAGTTCAACAAACTCCCAGGGGTGGCTCCTCCGTCTAAGTGGAGGAGCATTGCCCCACTTAAAATCCCCCCCAAACCATAAAAAATAAAAAGGTAATTTATTGCCATTTTATTTTTCTTCCCCGTCTAGAACAGAGCATCAGGAAGGGGGTGGGGCCGCCGCTTAGTGACAGTAGCATGTCACTCAGCAGTGAGGAAGGTGGGGTGGCTGTGCACTGTTTAAACTGCGAATGTCTTTTTGGCCGGCCGTCTTGCAACAGCCAGCCACACATGCACACTTTAAACAGCTCTAACCCAGGGCGCTGCTTTCATGCTGCATAAGAACAGCACCCTGATTGGTCAAGGGAGTTGCTGCATCCACTTCCAGTGGTGAGAAGAGGACCGGAGCAGAGGACATTGAGTTCAGGTACGTTTTTATTATTTTAATTTTATTTTGCACGTGCGCGCCCACCCCCCGGAGATGCCAGCTGCCACTGGTGGAAAGGAAATTAATTATAATTAATTTTTAATTATTATTAATTATTTAATTGATAATTATTCATGTTAATTATATTTAAAAAAAAAATTAAAGTTAAGTTTCAGGTGCAGTTTGTGGGTTTTTTAAGGTATAGGGTGGGAAGCAAATTCATTATAATTAATTAATAATAAATGTTTAATTAATTTGAATTCTTTAATTGATATGTATTTATGTTAATTGTATAATTTTTTTAATGTTAATTGTCAGGTGGGGCTTGTGGGTTTTGTAGGGGTATAGGGTGGGAAGTAAATTAATGTTAATAACTTAATCAATAATTAATTATGTGAATTGTGTAATACTTTATTTTTCTTTGGTGTATGTTGTTTTGGTATGTATAAAGTGTGTGTAGGAATTTAGGGCCTGATTATGATGGCGGTCGGGCTTTCGTCCGACCGTCATTATGTCGGCCATGTGAATTAGGATGAGACCGCCTTCAAGGCAGTCACAAAGTGTATATTTTGTTTTGCGGCAGGTGCTGCAGGCTGCAGCACATGATGCAGTATAAAATATGCACTCCGTGCATATCCCTGCACTATGTGGCAGGCACCATGCGGTACCTGCCACATGGTGCAGGGATATGTTGGGGGCACCATAGGTGCCCCCCAGGGCCCATGTTGAAGGGCCAGAGTGTAAGGGAGGCCCGCTACAGGCCCCCAATGTCACTTTCCACCTGAGGGTTAACCGCCATGAAATGGCTGGTAGAAAGGGAGAAGGCACCACCACAGTTGTAGGGATACAAGTCCCTCCGACGGACTGGCAGGTTCCTTGAGCCCGTTGGATCCGTGGCGGGCGGTCTCTCCGACCGCCTACCATCCACCTGCCATTATAATGTGGCGGGCGGTCAATTTGGGTGTGACCTCCACCAATGGGGTGACGTGGAGGTCCCACCGCCATCATAATGAGGCCCCTCATTACAATAATTAATAAATAAGGTACATTTATAATAATTATTTTAATGATCATTAATTATGCAAAATGTGTAAATAAGATATTGTTTAAGTTATATATTAGGTGTGAGTTGTTGCATTTGTAGGTGTAAAGGGTGGGAAGTTAATTAAACAAAATTATTTTATTGTTAGTTAATTATTAATGTTAATATTAAATGTTTAATTGATAATTATGTAAATATGGTATTAAGATTTTTAAAATTTATATATTAGGTAGGGGTTGTTCATTTTGTACAGAATTTAATAGAACATATTAATAGAACAAATTTAAAAATAGTTAAATTGTTTTTTATTTTGCTATTTATTGTATGTGTTAATTTTGTTGTGCTTTTTAATTGTAAATAACATTGCATTTATTGGCTATCATTTTGAGAATATAGTTTGGGATTTTAATAATAAAAATATTTGTATTGAGTTTTTTATATGTATTAATGTATTAATAATTGTAATAAATATGTAATTGATAATGTATTAATAATTGTAATAATATGTAATTTGTTTATTTTCTGAGAAAAATGATAGATAGATATTTTATATTTAAATATTTATATATTTTGTTATTGGTATAGTTTTGACAATATTTTATTTTCTTGAAGTAATGTTGCACAGAGTGCAGTTGGAGTAGTGCATTTTACCCCTTTGTAATCCAACACGTTCCCTACTGTTCCACTGACTGGAGTGAGAATTGTATATTTTTCCCCTCAGCAATCTTTAAGACTTTCCCTACTGTTGCATTTATTGGAGTGGGAATAGTACATTTTGCCCCTCAGCTATCCAACAGTTTCCCCACTGTTCCACTGATTGGAGTGTGAATAGTACATTTTACCCCTTCGCAATCTCCAACACTTTCTACTGTTGCACTGCATGGAGTGGTGTTACCCCTCCTGGACCAAACATTGTTCTTCTGTTTTATAAATTGGAGTGGGAATAGTATATGTATTATATGTAGAATTTTATAGTTTACTTTCTATTGTTTACATTTATATTATTATGCTTTAGGGCCCGATTCCGATGCGGTTAGGAATGGCTCCGACGCTCGGTCAGAGCCATCCTAACCGCATCGGACCTGCCCGTTCGGATTCCTTTCTGACCGAGCCATTCAGATGGGCTCGGTCGGAAAGGAATCTGACTCGGTTTTCCGGATGGCTTCTGACAGGCTCGCCATCTGGAAAGCCTTTAGTACTCCCCCGGCCGGCTCTTTCCGGCCGAGGGAGTACGATGGCACTTTACCACTGCCTTTTTGTGCCGGTCTTTCTGCCACAAAAAGGCAGTGGGAAACTGTATTTGGGGGCCCCCAGCAGGGCACCCATAGGTGCGTGGCCACCGAATGGCGGCCTAGGGGCCACCTACGGTGCCCCCCTGTTAATCCCTGCACCCGGTGGCAGATACCCAGGGTGCAGGGATGAACTGCACCTCTGCACATAATGATGCGAGCATGCATTCCATTCGGAATGCATGCTCCCATTGTTAAGTATAGGATTCCTACTTGCAAGTCTGTAACCGACGACAGGAGGTCGGTCGGTTACAGTTCCTGACCGATGCCGGACGGACTCCGGTCCATCCGACATCAGAATCGACCCCTTAGTGTATTTAAAAATATAATAGTTTTAATTATGAATGTTTTTAATTTGTGATATATTTTTAGTAAATTGTAATTTTTTAAGTTGTTTACTTTTTCATTTGTTATTAAATTGGTAAGTTAACATAAAATTATGTTATTGGGTATATAATGTATATATTTGTTATAGTTTTACATTTAAAATAAGTGATTGCATTATAATATAAATTGAAAATATTAGTTTGATATTTTTAATTAGATATATGTAAATAAATATATATATATTCACTGAAAAAAACATAGGTTTCAGGCACGTTATAGTTAGAAATTAACATTTAAAAAACCTTAGAAATTCACTGAAAAAACCATAGGTTTCAGGGGCGTTCTAGTTAGTTGGACATTTCACTCGTACAAAACCATAGAAATTCCCCCGTTATAGTTAGTTCAGCTAACTATAACTCGCCCGCCCGCAATGCATTGCTGATGACGTCACATATTACATCACTCATGACATGGTCAGTGACATAACTCATGACATCAGTGATGACATCTCAAATGACATCACTGATGAAACCAGGCCACGTGGACACTTTCACAATACAACAGCCGGGAATGCACTTTTTGGTAAAAAAAACACATTCCTTCCTCCTAATTAATCGAATAAACGTCTCACTGAAGAACAGGGGCCAGCTTTGATCGGTAAATAGCCGTTACAACGACTTTTTTACTTTGCGATACCATTACAACGCATGCATTACCACGCATGCGTTGTACATCACAAAGTCATTACTACGCATTTTTAGAACACATGGTCATTTACCGCGCATGCCTTTACAACGAATTTTGTTGTAAAGGTATGTATGGTAAATGACCATGCGTTCTAAAAAACATGTAGACGATCCATGTCATTGTAAGGAAACAGAGGCTGTTCCGTTTCCTCACAACAACGTGCACCGCCCCTCAGAGATGATGTGAAGCAGGAACCACGAGGAGAGAGGAACCATGAGGAGTGAGAGGTAAGGGGGATTGGGCACGGGGTGGGGGTTTCTTTTCTAGGGTTTAGGGTAGAGCAGTGGTGTTTGGGTGGTGTAGGGGGTCGTGCTGGGGGTAGTGTTTTAGGGTTTAGGGTAGTGCAGTGGTATTTGGGTAGTATAGGGGGTCGTGCTGGGGGTAGTGTTTTAGGGTTTAGGGTAGTGCAGTAGTGTAGGGGGTCAAGCTGCGGGTAGTGTTTTAGGGTTTAGGGTAGTGCAGTGGTGTATGGGTAGTGTAGGGGTCGTGCTGGGGTAGTGTTTTAGGGTTTAGGGTAGTGCAGTGGTGTTTGAGTAGTATATGGGATCATGCTTTTGGTAGTGTTTTAGGGTTTAGGGTAGTGCAGTGGTGTTTGTGTAGTGTAGGGGGTCATGCTGGGGGTAGTGTTTTATGGTTTAGGGTAGTGCAGTGGTGTTTGGGTAGTGTAGGGGGTCGTTCTGGGGGTAGATTTAGGGTTTAGGGTAGTGCAGTGGTGTTTGGGTAGTGTAGGGAGTCGTGCTGGGGTAGTGTTTTAGGGTTTAGGGTAGTGCAGTGGTGTTTGTGTAGTGTAGGGGGTTGTGCTGGGGGTAGTGTTTTAGGGTTTATGTTAGTGCAGTGGTGTTTGGGTAGTGTAGGGGTAGTGCTGGGGTAGTGTTTTAGGGTTTAGGGCAGTGCAGTGGTGTTTGTGTAGTGAAGGGGTCATGCTGTGGGTAGTGTTTTAGGGTTTAGGGTAGTGCAGTCGTGTTTGTGTAGTGTAGGGGGTCGTGTTTTAGGGTATAGGGTAGTGCAGTGGTGTTTGTGTAGTGTGGGAGGTCATGATGGGGGTATATTTAGGGTTAGGTGTAGTGCAGTGGTGTTTGGGTAGTGTAGGGAGTCGTGCTGGGGTAGTGTTTTAGGGTTTAGGGTAGTGCAGTGGTGTTTGGGTAGTGTAGGGAGTTGTGATGGTGGTAGTGTTTTAGGGTTTAGGGTAGTGCAGTTATGTTTGGGTAGTGTAGGGTGTCGTGCTGGGGGTAGTGTTTTAGGGTTTAGGGTAGTGCAGTGGTGTTTGGGTAGTGGAGGGGGTAGTGTTTTAGGGTTTAGGGTAGTGCGCCCAACCAGCCACAATATCCGTGGACAAAGGGGATCCTGACTCTTTGGAACGCTCCGTCAATTGAATAATTTGGGTCAAGGGCCCTACCACGTCCAAGACCTATCAATTCCTTTCTTGGGATCCCTCATATACTTGAAGAAAAAGGTACATAGTTTCTCATCAATTTCAGGCGTGTGTGCCACCTTCCCCTTCAGTGAGGGCCTGGGGCATTCTCCCCTCATCCTATTCCTGACCTCCCTTTCAAGGGGTTGATGGATTTTCCCCACCACTTTGGCGTCAGGTGTCCACTCTGCCGATCTAGGATGGTAAATTTGGGTAGGCTCGAACATGTCCGAGTGGACCCCGTCCCCAACCGGGGACTGAGAGGAGTGGGACTCTGGACGCCAGGGACGCCCCGAGTCCTTATCCTCATCGCAGGAGAAATCATCCTCTGATACACCCTCTCCCTCTAAGGGAAACCCGCCGTCGGGGTCTACAATAGTGGTGACAGTGTCGCAATTTTCTCCGGGCCCCCCCTCCTCCCGGCAGGGTGCATGTTTTAGCGTTCGCGCACTCTTGAGGAAGGTCTCCGTAAGTTTATCAAATCCATCCAAGTGCCCCGCGTTATGCTTAACAGCCCTTTTATTCCCCATCTGGGAGCTAATTGGACCCACCACCACCAGATCTGGGTCACTGAACACCCCAGGGATTCTTTTCGCCAGCTTATCAACCTGATCCCTAAGAGGAGCCAGCGCCCTAGAAATAGCCAGAGAGAGGGCTTGGTCCACTGCTGGAGAGAGAAGTTGGGGGGCCATTCCTCCTCCACTTCCTGGTAGGAGGAGTAAAAATGGTCTTCTGGAGAAGACATGATAGCAGAGGGTGTGAGCACAGAACAAATGCCCTTAAAATCCTTAAGACAGCCCCCTCGCCGGTGCTCCAACAGCTGGGCTTTCCCCGAAGCTGTTATAAGAATAGACTGAGGCGCAATACGAATTACCACCACCAGGTGGCACTGGTCACTAACGTGGCCGTGTGGGGAAATCACCGCGTAGCGATGTCAAAATTAGGCGAGGGTTGGTCGGGAATCAAGCGGACACTAAAGGAGTGACCGGATTCCCAAACGCGCATAAAGACCAGCGGGAGCGCTCGACGGAGCTGCCTCGCTCGGACCAGACGCACCTTACAGGATCTCACCGCGCGCAGAGCACACAGCGGGAGAAACTGCGAGGGGGAGAACGCGCTCGGGCAAGAGCCTGCTGCGCAGGGAATATGAAACAATACCAAGGCAATAATGCTAATAACATGCACAAGAAACCGCTATACAAACAGCAACAACGTCAGATTAAGCCAAGAATGTAAGGAATGCACTTAACTGACGAGCAGTGAAGAAAGAGGAAGCGGAAGGGACGTCACGATATTATATACGATGGACTGTGATATGATTGGACTATAGTTGCCTTGGAGACTACCCCCTAATGGTTCATGGGTTGTGTAGTCTTTTGTTTAATGATTGTTGTGTTACGTTTTCTTTGAACTGCTATGCAAATAAAGTGAGGAAAGATATGCATAATCCTCGCCTCCGTCCTGCCATATAATTCATTAAACTTTATTTGATCTGATTTAGAAACATAGATCATAAAAGTGTACATAAAAACAGTAAATCCTCTTTCCTAATACAATACAGTGAGAATTAATTAAAACCAGTAGGTAAAAACGGGTGTTACAAAGGCCGGTTCAGAGCAACTTCAGGTTAACAGAATCGTAAAGTTCAATGTTTCGCAAGATCAATCTCATGTACTTCGTGCAAAATACGCAATAAGGGGTCCAAGTAAGATGTAACGCTCCAATACCTGACCAGTTTGCACTATATAAAACTGCAGAAAAAATAAAAATAAAAAGTGTTTTGCACACTTCTGTCATTGGGCTATATGTGGGCTACATCTGGGTGATATTTGTGCTACATTTGGGCTCTTTTTCTCTGGTGGCCATCTTGGGAGACTTATTTGTTATGAAGTTTCCAAATTTCGTCATTTACTGCAGTCTCCTCAGTAGGAAATGCTTTCAGTTTTTACTTTGATTCCATCAAGAAGGCATTCAGATGTGTCACACATTTGCCATAAATTCAGAATGTTAGCACTCTAGTTGTTCATTAGATCACTGTAGTAAAGCTACTGCTCACCAGGGAGTTAACTGGAAGTCTACTGCTGGTATTGAAAGTGATTGTTTCAGTCTGCATGTCAGAATTTTCTAATGAAATAGAAGAGGATTTGAGATCTCACTTAAAACATGCCCTAAATTTTCTTTCTGCAGCACTAACCATAATTTCTATGGCAACATGAACCCCCTCATTTTGTTCCTTTTAAATTAAATGTTTATTCCAATCAAGATGGCTTCAGGTGTGCCATACTTTTGTCATAAGTAAGACTGTTAGCGCTCTAGTTGTTCTTTAGAACACTCTGGGAAGCTGCAGTAGAACACAAAGGAATCAACTGACAGTCTCTGCCCTTGTTGGATGTACATGTTTTACTGAGAATGTCAGACTTCATTCTCACATGACTGAGAAAGATAATGTGAATTTACAGAAAATATGCTCTCATTTTAGCTTCTGGAGCACCTTCCAAAACTGTATGGGACAGGCATGTGAAAATAGTTTTCTCTCAAACATGATTCATGATATCCCAGCAGAAGGTATTTCACAGGGTAAAATCACCTTAGAACACACCACAATTCCTGAAATTAGTATGGTACCATCAACAAATGAATTCTAATGTAACTAAAGTCTGTTATCACCCTTTATAGTTCTCCTTTTGGTAACCCTCAAAATCTTTGATTCACTACAATGCATTTCAATGGGGTACTATCATTTATATTGGTCCCAAGATGGCTGCCAGCAATTCCAGGATGAAGTGCTGACAGCCAATCAGATCTCACGATGACATGTGTGGTTAGGCTCCGCCCAGATATATATGTGTTTTCTTTTTCAAATTTCTCAGGAACTACTGAACGGATTTACACCATTTAACCAAAAGGCACGACTCTGAACCAAGGGCTACCTTTTTCCCAAATTTGGTGTAATTCCGTTCAGCAGTTTGGGCTGTAGCTGCGATGAAAGGTTCCTATGGAAAATTGCATGGGGAAAACACGTTTTGGGACCCCCTTTTTTCTCGGCCCCCACTTGACGAATCACCCCGAGACTTTCAGGATAGGAGCGGACCGGAGCGGGCCACTAGTTTTGAAAATGTCGCGAAGATTCGTCAACCGGCGCCAAAGTTATTTCAAATAGAATGTTGCAGATTTCCTATGGAAAATAGGTCCTAACTATAACTATCTACTGGCGACCGCCAGTAGATAATATATATATATATATTCATATATATTGTCCCACGGCGTTCTCCTCCTGAACCTACATACAGCAGCATGTACAGATTCTCAGCAACTCAGTATTGTGAAATCCAATATTATTAACTGAACACCAAATTTTCTTTTCCCACAAAACAATTCAAAAGTAATTAAAACGACTGACGTTTTTCGGCTGATGTCTTCAACTGGGTCTTAAAGACTCTGTGGTATACTGTCTTTTAACCATAGTCCTTCTTTCACCTCAGTGACCCTCAAACACTAGAATGACAGTTTGACTGTTCTTTATCAGAATTCTCTGTCCTCCATGCTTTATACATACACATCCAGGTCCAAACATCATAAATGGCAATTCATATCCAAGCATAGTTGTTTTTTTTTACAATTTGCAACATCTTATAAAGCAATCACTGTAGATTTCAAAGTTTCATACATTAACATATATACAACATAAATACAAGTTCTTATTTTTATACTCATAAATACATAGGCATCTTTGTTATCAGGTATCAAGGTTCCTAAATACACTTTAATGTAAAGTTCTGTTGTACGCAAAGCTGCTATACAGTGCATAGTGCATAATCCAATTATATAGAACATGTGATGTTCAAAAGTGCACAGTGCAATTTGTAAGCAGCCTTCACAATTCCAGTTCGTGTTGTGGATGCAGATTTTCATTTTTATAAACATATTTCCAATATCCATCTTCCAGGGTGCCTATGCTTCTAAAAACATTTGTTATGATGTTTTTTGTTGTTTTATTGCGCACCAAGTTACTATAAAGTATATACTGTATGATTCGATTATATAAAGTGCATAGTATTCATAAAGTGTGCAATGCAATTGTACACAAATTTCACAATTCCAGATCCTCCAATGACCCTGCAATGTATCTTATCTTTTTTGGGACATTTGTTATAAGTTCATATTGCATGTAAGGCTACCATAAAGTGCATACTGCCTAATTCAATTTAATATATATGTGTGTTTTATTTTTGCAAATAAGTATAAAAGTTATATTTATTTTAAAATTAATTAAATATATTTAATTTGTATTATTTTACTGTTACTTTTTAATATATTAAATGTTTAATATTTATATTTATATATATTTAAAAAACAAAATTTGTAGTCCTATACTTTTTGTCACTTACGTTATGAAGATAGGATGACGATATATTTTTACTTCGATATTTCTGTCACACTATTTTTGCAGGATGATATTTGCAGTTTTGATATTTTGCCACTGAACCTGCATTTAATAAGTGCTAACTTTAAAAATAGATATATTTATTAAATTTTGTTAATTTATTTTACCCCCAGCCAAGCAGACGATTCATGATAGAACAATATACAGATAAGAAGCAACAAATAATTAGATATTTCATATATGATTCGCATAAAAATCATAAACAGTTAATAATTCATCACAAAGTAGTGCAAATAATATAACTTAAAGTGACCTGGTGCATAACATTATACTCTTTAAAGTAATTACTGGGCTCCCTAGCATAACCAAATTCAATTTCCACCACCCAAATTATTCCCCAATTATTCCCACTCTGACATGAATCCATCATAGGTGCACCAACCCGTGATAATTTTTTCCTAGCTGCTTTGCCTTTCCGTGCATAGACCCCAATTTCAATGTAATAAGTAGCTAAGAGCATGCCAACCATTGATCCAGGCATTCTGTTGCTAAGCACAGCCTCAACACTGGCATTGCAAGAAACATGAATGACTGACTATAACTAGGAACTACTTCATTATGAACCCCAAGTAAAATTAGCTGGGGGGTTACCAAGGTTTTTAGACCCAGTTTCTTCTACAGGAAATCACTAATTTCCTTTTTTAGCCCTCCTGGGCGTGGAACCCTGCAAACATATGTGTCAGATCCGCATCATAAAGTTGGCAACGGGAACGCTGAAAGCCCGAAGACCCTCCCCACTTTGCAATTTTTCCTGGGGTAATATATAAGCTAAAACAAGTTTTAAAATGTTGGACTTACAAATTAGCTGACATTAGCATAGACTGAGCCAGGACTAAAGAATCAACCAAATCCTTATTTCCTGACTGCAACTTCTCTTGCCACCATCTAGCATATTTATCAATATCATCCGGCATCTGACTATTCAATTTCCAATATAAAGACGCTATTGAAGTCTGCTTCCCATTAATCAACTCTACGAACTCCACCTTGTTGAGCCCAGATGACCCCCCTCCTTTTTTCCAAGAAAATCCTGGATCTGCAAGTATTTAAAAAGTTAATTATCCTCGAGATTATATTTAAGCCTAATAGCCTCAAACATGATTATACAATTATCTAAAACAAATTCTCTGAGTCTGAAAGGACCATGCACCTTCCAATGTCTAACATGAGCATCCCAAAAAATGCCCAGTAAAATGGGGTTCTTATGCAGTGGTGTATAAAAGATAAAACAACCAATTCCCACTTTTTTCCTGACAGCTGACCGTATTCGATATGCACAGCAAAGAGTCTTAAACTGCACTCATTTAAAATAGCCAAATTCTAACTGCTGCAACAGACACTCCTGATCCTCTTATCCTATCAACAGCTCATTGGGAGTATGGAAACTATTAGCCGCTGCCCCCCCCTTCCTTGGCTAGAAAAAATAGCCCTCTGTTGGAATGCGGTAGCCCAATATTATAATCTGAAGTTTAGGACTGCCCAAGCCCCTCACTCTCTTGGAAGGGTCAAGAATTTCAGCACCCTTCTGTGCCTAGAATAAGCCCATAAAAATCTTGAGATCATCGCATCCAATGCCTTAAACCATTGGTTCCCCGTCTCAAGGGGGATGTCCCTAAGGGAATATAAGATTTTAGGCATAAAAATAATTTTCACTATATTAATTCTCCATATTAGGGAAATACGTAAATTATTCATTCTCCCAAACTCCTTCTTTGTTTTCTTGATCAGAGGATCTAAATTAATTTCCACAACTCTCTCAATATCTGCCTTAATGTTAACCCCATGATAAACCGCACAGTCAACCGCCCACCTATCTTCGCACTGTACATTACCATTAATAATAACTTGAGTTATGTCTTGGTTTAATAAATATCGAGAGAAGCTACCAAATCTACCCGCCTCTTTTTCAATCTTTCTCAATGCGGCCCCAGCGTCCAGGGTGACAACTGCCAGGTCATCGGCATGTGCCAAAATGTTAGTTTCCCATCCCTGAGAGCAAACCAGTGGAATTAGTGGGTTATTCCTAATTCTCCTAATCAGGTGGTCAATATACAAGGCAAATAATAATGGGGAGGATGGACATCCTTGCCTTGTGCCGCGCTTTATCACAAATGACTCTGAATGCCCATCCCATCAGCGAGATATTAGCTCTTGGATTGCAATACAGTGCTTTCACAGACTTCACAAAACCCCGGCCCTAACCCATCTTCTCCATAACCACCCAGAGGTATGACCAGGAGACCTTATTGAATGCTTTTTCTGCATCCAAGAGTATTAAAGCCATAGGGTCTCCTGATATAATGGCTGCATCAAAAAGAGTGATAACCCGGCTGATATGGTCGGTTGTACCCCTCCCCGGAATAAATCCGTGCTGGATGGGCAATACTATCTTGCTGATTGCCATCGTCAGTCGCATTGCCAATATTTTCTAATAGATCTTGGCATCACTATTCATTGGCTGGTACAAACCTAATCCCTGCACGGGCTTGCTTTTCTTGGGGAAGACTATTATATTTGCAGAAGCCCAAGAATCGGGTGGATCTGAGCCCTTCTGAACTTGCAAAAAACATGGGGCATATATGTTTTAAGACTGGCTGAAAAAGTCTTATAATACTCCCCAGGAGTAGGGCATTCCCTGATGATAAACTTGAAATAGCCATTACGATTTCATTCGATGAAAAAGGCTGTTCTAAAAACTCAAAATCCTCCTCATTTAAATCTTCATATAAGAGTGATTCCAGGTACCTCAACGTATCCCCTGCTACCATTCCCACCTCATCAGTATACAGCTGCTGATAAAACCTTTGGGAGGCTGCCTGTATTCTTTCCGGATCAGACACTAATCCCAAATGAGGGTCCCAAATTTCCCTAATCTGACCTTGAACTGTTTGCTGTCTAGTTTGAGTCGCTAAAAGATGCCCCACCCTTTCACTGTACGCGTCTGCGTCCAGTCAGGGCCAGGGGCCAGAACCCCAGCATCTTTCTCCCCAAAACAGTATCATTATAAGGCAGAAGAGCTGCTTCAATTAAAGTGACCTACTTTGGAAAACTGCCAACACTCTATTCATCCAGACAGTAGCCTCACCGAGTGCATGCATTGCCCTTTTAAACTGTCAATGCTCTCTCATACTAATTGAATTAACCTTAAATCGTATAAAATGTTTTTGCTTAACTGCAGGTCGCTGGATTTCAGATGCCTTTGTACAAAATTACTTTTTTTCCTAATAGGTTTTTTTTCTCTCTCCCTTCCCCGTTGTTCGTTTCGTTTAATTTTGAACCCATGGACGTTTTTGAACTCTGCTCTCACTTTTTGAATTCTGTTTTCGTACTATGTCTACATACGATAGCCTTACCAGGGGGAGGGTGTAGTATGGATTGTGGGTCCATTGTTGACATCTGCTAAGTTAGCATGAGCTTCGCTGCCATGAGGCTGCTTTTGCGCACGACACTGCATGCATAGATTTCGCAAGACTCTGTTTGTGCCCTTTTCACATGAGAACTGTCTGCTTTTCGTATTCTCTGCTGTGCTCTGAGGTTTAGTCTGCACACGAAGTACAAGGTCGATCAACAATGCCCCTTGTTATTCTGTTCTGGTCAGTCCCTCGCACCTAGACATAACATGACACACAGCTGCACTACTGAAAATCGTATGCTTTAATATTGCAAGCTAAACATGTTGTGCACGCACTTGGAGAGACTCCTTTCCGGAGAGAAGAGCTGTGCTTGTCCTGAGATGTAAACCTTTCATCTAGGCCTTGAGGTATGGGGTCTGCTGACAAAGCCCAGAGGTCTTCTTTTTTATAATAAACTATTTCTTTCCACAGGGAGGGTGGTTAGGCACTGTAGCCCTTTTCCACTGTCTTTATAAAATGATATCCCCGTTTGTATTCTATGGACTTGTGACAATGCTGACTATATTGTGTTTATGCATTTTGCTGCTAGTAATGGCACGTGTACTGTACCATAGAGCGCGTTAGTTAAAATAAACATTTTAAACTATACCGTGACTCTGATTACTCGCATTGTGGACAGGTATGAGTGAGTGAGCGAAAGAGTTGTCTGGCTCCTGCGATTCCTGAGAGAGTCGGGAGTGTCGTGTTCTGGGTTGTCTAATCATTGGTAGCTTCGCTGTTAGTCGGAGAACAAATGAGACACTATAGCTAGTCGGTTTGGGATTTTGGGTACTAATGTGGTAGGTTGGTACACCCCTATTCACTGTGGTTCTGTTTTCCTGCGCATAGTTCTGTATATATGTGCAGAATCCCTGCAACATGGCGCCGCCAACGTTTGGTCTGGTTCTTATCTGCGAGACGCTTGAGTAGTGCTTCTGCTTGTCCACAATACCCTCACTTTTGTCTCCGGAGACAGTTGTGATGGTGTAACCTCCTATTTTGATGTTTTTATAGGTTCTTTCAAGCTTGAAGTTTAAATAAAAGGTTTCTCTCTTTATTCTTAACCCATTGTTGTGCTGCCACTTATTGAGTTGTTCTTCTTTGCTTTGTGTGATGGTGGTTAACATCCCGCCACCTAGTCGCGCACCGCTCAGGGCTCATTTGACTCTACATGGAGTCCCTAATGCGGGTGTTGCGCTGATTTTTGTAGTAGAAGCGGATCCAGCATACCGCTTCGAAGTGTTTTACTCTTGGGTCACCTTTCCAGCGGTGGACGGAGCAGATAATCTGTTTCATGGATACACTGCCACGGCTGTTCCTAATGAGTATCAGCCCTATCGGACTCTAGAGGTTCTGCTCACAGCTTGGCAACACCGAATTTTGGTTTAATGGCCCCCTTCCTCACCCACTCACACCGGTCCGTTTAGGTCCTTTATCAATAGATGGGGCCACATGGCCCGTTTTGGCTGGGTATACTCCTCACCCATGTGGGCTTACAACAGCTATGCTGGCAGAACTTTGCGTGTTACACACTTCCTTAATACGCAGCATCGAGCTGTTATTCAGTTCATGTCGCGCAACTACCAGGTGGGACCGCCTGGCATTGCTGCACAGCCTGCTGGACCTGCTGGTATAACAATCAGTCCTGTCATAGTTAATTCCGTAATGGGCAAGCGCCCACAAAATAAGGATGATTTACCTTATTGGCTTGCTGAGAAATTTGGACAGCTTGAAGCTGTTTTTCCCAATACGAATCCTGTGGAGAAACACAGGATATTGACGATAAGTTTGCCTAAAGACTTGCTTCCTGAGGTGGCTGATTGTAACACCTGGGGCAGGGTGTTTGCAGCCGTATATTCAAAGTGTTTCAGCACTCCCTCTATGACTGTACTCCCCTCCATGACTAAACGTGTTCAAGATGAACACGGTGCTGAAGCGGCTGTAGAGCTGGGGATGAGACTGGTGGGGGTGTTCGACGTGGTTGCTGATCTGATCCTTGCCAATGTCAAGGGCGATGCAGTAAGCTTTCAAGTCGCTAACGGCTTGGAGGCTGTGCCTGATGCAGACAAACCACGTGAATTACCGAAGATTATTGCAAAGGCTTATAAAACAATAGGCCGCAATAGTTTTGGGGTTAAGCCTTTTACTCAAACGCAAACACAATCTTCAACACAACAGAAAGCTCAGTCTGATAAAGACGGGCGTCCAGTCTTTCCTAAAAAGAACTGGAAAAATAAAAAACAGGGGCAGCAACAACAGAAGCAGGGTTCGCGTGCTGGTTCACCGCCACCTGACACTTCTGAGCATACTTATGACTTGCGCGACCGTGCAAAAATTAAGACTCCTGATAGATTTCAATTCCCTGATCAGCGTTCTCCTCGTTCTTTACAGGATGCATCTGGCTCTCAAGTCGGTGGAGGGGATTGCCAGGATCGTGGCAAGACTCATCCTGCACCACAGGGACGTGATCAGCCTCGTCAGTTTGACGTCATGGGGAAACAAGAGGAGCTACCACGCTTCCGTGCCCCGTTTCAAAAGAAAAAGGTTGCCGCTTTGACAGCGAGATATGCCTCAGACGGTGAGAACCCGACTGCTGGATTGGACTTGGGCGGTGACTCTGCTCGACAGCACAGCAGAAGTTACCATAGTGTGGGAGGCACTGCGTCCTTGTCTGGAGGCGACAGCAACTGAAACTTTCATTACAGTAGAGACAGCTGACACCCGGTTTGCCCCCCCGGATAGGCTGTATAACATAGTTTTTCGAATTGAAGGTGACATTGAGCATGTAGTCACAGGGATTTTTTGGGAGAATCTGACCGCTTCCTATAACATTTTGTTAGCAGAGGCAGATTGGCCCCCACCTTTTGTACTGGCCGCATTAAGGGGGAAGGACGTGATACTTCCGAGTTTTTCGTGTTACGTCCCCAAGGAGCATGCAGAGGCTTTTGCAGCTGAATGGGCTTTGACCCTGGTGCCGGCAGTGTACCATAATCAAGTGAGCTGGGATAAAGATTCTCCGCCACATGAGATTCCATTGCGGTCTATGCCTCAACCTCAACCCCAATATCCCATCCGGCGGGAAGCCAAAGGTCCCGTTTCTGATGTTCTAACTGAGTTGGAGTATCAAGGAGTGATTGAGACATGTGTGTCACCGATGAATAATCCTCTTTTTACTGTATCCAAACCCGATGGGTCTTATCGCATAGTTTTAGATTACCGGCATTTGAACTCTCATTGTCGTACTTTTGTGGTACAGAATACCCATAGCTCTGCTCTTGTGGACAGTATTGTTTGTAAAAAATATAAAACGACTCTTGACATTTCCAATGGCTTTTACAGTCATAAACTGTCCCCTGAATGTAGTCAATGGACCGCATTCACAGCCGGTGGAAAACAGAAAAAATTTCGCCGTTTACCTATGGGGTATAAGAATAGCCCCGGGGTTTTCGCTGCGCATGTTGTCTCTTTGTTAGACAGCATAGACCCAGATGCATACTCGTATGTTGATGATATTTATCTCACAGACGACGAATTATGGCCGCATCTATGCCGTGTTGACCGCATCATCCTTGAGTTTGCGGACTACGGACACAAATTTTATTTTGCTAAATCACACATCTCTTGATATGCGGTGCTTTTTTTGGGCTATGAGCTCAATAATGAAGGTCGGGGCTTGGCACCCCACTTTCTGGAGAAATGCGCACGCTTGCAATCTCCAACTACCCTGAAAAAACTTCAGTCTTTGCTGGGATTTTTAAATTTTGGGAGGTCTTACATTCCCGAGTATGCCCAGCGTATCAAGCCTCTTTATGCTTTGATACAACCTACCTTTTCAAAAGCCAGCTGGCTCCCGGAACATTCTTCTATTTTGCATTCTTTGCAATCTGACTTGCTTGAATGTAAGTACTTATTGACACGTGATAACCACACAAACCTGGTGATACGGGTCGTGCCAGGCGCAGTGGGTTTCACTTACTTGACGTACAATGAAGGTGACACAGTACCTATTGCATACAAATCGCATTTGTACACTTCAGCCGAAATGCGGTTTTCCGCTGTCGAAAAGGTTTTGACAGCTGTGCAGATGGCGGTCCTGAAGGAACGCGCACTGGCACAGGGGAAACGCATTTTGGTGGTTACGCCTTTCCCTGCTTTGGAAGCAGTAACTAAGGCGAATGTGCTAAACTCTAAAGCATTACATCCCCGTTGGATACATTGGGCTACTTCTTTGACGTCTCCGGATGTCATGTTTATCTTTGACCCCTCTCTTCAGACACAGGAGTTCTTGCAGTATGAACACGTTCATCCACCTGCTCTGTGTTTGCTTCCCTTAGAGGAGTACACATGTATCATCTATACCGATGGTTCGGCGCAAACGGCCACTGATTCTAAACATGATTATTCAGCGGCTTGCGCTATTGTGGCTGGTACAATGGTAAATGGAGAATTCAAGGCTTATAAAGTGCACACACAGGCGCTAGGGGACTGTACCACCCAATTGGCCTAGCTGCGCGCTTTAGTTCTTGCTCTCGAGTTTGCAGATCCGAGTTTTTCTACACTCATTGTGTGTGATTCCTATTACTGTTTTCAGTCTTTCAATGACAACTGATTCTTTTGGTTTCAAAATGATTATCGAGATTCAAAAGGCAGCACAATTAAGCATAAAACTCTTTGGGTTCGAGTGGCGGATCTTAAACGTCTGCCACTCACACATGTTATACATACTCTTGGCCATCAGCGTGTGGGAGCACACGCTCTTGGAAATTGTTTGGCTGATGAAGCAACCAAATCTGCAGTAGCCACGTGTTCCGTAGCAGCCGTTACAAGGTCCATGACTAAGATTGATAATTACATTTTGGCAGCAATAGCTGCAACTGCGGAGGGCTCTCATTATCCACAGGGTTTCCCTTCAAAGTATTCATATCAGTTAACTCCTGAACAAGTTCCTTTTGCTAGAATACCTGACGTTGGAGATCGGCTGATTCCCAACGCGGACCGCAGACACGCTTTAATCAAAACCGCACGCGAAGGTATGGCTTTGGCCCATGCTGGAGTGTCTGCGACTGTTTCTATCTTGCAGCAACGTTATTGGTGGCGTGGTTTATATAAACAGACCCGTACTTATGTGCTTTCGTGTGACATTTGTCAACAAATCAAGCCTTCTACGGTAACACGTCCACCACAAACACAGCTTTTCATTGCAAATCGCCCCTTTGCTTGTGTATATCTTGATCACTGCGGTCCATTTACTTCTGATACTGCATATACATACATTTTGGTTGCAGTTGATTCGTGCAGTAGATTCCTTTGGGTTTGGCCACAACGCAGTGCTGATGCTCGAAATGTCATCAGGGATTTGCGTGTCTTTGTAGGGATCTTTGCCTGTGGCACCTTCCATTCAGACCAAGGTCCAGCGTTCGCCTCTAAGGTGTACAAGGACGCGATGAAGTCTTTGGGGGTGCTGGTGAAGTTTTCGTCTACATACAGGCCTGAGGGCAATTCAATTGTGGAGCGAATGAACCGTGACTTAAAGCAATATTTCAATTATCAAGGAGAGAGAGAGGACTGGGTAGCTAGTCCGTATCCCCAGGTTTATTATATGTAATCAAAAAGAGGACTAGCCTATTTGTGAGTGATACAGGACTCAGGACTGTATGAGGAAGGGGGAAACTATTAAGTTTCTTTATGAAGCCCTCACCCACCAACCTAGTTGGTGGCATGCTTCATCATCGGGCCCACCCAGTGACACCGAATGTGTCCTGGGTGTGCTTCTACGCCTGTGTTACAGCTGAGCTGGTGTTTTGCTGAGTGTGCAGTGTTGGTGACGTGAAAGTGAAATTTTAAAAGCTATACAGTGGTCCCAGTTCCCGAGGGGGTTAATTTTAATGTCTGGGCCTCTGTTAGCATTAAAAACAAGGCAATGGATGTTAGTGGAGTGAATATTAGGAACTCCAGCATCCGATGTGTGGTCTACATGTTTCAGACAGGCCTTTCTTTAAAACTGGCTTTCCTCAGGACCGAAAGTTATGTGAAGGTGCGATCTACTCTTTAAGTGAGTATGTGATCAGAAATGTGTCGCATTACTGGACATACAACATGTATGACAAACAAACATACATACAGGGGAGAGTCTTAGCATGGTTGCATAAATCACAAAAGTACAAGTTTGCCGGTTGTAATGTGCATAATTAGCAGGAAAAATGCGGCAAAAGGTGGAACCGTACTGGTGGTGCGGTTGGGTGAATTTACCGAAATATGCGCTGGTACGTGTGGTGGGCTAAATATCGTAAGCACACACACATGTTAAAAGTGGATACACTCAAGGGGTATCCTTACGCTAGCGTTTTGCTGCAAATGCCCCTGTAGAGATATCCGGCAGAGGTGTTGACCCTATAATGAGAAGGAGAGTGGCCCGTGGGCCATTAGGAACCTGTAAAGGAAGGAAAAGGCTTACCCGGTCAAGGTTGAGTTTGGTGCTCTACTCACGACTTTGTTGGTCAGGACCCTTTAGAAACCTGTTGTGCTGTCGTGGATCTCCGAGGGAAATAATCCCGGAGACGCCGGGGCTTAAGTATCCTGTCCAGCATGCTCAGGTGTGGCTGGTTTCCTCACAGTGAGAGTAGCGTCCCTAGAAAGGAGGAACATAGAAGAGAGACTACGCGCGCGCGGTGGGCGTCATGCGCGTTGTCAAGGGAACAGAGCAATGCACTGTGTGACGCGGGTAGGGGAACTGTGCACGCGCAAAGGGTGTCGTGCGCGTAGTCAAGGAAACGGAGCTTAGTGAGACACGGGTAAAAAAACGTGTAGCATGCACGCAATGGGCGTCGTGCACAGAACCAGAGCACCGAAGGTGCACTGTGGGACCTAGGAAACTGAGCGTGTTTGAAAAATAAAAAAAGTAAAAAATAGGGGGCTAGAGCGCACTGTTCTGAAGGCGCTAACAGACTAAATGTTGTTGGGATCCTGACATCAATTGTAGATGTCTGACAGAAACCGCAAGTCAAAGAAATGGGGTTATATCATCATAGAGTGTGTGGGGCCCATGGGCAGACCCCTTTCTCTGAAGGTCAGAGAGATGTGTTAGGCTTTCAGCGAGCACCATGGAATGGAGTCGTCCAATCCCTGATGTTGAGTGGATAAACGATAGATCCAACGTTGTTCTTTAGTGAGAAGGGTTTTTTCATTGTCGCGTTGGTTGTGATCGTATTGTTCAATCACTGTCCATGTCATGTCATTGGGAGTATGACAGTGTTGTAAATAGTGGTCAGTGAGTCTGCTGATGTTCTTTTTGCATCTTATGGTGCTGCGATGCTCAACCACTCTGGTTTTGACCTTACGTGTCGTCATCCCCACGTAGCGAAGGCCACATGGGCATGTGATGAGGTAGACTACGTTAGTTGAATTACAATTGGTATGGTGTGACTGTGTCCAGACTTTGCCTGGTTCCAGATTGAGTGTCTTAGAGTGTTCGGTTAAGTGGCACACACTACAGTTATTGCAGGGGTAGTGTCCTGTGATTTTGGGGAGACCCCATGTGTTGAGAATGGTATTGGTTGCTGGTTTGGGCGCTGTCTTGGGACGTGTGGACACTAGTTGGTCTTTAAGGTTGCTCGCAATCTTTGACAGCTAGAGTCTTAGGTACTGGCAGGAACTGGCTAGCCCATTTGTATGGAGTCCAACGTGCACTTAATAATCTCCCTAGAAGACCTCTGGGTGGGCGGACCCCATACGAGATGCTCTTTGGCATCAAAATGTTTGTCCCAGACCTTGATGGTCTAGACGTTGTGATACCAAAGGGGATGATGGACGGAGCGCTTGAGTAAATCAAACACTCACCCCCAGTCAACTGATCTGGGTTTAATCCATCATCATTCTTTAGCTCACTCCACCACCCCAGTTCAGACATGGCCATATGCAAATCAGTCTGACCCTGTGCCTCATAGGAACAGTCCAGCCCAGTGCCAAGCCATGTCTTCCTGGACCAGAAACAAGCATCCTGGGACCGGTTTCGGGTTCATAACCCTCATCAGCCAGGCTAGCTTGAATCCAGTGGCAAAGTGAGCAAGGGACCCACGTCTGGGCATACCCTGCCAACTTAGGGCGAACAAAGCGATACCAAAGGGGATGATGGATGGAGCGCTTGAGCAAATCAAACACTCACCCCCAGTGAACTGATCTGGGTTTAATCCATCATCATTCTTTAGCTCACTCCACCACCCCAGTTCAGACATGGCCATATGCAAATCAGTCTGACCCTGTGCCTCATAGAAACAGTCCAGCCCAAATTGCCAAGCCATGTCTTCCCTGGACCGGAAACAAGCATCCTGGGACCGGTTTCTGGCTATTCAGCCGTCATCAGCCAGGCTAGCTTGAATCCAGTGGCAAAGTGAGCAAGGGACCCACGTCTGGGCATACCCTGCCAACTTAGGGCGAACAAAGCGATACCAAAGGGGATGATGGACGGAGCGCTTGAGCAAATCAAACACTCACCCCCAGTCAACTGATCTGGGTTTAATCCATCATCAATCTTTAGCTCACTCCACCACCCCAGTCCAGACATGGCCATATGCAAATCAGTTAATTCATGGGGTTATATCTTTGCCTTTCTCGCTGTTCCAATTCAGCTCCTGTATGAAACATTACCCGCTATGCCACTTTGCACCCCTGGGTAGCGCTTTTCTGCATGAACCGTGGTCTTTGCCTTTTACCTACTGATGTTTGCGGGACGAAAATGAAGTATACCTTACAGGGGAGGACTGTGATTCTACAGTAGGTCATTCCCTTGTTTGCAAAAATATAAAGTTACACGGAGCATGTAATATGTCAGCTCCGAACCTTGCATGTGTTTTAAAAGGTAATCTGGTTCCCGCAATAATTCCCATGTTCACTCTGCTTACTAACGGTAGTTATCTTATTCTAAATAACCAAGAATGCTGCGGCTTGCTGTCTGGCATACCATACATAGTAACGGTTTCACAGCGCGCAATTTGTTGTAAAAATGTGCTTTTTCCTCCCCCGAGTGGGCAGCTCGATAGCTCCATTTGGCCTTCAATACCAACTTTGAAAGCAGATTTCAACAAGTTTAGCAAATTAAAGGCGCTTTTAATCCAACAAGAAGTCGCCCTTACTTCCGCACGAGAAACCTTCAACCTGCAGGTGGCTAGTGCTGCTAGCGAAATTCAAACACTTTTAAACACTAACCTCCCACTGCATTTTGGGGAGCTAATACACCGCAAATGTAATGCGTCTGATACAAGCGGCCTTGCACATTTTTTTAAAGCTGTCGGCTCTGGCCTTGTGACTTTTTTTCAGACAATATTTGGTGTTATACCTGCATTCATTCATTCTATCTTTTCCAGCGTCTTTGGAGGATTCCCTTTAATGCTGGCATTAGCTGCTGGAATCCTGCTTCTACTGTGTCTGCTGAGCAATGGCTGCTCCTCTTATAGTGCTGCACAGACCAGACCGGCTGCAATTGCTCCGTGACCGTCTGCATGGATGCTTCGGTACACTACCACTGGCAGCTCTCGGTGTCTCTTATGGGTTGTCCTTCCGCTTTGCATACTTCACTTGCGTGCAACCTGTCTTTTCATGTCTAAAATGTCCGTTTACATGAGCGTTGGATTTGTGCCTCTCCGGTACGTCGTGTCCAGACCCGGATTTCGACCAGCTGATGGGTCTGGGATTGGCTTTATGTGGCGTGCGGCTGCACTTGGAATCGTGGCTCACTGGGATATCTGTGAGGCTTCCCAGAATCTCCTACTTCACAGTTACATCGAATATCACGCAAGTTGTCCGGAGAAGCTAATGGAGGCACCCGCATATGAGGAGCACACTTGTTCATTCGATTTGATAAACTGGATGGCATCCCTTTTTTCTACCAACGACAATGATGTCCTTCTGGAGGGTGTTGCATTTTTTTGCTCCTACACTCTGATGGATTAAATTCACCAGTTCTTGGATTTCAGATGCCTTTGTACAAAATTACTTTTTTTCCTAATAGGTTTTTTTTCTCTCTCCCTTCCTCGTTGTTCGTTTCGTTTAATTTTGAACCCATAGACGTTTTTGAACTCTGCTCTCACTTTTTGAATTCTGTTTTCGTACTATGTCTACATACGATGGCCTTACCAGGGGGAGGGTGTAGTATGGATTGTGGGTCCATTGTTGACATCTGCTAAGTTAGCATGAGCTTCGCTGCCATGAGGCTGCTTTTGCGCACGACACTGCATGCATAGATTTTGCAAGACTCTGTTTGTGCCCTTTTCACATGAGAACTGTCTGCTTTTCATATTCTCTGATCTGAGGTTTAGTCTGCACACGAAGTACAAGGTCGATCAACAATGCCCCTTGTTATTCTGTTCTGGTCAGTCCCTCGCACCTAGACATAACATTACACACAGCTGCACTACTGAAAATCGTATGCTTTAATATTGCAAGCTAAACATGTTGTGCATGCACTTGGAGAGACTCCTTTCCGGAGAGAAGAGCTGTGCTTGTCCTGGGATGTAAACCTTTCATCTAGGCCTTGAGGTATGGGGTCTGCTGACAAAGCCCAGAGGTCTTCTTTTTTATAATAAACTATTTCTTACCACGGGGAGGGTGGTTAGGCACTGTAGCCCTTTTCCACTGTCTTTATAAAATGATATCCCCGTTTGTATTCTATGGACTTGTGACAATGCTGACTATATTGTGTTTATGCATTTTGCTGCTAGCAATGGCACGTGTACTGTACCATAGAGCGCGTTAGTTAAAATAAACATTTTAAACTATACCGTGACTCTGATTACTCGCATTGTGGACAGGTATGAGTGAGTGAGCGAAAGAGTTGTCTGGCTCCTGCGATTCCTGAGAGAGTCGGGAGTGTCGTGTTCTGGGTTGTCTATTCATTGGTAGCTTCACTGTTAGTCGGAGAACAAATGAGACACTATAGCTAGTCGGTTTGGGATTTTGGGTACTAATGTGGTAGGCTGGTATTCACTGAGGTCCGGTTTTCCTGCGCATAGTTCTGTATATGTGCAGAATCCCTGCAACAGTGAAGGCACTCCTAAAAAAGCCCAGCATTGACCCTGACTCCTTGGGAAATTATCATCCCATTTCACTTCTCCCAGGGATCAGCAAAATAGCAGAAAAATATGTCAATTCAGTGCTGTCTGCCTTCCTAGAGACTCATAAACTCCTCCACCCGTCACAGACTGGCTTCCGACCACTCCAAGGAACAGAAACGGCCCTGCTATCAGTAGTCGAAGAGTCTAAAAAAATCCTGGACGCCGGAGGTACTACTGTGGTCATCTTCCTGGACCTCAGTGCAGCCTTTGACACGGTCAACCACCAAATTTTGGTCCATAGACTTACAAGACTGGGGGTGACCGGGGTCGCTCTGACATGGCTTCAATCCTTCCTGGATGATAGATCCTTCCAGGTCTTCGACGCCGATGTGGCCTCAAAACAGGTGCCTCTCTGCTACGGAGTTCCCCAGGGATCATCCCTGAGTCCCACCCTATTTAACATTTATATGAGCCCGTTAGCGGAGATTGTGCTGCCTTTTGGGGTACACATAGTGACCTATGCAGACGACACGCAACTCATAGTGGGACTTAACCAAGCTGATAATTCCTCTCCCAACCTCCATCCTTGCTTGGAAGAGGTAGCCAAATGGATGAATAATTCCTTTCTGAAATTAAATGGAGAAAAAACTGAGATGACGATCTTGGGGAACTTGTCCCCCTTTAATCCCAACATAATGTGGCCGGCTGTTCTGGGCCCCGTTCCGGCCCCCAAGACCCAGATGAAAAGCCTGGGTATTTGGCTGGATCAACATCTGACTTTCAAGGTCCAGGCACGCAATGTGGCGGCCCCTTGCTATGGCATCTTAAAGATGCTTCGTAAAGTCCTTCCCCTCCTCCCCTTCCAGGCAAGGAAGCTCATGGTCCAGGCACTCATTCTATCACGTCTAGACTACGGGAATGCCCTCTATTTAGGGTCCCCATGCGGAACCCTTTCAAAACTCCAGACGGTACAAAACTGGGCAGCCAGAATTCTTCTGGATATCCCGAAATGCCAATCTGCAAAACCTGCTTTGAAATCTCTCCACTGGCTCCCTATCAGTGAGAGAGTCAATTTCAAGGCTATGTGTATTGCTCACAAGATGTTAGCCGGAAAGGTACCTTCCATCAATCACTCTATTGTTCGGCCCTACCGTGCTAACAGACGCCTCGGCTCTGACGACCTGCATCTTGCCACAGTTCCTAGGATTACTAAAGCAAGAAGTGGGGGTCGTCTGTTCTCTTACGATGCCACTAAGCTCTGGAATTCTCTCCCTCTCCATCTGTGCAAGGAACCCAACCATCTTGCCTTTCGTAAACTGCTAAAAACCTGGCTTTTCCCCTAGCCCGGTTGGTTCTCTACTACTTGCCGTTATCAGTGCTGGGATGCCCCCGGGTAGCCATGCGCTTAACAAGTGTATTTTTAATTTCATTTCACTGTACTCATAAAAATTATGTCTCCGTACCGTGTATTTATCAGCAGCATTTTTTGAAGAAATATCTACTATTGCTGCTTTAGCAAAAGATACTTTAAGTTGCTCAGACTCAGTCTCTAACCCTATGAAACTACATCTATCAAGTGGGTTTCTGACAGCGACAATATCTCATATAATTAGAGTATATGTGATTTCTCTTTCTTTTGATGAGACAGGATAAACCGTAATGTCTCCCCATGAACACCAGCCTTAAAGGAGTCCCAGATCAAAGCAACAGAGGCACTACCTAGATTGTTGACCATAAAAGCCGGGATCTATTCCCTTATGTAATTAATATAATCATCATCCAACAATAGCACACATTTAAAGGACCAACTCCGACATGGGCGAGGAGGAGAAATCATTTCTGCCTCCAAAACCAGGGGATTATTCTCGAACATTACCCTTGGGTATTTCTTAATCCGGAAATCCTGCAACAGCCTATTTGATATAAAAAAAAAATCCAACAGTGCACGTACCCAATGAGGTGCAGAAAAAAATGTAAATACAGGATCAAATAAAGTAAGCCTATACCGACAAGGATCGAACACAGATGGCCGTATTGCAATAGCAGCCCTCGACTTACACAACCCAGAAACACTTTAGCATTACCACTAATACGGCAAATTCAAATAACCTACGAGTACGAAGACGTGCAAAATCCCATCAGGGTGTCGGCCTGAGCTCACCGAACCACGTCCATGGCTGCAAACCTCCACGTGGCAAACACCATGGGGAAACAAGACACGAAGCAAACCAAATTAACATTTGAAAATAAAAGGCATACCCGGCAATTAGACATTGATGCAGAAACGGATAACGAGCATAGAGCAAGAGAAGCAACCAAGGGTACCAATGATGACCTACACAATCTCCTGGTAGAAATGAAGTCCAGCCTCAAAAATATCGACTCCAAACTGGATATCCTCATGGCCCAAATGGACCAAGTCAAAAAACAAGTAGACACACATGAAATGCGCATTGACCAACTCGAAAATCGAAATACTGAGGCGCATGAATTTCAAGTAGAGACTCAAGAACAAATACTCCACATGGAGAAAGTGCTCAATGTCATAAAAGCAAAAAATGAAGACCTTGAAGCCCGCTCCCACAGAAATAACCTGCGCATAACGGGAATACCCCAAACCACAGCAACAGGCAAGATGGAACTTTTTGTGGAGGAACTGCTCAAAGACATATTTGGCCCAGAATTGTCAAATATGTTTATAGTAGAACATGCATCATGATAGTAGGAAATGCACACCTATTTTTATTGTAATCGCTTGTTAATCCAAATTATCACGGTGTTGCGTGCTCCTTGAAAAAGCGCCTTGCCCATTTGGCACTTGAAAATAAGATACCGATATTGTTGGGGCGAGTTTCGCCCCAATTCAAAGGCACACCGTTACTATTGCTTGTTGCTTTCATGTTTCAGACCATATTTTTCAATGTTACGCCATGTAATCATACTTTTATTCCATCTTATCATATTCATCCGTTTAGTTCCACACGCACAGTATAATGCCATTTTTCAAGGTTTCTCATGTTGTTGGTGTGTCCATCCGGACCTCTTCTCAAAAACACGTACAAACGCATATGTTCATCCAAAAGCAGCGTTTATTAAAACCCAATGCATTTTGGGCTACTGGGGCCCTTCGTCAGGGGTCACTGCAAGTAACAATAAAAACACAGATTTGTTTTTTAACCATTGTATATACTCAATAATATGTACGTAATATCTTATCTAAGTGCAAATTAACTCCACCCCAATTTTGTGACTACCACATTACAAGGAGTCTAATATCTAGCTCCTAATTAAATCAACCAACCCACCCCGTTTCTTAAGAGAACAACAACAATCGTGACTGCAAACACCTCCCCCTCACTCTAAACCACTAACCCGCTTCTCCTCTCAAACCTCCCTATTCTCACCAAATTTCTTCCAAGATTAATCACTATACGGGAGCATACTGCCACCCATCTCTTTACCACCTCGTTCTCATATTCCTCGTGTGAACCATACGCCACGCATCGTTCTAACGCCTGTATCTTACCCCCAATTATAGAAACTCCTGCACATTGTTTCTGTCACTCTATTGCTCAATGCGCCCCTTATAGTTTCACCCGATTTCCCCAATGCTGCAGTTTTTCACATCTACCTACAACCCATGCGAACCTGTGCCTCACGTACCTGCCACTGGTAATCCATCCTCATCTTTCTTTCACGGAAGTGTTACCCATCTCTTTCTATCTTCCAATTTAAACCCTGCCCTGGTGTTCTAACCCCTCCCATACTGCTATTGACCTAATTGTCACCTAATCCAATCACTGATTGAAAGCACCCTCCCTCAATGCATAAACACTACAAATCCCACAATGCAATAATGTAACGAAACAAGAAATCTCGGTGCAAACATTCAAATAATAAAAGAAATCTGTTGTAAATTCGTGAAGTCGATAAATATAAATTCTGTGATAACTGCCATTGTCGTACATACTGAGCATGAATAACTTGTGTAAAAAGAGTTTTTGTCCCATTCATAAAAACTTGCTGCTTGAACACGATGTTCCGCCGTGCTTGTGGAAAAACGGTCATCCCTGTTCCCATTGTACTCGTATTTAAATCAAAGCGGGTGCAAATCCTGGTTGGGCAATGTAAATCAAATATGCATCATGATAGTAGGAAATGCACACCTATTTTTATTGTAATCACTTGTTAATCCAAATTATCACGGTGTTGCGTGCTCCTTGAAAAAGCGCCTTGCCCATTTGGCACTTGAAAATAAGATACCGATATTGTTGGGGCGAGTTTCGCCCCAATTCAAAGGCACAGCGTTACTATTGCTTGTTGCTTTCATGTTTCAGACCATATTTTTCAATGTTATGCCATGTAATCATACTTTTATTCCATCTTATCATATTCATCCGTTTAGTTCCACACGCACAGTATAATGCCATTTTTCAAGGTTTCTCATGTTGTTGGTGTGTCCATCCGGACCTCTTCTCAAAAACACGTACAAACGCTTATGTTCATCCAAAAGCAGCGTTTATTAAAACCCAATGCATTTCGGGCTACTGGGGCCCTTCGTCAGGGTCACTGCAAGTAACAATAAAAACACAGATTTGTTTTTTAACCATTGTATATACTCAATAATATGTACGTAATATCTTATCTAAGTGCAAATTAACTCCACCCCAATTTTGTGACTACCACATTACAAGGAGTCTAATATCTAGCTCCTAATTAAATCAACCAACCCACCCCGTTTCTTAAGAGAACAACAACAATCGTGACTGCAAACACCTCCCCTCACTCTAAACCACTAACCCGCTTCTCCTCTCAAACCTCCCTATTCTCACCAAATTTCTTCCAAGATTAATCACTATACGGGAGCATACTGCCACCCATCTCTTTACCACCTCGTTCTCATATTCCTCGTGTGAACCATACGCCACGCATCGTTCTAACGCCTGTATCTTACCCCCAATTATAGAAACTCCTGCACATTGTTTCTGTCACTCTATTGCTCAATGCGCCCTTATAGTTTCACCCGATTTCCCCAATGCTGCAGTTCCTCACATCTACCTACAACCCATGCGAACCTGTGCCTCACGTACCTGCCACTGGTAATCCATCCTCATCTTTCTTTCACAGAAGTGTTACCCATCTCTTTCTATCTTCCAATTTAAACCCTGCCCTGGTGTTCTAACCCCTCCCATACTGCTATTGACCTAATTGTCACCTAATCCAATCACTGATTGAAAGCACCCTCCCCTCAATGCATAAACACTACAAATCCCACAATGCAATAATGTAACGAAACAAGAAATCTCGGTGCAAACATTCAAATAATAAAAGAAATCTGTTGTAAATTCGTGAAGTCGATAAATATAAATTCTGTGATAACTGCCATTGTCGTACATACTGAGCATGAATAACTTGTGTAAAAGAGTTTTTGTCCCATTCATAAAAACTTGCTGCTTGAACACGATGTTCCGCTGTGCTTGTGGAAAAACGGTCATCCCTGTTCCCATTGTACTGCGTATTTAAATCAAAGCGGGTGCAAATCCTGGTTGGGCAATGTAAATCAAATATGCATCATGATAGTAGGAAATGCACACCTATTTTTATTGTAATCGCTTGTTAATCCAAATTATCACGGTGTTGCGTGCTCCTTGAAAAAGCGCCTTGCCCATTTGGCACTTGAAAATAAGATACCGATATTGTTGGGGCGAGTTTCGCCCCAATTCAAAGGCACAGCGTTACTATTTCTTGTTGTTATAAAAATAGGTGTGCATTTCCTACTATCATGATGCATATTTGATTTACATTGCCCAACCAGGATTTGCACCCGCTTTGATTTAAATACGAGTACAATGGGAACAGGGATGACCGTTTTTCCACAAGCACGGCGGAACATCGTGTTCAAGCAGCAAGTTTTTATGAATGGGACAAAAACTCTTTTTACACAAGTTATTCATGCTCAGTATGTACGACAATGGCAGTTATCACAGAATTTATATTTATCGACTTCACGAATTTACAACAGATTTCTTTTATTATTTGAATGTTTGCACCGAGATTTCTTGTTTCGTTACATTATTGCATTGTGGGATTTGTAGTGTTTATGCATTGAGGGGAGGGTGCTTTCAATCAGTGATTGGATTAGGTGACAATTAGGTCAATAGCAGTATGGGAGGGGTTAGAACACCAGGGCAGGGTTTAAATTGGAAGATAGAAAGAGATGGGTAACACTTCCGTGAAAGAAAGATGAGGATGGATTACCAGTGGCAGGTACGTGAGGCACAGGTTCGCATGGGTTGTAGGTAGATGTGAGGAACTGCAGCATTGGGGAAATCGGGTGAAACTATAAGGGGCGCATTGAGCAATAGAGTGACAGAAACAATGTGCAGGAGTTTCTATAATTGGGGGTAAGATACAGGCGTTAGAACGATGCGTGGCGTATGGTTCACACGAGGAATATGAGAACGAGGTGGTAAAGAGATGGGTGGCAGTATGCTCCCGTATAGTGATTAATCTTGGAAGAAATTTGGTGAGAATAGGGAGGTTTGAGAGGAGAAGCGGGTTAGTGGTTTAGAGTGAGGGGGAGGTGTTTGCAGTCACGATTGTTGTTGTTCTCTTAAGAAACGGGGTGGGTTGGTTGATTTAAATAGGAGCTAGATATTAAACTCCTTGTAATGTGGTAGTCACAAAATTGGGGTGGAGTTAATTTGCACTTACATAAGATATTACGTACATATTATTGAGTATATACAATGGTTAAAAAACAAATCTGTGTTTTTATTGTTACTTGCAGTGACCCCTGACGAAGGGCCCCAGTAGCCCGAAATGCATTGGGTTTTAATAAACGCTGCTTTTGGATGAACATATGCGTTTGTACGTGTTCTTGAGAAGAGGTCCGGATGGACACACCAACAACATGAGAAACCTTGAAAAATGGCATTATACTGTGCGTGTGGAACTAAACGGATGAATATGATAAGATGGAATAAAAGTATGATTACATGGCATAACATTGAAAAATATGGTCTGAAACATGAAAGCAACAAGCAATAGTAACGCTGTGCCTTTGAATTGGGGCGAAACTCGCCCCAACAATATCGGTATAGTAGAACATGCCCACCGAACCCTTAGCCCCAGACCTCGGGTGGGAGTCACCCCTAGACCGATCATGACCAAACTACTGAATTATCGATATAGGGACACAGTACTCAGGGGTGCCAGGGAATGGGGCCAAATCTCCTACAAAGGGAATTACACCTCCTTCTACCCAGACTTTACCCCCAACGTTCAGGCAGCACAACAAGAGTTTATTCCAACTATACATATACTGCAGCAAGCTGACATCCCCTACGCACTACTGTACCCTGCCAAGTTGAAAGTTACTCATGACAACAATGTACACTATTTCGCAGACGCTAAGTCAGCTCTCAAATAAGCAAAACACTGGAAAACCAATAGTCAAGAGTAGCTCTGAAAGAGTTAACTCGAAGCAAGCACCAGATTCTTCAAAGAAGAAATGGGATACTAAACAAAGAAATAGACAAAACAAAACACAGTCAATGGGTGGGTCTCCTCAACATGAACACACTTTACAAAGCAATGTCCAAGTAAAACGCACCACCACTGAGGAAGTGAAAACAGTTACAGCAAGATCTGCCTGGGTCCTGGAGATGGAGGACCTGTTCAGTGTGAAAATTGAGGACAAAAAAGAATTTGGGCCGTCTTACAGAGTGCCTGCGCTTGTCCTAGCTGTTGAAGGAACCAGAACTGTCCTTCTTCCACCTCTTGCTGGCCGCTGAGACAAAAGGTTTGTCTAAGTTGATCTGATGAAACCACACTATGTGGCTGATTCTCAACAGTAGGCCATGTGGGCTCCTGGGTAGCCGTTGCACTCCTTTCACTACCGTACAGGAAGTTCAGATGGAAGCTTTAATAACGACTGATGACTCCACTTTCCAAAAAGAAGCTGTGAACGACAATAAAATGCTTCTCCCTATTGAAACAACTACAACTGTACAGTCAACAAGTACAGAAATTTCAATTCGAAAAATTGACAACGTCTATGTCAACATGCCACAGATCGAGTCTTCTACCAGTTCTATGAAACCTGCTGGGCTGCCAAGAATAGACCTGACGACGTCTGGCTACTTTTTGCATTATGATGATTTTTCATCAGATCCAACTGAACCTGAGCTGCCGACACTGCCTCTTCCTTTCAAGCTTCGAGTTTATGCTTTCTATCATTGGCTGAAAAAGACTTACTTCTGTGTTCCCTGGATACATCTATGGATTACAATTGGCTTACTTTCCCAGGTACTATGGATCCGTTTGGTAACTGTCTTTTTTCTACTTCTGAATGGACACTATCTTCCAGAAAGCTCTGCAGTCCAACATGTGAACTTGGTTCTAAAACCACATGCATCATTACACTGAGAACTTAGAGACTTGTCCCTGGTGAATCTTACAGCAGTTCCAGTTACTGAAGGAATAGTATGGGACAAGGTATCGTATGATGTGTACGGTCCTACTGAACTTTTGCAAATACCATATTTGTTTACAAGTTCTCTAAATTATTTCATCACCTCTAGTACTTTCTCTGATGATTGGGACATTGAAACTGTGCATAATTTGCTTTCGGATTTAGAACAATCAGCTGCATTTTCTAATGATGAATTGTATGATGGTACATCTAACTTTGGCGACATGTTCTGTTATCAACATTATGGTCACCATTTTTTACACAAGGCTAGTATACCACGTGCTGTTTACAACTACACACAATGGGAACACTGCCCAACACTGCCAAAAGATAGCTCAAAGACTTTTGCACATAAGTTTGCTTATTATTCTGGTTTTGACACATCAGACCCAGCCTCTTATTGCTATAGGCTTGCACCTACCATTGCTAATAAGAATATGCTCACAAACACCAAGCTGATTTACTCTGCTTCATTTATTTCCAACTGTCTATATATGGTTCCAACTTTTGGAAAGACACAATAGAAACCAAATCTGCCTGGGGAACAAAAGATTGGCAGGTTCAGGGACAAGGGGCCTTATTCAGAGCATGCCTCATACCACATCAAATAATGTTCCTGAATAAAACAGTGCAACAAACTTCCTGTCTTGGTTTAGCTAAGGTGCAAGATTTGAACACACCTCACATTCCCATATTTGCACGTTTTGAACATTAGCAACAATATACAAAACACAGTGAGGATAAGCTAGATGCCATGCTCCGCAATGGATCATACAATACATCAGACCCAGATCAGCAGGATTGGTTGATTTGGCCTCTAGACACAAATAAATGTCAGTCTAGATTCCTGGGTAACAAGGGAGGGTTTAGGATCAGCAGGCCTGACATACCCTATGTACAATCAGAACATGCTGGGGTGGTGAGATCATATAGTGTTGGGAAATTATGCCTAGTTTGGCTAAAGACCTTGACACTTTCCCAGGTGAAACAACACTTGTCCCTTCTTTCTGATGACCTGGATCTCAGGGATTTTTTACTAGGTCCCAGAAACCCACATCAAAAGCGCTTCTTGTATGGAATATACAACGAGCTATGGAAGATTTCTCAGCAGAAAGCTGCAGAGAGATTGAGCGAGATCAAAAGGGTAAATAAGGAAAAGGCTTTGGCTGTGGTTGACAATGGTATGACCACATTATCATCCAGAATTTATTCACTGGGCAACATTGTGTCTACTGCAATCGACATAATTCAGCAAGACATGTCTATTTAACAACATGGACAGTCACAATTACGATCAATCATAATACTTTACATCAACACTACCAGCCTGTTTTCTGAATATGATCTGTCAGAAAGGCAAATAACTATGCCATACAGAGATGCAAAATACACTGTGCTGCACACTGAAAAATTAGACCAATTTCCTTTTACCATGGCTGAGACACCATCCACAGACTGGATTATCCATGTTTATATCACCCTACCGGTCACAACATTCCAATTCCAATATTGTCAACAATACCAACAGGTAGGCAGATACGAAGCACTAGGGGAAGGTTATGTGCAGGAGTATTAGGAATTACCGTTCAAGTTTAGATGCAGGAAAGGGGACACAGAGGTTTTCTTAAGTGGTTCTGACTGTGCGGAAGCTTTGAGCGGATCCTTAGTTTGCACGTTTATTTCTCTTCATAGGGCATGTAATGCTTCTGTTGCAAACTTGGCTTGTTATCTGAAGGGTTCCCCAGCTGCCGTGATACATCCGGTTTTCAGACTGCTCTTGAATGGGAGCTATTTGATGCTGAATGATCAAGGTTGCTGTGGAATGGAACCAGGCATCGCTTATCTGGGGACGGTTAATTCCTTAGACAATTGTTGTACACAAGTACTGTTTCCACCTGCCTGCAAAATTAGGGAGGCAACGCTGTGGCCTTCGATAAATGTTTCCAACATACGCTTTGATTCCCTTAAAAGACTGAAAGCCATGCATTTTCAACAAGATGTGGACTTAACTTCAGCCAGAGAGACGTTTGATCTCCAGGTTACAAGGTCCTCATCTGAGATACAGATACTACTCCACACTAACTTCCCGTTGCATTTTGGGGAGCTAGTCCATCGTCTCTTTAACGTTTCTGATATAAGGGGAATAGTGCACTTTTTAAAATCTATCAGCTCTGGAGTGGTTAGCACCTTTCATACAATGTCGGAGTTATTCCATCATTTATACACTCTGTGCTGGGAAGAGTTTTTGGAGGGCTCCCGCTTGTCCTGCTACTTTTGATGGGAATCCTGATTTTAATTTTTCTGCTCGACAAAGGATGTCCCAGTTTGATTCGGAATGGAGACAGTACTGCTTCTGCTATGATTCACACGTTTGGCACACTTTGACTGCGAGAACTGGTTCTTGTCCTACAGGCCTGTTTGGCTTAACTGCATACAACCTGTTTGTACTGCCTGCTTTGCAGCCATGAATTCGTATTAGACATATACCTAGGATCAAAATTGGTTGCGCCATTGGACATTGATGTACTGCTGGACTCGTTAATGGCCCATGGGTATTGCTGTCCCCAGCGTCTTCCATTGCTGATGAATGCATTTCTTGAGCCACCCTGGGAGGCTTCGGCTCCTAGTGACTTGGACAATGGTTCTTCGATACGCATACAGGATGCAGTCCCTCCCTCAGCGGCTGCAGTGGGAACCTGAATGGAATCAACTTTGCTCCATAAATCTGCTTCAAGGTGCACCTCTAGGGTCATCGTCTGTGGTTATGGGCAACAGCAATGTTATGTCTGCCACTCGGAACACATGAAATAATTGGTCTTTTCCATGTGGGAACATTTCAGCTTGTTTTTTAACCCCTTCGATGCGTTGGACGACCCCCGGCCGTCCGACGTCACAGTGGGCGTGTGCGGAGGACGGCCGGGGGCCAACCGAACCCCGCCCACTCAATAAATTACCAGCACCGCGGCGGAATTCGCGCCGCGGTCAAGGTGTTAAAAACAAATTTATCCAAAACAGTTGTTTTTTCCATGCACCATGGCTTTCAGAGTGTTTAGGATTTCAAACAAGTATAATAACTTTAGGCTTTTTAACAGTGTAATCACTTTAACGCTTTTTATGAATATTCGAAAGAGGAGCTTGCTTTTAGACGATTTTAGAAGTAATGTTTTAATCTTTTTTTTCATTTGTGGTATACTGACTATTTAGATAGTTTTTATATATCGACCCTTAGTATGAGGAGTGGGTGTCATATTCCCAAGTTAGGCCCATGTTGCCATGTTGTTAGGCCATGTTTTCAAACATTGCTCTAGAAAATAACATTTCAGCGGTGAACTTTTGCACACATTTGCATGCACGACAATGTTGGATTAGTTTCTCTGAAACTTCTTTGTTTACACATACAGCTTCGCACAACATTATCACGATGCCTTGAACATCATATACTAGGCCTCTTTAAGCACTGGGTATAAAAGTCGTCCTATCTTCATCCACTATCTACATATCCATAACATCCCTAATCTAACAAGCACACCGCGAGGCCACCATTTATTATAAAGAATAGGCATCCTGATAGATTGGTAGAGGAGGTACTTCCGCTGCCACACAGGGTCCGTGCATGTTGAGAATCCACCATGCACTGGTCTGACATTCCCATGAGGGGTGTCCAACTCGAGAACAAGACAGGGTCCTTCACTCTCTCACTTCAGGTAATGGGGTTGGACCGTCCCTTGGGGGGATTCTTTGCCCTAAACCTACACACACTCTAGGTATATTTTAGTAGGGTCTGCATAGTAGGAGTATGCTAGATTACCATTTCTGCCTATATGCCTGCATATATTCATTGCTTCAGCACCATGGTAGAAATCTACTCTTCACTCTCTTGGTGCTAGTAATCTCATTCATTTGCTTCTGTCTCCTAACTATTGCAGCACATGTATTTTAAACAAAAATAACGCTGGTTCAATAAATAATATTGAAAATGTCCCACTGTGAATTCGCTGTATATTTCTCTGAGAATAAGTAATTACGAGTGACTGAGCGAAAGGTTCTGTACTGTTTCCACGATCCCTGAGGGGTCAGGGTTGTCATGTTCAGTGGTTGCCAGAAACTATTCGCTCTGTGGTAGGTTAGGGGGGCTTACGGTGGCACTATGAGCTAGCGGGTCTATAGGCCAACAAATCCTGTGGGGTGTCTGGAATCAGTCTTGACACCAAGCCCTAAGTTTATATTGTCCGTACAATGCGCAGGTCCAACGAATTAGTAGGAACTACACTACAGCCTAGCCTTGTAAAATAGTGGTTGGCGGAGGAGAAAATTACCAATGGAAACCAAAATCACTCTGGGTTTCTCAGGTTTCTCCGCTTGATGATTTTTATTCAGTATCAGGGGAAACCGATGGACTCATTGCACTTCAGAATCCCAGTTCCAGTGGGAAAGATCAGGAAAGTCCACTTTGAGTAAGCCCAGCATAAACGACCTGATGTCATTCCCCTCCACGTTTTCTGCAAGGCCTAGAAACCTTAAGTTATTTCTCCACTGGTGGTTCTCAAAGTCTTCCAGTTTCCACATCACATCAGCCATTTGAGACTCATGCTTACCTTGGTGCTTCTGCAAGATTCCAACGTCAGTCTCCTGTCCGTTCTTCCACAGAGGTGACTCTCTCAGCCATTTCAGAACATGTCTTGTTAACCTTCTGGATCACCCCCTGTAGTTTCTTAGTAGCCAAGTGGGCCCTCCGGTTCTCCGTCTGGGCTACCCCTTGCATCTGTTTTAGGATAGTATTAATAAGCTTGATGGAGAGAATATCTCCAGCTCCTGAGCCATTTACTGTTGCACTTTAAGGTATACCACTTGCCCCCGAATTATCCTCCACGTAAACTTGTCGAGTAGCCGAATAGTTCCGCTTCAACTGCGGAACGATACTTGCATCCAAATCTTGCCATTTCCCAATGGCCCTGATTTTCTCTTTCCGCTTTTTCAGGGACTGCAACCGTTTCTCTGTGACTCGTTTACATAGACTACTGCTAAGCCTGCCCCCAGAAGCTCTTGAGACAGGCACCTTGCCCGTCAGTCCATCACTTAAGCCAGAAACATCAGATTCATCTGCTGGCGAAAATAATTTTTCTCCTAGCTCAGGGGACCCCCCATCAGTCATAGTGCAAGGCGTATCTGGTCTTGTCAGGCTTGTGTCAGCATGCAGAGATGTTATTTCATAATTTACTGCACCCCCAGCATCCTCTGTGACTTCCCCATTTTCTTCATCCACCAGAATACCAGGGGCCAATGCAGTCTCCAAGCCCAGGAGCCCTACCTCTACAACCCCTTCCTTTAGATTACAATCAGTACTCAAATGTATCACCTCACCTGTTGCCGGTCCCTTTGACTGCAACAACAAAATGCCCGTACTCATAGCCACTGGGGAAAGCCGTCCTGTGCTCCACTCCGTAATTTGGCTTGCTCGATGGATGCATGCATACTCGTTAGCTCCGATACCTTCGGAGGTTGCTTCGAGCTAGAAGCAACGACAGCAAACATCTCAGGTATTGAAGGCTGCTTATGCCCAGGCGGTCCCGCACTAGACCGCAAATCCTTCTGTGACCCCTGCTTCCGATTCTCAGCCCCCGATTCGTGCTTTTCAGCCACGAAGACATCCGCGTCTTTTGCCTTTCTTCCTGCAGTCCTCCAAAGCTGAGTCGTTGTGCGCGCTGTAGCTTCAGCCTGCTCCTTCGGAAGTTTGTTCAGTTTCAGAGGCATTCTCACCATAAAGTGCTGATTGAGTCTTTGGCTACAAATGCCCAGAACACCGCCGGCCAGCTGTAATATCACTGCAGCCATTGGAGACCCAGGAGGCTCTATAATGCCCGGGTACCAATTTCCAACTCACATGATCTTGTGGGCAAGCTCCAGCATGTTATATTCCTTATTGTTTAATAGGTAAACATTGTTCTCTTCATCCCCATTCTGCTACCGAGGCTGGAACTGGAAGGGACAGCTATTGCAGCGTACTAAGCAGATGCCATCTTGCTCCTATAATAAGTGCTAGCTTTTGATTGGGAACAGGTGAACATTTTATGTTTGGTGTCTGAGAAATTATGATTAAAAATCCTCTTTAATACTAAAGTCATATTTTAGGTTACAATTTTGAAAATTTCACTTTTAGAAAGTTGGAATTTTCTTGCCTCAACTAGTTGGTACCTGCAGCCTGTTCCTGGGTCGCATGACTGGGTGTAGTTGGCAGATGGACTTTGTTTATTCTTGCAAAAACAACAATTGATGGACAGAATGCAGAACAATGTCGTACATTCACCCCAGTACAGAGATCTGGGCCTAAATCCATTGTTTTTTTGCTCACCATACCATTCCAGTTTGGACCCAGCCATATGCAAATCAGTCTTGACCCTGAGCCCAATGGGAACAGTCCAGCCCGAACTGCCAGGCCAGGTCCTCCCTGGACTGGAAACAAGCATCCTAGGACCGGTTTCGGGCTTTCAGCCCTCATCAGCCAGGATAGCTTGACTCCAGTGGCATGGAGAGCATGGGACCCACGTCTGGGCATACCCGTCCCACTCGGGGTGACAAATGCAAAAACAACAATTGATGGACAGAATGCAGAACAATGTCGTACATTCACCCCAGTACAGAGATCTGGGCCTAAATCCATCGTTTTTGCTCACCATGCCATTCCAGTTTGGACCCAGCCATATGCAAATCAGTCTTGACCCTGCGCCCAATGGGAACAGTCCAGCCCGAACTGCCAGGCCAGGTCCTCCCTGGACTGGAAACAAGCATCCTAGGACTGGTTTCGGGCTTTCAGCCCTCATCAGCCATGATAGCTTGACTCCAGTGGCATGGAGAGCACGGGACCCACGTCTGGGCATACCCGTCCCACTCGGGGTGACAAATGCAAAAACAACAATTGATGGACAGAATGCAGAACAATGTCGTACATTCACCCCAGTACAGAGATCTGGGCCTAAATCCATTGTTTTTTTTCTCACCATACCATTCCAGTTTGGACACAGCCATATGCAAATCAGTCTTGACCCTGAGCCCAATGGGAACAGTCCAGCCCGAACTGCCAGGCCAGGTCCTCCCTGGACTGGAAACAAGCATCCTAGGACCGGTTTCGGGCTTTCAGCCCTCATCAGCCAGGATAGCTTGACTCCAGTGGCATGGAGAGCACGGGACACACGTCTGGGCATACCCGTCCCACTCGGGGTGACAAATGCAAAAACAACAATTGATGGACAGAATGCAGAACAATGTCGTACATTCACCCCAGTACAGAGATCTGGGCTTAAATCCATCGTTTTTTTGCTCACCATGCCATTCCAGTTTGGACCCAGCCATATGCAAATCAGTCTTGACCCTGCGCCCAATGGGAACAGTTCAGCCCGAACTGCCAGGCCAGGTCCTCCCTGGACTGGAAACAAGCATCCTGGGACCGGTTTCGGGCTTTCAGCCCTCATCAGCCAGGATAGCTTGACTCCAGTGGCATGGAGAGCAGTTGACTGGGGGTGAGTGTTTGATTAGCTCAAACGCTCCGTCCATCATCCCCTTTGGTATCGCTTTGTTCACCCTAAGTTGACAGGGTATGCCCAGACGTGGGTCCCTTGTTCACTTTGCCACTGGATTCAAGCTAGCCTGGCTGATGACGGCTGAATAGCCAGAAACCGGTCCCAGGATGCTTGTTTCCGGTCCAGGGAAGACATGGCTTGGCAGTTCGGGCTGGACTGTTCCCATGAGGCACAGGGTCAGACTGATTTGCATATGGCCATGTCTGAACTGGGGTGGTGGAGTGAGCTAAAGAATGATGATGGATTAAACCCAGATCAGTTGACTGGGGGTGAGTGTTTGATTAGCTCAAACGCTCCGTCCATCATCCCCTTTGGTATCGCTTTGTTTATTCTTACCAGACAGCCAAACAATAGAGGAATTAGGTGTGCCTGGATGGGTCATCAACTGATAGGATGGGGGTTGGAGCTGGGCACAGCCCCACCTGCAACTGAACAGGCCATACTCTGCCTTCACACAAAGAACTTGTCTCCCCTGCATTGTTCATGCAGTCAGATTGGAACAAGGGCAAGGGGAAGCAGAAAACTTAAAGCACTTCAAAGGGAATTCTCCATAGACTTCTCCTACTTCAACGGAGGCACCATGTAAAAGAAAAGAGCCCTCAGACCCATGCCATAGTTGACTTTCTGTACCTGCGGAAGGACTCTGAGAGGACCACATGCTGCTATGGCCTGCTGTGTACTTCAGAATACTGCCATGCTGACTTGGACAGACTGCTTTGCTACCTGAAGTCTACCTTGAACTCTCAGAAGCCAGCCCTGCTGTTTGAGCCCTGTTCTACTGCCAAACCCAGGTCTACCAGCATGACTCCAAGGGCTAGTATGATGGCCTCTTGATCAGAGCCTATGTGGCAGAAATTGCTCCAACCATCTTGCTAGAATAAAGTTTGTTCCATAGGACCCCTGACCTGTTTTAATCATCCTACTCACTACAACATCCAAACACACTAGGGCCCTCACACCCACGGCACCAAACGGCAAGGAACAAAAGATCTCCGATAAAGAGCCCCTTTATGGGTGCCCGTCGGGTATTGCAGCGCCGACCCGAAGAGGAGCAGGCCCATATGATGAAGCATGACACCTAGCTTGCTGGGTGTGTGAGGGCACTAGTTCCAAAAGGAGGAATTCCTCTCCTCCCACTACTCAACTGACAGGTCAACCTGCCTCATGTGACTATAACTAGGTCTCTGATCAAGATTTTTAAGGCACCAAGGAACTTTGTCAACTGCAAAGTTTGTCAGACTGGATCAGGCACACATCATTATAGGCTGCAATCTCATTTGAATGGACTGGTTAGATGTAGGAAAAGCACAGCAGAGGAAAATGAAGTTGGTCAAATGTGACGAGTGCAGAAAATCTATTGATGTCCCATCCTCACCCTCTGAAGACCATATCTTCAGCCTCAAAATGCACGCCAGAATCTAGTGGGAAGGGTAAAGTGAAGAGAAACATGTGTCAGTTCTCCAAAGGTGGAATGTCTTGTGTGCCCTTGTTTGTCTCGTCAACCAGGTCATTCAGGAGTCTGTTAAAATGAGACGTGTCAATCCACTGTCAATTAATTCCTTTCTCCCTAGCCGCAATGTGACTTACATCACCGCTCTATATGCCTGTTTACCTCAACTAGCATGCTGTCTCCAATGGATACAGAACTGCCTGCACAAGAGTAAGCAAGGGATTATACGTATGATTCAGAATTGTGCTCTAATCCACCCCTTCATTCCCTGAATTTACTGGATTCTGCATCCTTCACAGTTCCACTGCATTCATCTTATAAATTTGTGGGCCTCATGCCAGTACTCTGGCCTAATGCAGTACTCATGCATGTGTTCCATACCAACTCATTGAGACACATTTGCTCTCACTCCACTGTGCTATGAGGTGCACAGTTCTTTGATGACACACACCTTTCAAGGTAACCTCAGTGCCTCTCATTATACACACATTTCTGTGCAGTCTCATGCTTCATAGCATAAACTGCACACTAAGCATTCTGATGGCTTCACCCAGCATCACAGCATGCCTCTGGTTACCAAACATAGCAAGAAAGTCCCAATCAAGACAGACAGCACAGATCTACCAGGAAGGACTAGGAGGCAGTTTCTCCAACATAGGATACAGGTCAAAAGTTGGTGCCTGTTAACTATCAATCAGCTATTACCAACCTCTATGCAAGTCTTGCCCTGGACAAGGGAACAAAAATTATACATGTTACATTGAGTTCCACTTTAGATGGACCTCTGTCCCCAGCAGATTTGTGTAGTCTCCTGGGCCGGTCATTGTCTCCATTTGAATATGCCCCAGGTAAGGACAAACACCAACACCATCAGGAACACCTCCTTCCTTCACACTATATCAGTAAATTAATGAATGAGATATCCTTCTTTTTGCTGCCGCTTTGCGACTACTGCCCTCCTCCAAATCAGGCTGAATGGCTCTACATCTGGGAATCTCATTTCTCCTGCTTTTAAGTGTGCATGGAGTTTCAATTTTCCTAGTTGGGCCTTTTACCTTCCAAAAGAAAACTTTCCAACACTCTTGTTCAAATATCCTGGTCTAAAGCAAGGTGCATCATATTAACCACATAGCTGAATATAGTGATGGCCACCATGTCAATGCTCTGTATCGAATCCTACAGACAGAGTTTCAAATGGCTCCTGATTCTCTGATCCCAGGTATTATACATTTCCCGTGGTGAATGTAAGCAGTTTCGTGATTTTGCCCATTGTGATATTAAATCTACTTGACCCGCTCTCAGTCACTATTTCGTGCAACAGCAGAGGTCTTCAAACTTTTGGATGCCGAGACCCCCCTGTCAACATTTTGAGGCGTAAGGACCCCCTCCTGACAAAAATTTCTAAACCTGTACGCAGGGCTACTGGAATTATGAGGCAGGTGAGGACCAAATTACGTGACAGGCTTGACTAAATTGTGTGGGAAGAAAAGGTAAATGATGTTATGTGATGCCGCGTACACAGTAACACTGAGGAAAGAGTTCACCCCATCAGTACCAGTGTATAACCAAAATACAGCAATTAACATCAGAAAGATTTCTAGTCAACCTTTGTGAAGGGCTTTCCACTCCGCAGGAATACGTGCTGCCACATTAGAAGCTCACTTGGCCCTGGCCGGGAGAAGCAGGGGTCCCTTAAAACCCTGGCGGTTTTGTGCAGAGTTAAGCAGTTTACCTATGCAGCTTTCCTCTCACCCCCTCCCTTCCATCCCTCTGTCCTCTCCTAACCCCGGATCCCTCTCTCACTTTGCAGGCCATTTTATTTCACCCCTTTTTACAACTTCTGAACTTTCCCCATTCAACCTCTCACTTCACCTTTAACACTCCCAGCCAGGGCTGGTCCTAACACTGGTCGCACACGGTGCAACAGTCTTTTTGGTGCCCCACCCCCGTTTCCTCCTTCTCCATGAATTCCTTCACTGCCACTCACCAACAATTCACCTCATCTCTCTATAGCACTTTTCTGACAAACATTTCATTTTTTTATAGCGCTACTCATAGTTTACTCACACTCATTTCTGTGATCTGCATGGTACATATTCTTTGTAGCAGGAACGTTAACCCTCTGCACTGTGTGGGTGACAAGAGTGCCCATGTGAGTGCACGGTGAGCGATGCAACAGTGTGAGAGTAGGGTAAGAGGAGTGACTGCAGGGTGAGTGAGGTGGCTTATGAATTTAGGTGCGGATGCAAGTTCAGAATGGGACGAATGAGTGTATGATTACTGATGGGCTTGTTTGAGTGAGTTGCATATTGAGCAGTGAGGGGGACAGGTGAGTGAAGTGTCACATGAGTGCAGGATGAGTAGTGTACTCATGTGGCTGCAGGGTGAGGTATAGGATGAACAGCGCAAGTGCATTGTGAGTGCAGAGTGATCACTGTGAGTGCAGGGTGAGCGGGTGAATGGTGTGAGTGCATTGTGATCGCTGTGAATGCAGGGTGAGCGTGAAAGTGAAGGGCGAGAATGACGAGTGAGTTGTCTGAATGCAGAGTGCTTTCCCAGACTCTTGAAGTAACTCAGCATGTTATGGACGGCGGCGTAGGGTTTAAGATCTAAGTTAAACTATTGCTATTGTGGCATTAATCGGGGATCGAGGAAATAAATAATGTGCTGATCCTGCAACAAACTTCCAGTCCTATGGTTAGGGTTGCCAGCAGATTATTTTGATGGCCCAGTCGGTACAAAAATAAGCAGTCACCTAAAGCTGTATTTTAAGCACTTATCTGTGCATACTTCGAACAGCAAATATAAATAGAAAGCACTTTTAATTGTGTTCTAGGGCTGCCTCAATGATCCATGACTGATAATTAAAGAGAACAAAGACAGAAAATTCACATAACGAATGCATACATACTTTTTTATTTATAAGTCTATTTAGTGTCAAGAGGAGGTCTTTGCAGGCTCTTTAAACAAAACACGGCAGGCATTTTTCTTTTGGCAACCCTACTTTATATTCCTTTTCATGAAATGCATTCTCACACTGCAGCAGTAAATGTAAAACATAAATGTAAGGAATAGGCAGAGTGGGGGCCCAGGGGGTACTGGAACCAGGAAAAAAACTAAGCCTCTGTAACCAGTTTACAAAGGCATGTAAATATGCAAATGGTCTTTAAAGACCTGTGAAAAACTCGGGCATGCTGGAGATAAGACTCCAGACACTGCCCAGCTGAGCCCCCAGCAGCTCGAGTTGCACTGCAGCAGCCCGGGCTGAGACGCAGTTCGGGGGAAGAGGGGGGGCTGAAGCCCTTGGGCCTCGGCAAAAGTGTGACTGGGAAGGCGCAACCCCCTTTGCATCGCTCCACGGCCCCCCTGGGGGTCGCGCCCCACAGTTTGAAGACCCCTGTGCTACAGGATGTTCTGTAGGTTGTTTGTGCTACAGGATGTTCTGTAGGTGGGACATCCTGTAGCAGGGAATCATGTGGCAACCAGCAGCCCTGCCATGCTGTATATCTTGTAAAGGCTACTATGCTTTAAACAAGATTTGCTAATTTGTGATTCACACAAATTCAGGATGCAGGGATGAAAAAGAACCCCCAAGAGTGAAATAAAAGGTCAGGGAAGGTAGAGTGGTGTAATAAAGAGGAATAGTTTGGAATCAACACCAGACAGCCCCAGTATTCAGCAACCCCGATATCAATCTGGACCCCTGCCTTATTCTTTTACAAATTAAGCGCTGCCTTAAATGTATTTGCTTGTATTTATGTAGCTATTGGACCCTGCTAAAAAGCTGGGTCTAAAACCAAACCTCTTAATCATCATACACAGACAGGTCCAGTCCATACACAGAGAGGCCCAGGTGTATGCTTCCCCAGTATTTAAACAATATTTAAGCACAGAGTGAACTTGAATTATAGAGGGCATTTTGATAGCGTGCCCTGAATGTCCCCTTAGAAATGAGGAATTAGTGGAGGGATCAGTAATTCAACTTCAGTAATTCGACTCTCCTGGTAATTCTTTAATTCTTCACAAAGTCCCACCCAGAAATTCCGGCTGCTGAAACTAAACAGGTGTGTCGTGTTTCTACGGTTGACACAAATATGTATTGCATAACCATGCACTGTGCCAGGTCAAACAGATAAAAGCCGGAGACAATGGTTAGCAAGCCTGTTCTTGAAACTGCCTTGTGCAAACCTTGTTATTAATTCACAGCATGGACTGCTTGTGGTTTGCCAAGCCCCTGCTCCCTTTCTATTGGACAGAGGGAACCTGAGTCCAAGTTCCACCAGGTGTCAGATGAAAACTGCAATTGTAGTGAAAACCCGTGTGACTGTTCTGGCTAGAAGGAGATTAACCTCGAGCAGCACTGAATGAGTGGGTAATTTATCATGGCCTCGAAATTACTGTTCTTCACAATCGCTGCTATTTTTGTGGCGTATTGTTTTTATAGACCTCTTCCAGAAAACACCGAGGAGAGATGGAAAATGACTTTATTAAATTGGAAGTTTGGAACAGTTGCACGCGTGTTAAGTTGCAAATTGCATCTTCAGACCTCTAATACGACGACACACTCTAGAAAGTACTGTTTGCTGCTATACATATATCTGAAAAATGTCACATATGTAACTAAACATAAGAAACCTACTGAAAAAAGATATTTCCGAATGCATTATAAGGTATTGTAAATCATATGTAGTATATAAAGGGTTACTTACATATACTTTTCAATGGATGGAACGGTTTATGAACTGAATGTTAAAGACACACAATTGATGGACGGAATGCAGAACAAATCAAAACATTCTCCCCCAGTCAAGAGATCTGGGTTAAATCCATCATTCTTTTGCTCACCATGCCACCCCAGTTTAGACCTGGCCATATGCAAATCAGTCTTGACCCTGCGCCTCATGGGAACAGTCCAGCCCGAACTGCCAAGCCAGGTCCTCCCTGGACCGGAAACAAGCATCCTAGGACCGGTTTCAGGGTTTCACCCTTCTTCAGCCAGGTTAGCTTGATTCCAGTGGCACATTGAGCCCAGGACCCACGTCTGGGCATACCTGGCGCACTTAGGGCGAGAAAGCAAAAGACACACAATTGATGGACGGAATGCAGAACAAATCAAAACATTCTCCCCCAGTCAAGAGATCTGGGTTAAATCCATCATTCTTTTGCTCACCATGCCACCCCAGTTTAGACCTGGCCATATGCAAATCAGTCTTGACCCTGTGCCTCATGGGAACAGTCCAGCCCGAACTGCCAAACCAGGTCCTCCCTGGACCGGAAACAAGCATCTTAGGACCGGTTTCGGGGTTTCACCGCTCTTCAGCCAGGATAGCTTGATTCCAGTGGCACAGTGAGCCCAGGACCCACGTCTGGGCATACCTGGCGCACTTAGGGCGAGAAAGCAAGAGACACACAATTGATGGACGGAATGCAGAACAAATCAAAACATTCTCCACCAGTCAAGATATCTGGGTTAAATCCATCATTCTTTTGCTCACCATGCCACCTCAGTTTAGACCTGGCCATATGCAAATCAGTCTTGACCCTGTGCCTCATGGGAACAGTCCAGCCCGAACTGCCAAGCCAGGTCCTCCCTGAACCGGAAACAAGCATCCTAGGACCAGTTTCGGGGTTTCACCCCTGTTCAGCCAGGATAGCTTGATTCCAGTTGCACAGTGAGCCCAGGACCCACGTCTGGGCATACCTGGCACACTTAGGGCGAGAAAGCAAAAGACACACAATTGATGGACGGAATGCAGAACAAATCAAAACATTCACCCCCAGTCAAGAGATCTGGGTTAAATCCATCATTCTTTTGCTCACCATGCCACCCCAGTTTAGACCTGGCCATATGCAAATCAGTCTTGACCCTGTGCCTCATGGGAACAGTCCAGCCCGAACTGCCAAGCCAGGTCCTCCTTGGACCGGAAACAAGCATCCTAGGACCGGTTTCGGGGTTTCACCCCTCTACAGCCAGGATAGCTTGATTCCAGTGGCACAGTGAGCCCAGGACCCACGTCTGGGCATACCTGGCGCACTTAGGGCGAGAAAGCAAAAGACACACAATTGATGGACGGAATGCAGAACAAATCAAAACATTCTCCCCCAGTCAAGAGATCTGGGTTAAATCCATCATTCTTTTGCTCACCATGCCACCAGAGTTTAGACCTGGCCATATGCAAATCAGTCTTGACCCTGTGCCTCATGGGAACAGTCCAGCCCGAACTGCCAAGCCAGGTCCTCCCTGGACCGGAAACAAGCATCCTAGGACAGGTTTCGGGGTTTCACGCCTCTTCAGCCAGGATAGCTTGATTCCAGTGGCACAGTGAGCCCAGTACCCACGTCTGGGCATACCTGGCGCACTTAGGGCGAGAAAGCAAAAGACACACAATTGATGGACGGAATGCAGAACAAATCAAAACCTTCTCCCCCAGTCAAGAGATTTGGGTTAAATCCATCATTCTTTTGCTCACCATGCCACCCCAGTTTAGACCTGGCCATATGCAAATCACTCTTGACCCTGTGCCTCATGGGAACAGTCCAGCCCGAACTGCCAAGCCAGGTCCTCCCTGGACCGGAAACAAGCATCCTAGGACCGGTTTCGGGGTTTCACCCCTCTTCAGCCAGGATAGCTTGATTCCAGTGGCACAGTGAGCCCAGTACCAACGTCTGGGCATACCTGGCGCACTTAGGGCGAGAAAGCAAAAGACACACAATTGATGGACGGAATGCAGAACAAATCAAAACATTCTCCCCCAGTCAAGAGATCTGGGTTAAATCCATCATTGTTTTGCTCACCATGCCACCCCAGTTTAGACCTGGCCATATGCAAATCAGTCTTGACCCTGTGCCTCATGGGAACAGTCCAGCCCGAACTGCCAAGCCAGGTCCTCCCTGGACCGGAAACAAGCATCCTAGGACCGGTTTCGGGGTTTCACCCCTCTTCAGCCAGGAGAATGTACAAATGCTAGATGATGCATATTATTTGCTCTTTCATGTGTGCACAGTTCCTGGGAAAACTTATTTCTCACTTAGTTCAGAATAACTGTATTCTAAACATGATACAGAGACAGGATTGATCCTGGGTACTTAGCTCATTGCTAAAGCTAGTTTTCTGTATGTTATATACCAGATATAAGGCAAATGATATCAATGAAAATTTGCAGACATTCAAGTACAGTACATTACAAGAAGATAGATGCACGTACATGCATGCATGTCTTTTTGTCTTGGTGCAGTTTTCATGGATGTGCATTCCTACTTTGTCACAGGTTACTATGGGCACGCATTACGCACCTTTGATGCTTCCACCATTTTGATAACTATCCATATAAGGTGAGCAGCACTGTAATGAAGCCCTCATTCTACTAAGAAGAACATCACAAAAATCAGCCATTCAAGCTAGATGATGGCAAATCCTAGATAGGGGGAGAAATTATAGTTAATATATTTTATACTTTGCGTCCACAACATTATGAGATTTTCATTTTTCTTGTCAACCCAAAACATGCCATAAAAACACTCCCAATTATCCTATCCACAAAGCAGCATATAAAAGGAATGGCAATTATCCAACCACTTTCCTTAGCTAAACACATCCAAATATTGAAACAGCTTCAGGTGGCCACTGTGTTTCCATGACAATTCCTTAATGTTTTCTCTGCCAGCCCAAACACTGTGGCAGATGGACTTTGATTGAGAAACATTTCATGCAGTTGGGAAGGGTATGTTAGAAACGGAGCTAGTGCAGTGCTTAATTTGTAAAAATAAATATTGCCAGGGCCCTCGTCAGGAGGGCACTACAGCTTGCACCATCCATTGCCCCTGCCAGTGCTGCCAGGGACAGTGCCAAAACAACAACTAACCATCACACTCTTACAATTATGACTATTCATACTATTACAGGCCTCAAAAGCTATAAGAATGGTTTAGGAGGCAGGTATTAGTTATTTTAAATGTGAATGTAAATTGAATGAATAAACAGCTGTTGTTGTGCTTATACCTAAATCAGGCAGACAGTGCCACTATGTGGCAGATTGTCATAAGAGCTGGTGCTCGCAATTAAGTGCATGTGGTGAGCACCTGCAACCACCTGCTCAAATCAAGCACTGAGCTGGTGTAATTTGCACTATATATGACTAGTTGGGGATTGACCTGTTCCTGGATCTCAAGGAGTGTTGCTCGAATTGTGAGGTCTTGCCATATCTCACTATAATTATATACCACTGTTCTGTTGATGAGGTTACTGCCTGACATTTGGTCCATTGCATGACATCTGAAACAGCAGTAAACAGCAGTTTATCACTTTAGGGAACATTTCATGATGATCATCAAATCAACTCTGGCTTGTGAGACCTGTATTGACTATAAAGAGGCCATTCACATTATTTATTGCCAGAGATACAAGTAACACTGCATTCACCTGTGCCAGTTTCTGGAAACACCTGCTGTTTTGTTTAACTTTTTCATTACAGTGTGTAATGAGGGCATAGGTGTTTGTTGAAAGTGGTGTATGAGAATTCAATGATTAGTGGAGGGTGTTTCTTATTGACGTCATACAAGTGCACTGGAGAACATTTTGTGAGGTACCTGGTCATTCCGCCGGGGGACATGATCATCACCTTCCTAAATCCATCTCTTTGTGGTTACCAGTCTCAGCACATCACCTGAGTGATGTTGCAAAACCTCCCATTGGCAGTGATAAGGAATGGTGTGTTATGTTCCATATTTCTGGTGCGCTATGGTCTAGTCTGGTCACTGTTGTGCGTGTGTCAAGATTCTTGCCACAACTCACCTCTCTTGACTATCACAATATACCGGCATGACTCATATCATTCCTCCCAGCACTTATGAATGAACAAACGTCTTGTACCTTGACTTTTGACCATATTACATGCTGTTGGTAATAGCTAGCTCCAGCTGGTGGTCCCCGGTTTGTTTGAACAGACTTAATAGTTTTTACAAATGTTTTACCATGCATATGCAAGGTCAGGTTTCAGGCGCCACAGAAGCATCCTGAAAATCCACCAGAATAAGCATCAAGAAACTGGCATAGATGACTTCAACGTGAATCTTCCGGAAGACAGCCCTTATCAAATAAATCCCCTGCACCTGTTCCTTGCTATAAGCAATTAGAACACGACCCTTGTGAACATTCTAAAACACCTTCTTGAAGACAGCCTCATCAAATTAATCATCTGCACATGATCCTTGCTATAAGCAATGAGAATGTGATCTTTGTGAACATTCTAAAGCACCTTCTAGAAGGCAGCCTCATCAAGTTAATTATCTGCAACTGTTATTTGTTACAAACAATTAGAATGTGACTTTTATGAACGTTCTAAAGCAGTCTTATTTAAAAACTGTCCACACTCCTCCCCTTCACTTAGCCTCTGCGCCTGCCACTTACCTGTTTCCCAGCTTCCACGACTCTGTCTTGCCAGCTCCCTTGATCCTCCTGCTTCAACCTTACTACAAAGAATGTCCCACATTAGTCTCACAGCTGGATGAAAAAAATAACAAGAAGAAAAGGAGAGATACATTAACAGACTTGATTTTACTACGCGCTGCACTCAGTCACAAAATTGTACTGCAAACAAAGGTAACCAGTGCTTTTGTTCAACTTGTACATACTGTTGGCAGGGCTCTACTAGAGAGGACTTGGGTGAAACTAACCCTGTCCAAATTTACTTGTGGGTTCGATGCTGAAATCATACTCAATAAAGTTTCGAGAACTTTGATGAGTTGACGAGCCACAGCATCTTTGACTCTCTCAATTCCAACCCCCTTCCCCCTGGGATTTGCCACCGGAGCAGTATCTCCTCCTGTAAACCGAGGGCAAGTCTTGGGAGGATTTGGGAACTAGAGCCGCTACCAAACTGGAATCATCTGGGATCCAGGTAGGTGGCTTATGACAGAATGCTAAGCCACATACCTAACACTCCTTTCGGGCTGCGCCATGACCAATCAAGACCAAATATTCATGGGCAATCTAGAACATGCGTTATCAGGGGACCACAATGATGCTAACAATCTATCTGAGTTAATGCAGCAATTGCAACTAGATCTGAATAGGTTAAAAGCAGAAAATGCAAAACTTAAGGAAGAGTTGCAATGAGAGAGAACACATTTCACACAATGGAAGAATACTAATCCCCAGGATAGTCGCCCAGTTTTGACCCAGCCTGTGTTTTGTGAACTAGTTCAGAGAGGGGCGTTTACAACTACTGACCAGAATCTGCATGTTTCTGTCTCTGCACCCAGTCCTGTACCATTAGCCGCACAAGAACGCTTTCATGGCGACAGTACTAAGTTTTCAGCCTTTATGAGTCAATGTCAATTACATTTCCTATGCAAACCTCAGACTTTCCCCAATGACGCTGGTAAAGTAGCATTTGTAATCTCTTATATGGGAGGTGTATCTGATAACTGGGCAATTCCTTTAATAGAAACAATCGACTCCCTTTTGTACAACTATTTTGCTTTTAAGGCTGGCACAACTAAGTTATTTGCAAAACATGTTTTTATCCAAGAAAGTGATGATGAGTTATTAAACCTACGACAAGGTTCTAAGGACCTGCTGACTTATATCACTACTTTCAATCAACTGGTGAAGGAAACTCGCTGATGGGAAGAGAAAAGAACATCCTTATTCTATCGAGGGTAAAGAGATGACCTTAAAGATCCCCTCTCGCACTTCATTGATCTGTCTGACGATTGTGCAGAATTTATTGATCTTGTGGTTAAGCTAGATCACCGATTGGGTGAGCGAAAGGGTGACCGATCTCGGAGTGACACCAGAGTTATTTTCTCAAAACTGAGAAGAAGGAGTCAGACAGTAAGACTCTTGATACTGAACCTATGCAGATAGGAGGTATAAGGGGTCAACTAGCTAATGAGGAAAAGGAACGTCGCCGCAAATTAAACCTATGTCTTTATTGTGGCAATGTTGGTCATTTCACAAAGGAATGTTCTGCAAAACCAAAAAGACTAAGACTGTGGCTAGTGTAGAGTTCGATCAAGAACAGGGAAAAAAAAGACTCTCAAACAGAAGGGAGAACGTCTTGTCGAGAAAAGCCATACTATCATAATATCTGACCAATGTAGAAAAACAAATTCACTGGCATCTGAATACCTGAGTCACAGTAATCCTAATCCCCACAGTGGAGGCACATAATATCCATGCTTATTGACTCAGGGGCCACAGGCAATTTCTTTGATCTGAACCTAGCTGCCAAGCTTGGGCTCACAAAAGTCCCCAAAGAAAAACCTGAGCCTGTGTGAGCTTTAGATGGTTCAGAGTTGGTTTCTGGACTAATTTGTTTTTAGACAGCGGATATAAAATTAGTGTGCGATAATGGGGATACTAAACGACTTGTCTTTGATCTAATAGACACTCCCACATTTGGGATAATTTTGGGAGTACCTTGGCTAGAACACCATAATCCAAAAATCAATTGAGTACACCGCACCATAACCTTGGACTCACCATTCTGTACTACTACATGCTACCTAGAGGCTTCAGAGGTGGGAATAGCTCTGCATTGTGCCTTGGTACAAGGAACAGAAAACCTTAAACTACCCAAAGAATACAAGGACTTTCAAGATGTTTTTGATCCCTTGAAAGCCACCCAACTGCCCCCACACAGAGCCTTTGATTGCTGCATAGATCTCCTCCTGGGAGCAACGCTGCACTGCAGTAGAGTTTAATCGTTGAAAGAACCTGAAACTCAATATCTATGCAAATATCTGGATGAAAGGTTTTATTCACCACTCAATGTGGCCTGTGTCCTCCCCACACTTCTTTGTACCCAAGAAGAATGGGGAGTTAAGGGGCCGTGTGGATTGTAGGGCGGTCAATAAGATGACTATTGAGAACTGCTATCCTCTTCCATTAATTCCGGTACTTCTTGATCAGGTCAGAAATTCCACAATTTACACAAAATTAGAATTACGGGGAGCTTACCACATAATTCACGTACAAGAAGGGGATGAATGGAAAACGGCCTTTAGGACTAACTTCGGGCTGCTTGAGTACACTGTTATGCCCTTTGGGCTATGTAATGCTCCAGCAGCATTTCAATATTTCATTAATGAGGTCTTGAGGGAGTTTTTGGATGTGCAATCATCTGCTTAGACAAAATTCTGATTTACTCAAACTCAGAACAAGAACATGTACAGCATGTACGCATCATCTTGCAGTGCCTTAGGGAAAATGCTTCCTTTGCTAAATTAGACAAATGTTCCTTCCATGTACAGTCAGGTGAGTTCTGCGGTATCACTTATCTCCGACAGGCATCACTATGGACACTAAAAAGGTAGAAGCCATTACCAATTGGTCAACTCCAACAAATGTCAAGGAAATTCAACAGGTAATTGCCTTTGCCAATTTTAATCGTCGTTTCATCCCGCACTTTTCAGAGACAGTGGCGCCCATAACACAGCTGCTAAAAAAGGGGCAATCATTTGCATGTTCACCAGAAGCCAATCAGGCGTTGTAACTGTTAAAAACTATATTCACTGCTTCACCCATTCTTCAGCATCCCAATCCAGACCAGCCTTATTACGTCGAAGCCGATGCTTTGCAGGTGGCCATAGGAGGAATTGTATCTCAATAGAACCCAAGAACTGGCCACATGCATCCCATAGCCTTTTATTCCCAAAAACTTCTATCAGCTGAGCAAAACTATAGGGTGGCTGAAAGAGAACTTCTGGCCATCAAGCTGGTGTTCATTGAATGGAGGCATTACCTACAGGGGGCTAAGCATACAGTCACAATATTCTCAGATCAAAAAAATGTGCAATTCTTTAGCTCCGTTAGGGCTCTCACCCACCATCAAATCTTAGGGCCTGATTACAAGTTTGTTGGTGTGGGAGCTCCATGCCACCGTCCCGCTCCCACACCACCAAACACGACTGCCCGCTAGATTAAGAGTTTTCTTCTGGTCTGGCAGGTGGTATTTTGGTGGTACCAGGGCGGTGCCATGATAAGGCTCATAAGTGAGCCTTAGTAAGGCAGCGCTGTGGGACCACCAAAGCCTGTTCCTGAATGGCATGGACTGTGAAGTTCATGTCGTGCAGGAACAGAGGGTGCATGCAAACAGGGGGGCACACAGTGTGCCCCCCCTGCATGCATCCCCAGGGCTTGAGGCAACAGGGGGCCCTGTAGGGCTCTCTTTGTTTCTACATGCCTCACTTTTAATGGCGGGCTCACCGCCATGAAAACTGTGGCAGTGAGGAAACTCATAATATGCTTAGCAGTACCGCAGGGGCACCACCAGCATATTGCAAGCCTCTGACTGCTGCACCACCGCAGAGGGATCACAAATCCCTGGCGGTTGCAGCAGTCCAATCGTGGCCCGACCGCCATGCTCATAATGTGGGGGTCAGACTGTAGTGTAGTTCCTATTTCCCTAATAGGCTCTGCGCATTGGAATAATATACCCTATAGATTCGACATAGGACTGAGGTCAGTATGTCCCTATCGAGTATATTAAACTTAATTACTTTGTGCCAGCTAACTCAGAGGCCACTAGAAACTCCTTGTAAACAAGAAGGGAGTAGTTTCTGGCAACCGCATAAACATGACAACTTTGTTTCCCTTTTAGAATCGGAATACTTCTCAGAATCGTGGAAACAATAGATAACAGTTTCACTCAGTTATTCGTGCATGCTAAGTTTCCTCAGAGTTACACAGAAAGAATAGACGGGCGTTTCAATAAAAAGGTTTATTGAACAGTCTTGTTTCTCGTGGAAGAGATATGAGCTGTTATGATCACAAGACAGTATGCAAGATATATAATGTACAGCGTAAGCAGTAGAAATAAATAATACAGCGCTAGCATTATCTTTTAGCATATATTTACGTACATATATAACATGAGCTAAAAATGCGAGTACTCATACGATGCTTCTCTAAGCTAGTTCTACCCCAATGTACCTAACCTAGTCTAGGTGTAGGGAAAGGTAAGAGGTAGGTGAAGTATTCTCTAGTATGGTATACTAAGAGTATGTTAAGTCTAGTATGCCAAGAGTCCCTCTAGGTTCTAGTCAGCTCCATACCTTGAGAATGAGAGAGGTGGGAATCTCTTGCCGGATCTCAAACTCTAACACCCCGCGAAGGAGTCAGAACACTGGAAGCTGGATTCTTCTGCGAGCAGGAATGACAGCGTCTTCTCAGTGCGTCAGGCCGGGATACGGGCTCCTCTGAAGTCGAGGTCTCCTCTAACTTGCTTGGGCAAGGGAAGGTATATTTATACCTGGTAGGTGCCTTGGAATGTTAGCATTGACGTGAAGTCGGACAGAGGAAGACGTCAGGAATGAACCCTTAAGGTATAGCGGTTCATGCATAATAGATGAGTTCTTGGAGAAATCAATAATCCTGTGCTAGGGGAACTCCCAAGAGCTTAAGGGTCTGGTTTCTAAGAACTCGTTGTGACGTTAGGGTGGACGGATGTCGGTGACCATGCATGTATTTGGAGTGCACGGCTAATGCCTAAATAAGGACTGGGAATCTATGCCTATATAAGGGCAATGCGAATTGTGCCTATATAAGGACATGTTTCAGGAAAACCTATATACGGACACCTAAAGCGGAATACAACACCCACTCCACTTTCGAATGAACGATAATACTAAATGCTAAATATTAAATGCTAAACATTAACTTGAGTACCACATGTTGCTAAAAACATTTCTAAAAGCATATTAAAAGAAGTCTTTAAAAGAAAATGTTGCTAAAACATGTAATGCAATATGTACTGTACATTCTAAAGCATTTTTTCATTCTAAGCATATATTGGAAATAAATGCAACATGAATGAATAAACAGAAATATATACTTATGATGAAATGGTTGACAAGTTTTCAAAAATCAAAGCCATTCCATATCATGGTATTAAATGAAATTTTAGACAAATAAGGTGACAATGTGTCCCTGGAAGTATTCAAAAAGTCCGTTTTATAAGAATAGTTCTACTGTAAGCAGATTGTTTTGCCATGTATTTTCAAAAAAAATAAAAAGGAAAAGTTCAATTTTAGGAAGAGTTCCAAGTTTCGAAAATATGAAGGCCAAATTCATTGCGTCCCTGGTACACTGTGAGCCGAATCAAAGTCAGTGTACGGGTCTGGTGTAAACATGAAATCATCTATTTCTGTAGACAAAATATCGTCTACCGAAGTTGGTGACATTTGGAACACCTTGTTCAGAAGGTTAATTGCACAGAGTTGAGAAACATCGCCTTCAGCATCAGATGCCGCAGCAATGTTCGCGTCCGTTGTTACCTGTGTGCCTGTTGATCCATCTCGTACCTCAGCAGCAGCAGGAAGCGTCTGTGAGATCTCAATGAATGCCGTCATCAGGATTGGTAGCCTCTGGGGACAACACAGAGCATGGGCCGTTACCGGGTCCAGCAGAGTATCGATATCCATTGGCATGACTGATGGGAGTGTTAGACAGGTGTCTAGCACGCATTCTTCACCGCAAAGCAGGCAGCGTAGAACAGGTAAGATGCAATTTTGCCAGATTGGTCTGAATGACAGAAACCATGTTGTATTAAGTTCCCGTAGATGAGGTATGCCCAAAAGTTGCACTATGCGCTCACAGCACTTCCGTTCTAGGAGAGCTTTCTCCACATCGCTCAGAGTGATGTCGGTGGATAGGCTTGCCATAGCGTAATAGTAGGAATAGAAATAGGATTCCTGCAACAAGTGCTAGAATTAATGGCACACCACCAAACACCGAATGTACGAAGTTTGGGATGATTCCGAGGACTGCCTGGAAGGGTGCTAACAGTCCCGAAGAGATGGTCTTAAATACATGCACAATACCGCTCGTATCAGACATGTTAAAGATACGTCCCATCGTTTCTGCGAAATGTATAGGGCAGTTTGTACGAATTAAAGCCTGTATATCAGCCGAAGTCCTTGCAATTTGTAAATCATAGATTTCTTTGGCCGAGGTCAAAGGCACGGTCTGTTGCAAAAGCATGGCTTTCATTCTGCTTAAAGTATCAAAACGTATAAAAGAAACATTCAATGAAGGCCATAAAGGCGACTCCCTGACTGTGTCTATTGGGGGGACCAATACTTGCATACAGCAAGTGACCCTGGAGTCGACCGTTACCAGATATGGAATGCCTGGCAACATGCCACAGCAACTCTGATCATTCAACATAAGGTAACTCCCGTTAGAAAGTTGGCCAAACGTTGGATTAATCACAGTAGCTGGTGTACCCCAGGACAAATTTGCCACAGAACCATTACAAGCCCCGTGTAAAGAAATGTCCTGACATATGAGTGAACCGCGTAGTGCATTTTCACAGTGTATACCGCTAAGAAACACTTCACGATCCCCACTCCAACATCTGTATTCGTAAGGTAAATCCCAGGATATCTAAATGTATTCTTTACCCAACCTTCCATATTTGCCTGCTTGCATTTGTTTGAGGCAATACTGAAACTGAAAAGTAGTGACAGGCAGAGTGATTTTGCCATGAATAAGCCATTCTGTAGCTGGTTTTTCTGCTACCGTAAATGGTAATTTTTCCAGTTTTTCAATGCTCAGCACTGTATACTTTGCTCCCCTTTGTGCCAGTTCGATCTGTTTATCAGTTAGATTGTATTCTGCAAACAGAGACGACGTGTTGATAAAACGCCAAGGCACATAGCCCGCACGCAAAGATTGCAGCGTCCAGCTTAATAACATAATAGAACGTAACTGAGATTGGCCTTGTTGTAACATGGCTAAATCTTGTTCCAGTATGTCAATAGCAGAGGATACAATGTTGTCCAATAAATAAATTCTGGATGACAAAGTTGTTAACCCATTGTCGACCACAGAGAGAGTTTTCTCTAAGTTAATACGATCAAGTTCACGTATTCGTTCTGCGGCCTCTGCCTGTGAAACCTTCCATACTTCATTATAAGCAGCATAGATGCCGGCATATATGAAACGTTTTTGACGCGGTTTTCTTGGTCCTAGCAAGAATTCCCTAAAGTCTGCGTCTTCTTCAAGTAAAGATAAGTGTTGTTTCACATCCTCAAGTGTAGATTTTTGTAGCCAGTCGAGGCACAATTTACCTACACTGTATGTTGTTACTACCCCCGGATGTTGTCTTTGAACGTATCGTGGGTCTGGCCTATGGATAGTAAAGCCCTGTCTTCTATTCAGGAATCTTTCTTGACAGATGTTTGTGTCTGTAGGCCAGAGTAACCAGTTTTTCCAATCAGGCTCTGTTCTATTGGTTTGTAGTATTGTGTCAACTGTAACCGCTGCCTGTGTAGTGTTATTACTTGCAGGTGTTGGAACAGAAGGTGTTTTCATGTCTTTGATCTTGGCTAAACCAAGGCAAGACGTTTGTTGCACAGTGTCATTCAAAAACATTATTTGCTGAGGGATGATACATGCTCTAAACAAAGCTTGTATCCCCTGTACTTGCCAATCTTTAGAACCCCAGACTGATTTTGTGTCTATTGTGTCTTTCCAAAATTCAAATCCATGTCTAGTCAATTGGGTAATAAAGGCTGCAGAGTAAATCTGTTTTGTATTAGTTAACATAATTTTCTGTTCTGTTTTGTTTACATTTTTATAGTAAAATGTTTTTGGATCAGATGTATTGTACCCTGAAAAATAGGGAAACTTTTTAGCAAACGTTTTGAACTACCTTTTGGTGGTGTAGGACAATGCTCCCATTGGTTAAACATAAACACATTTCTAGGTGTTGCAGATTTATGCAAGAAATGATGACCATAGTGGTTATAGCAATAAAGCTGGTCGTAGTCTGATGAACCCTCTAAGTATTCATTGTTAGAGAATGCAGCAGACTTTTCTAGATCAGACATAATATCATTTACAGTCTGAAAGTCCCAATCATCAGAATAGGTACTGGACGAAATAAAATCACTTAGTGAAATTTTAAATAAATGTGGAATGTTCAAAAGTTCAGTCGGGCCGAATATATCGAAATCGGTTTTGTCCCACACTATACCATCCTGTATAGGAACGGCTGTGATGTTCACTGCTGACAAGTCTCTTGCTTCACGATGGGATGATTTGTGTGGTTTCAAAGTAAGTTCACATTTTTACTTTCAGTGTCCATATGGATGTATCTGCCATTTATAAGCACACTGATAGTCATAACCAAAGCTAGCCAAAGCAGAAAGAAAAATATTCCAGAAATAATCCATAGTTCAATCCATGGTGAAACCAGATAAGTCTTTTTCAGGAAATGAAAAAGGGCTTGTACTTGTTGTTTGAAAGCTTTTGATGCTGGCGTCGTTTCAGGTTCACTCGGATCCTCAGAAAACGTATCAAAGTTAATTAAATAGCCAGAAGCAGTTCTGTCAATTTTTGGAATTGCATCAGGATTTGTTGAAATCGCTGAAACCAGTTGATCACTTGTTACGTTGGTGTAGACATGTGTATCTGGACGAACTGTTACTTGAGTTTCAAGAGGGATGAGTTCCATAGCATTGTTGCTTAGTCCTTCATCTGTTACTGCTGAATTCTTAATTGTTATGAGTATTTCAGTCTGAACCTCTTGGATAGTAGTGAGAGGAGTGCGTCTGCTACTAGGACGGAGTCCACGAGGCCTACTATTTGGTATTGGCCACATACTGTGGTTTGATGAGGTCGATTGACACAAATCTTTTCTCCTTTTTTCCAGCAAGGGGCGGCAGAAGTACTGTTCTTGTTCCTTGAATGGCTAGGACAGGTACTGGTTGTCTGTAAGAAGGTCCAAATTCCTTCTTGTCCACAATCTTCTCTCTGACTAGATCCTCAACTTTTGGGATCCATACAGGCCTTGCTGGGACTACCGGTTTTTCCCCAGTGGTGGTTGGCTTCAGGAACACGTTGCTTTGTTTCGATCTTAGTTCATTTAGATCCTGTAAAACAGCCAAACGTTATTTGATATCAAAGGGTTTATTTTCCACCACTGTGCCTTTACATTCGAGATCAGGAACCCACATTCTTGTCCCAAATAGGATCTCATATGGAGTGACCCCCCCTAGAGAACTTCTTGGCAAATTATTTAATGAGCGTTGGACCCCATGATGATGTTTGACCCACCCATCACCCGAACCTAATACTCTAGCTGTTATAGACTGCTTTATGTCCCGGTTTTTCGTTTCCACAACAGAATTTCCCTCAGGATGAAACAGAGAGGAGTACCGCAATGCAACGCCCAAACTGGCCATGGCTTCTTTGTAAGCCCGAGAGCTAAACGCAGGGCCCTTTTCAGAATGTAGTGTGCCAATTGCGTATGTGCCGATAAAGACTCGCAAATCTTTTATAACAGTTTGAGTGTCAGCCAAGCGCTGAGGCCATATCCATAGGAACCTTGACTTAATATTTGTGGGATTGCATTTGTCCAAAAGGACGCCTGCGCATAGATAGTCTAATGCTGTCTAACAATGGTGTCTGTACTGGGCAGGCTACATCGTAGCATGGTGTCTGGTGGCGTTCTGCATCACGCTGTTTATTGCATTCTATGCAGTCATCGATGAAGATGTGAATCTGTGTATTCATTCCAGGCCACCAGTACATCTCTTTTAATGTTAATATTGTTTTAGAGATCCCTTGATGTGACAGACCCTCCCCCAGATATGCTTCATAAATCAAAGCTGCTCTACGTTCCATGTTTGGAATTACCCTATCCCCCACTCCAGGGATTCGAGCAAAAGGAACATTGTTCGCATCAATTACATAAGAGTACTTGAGTGGAAATTTCTTTGGTAACGCTGCACCACTGCCTTTGCTTGAAGTATTGACAGCCAACAATATCTCACTGTCTATTCTCGTTTTTGAACGAGTGATCGCAGCTACGGAAGCCGTCTGAACAGCCCCCTTTGCGGCTTCGTCAGCCAATGAATTCCCTGCAACATGAACGCCATCCCGTTGATGACTCAGCGTGTGTATTACGTGAGCCTTTGGTAGTTCGTTTTTTAACTGAACTACTTGTTCCCAAAGCGTTTTTATGCTTTATTGTGCCACCTTTTGCATCTTTGAACCCGTTTTCAAGCCAATTCTGTATATATTCATTATACGACTGAACACAGTAAAATGAATCGCACACTATCAGTGTGGGGAATTCGCGATCTGTACTTTCAAGTGCCAGTTTGAATGCTTGTAGTTCAGCTCACTGAGCTGTGCAATCTCCTAGAGATTGAGTTTTAGTGACCATTGGTCTGAAGTTACCATCGCGCATGCGACCTTTAAAGATTGCGCACGCTGCACTGTAAGCTTGCTTACTCCCTGTAGCGGGTTGTGCGGATCCGTCAGTGTAAATTATAAATTCATACTGATCGAGAGGCAGAATTTCAGTGGGCAGAGGACATTCATGTTCATATTGCAGGAACGCTTGTGTTTTTAAATCAGGATCAAAAACATATTCAACATCTGTTGCAGCAAGAGAATTAACCCATTGTATCCATCTAGGATGTAAAGCTTTTGCATTTGGAATTCTCGCTTTTGTAACGGCCTCTAAGGCTGGTACTGGAGTTACGACAATAATGCGTTTCCCTTGGGCTAGAGCTCTTTCTTTTGCTACAGCAGTTTGAACTGCTGTCAGTATTTTTTCTGTTGAAGTGAAGCGCATTTCTGCTTGTGTATACAAATGTGATTTGTATGCTATTGGTACTTTTTCACCCTCATTAAATGTTAAATAGGTGAATCCGAATTGTCCCGAAATTATTCGGATCACTAAATTGCATGTATTTACGCGTGTTTGTAAGTGATTTGTTGCTAACATGTTAGCTTGGAGTGAACGCAGGATTTCTGTGTGTTCCTGTGTCCAATGTTTTGTTGAAAAATCAGGTTAGATTAATTCGTAGAGAGGTTTAACCCTTTCTGCGTAATTTAGAATGTAAGTTCTTCCAAAATTTAGGAAACCCAAGATGGATTGTAAATTTTTCAGCATTTTTGGAGGTTGGAGCAGCGTACACTTTTCTAAAAGTTAGCTGCCAAGCTCTTGCCTTCACTTGAAAGCTCATATCCTAGGAAAAGGACATTGAGATGGGCAATTCTGGATTTTTTAAAGTTGAAATTATAGCCCTCTGAGGCGAAGCCCAATATAATGGTACTCACCCTATTCAAGTGCCTATCTAGGTCATCGTCTGTCAGATAGATGTCATCGACATATGACCTCATTATCATAAATTTGTAGTAACTCTGTTACTCTTGCTGAGAATAACCCCGGGCTGTTTTTGAACCCTTGTGGGAGGCTACAAAATTGACGCTGGGTCCCCATTATTGAGAAAGCTGTTAAGTACCTGCCTTCAGGTGCTATGTTTTGACAAAAGAAACCATTTGAAATGTCTAATGTGGTTTTATATTTTTTACGCACAATATTATTCATTAATGCTGTACTATGTGCATTTTGCACTGCAAACGTTTTTGAACAAGTATTCAAGTGTCTGTAATCCAAAACTAGACGATATGTATTGTCTGGTTTGGATACAGGAAACAAAGGATTGTTCATTGAGGAGGTGCATGTTTCAATCACCCCTTGGTATTCAAGTTGATCTAAGATCTCCCTGACCTGTTTTTTAGCTTCTTGCTTTATTGGGTACTGCCTTTGTGCAGTAGGTTCATTTTTTAGATGTATTTTGTGGTGAGGTGAGTCCTCATCCCATCCTACACGATCTATATATAATGCTGGGGCCTGGGCAACTGCCCATTTCCTGGCATAAGTATATTTTAGGGGAATTGGAATATGGTTGGAGAAGGCAGGCATAATGCTGTCCTCGCCATGTGGGCACTCCCTGACAAATTGTGGTGGCCAGTTTTTTTCTGCTAGAAGCATATCATAACCCCTTGAAAGTTTTTCCCAAAAGAGTGTTTTCACTTTTCTTGGTATGTCTCCCTCCATTCGGAGTGTTATTTCATATAACTTTTGTGGAGTACTAACCCTGGTGTCTATAGTCTCTACTGTGATGTACTCATTCAAGTCCACTGTCTCCAGAAGTTCCTTCAGGTTCTGGCTAGCTATTGTGACTTCTGCTGCACTGTCCAGCATTGTCTGAGCCCATTCTCCGTTCTTGAGATGTGTTCTCAGTATTCTCGGCATGTCTGATCTTCAGACCTGCTACCTTCTTTTTGTGAATTGAGGTTTTGATTTATTTTTCTGAACGTGTTTGTCGTCTTTGGATTTCACGCGTTCTTCTCTATGTTCTGACCGTCCTCTTCTTTCCGATGTCTGTGACGATATCTGAAAGGTACGAGAGGAATGTGTATCAGTATCTTGATACCTGTCAGGTTTTCTTAAATTATCCCTATTCCTGAGGTTATACCTCCTTTCAGAGGGCTCCTTTTGAGGCGACCTAGCTCGGGATTGAGAACGTTTATTGTTTGAATTTTGTTTATTAGTTTCCCACTTCTTTTTAGAAGATGTAGGAGTTTGTTTAATAGAGTCCTTCTCAGGATTTTCAGATAGTTTTGGCTTCAAAGGTTTTCCACCCAAACTATCTCTGCCTAATTCTGCATAAGATTGTTCTATTATTCTGGGTAGTTCATGTTGATGTTCTGTTACATCAAATTCCCTTAAGCGTTGGCGGATCGCCAATGATGCTGCCTCCCCTTTAATATTAGATAATATTATTGTTGAGACCTGGTCGAAGCTTTTCAGTAATTTTATACCTAAATTCAGAGCAGGCTCTGCCTCGTATTCATTTTGAATTTGTTTCTGGACATCTGGAATTACTGCGATTGACGGAACACCATGTGTTTTAGTATAGATGGCAGCAAAGACTGCGCCCCAAGTGGTGCAATCTTCCAGTTGTGGTGTGATCCCCATTGGTAAACAGATTGTTAGGATTCTGTGTTTCTCATAAGGGCTAGTATTTGGAAATACTGCTTCTATTTGAGTAATTTTTTGAGCTATCCAGAATGGAATTTGCTCACTTTTTGTGGGCATTTTACCCATGACTGCGTATAAAGTCTGTGGAGTAATTTTTAGTGTATTCCCCTGTTGAGGGATTTGATTTGGAATGGTCAATGGTGGTTGGACTGTGAAAGTCCGCATGACATATTAAACTAATTGTCTGTAAATTTGTATTAACTCTGTAAGTTGAGTAAGTAATTCCTCGTCTGACATTATATCGAGGTCAGGATGAGGAGTGTAGCCGGCTAGAATCGGCCATGTTGCTCCTGGTCTACCTAGTGGACCAAGCCTGGTAATGTTTCTGTGATGTTTTAGGACGCCTTTAAACCAGAGCTAATGCTCCTGGTATGTTAGTGGAATTTCAATATCCTCGAAAGGAATATATTCCTCTGGTGGTTCATCTTCTTTGTAGAAGTGAAACAGTCTTGTTACTGGATTTGATTCTGGGAATACTATCCATGAATAGAATACCTCTGTCTGAAAGGATTCGTGTGCCTCTATCACGAAAACTGCTCTACCTCCTCTTGGTGGTAGGCCGTGTTTTATAAGTTTTAGAGTGATGGCTCTTCTTAAGTTTGGAGCGATGTCTATAACACCCTCCTCGGTTTCATTTAAACCGGTTAAGTTAAAAGCTGTTACGACTGGTTGAGCCGCAGCTACACCGTTCTCGGTGTCAGACATTTGTTTTTTGAAAAATGTAGTACAAGTTTCAAGGAAACAAAAGATAAGGTGCACAATATTTTGGAACACTGTATCCTTCAACGTTGATTAAATCAAAATAGCTAATATATAGGGTTTTTTGTCCTATTTAGCTTTGGCGGATATTTAACCCTACCCACTCCAGACGTATTATGGAGTATGTGAGTAGGGGTCTCTGAGAGAAAAGCACGACTGAGTTACTCAGTATCTAGCGTTAAATTAGTGCCTTACCAAAACGTTGGGCGCCATGTAGTGTAGTTCCTTATTCCCTAATAGGCTCTGCGCATTGGAATAATATACCCTATAGATTCGACATAGGACTGAGGTCAGTATGTCCCTATCGAGTATATTAAACTTAATTACTTTGTGCCAGCTAACTCAGAGGCCACTAGAAACTCCTTGTAAACAAGAAGGGAGTAGTTTCTGGCAACCGCATAAACATGACAACTTTGTTTCCCTTTTAGAATCGGAATACTTCTCAGAATTGTGGAAACAATAGATAACAGTTTCACTCAGTTATTCGTGCATGCTTAGTTTCCTCAGAGTTACACAGAAAGAATAGACGGGCGTTTCAATAAAAGGTTTTATTGAACAGTCTTGTTTCTCGTGTAAGAGATATGAGCTGTTATGATCACAAGACAGTATGCAAGATATATAATGTACAGCGTAAGCAGTAGAAATAAATAATACTGCGCTAGCATTATCTTTTAGCATATATTTACGTGCATAAATAACATGAGCTAAAAATGCGAGTACTCATACGATGCTTCTCTAAGCTAGTTCTACCCTAATGTACCTAACCTAGTCTAGGTGTAGGGAAAGGTAAGAAGTAGGTGAAGTATTCTCTAGTATGGTATACTAAGAGTATGTTAAGTCTAGTATGCCAAGAGTCCCTCTAGGTTCTAGTCAGCTCCATACCTTGAGAATGAGAGAGGTGGGAGTCTCTTGCCGGATCTCAACCTCTAACACCCCGCGAAGGGAGTCAGAACACTGGAAGCTGGATTCTTCTGCGAGCAGGAATGACAGCGTCTTCTCAGTGCGTCAGGCCGGGATACAGGCTCCTCTGAAGTCGAGGTCTCCTCTAACTTGCTCAGGCAAGGGAAGGTATATTTATACCTGGTAGGTGCCTTGGAATGTTAGCATTGACGTGAAGTCGGACAGAGGAAGACGTCAGGAATGAACCCTTGAGGTATAGCGGTTCATGCATAATAGAGGAGTTCTTGGAGAAATCAATAATCCTGTGCTAGGGGAACTCCCAAGAGCTTAAGGGTCTGGTTTCTAAGAACTCGTTGTGACGTTAGGGTGGACGGATGTCGGTGACCATGCCTGTATTTGGAGTGCACGGCTAATGCCTAAATAAGGACTGGGATTCTATGCCTATATAAGGGCAATGCGAATTGTGCCTATATAAGGACATGTTTCAGGAAAACCTATATACGGACACCTAAAGCGGAATACAACAAGACCGCCATTGCGGCAGTTGCAGCACCGCCACCGTAGGTTTGGCGGTGCATCAGACCATCAAACTCATAATTAGGCCCTTAGTCTTTGGCAATGCAGGGAACAGCTAAGTAAAAGCCTGAGTGAAAGCAAGCAAACAGTTGTCATATCCACTAAGGCTAGAAAGACCACCTGAATGGAGACCACGATTTTGTACATGTGTTCATATGTATGTATGTATTGGTATTTACATAGCACAAAGCTAAATGGGGAGAAATAGACTGTTGCAATGTATGGATGGGAGATGATTCACAGTCCATTACATCGCGAGTGTAATTGAACATATTTGCAACATACTCATGTTTACATTACACAGATACATTACATACCATAAATAATGCACAGGGTCTCCCACTTACATATCGTAGTATACAGGCAATGGTTTTCATATCTGCATGCTACGAGTGGATGACTGGATGAGAAGTTTCAAAGCCCAACACACAAACAACAGACGTTCTAATCTTCTCTGATTAGATTAGCCGTCAGGCCCTTCATACTTGCCTTTGGTCTTCCCAATTGGACACCCACCAATGTCTGTTCTCTCTGCATGAAATTCGGCTTTCCTATTTGAGCAAGAACTTTTTCTGCCCCCTCAGATAAGCAAACTGTCCTCTACCTGTTTTCTGGTGCTCAAACTACTTCCTTAAATTCTCGTGTCACGTGTTACCTGCGTCAGTGCGTCAGTTGAGCTTGGATGCCGCGAAGGATGCTGCCAGGTTGCTCCTTTCCCCGCCGCTCCACCGTCCATTCTCCCCTCGCTGGTGGCCCGAAGTAATTGAATTTTGCCGCCTCTATCATCCTCCACTCACTGCTCTCTACCAGGCTTACTACCGGCATTGTCAGCGCTTCGTTAGCACTGCCTGAGCAAGAAGAGGGTAGTCAAGGGCATGGACGCGGGGGAGAGAGCAGCATGGAGCATGCAGCACAGAGTGTGCAGCAGGCAGCAGGAGGCGCGCCGGAGGTAAGGCTTAGTGACATGGAGGTCCCCATGTAGAACAGAAGCGGTCAGCGGTAGGCTGGTGCGGCTTGCTCTCCCTGTGGAGGCCCTGCCCTGCTCTGTTCTGCCCTACGGTCATGCTGCCCCAAGATTAATTACCCTTGAAGTGCCAGACCGGGACCAGGTCTTTTGGAGTCATCTACGGATGTGTCTTCCCAATACCCCTCCACCTCCTGCTCATGTATCGGGGTATTCATGGTCCCCTGGAGCCTTATTTTTTTTCCACCGCCACCCCAGCTCCAATAGACCCCTTAGTCCCTGGTTACTCACTGTACCCTTTGTAGCACCAGAAGGAGACCAGAGTACTGGGGATTGGGGAAGGGAGTAAAGAAAAGAAAAGAGAACAGGAAAGAGAAGGTTTATTGCCAAGCCGGTCCTGGCTCCAGGGAACGGTCAGGCCAGGCCTGTTTAGCTGCATGCTCCCTTATCCTTTATTCTCTGGTAACCTTTTTGGTGTTTGGCTACAGCCACAGCAGCAACTGCAGTGACTTTAGTCCTATATTTGTACATTTCGCACTTGGATAGATACACTGCTGCAGATCCCGCTTATAGGCGGGCAGGCAGCAGTAGCTTAATTTTTTGGTATATTCCTGCTATCTTTTGTCAGCTCTATTTATAAACACAGCAGGAGCATAGGTGTGGTGTGTTGTTTACTCCAGTAAGTGCAACAGTAGGGAAAGTGTTGGATAGCGGAAGGGTACAATTTACTATCCCCACTCTAGTCAGTACAACAGTAGGGAAAGTGTTGGAATGCCAAGGGGTAAAATTTACTATTCCTACTCAAAGAAATGCAACAGTAGAGAAAGTGTTGGATAGCGGAGGGGTAAAATTTACTATTCCCACTCCAGTCTGTTCAACATTAAAAACAAGCAAAATATCTTCAACAAAAGAAAATTATTTAAAAAAACAAAGTAAATTAAAAAATATATAAATATGTTGAAAAATAAAATAAAAATATATTTAATATTAAAAATCTTGAAAAATAAAAACATATTACAATGTTAAATAGATATCACAAATACCTACAAATATTATTGTAAATAAAATACAAATTTTGTTTTCATAGAAATAAGTCTTTTTATTTAGAAATTATTTATTGACAAAAAAATTAATTATTACATACATATAGTTTAGTTACTTCCCACCCTACAACACCACAAAACTCACAACCTGATATTAATATAAATATCCATCAACAAACTATTTTTCATTAATTAAATATTAATTATTAATCAATTATAATTAATGTACTCCCCGCCCTTTATCCCTATAAACCCAAAACACGCATGCAAAAAAATGTAATCAAACAATTGAAACTTTCCACCTGGCACCGCCTCAGAATCGGGACCGACTGACTCAGTCAGCGGTTCCCCTGACTGATTGCGATGCGACCGAACACTGTTCGGTCGGTGTCTCATTGACTTCTATGGGAGCCCGTGTTCCGACCGACAACACAGGCTCCTATGGGGAAATGGGGTGTGTGCGGAAAATCCTGCACCCTGTTGCAGGCACCCCATTGTGCCTGCCACACAGTGCAGGGTTTTACAGGGGTGTCCCTTAGGTATCCCCACAGCCCCCAACTGGAGGCCGCAGTATAAAGAGGGGCCAGCCAGGGGCCCCCAACGTCAGTCTCCGACAGCCTTTTTGTGTCGGACAGGCCGACTCGAGAAGATTGTTGGAAATCGGCATCGTAATCGCTCGGTCGGAAACACTGTCCGTAGAACTGTACGATGCGCTTCCGACCAACACGAATTCTCCAAGAGCCAATTGGAACTGATTCGGAATGACCATGCGGGTTACAATCCGACTGCAAACTTCGTAATCGGTTGGGCGGATTGTAAACCGACCGAGTCGGTCGGAAGCATTCCAACACGGTCAAGGAGATTGCGAATGCCGGGAGGAAGCTTTCCGCCCGACATCATAATGAGGCCCTAAATACCAAATAAATATAATTAAATAAAAAATATCATTAATTTATTATAATTAAATTACTGCCCACCCTATTCCCCTACAAACCCACGACCTGCTGCAGAGCTAAAAAACACATCACATACATTTCAAATAAATGCTAAAATGCATAACACTAAATAAAAAACAATAAATTTAAAACAACTGTCTTTTTGCAAATGATATTTATGACTTCTATATTTTTAAAATTAATATTACTTACCTTCAAATCGATATTCTTGACATCGATATTCTTGGCATCAATATTTTCATGTCACAATATTTTAAACACAATATTCTTGTACATTGATATTTGCAATTCAATATTTTGTCTAAATACCAGGCCCTGCGACCACTAGCCCCACCAGCCGAACCATTGTGTCCCCTGGAGGCTTGGTGTATTGCTAAGTGAGCTAGGAAAGGGGGCCAAATTGTTGTTTGCTATCCAACGTGAACTTCTGCTCTCCAGAGGTAAATTATTATACCATGAGGTCAGGCCGTCTAAGAGGGTTGTTACAGCCACAGTCACAAAAAAGGCGGAAGACTGTTAAGAAAACCCAAGCCCAAAATTATACATCACTCAGTAAAGAGATGGAACTTGAGGAAACGCTAGCCCACACTGAGGTAACATCAAGTATGTACATGTGAAAATGGTCCCTGATCAAGCATCTAAGACTGTTACCAACATTGGGGCACAGCTCTCCCAGTCCCGTATTATGGACTATTTTAAATGGCCAGATAAAGTTCAATGTGAGGGTGGAGTGTCTTTATCCATACCTGCCCTAGTAACTTTATGCTCACTACCAATAGTTCGGGGTGTATGTGATGGTGCGTTTTTTCAGGGAGATGCGACGAGAGATTGTTTGCAACATTATGCCGATAATGCTATCTCATCTTTAAAAGCAACTGCTGTAAAAGATATTCCATCTGAAAGAGGGTACACTCAGGTAACAGTGGTTAAAGCCCAAGTTCCTTTTGAGCCAGTTCCTGAAGTTCGTCAATTAAACAAGACAGCAGTTCAAATAATGATACCGGCTCAAAAGATCAGTCCCCTACAGGCGGAAGGCAAAGCTCAGGTTGTAACTGATCGTTATAGGGACCCAAGTGAATGTCATGTCTCTGTCATTTGTTTGGACGATATGCAATCAAATCCATGTTTTTCCAAATCTCCTATATCTAAGAACGCGAGAATCTAGGAGAGTATATAAATCAGTCACTAACCAAAAAAACTAATGAATCGATTTATTCCGGTAATACAGGATTGTGATCAATACTCTGACTCACAACCAACTTTAATTCCTCAAAAATTTAAACTTAGAAGCTCTGACCTGGGGCTTAAGAAGTATGATCAAATAGATAACTCTTTGAACTCTACAGATCTTTTGTTTTCGGATATATATGATGTACCCACGCTAGCGGAAGAGTATCCCACCAAGCATCAAAGTTTGGTGGATAACTGAGTATGGCAAAATTTGCTGGGTACAATGGATGTAAAAACAACAGGGTTACATTTTCATTATAACAAGCTCGATATACAGGTGGATCTATTAAATATCCTAGCAGTATATGTGGCAGGGATAGATACAAAGTTACACAATCTAACTAACCTTTTGGTAAGAGCCCAGTCTGATGTTAATAACCAACTAATCAAATGTACTTGTTCACATAGTTTAGATAATGTGTTTTTAACTCCCTATTATAGTAGGGTCTCCTATTGAAGAAGTTAAGAAACTAGCCATGCAACCAAATTCAGAATTTCCTTTAACTCCCCATATCGGCTTAGGGTCAGGGGCAACTAGTGTGAGTACAAAGCTCCAAAATATTCAGCGAGATGTTCCCGTTCATATAACTAGGGATTTAGCCGGGGATGCTAAGAAGTCAGAAGCAGGTTTGAGCCTTGACTTTGCAACAGATGAAAGTCCTATTGTATCAGGAAATGCTAATATAGAGAGAAGTCAAGTTTTAAATTCCACAGCCTAAGATGATAGCACTAATGGGGACCCCCCTTTAACGAAAAGGGCTAGAAAAAGGCTGCGGAAGGTCCGGAACAAACCTAAGAAAACTATAGACTTATCGGCCAAACACAGGGGTTGCTATTCTATCTTCAAATCAACTGGTCAGAAACCACAAAGGCAGGACCATTCCGTCAAGGGTGCAGAAGCTCCCTCTGATTCAACTCAGTCAAATCATCTGAACTCCCTATTGAAGAGACAGGTGCAGAGCCTTCCAAGGGGCAGTAAAAAAGAGTCTGCAATCATTACTGATGTTGTAGGTATTAATAATGGGACTGTGTTTATGCAAAACTATAGCGGCACTCAGAATAGGCGAGAGAGCAATCAGAGTCACGGTAACAGTAATAGAGAAATAGACTGTCATTTACAATTTCTGACTGAACCAATTATAAATAATGAGGCTATGTCCTTGTCACAAGGTTCCGCTATTCAGAGCATGCGTGGGGCTTGTTTGGCTGATGGGAACAGGTACGGTGTCACACAGAGACAACCATCTTCTGAAGGACATCAAACCAACTATCTAGCCAACGACAGTGAACCAGCCCAGCAATACCTACAAGGGTCATGCTGGAAAATCAATCTTCTAATACTGTGAAATTAGTCTTCTATCCCTTATACGAATCTAGGGGCATACATGATAGTTTGAATCGGAGCTTAATCCTAAAACTTATTTCAACCATTTCTGATCTATCATTCATTAAATCTACTGATCTCCTTTCCGTCCAGTTTCAACAAATACATTTTAATTCATCTCATGAGTCCACTATAACAACTTGGACTACCAATGAAATAGCAAACAAAATTCTAGACTCCAGCTTTTATTTCATGTGATGGGGCATTGAGGTTAAGAAATGTACCCCTTCAAAATATCCCTCCATTTTAGAAGCAAAGGTTGATAGTAAAAAATGTCAATTCCATTACTCAGAGGTGCGACTTGCTCATTGAATAAATCAATTTACAATACAGGTCTGCTAGCTACTAACACATTAAAAGGAGTACACACCTGTGAATTGTTAACCCAAAATAAAACGCCATTTGATGATTGGACATGGCTTCCAGCATCCCTTGCAAATGTGTCTTTAGGAGATGAGGACTGAACTTTACCTGCTGCAAGTGGAAATGATATACAACTGAGATTTTGTTCTTGGAATGTACATGGGTTAGCCCATTTGCTTGGCGACCCTGATACTATCTAATTTTTAAACACCTTAGAAATGTTAATGTTTCAAGAAACATGGAGAGAGCAAGTCACTCCATTGCTTGGGCTTAATGAATTTAATCTCCCAGCCATACGCACTAATAAACTAGGCTGAGCAAAGGGCGGTCTCTCATGTTATATTGTTACCAAATTAAGACTAACAATAGAAGCAATTTATTTGGAGCTAGAATGGTTACAATGTGTTTTATTACAGTACAATTGCTATATGATGATAATATTGAATGTTTGTTTAAGTATGAGGAAAAATAAGATGACCCAGCTGTTTATCCTATGGGACATCATAAGTGCATTAGCAATTCGGTATCCTAACGCCGGTTTGATCATCTCTGGTGACTTTAATTTACATCTGGTCGCTTTTAACTCTTTAGGTAGGATGAGTAATGGTATTGCAAATATGTGTCGCGACAATCTGCACCAGCTTAGGCTAACTTTGTTAAATGAAAAATTCTTGTGCAAATCAAGGCTAGTTCTATCTTTTAAACAGTCCAAGCATTGTTCAATAATCGAATACACTTTTATCTCAGATAAACTCGGCGAAAAAATTGTTGTATATAAGGTGACTCCTCGACTCAAAAGTGACCACAACCCTCAGATATTAACGTTACAACTGCCAATGAGCTGTAACCCCAAATCTAATGAGCTTCTAAATATGGTTCATTCTTCATATAATTTGAAAAGGCTGGTATTGCATTTGGAAAAACAAGTTGAAATAATGATGTTTGCTGAAGCTTTAATAAAGGATAGCGATGAGTGCCAGTTGGGGGTAGGTTCAATGCTAGATAACTGGAACTCTATCACCTCATCCTTGGTGGGAAAATTTCCAACACGAAATCAAAGAAAAACAAATCCATCACTAACCTCCTCCAATAAATGGCATTCATCTAAGTTTCTCAAATGAAAATGATCCCTTAATAGAGCTGTACGGGACGTTTTTTCCCATAGATACCGGCAATCTTACTATGCTCTTAAGGATAAACTAAGGTCACTAAGAAGGTCATATAGACGAGAAGTGCGTTTGGCTAAATCACGTTATCAAATAGGTCTATGGCATAGATTATTACATGCCTCTAAACTAAATAATGTAAAAACATTTTGGGAGATCATTAACAAAGTCGAAAGGGGAGGCAATAGAGCCTATAGTATTAATATTATGGATGATGATTGGGTAAGGTTTATTACCAACTTGTATCGTGCATGCGATTCAGATGCAAATAGGCCAATCTTGTGCTACCATTGTGCGAAAATCAGTAAGTCATACATAGAGCAAGTGAGCAGCTCTATTCCGGAGAATGACTTGGATTCTATAAGCAGTACTTCGAAATTCAGTAAGTCATACATAGGGCAAGTGAGCAGCTCTAACACGGAGAATGACTTGGATTCTATAAGCAGTACTGAAACAGCCATTATTTTGCGTCACCTTCGATCAAATGGGATTCCTGGCCCAAGCGGGCTTGCTAACACCATATTCCGTGCCAATATTGACATGTGGGCCAAAGTGTTGACTCCAGTGTTTAATGAGGTATTAGCATTGAATATCTCCCCGTGTCCTGGCAAGGTAGAATTGTGCAGCCAATTTTCAAAAGTGGCCCAGTTGATAACCCTGCCAATTATCGGCCAATTGCCTTAATTGATGTAGACGCTAAGGTCTTTGCCTCCCACCTATTGATCGATTTGGAAAACTGGGCAGCGTTGCAGGAGATAATCTCAATTAATCAAACAGGATTTAGTAAGGGCTAATCTACCTCTACGAATTTGTTGGCCCTCACTTTACTAGCTGAACTGGCTGTTTAAAAAAAACAAAATCTATATATTTGTTTTATAGATGTAAAAGCTGCATTCAATTCAGTTCCTCGAGTTCTACTATGGAAAAAACTTGCCGGATGGGGCATTCCTCAAAAATAGTTGAATGCTATAATACTCCTCTATACCAATACTTGGGCCCAAGTCAAGTTAGGCGATGGTTTTACTCTATCTCAAAAATCAAAACTTATAATGGTCTTAAACAAGACTGTGTACTAGCACCCTGCCTTTTTAATCTTTTTGTGTCAGACTAACTACAGCACCTTGAGCCCTGTCAACACCCATCCTCCAAAACTTGCTGAGGTGCATCTTAGCTATTTGCAATACGCAGCAGATACCATTTTGTTGAGTCAAACTCTGTTAGGCTTACAAAGATTGATTAATGCATTAGATGATTATATTTTAGTTAATGACCTGGAGTTGAATGTTAAAAAAATTAAAATAATGAAAATCGGACCGGTGAAACCTAAGACTGATTCATGGGGGGCTAGAGGTTGGCCAATTGAAGTGGTGAAGACATGTAAATATCTGGGTATTTTATTTGACAATAGAGACTCATTTAAAAGTCATTTTAAAGGCTTGAGGGCAAAAACCTCAACTCTAATCTATGCCTTTAAATGCTTCCGTAAATCATTGAGGTGCCAATCGTATGAACATCTTCTTAAAGTTATGACAGCAAAGTTACAGCCAACAATTACATAGGGCTCGCCTGTCACCAGGGTGAAAGATGTGAAATTATTGGACCTACTAGTAAATAAGACCTACAAATCAATCTTTGGGATCCCCAGGTCAATTGGCCAAGCCAAATTTAGATTGGAGTTTGGCCTCCAAAGACAGTCCATGGTGGCGCAAGGGTCATTTGTGAAAAGTATGTACTCCCTGTTTTTATCTGAACCTGACTCTTTAACTAACACCTGCTGGCGTGAAATAACTCATTCTGTCTATGCAGATGCCGGGCGATTGCATATTTTAACATGCCTTCAGAGTTTTGATCTGCAGAGAGGGCTTCCAGGAATGACAATGTCCAGTTTTAAACAAATTCTTAAAAAAAATATTAAAATTAACTCATTTAATGCAGCTAAGACAGCTCTAGTGGCAAAAACCCATGCCTGGTCTGTGACTAATTCTCATCAGTCCTTGTGAATCCAGCCTTATCTGAATGCCTACCTCTTGGCTCGAATGAAGGAACCATTTTTAAAATTAAGACTGGGCATATACCCAACCAAGGAGGGCATGCCGACCTGGATACAACAATGGTCAACTACAGAATGTAAACTGTGCGGGTGGCCACGTGATGTTGTGTAGTTCCTACAAATCTATAAAGGATCTTTATGTTTAGGCAACATAAACTAAAGGATTGGTGTCCAGACTGATTCCAGTCACCCCCAAAGGAGATGTTAGCCTTTAGACCAGCTAGCTCACTGTGCCACCATAATCCCCCTAACCTTACCAAGGAGCAAATGGTTTCTGGCAACTATCGAACATGACAACCCATGATCCTTCAGGGATTGTGGAAACAGTACAGTACTTTTCGCTCAGTCACTCCTGCTCACTTAGGGGCCGATTCCGATCTCGGCCGGTAGGGCTCCGAATCGGATTAGGATTTACCGGATCCGATTCGGAGCCCTTTTTCCCGACCGAATCGTACGCGGGTCCGGCCGAGCGAGTACGAAGCAGGCACCCGCGAAATCTCCGACCGACTCGAACGCGGCTTCAACACGCTCCGACCGACTCGCATGGACACGACTTGCACCGCGCTATGGAGACGTTTCCCGGCCGGGTAAGTACGATGCGCGCCGTGAGCAGTCCGACCAACTCGCGCCGTCCGGCTCGAAAAAGCTGTCAGAGCCGGACTTTGGGGGTCCGCGTCGGAACCCATGTACGCGTAGGCGCGCGAGTCGCACACAGGGGGGACCCATGGGTCCCCCCTACCTGTGCATGTACGCCGCGATGCGCATGGACGCGTACACGCTGTAGGGGGCGCCCTTGTTTGCCTCGCACCCATTGAGTCAATGGGAGCCCGCGTACGCGTTGTACGACAGGCTCCCATTGACTTCAATGGGAGTCCGACCGACTCGAGTCCGATGGCATGCGTGCGCATCGTACTCGATCGGTCGGACTGCCAGAGTCCGATTCGGTCGGAAATCTCTCCGGGTCCGGCTCGGTCGGAGAGATTTTCGGCTCGAATCGGAATCGGCCCCTTAGTCTCAGAGAGTTACACAGAATAAAAGTTGGGGATGTTTTCAATAAGCATTTATTGAACCAGTGTCATTCTAGTATAAAACATGTTTGCTGCGACAATCATTAGACAGAAACAGATATTTAAGATTACAAGCACCAACTGAGTAAATAAAAGGTAGAATTCTACCATGGTGCTAAAATAGTGAATATATGCAGGCATATAGATACATGGCAGTAATCAAGCGTACTCCTACTACACGGACCCTATCTAAGTGTACCTAAATGTACCTAGCATGTATGTGAGTGTAAAGCTAAGAATCCACTAAGAGCCAACCCCATTACCTGATGGGAGAGAACGAAGGACCCCGTCTTGGTCTCGAGTTGGACACCCCACAAGGGATGTCAGACCACTGCATGCTGACGTTTCTGCGTGCAGGAATCTCAGCGTCTGATGTCAGCATGGAAGCTTCTTCTCTGACTAGCTAGTTTTCGATATGGGTCTTTTATACCAAAAAGATAGCCTTGTGGTTCCTTACTCAATTGGTATATTGTGAGTACGATTATGCAAACGAGCCTAGTACAATACTTGCAATTATGTAAAGTAGTTCTTCCGCCCTAGAATGAAGATGACTATGACTTTTAAGCAGAGTATGTTCATGCTGTGACGTACATCATGTGCAGGGGACTTTTCTAAGGATCGTCATGCATAATAAATTAGGCTAGTTTCCAAGAAACTAATCGACATTTATTCAGCACATAACTGGGTAAAAGGTCAGTGCTAGAACCGTTATGCAGAGCAAGGTAGGAAAAATGTAGGTAAAAGGTCATGTAGCTACCTTGGCCTAGATTGGGGTACATTGGGGTTCATAACACCCACTCCTCATCCGAAGGTCAATAAGGGCAACTAATGCTAAAATATGCCTGTTTAAAAGCATAAAAACTAGTGCCTAAAAACATCTAAAAACACGGTATATGTAAAAATGATGCTTATTAAAATTAAAAAAAGCTCTATAAGTCCACTAAAAAGTCAATATATGATTAGACTAAGTGAGCACGCCGAAAGCCATGTCGCTCAGTGAAAGCAGGAAAGCAAAATAAAGCAAAACTATGCTTTCGCATTCCAATTTGGCTTGTTTTGGAAAACGGCCAAATTGTTCCCATCACACGGAGAGCCAAATGTTTATGTGTCCTGTGAGGGAGACGCAACATCACTGTCGCTTGCATTCACAGACGACAGTCCCTGCAACACCTCTTGTATCAGGTCAATGGAGCAGTTGGTGATCATCTTCAGTTCCCACAACAGCCACTGGGGAAACACTCAATACCTGTGTGTCTGTTGTAGAGCCGGTGTTCGTTCCGACAGGAGCTGAAGCATCCTGTGGAGGCTCTATGAACGCCGTCATCAACATGGGAATACGCTGAGGACACTGTAATACGTGGGTCTTTAAGGGGTCTACCTCCGGTGGCACAACCAATGGAAGAGTCAGACATATGTCCAACACGCATTCATATCCGCAGAATAGGCAGCGGAGCACAGGCAAGATGCAGTCAAACCAGACTGGTCTGAACGATAGAAACCAATGCTCGCTTAGCTCCCAAAACCGAGGTGTGCCCAGATGGAGTACCATGCGTTCACAGCAAAGTCGCACCAGGAGTGCTTTTTCCATCTCTTTGGAAATTGGGCCGTCCATTGGGTAGCAGGAAAATTAAAACCAGGAAACCCACTACAAGTAGTAGGACGGGCTGAAGCCCTCCAAAAACGCTTCCCAATATGAAGTGTATAAATACTGGAATAACTCTGAAGATTGTTTGAAAGGTGCTCAATAGTCCAGAACCTATGCTCTTAAATAGGTGCACGATTCCCCTTGTATCAGACATGTTAAAGATACAATGTACCATTTCCCCGAAATGGAGCGGGAAGTTCGTTTAGACTAGTGCCTGTATCTCAGTTGTAGACCTTGCAACCTGGAGATCAAAAGTCTCTCGGGCTGAGGTTAAGGCCACATCCTTCTGTAAAAGCATGGCTTTCAGTCTGCTCAGAGAATCAAACCGTATAAAGGAAACATCTAATGAAGGCCATAGCGTCACCTCCTTTACTGTGTGGGTCGGTGGAAACAATACTTGCATACAACAAGTAACCCTGGAACTTACCGTGACTAGATACGCGATGCCTGGTACCATCCCACAACGGCCTTGATCATTCAACATCAAATAACCCCCATTCGAGAGCAGTTTGGAAACCGGATGAATCACGGCAGCTGGGGATCCTGTCAAGTGACATGATAGGTTTGTAACCAAAGCATTACAGGCTCCGTGAAGCAACATATTCTGACAAATTCGAGACCTAAATAAAGAACTCTCAGTCTGAACATCTGAGAAAAACTTGTGTCCCCATTCCTGCATCTAAATCTGTATAGCAAATTCCAAGTCTCATGTATGTATGCCTGTCCCAACATTTCATACCTGCCTACCTGGTGATACTGTAGACAGTAATGAAATTGGAATGTCATGACTAGCAGTATAATATGGCTATGGATTAACCATTCTGTGGAAGGTGACTCAGCCACAGTAAAAGGTAATTGATCCAATTTTTCAATGTGCAGCATTATATATTTTGCATCTCTTCGTATCATTGTTGTCATTCTTTCTGTCAGATTGTATGCAGAAAACAGAATCGTACTGTTGATATATGAGTGTAGCGTCCAGCTCAATAATAGAAGGGATCACAATTGCGATTGTCCATGTCGTAATATAGACAATTCCTGTTCCATTATATCTATTGCAGAAGACCCCTTCCCGTTTGCGAGTGGTTTACCACCTACTTGAAGTAGGTGGTAAACTGCATGGGTTTTGCGGCCGCAAAACAACAGTACATGGCATGGTGACTTGCTATTAGGAAGGGACACCCCTTCCTAATAGCGAGAGTCGCAAATGCTATTTTGCGAGCCAGTGACTCGCAAAATAGCATTTGTACGTGCCTGGAACCTTTTTTGCGGTTATCTCCCGTTTGCGGCCGCAAGAAAGGGTTGTGCATCTGGCCCTTAGAGTCTTAGAAAGCTCTCTAAGTGGCAGCTATGGAGAGCAGCCTTCAGGCTTAGTCCATAAGGAGTGTAAAGCAGCTTGTTTTACCAGAACGTAATCCTTTAGGTATAGATTAAGTGAAAAAAGAACCACAAAGTGCATTTATGCAAATATGTATTTATTATAAGACATTCACTAACACATACAAATATCTCCTACTCAGATTTATACACAATGCACATAACAATTTGCAGAGAAAACAGGTAAGTACCATGAGTACAAAGTGGTCGCCAGAGGGAGACCAAACCATATACTAAAATAGTTGTATGCGAACCACGACTCAAGTCAAGACTATACCCAGAAGACGTAGAAGTGCTAGGGACCCAAGGGACCAACTGAGGTAAGTACCCAGGAACCCCACAGAGGCTGTGTGCAGAGTGGAAACACGACCGTGTGCTCAATTCAAGTCCATGGGTTGCAATTTTAAAGAACAAGGACCCTTCCCAGTGGACCCTGAAGAAACCCTGTGGAAGACAGAAGGTTGGAGAGCCACCTCACCCGTGGATACCCTAGGAACCAGGATACCTACACCAGGGAAGCCAGGTGCATAGGTGTGAAGTAGTGTTGGAAACCGCCATCAAACTCAATGGAGGACTTCAGGAGGATGCCGCTGCTGGAGAAGGTGAAAGTGTCCGGTGGAACCCAAAGGTGGATTCAGGATGTGGAGTACCTACAAACAGAGGGGACAGAGTCTATGCCACCCAGGAGTGACCAGGGGGCACGGAAGACGAATGCCCACCGGTGTCGGGTGTTGCAGGAGAGCTGACAGTGACCTTGGGGCTGGAGCTGTGTGGACCAGGCGACGTTGTGGAAGACCAGGAGCCGTTCACGAGCTGTCCCAAGTCGGATGTCTAGAGTTGAGGGGTCGGTGTCCGTCAGGAGCACCATCAAGCCTTGGAAAGCGAAAAAGGTGCAGTGCTCGGACCAGCAAGGTCCAGGTGACTCGCCACACACTGAGGAGTCAGAGCAGGCCCTGAGAAATCAGGGAAGCCCACTGAAATCAAGGAAGACCCTCAAGAGGACCCACAGGCCAGAGGCACTGGAGTCGCAAGAGGACCTCGAGCAACTCATCAAAGATGCAGGCCCACAGTGCAAGCGATTTGGTGAAGATGAAGATCTTGGTCCCAGGATATGCTTGAGGTTGGGGCTACTTGGAGCCTGAAGATCTTGGAGGAAGGAAGCCAATAAGCCTTTTCAACAGCAAGTCGACGCAGTGCACTGGGGTTCGGTTCCTGCGGCTCCGACGAGGGATACTGGCCTTAAACTTGGTGAGAGGACAGAGAAGGCCTCGAGGAATGTGATGAACCACCACCTGTGTTGCTGAGCCTTTCGGAGTCCATGGGAGCCCAGAATCAGCAGACTGGTCAGCTTTGTTACAGTGCCTGCAGATGCGGGAAAGTGACTCCTTCACTTTAAGGGAGATTCCTTCAGGTGTCTTGGATGTCCACAAGCCTTGGAAGGTTTCTGTATGGAGCACGGGCACAGATGTTGCAGCAGATGTGCAGGAGGACGAGACCAGGAGCAGCAGGAGTCTTCCCAGTTGTAGTCTCGGAGCCCAGAGCAAGGTCCAGGGAAGTCCAGAGTGCCCAGATGGTCGAAGATGAAGTGGTGTCTTGATATGAATCATATCCCACGATGAATCTAGGGACCCACTCACAGGTAAGCCCTTAAGTACCCTAAGGAAAGAGTTGGGTGGATTCAGGGTTCCTTCCCAGGGGAGGGGTCGGACAGTGGGGAGGATACTCCCATGTCCCTTGTCCAGTTTTATGCCAGAGCGGGAGCCAACGGCTCCCTGAGCTGGTTTGAACTGGACTATGCAAGGAGGGCACCAAATGTGCCCCTCAAGCAAACTGAGTGGCGCTTGCAAGCGCTCCCACCCTGCCCCAATACACTAAACCCTGTCTGGGATGTGGTAACACCTCCCTGTGAAAGGATACCTATTGTCCTACCTTCCCTTGCTCAAGCTTTGCTCACCAGCAGGAGGGAAGAATCATGTCTCTGGTCGGCAGCAGCCATATTGTGCTGTCCGGGTCTAGAAGACTGGTACCGGGAGCACAGAGGGCCTCCCGGAGGAGCTTTACAGTGCATGGAATCATACCTCCCACACCCTTTACGTTGTGGGGGTATGATTCCAACATATTTGATACCAAACATAACAGGGTTCATTACAGCCAGTTTAGAGATGGTCATCCTGTAATGACGCATGACCACTCTATATATCGTAATGGCTGATGCACTTACAACCCGGGAGAATGGACTCCCAAGGTTGTAGGGGTGTCCTACTCATGCAGGGGCATCCTCACACTTAGAACTGAGCACCCTGCCTTTAGGATCGAAAGGCCTGCTTTAGGGGTGACTTATAAGATTGAAGTGCAATGACCTCAGATATAGGGAAACCTATATCTGTCATAGGTGGTGCTAGCACCAGCTTACACAGGCTGCAATGGCAGGCCCATAGTCACAATTTGAGTGGTTTCTCATGGGTGGCATAATACATGCTGCAGCCCATGGGAGACTCCTGGTGTAACTATGCCCTGGGTACCTCAGTACCATATACTAGGGACTTATAACTGTACACCAGTAGCCAATCTGGGATGTACCTAAGTACTCACCATAGTCAATTTAAGGGAGAAAGCACAGAGACTGGTGTGCTGAGTGGCAGGGTCTCAGTCAGAGTAGTCAGAAACAGCATAGCACCAGGCAAAAAGTGGGGGTAACCATAAAAGCAGATCCTACTTTCCTTCACAACCCCCCGAACGAAAGTAGATGAGACTAAACTTTCCCAGGTGAGTCTTCATTTTCTAAGTGGAATTATCTGGAGCGTCCATCTGTGTTGGCATGGTTTCTCCCAGGTCTATGTTCCACTATATAGTGATCTCCTGTATGGAAATGGACTACCTCAAAAGATTGGGGTTTTCACCCTTCATCTGTTTAAGCCATAAGAGGGGTTTGTGGTCTGTCTGAACAATGAAGTGAGTGCCAAACATGTATGGCCTCAGCTTTTTCAAGGCCCAGACCACAGTAAAGGCTTCCCTCTCAATGGCTGACCAACGTTTCTCCCTGGGGGCCAACCTTCTGCTGATAAAAGCTACTGGTTGATCCTGGCCGTCTGCATTAAGTTGTGATAACACATCCCCTACCCCTATCTCAGATGCATCTGTCTGGACAATGAAAGTTTTAGAGTAGTCAGGACTTTGCAGGATGGGAGCAGTGCACATGGCTTGCTTTAGGTCGTCAAATGCCTTTTGACAGCGTACTGTCCACTGAACTTTCTTTGGCATTTTCTTGGATGTAAGATCATTCAGGGGAGTCACTATTGGCCCATATCCCTTGACAAATCTTTTGTAGTACCCAGTCAGGCCTAAGAAAGCTGTGACCTGAGTCTGGGTAGTGGGAGCAATCCAGTCCACAATGGTCTGGATTTTGCTCTCCAATGGTCAATCCTCGCTTCCACCTACCAGGTGGCCAGAGCACACAACCTTGCTCTGCCCTATCTGGCACTTGGTGGCCTTGATAGTGAGGTCTGCTTTTTTCAGGGCCTCCAGAACATTTCTGAGGTGGAGCAGGTAATTTTCCTATGTGGAGCTAAAGACAGCTATATCATCTAGATATGCTGCACATTAGGCTTTCAGACCTGTTAGGACTTTGTTCGCCAACCTCTGAACTGTGGCAGGTGCATTCTTCAAACCAAAGGGCATCACAATAAACTGATAATGCCCACTAGGGGTTGAAAATGCAGTTTTTGGCTTTGCATCCTCAGCTAATCTGATTTGCCAGTAGCCAGAAGTCAGGTCAAACTTACTCAGAAACTTGGCTGAGGCCAAAGTATCTATAAGTTGATCTGCCCTTGGAATAGGATGGGCATCATTCTTAGTGACTACATTGAGCCCTCTGTAGTCCACACAAAACCTCATCTGTATTTTCCCACCCTTGGTGTTAGGTTTTGGTACCAGGACTACTGGACTAGCCCAGGGGCTATCTGAAGGCTCAATGACCCCCAATTCCAGCATCTTTTGGACCTCTGTCCTGATGTAACCCCTGACATGGTCAGGCTGTCTGTAGATTTTACTCTTGACAGGCAGGCTGTCACCTGTGTCTAATTCATGGGTACACCAGGTGGTTTGACTGGGTGTCAGGGAGAACATGTGTCTGTACTGATTGAGGACTTGCCTGCCAAGGCTACTCCATCTACTGACCCATCATAGGGAGAGGGTCATTCTCTTCCTCTTGTCCCTCATCAGTTGCCATGAGCAGGCCCATGTCAGTCCTGTCCACACAAGGTTTTCAGGCAGTTCACATGAACTACCCTATGGGGACTTCTTGGAGTACCTAGGTCCCCCAAGTAGGTGACCTCACCTTTTTGTTCAAGGATAGTGTGGGGGCCACTCCACTTGTCTTGGAGAGCTGCTGGGGCCACAGGCTCCAACACCCACACTTTCTGGCCTGGCTGGTAAACAGTCAAGACAGCCTTTTGGTCATGCCAAGCTTTTTGGAGTTCTTGGCGGTCCTCCAGGTTTTTGCTGGCTTTCTTCATGTACTTAGCCATGCCTGAACGCAGGCCAAGGACATGGTCCACAGTGTCCTGTTTAGGAGGTTTGAGAGGTTGCTCCCAGCCTTCCTTCACTAGACACAATGGACCCCTAACTGGATGCCCAAACAGAAGCTCAAGTGGGCTGTAGCCAACCCCCTTCTGATGAACCTCTCTGTAGGCAAAGAGAAGGCAGGGTAGTAAGACATCTCATTTTTGCCTAAGCTTTTCTGGGAGTCCCATAATCATATCCTTTAGGGTCTTGTTGAACCATTCAAAAAGCCCATTGCACTATGGATGGTAGGGTGTGGTAAACTTGTAGTTCACTCCACACTCTTTCCACATGGCAGTGATGTAACTAGACATACAGTTTGTACCTCTGTCTGTTAAGACCTCCTTAGGGAAGCCCAACCTGGAAAAGATTCCCAGGAGGGCCCTGGCCACTACAGGAGCTGTAGTAGTTCTAAGGGGAATAGCTTCTGGGTACCTAGTGGCATGGTCCACCACCACTAGGATGTAACTGTGCCCAGATGCAGTTGGAAGGTTCAAGGGGCCAACAATGTCTATCCCTACCCTTTCAAAGGGGACCCCAACCACTAGAAGTGGAATTAAGGGGGCCTTTCTGGTACCATCTGATTTACCACTGGCTAGGCAAGTGGCACAAGAGCGATACAACTCCTTGGTGTCTTCAGACATATGGGGCCAGTGAAAGTGAGGGACAAGCCTGTCCCAAGTCTTGCTTTGCCCTAAGTGTCCTGCAAGAGAAATATCATGTGCTAGGGAGAAGAGAAAACCTCTGAACCTCTGGGGTATTACCAACCTCCTGGTGGCACCAGGCTTATTGTCTCTACCTTCAGAGTACAGAAGCCCATCTTCTCAATAGATCCTATGGGACCCACTGATATTCCCTGCTTCCTCAGCAGCAGCTTGCTGTCTGAAGGGTTCAAGAGAGGGGTAGGTCTGCTGCTCTAAACTCAAATCTGCCCTGGAAGGGCCTCCTGCCCCCAAGAACTCTGCATGGTCAGGCCCAAGTTCCCCAGGGACAGTACCTTCACAGGGGCTGAGATCATCTCCCTCAGGAGACTGATCTTCACTGGGAATTTGAGAGGAGGATAAAGCCTTACCCTTCCTGCTCCTTCTCTTGGGAGGCACCTGGTCCATTTTTCTAAGATCCAGGGCCTTTTCAGTGCTGAGCTGTTTGGCCTGAGCCCTGGTGACAGCAAATACACTGGCAGAGATGGCCATCATCTCTGCATGAGTCCTGAACTCTACTTCAGCCCAGACTGAAGTTTCTAGATCCCTGCCCAACAGACAATCTGCAGGTAGGTCTGGAGATACTACAACCTTTTTAGGTCCAGTTACCCCTCCCCAGCAGAGATTCACAACTGCCAAGGAATGGTCAGGCCTGACATTGCTAGCGTTGGTGACTTGGTACATTTGTCCAAGTATGATCTGGTCAGGGGACAAAAGTTTCTCTGTCACCATAATGATACTGGCTCCTGTGCCCCTGTAAGCCATTGCTTCTTTTCCATTGATCAAAGGCTGTTGTTTGTATTTGCCAAAGTTAGTGGGACTTACCTGTAAGGTGGCAAGGTCTATGCCACCATCACAGACTAGAACAGCCTGAGCTGGAGTTCTGACTAAGTCAGAGCCCATCTCAGAACCGAAGGTTAACCCCACTAATCCCTTGGTTGCTGTACTACCACTTGTACTTATGCTAGGGAAAGCAGGTACCTTAGGGGCAGTGGTAGTAGGAGATTCCTTGGCCTTTGGACAATCAGCATCCCTTGTCCAATGGGTCTTTACCTTACAAATGTAGCACCAAGGTTCCTTTTTGCCTTTCTTGGAAATTTGGGACTCACCCCCAGATGCAGGTCTTTGGGGCCCTTGTGAAGACAATTGTTTATCTTTACACTTGTCCCCACCCTTATCCTGGGATTTAGAAGCATCTTGCTTCTTCTGGTCACCACCATTATCATGTTTTTTTCTGCTTAACCCTGGTGCAGACCCATTTGTCTGCCTTCTTTCCTAATTCTTGGGGAGAGGTCAGATCAGAGTCCACCAGGTACTGGTGCAAAAGGTGGTTCTGACAGTTATTAAGGATGTGCTCCCTCATAATAAAATTGTATAATCCTTCATAGTCCTGTACATTGCTTCCATGAAGCCAGCCTTCCAGAACCTTAATAGCACTGTCTGCAAAGTCTACCCAATCCTGTTTGTGTGCCTTCTGGGTGTCTCTGAACTTAATCCTATACTGTTCAGTAGTTAAGCCAAACCCATCTATGAGAGCAATCTTCAGTACTGAGTAATCGTCAGCATCCTCTTCTCAAATAGTGAGAAGCATATCTCTACCTTTGTTAGCAAAGGAGAGTCACAGTATTGCTGCCCACTGCTCTTGAGGGACCCTCTGAACTTTGCAGGCCCTCTCCAAAGCAGTGATCCATTTATGGATATCATCCCCCTCCTGGTAAGGAGAGACTATCCTGCTCAGGTTCCTACTGTCAAAAGAAGTTTCTCTGATTCTAGGGACACTGTTGCTGACACCATGGGACTCTAGTCCCAATCTCTTTCTAGTCTTCTGTACTTCCAGGGACTATTTGTCAAGGGCCAATTGATCTCTCCTGAGCTTAAGTCTGACTTTCCCAAGTTTGAGTATTTGTTATTCCCTTTCTAAATAAACCCTGTGGAAGTCAGAAGGTTGGAGAGCCACCCCACCCGTGGATACCCTAGGAACCAGGATACCTACACCAGGGACGTCGGGTGCATAGGTGTGAAGTGGCGCGGAAACCGCTGTCAAGCTTAATGAAGGACTTCAGGAGGATGCTGCTGCTGGAGAAGGTGAAAGTGTCCGGTGGAACCCAAAGGTGGATTCAGGATGAGGAGTACCAGCAAGCAGAGGGGACAGAGTCTATACAACTCAGGAGTGACCAGGAGGCACGGAAGACGAATGCCAACCGATGTCAGGTGTTGCAGGAGAACTGACGGTGACCTTGGGGCTGCAGTTGTGTGGACCAGGCGATGCTGTGGAAGACCAGGAGCCATTCACGAGCTGTCCCACGTTGGATGCCGAGAGTTGAGGGGTCGGCGTCCGTCGGGAGCACAAACAAGTCTTGGCAACCGCAAACAAAGTGGAAAGCAAAAAAAGTGCAGTGTCAAAACCAGTAAGGTCCAGGTGACTCGCCACAAGCAGGGGAGTCAGAACAGGCCCCGAGCAATCAGGGGAGCCCACTGAAATCAAGGAAGACCCTCAAGAGGACCCACAGTCTGGAGGCACTGGAGTTGCAAGAAGACATCGAATAGCTCACCAAAGATGCAGCCCATGGTGCAAGGGATGTGGTAAGGATGAAGATCTTGGTCACAGGAGATGCTTGAGGTTGGGGCTACTTGGAGCCTGAAGATCTTGGAGGAAGGAAGCCAACAAGCCTTTGCAACGGCAGGTTGACGTGGTGCACAGGGGTTTGGTTCCTGCGGCTCGATGAGGGATACTGGCCTCAAACTTGGTGAGAGGACAGGGCAGGATTTGAGGGATGTGAAGAACCACCACCTGTGTTGCTGAGCCTTTTGGAGTCCGTGGGAGTCCAGGATCAGCTTACCGGTCAGCTTTGTTGTGGTGCCTGCAGATGCTGGGAAGTGACTCCTTCACTTCAAGGGAGATTCCTTCAGGAGTCTTGGATGCCCACAGGCCTTGGAAGGTTTCTGTATGGAGCATGCGCACAGAGGTTGCAGCAGACTTGCAGTATGACGAGACCAGAAGCATCAGGAGTCTTTCCAGTTGCAGTCTCGAAGCCCAGAGCAAGGTCCATCAAAGTCCAGAGTGCCCCTACAGTCGAAGATGAAGTGGTGTCTTGATATGAATCGTGTCCCACGACGAATCAAGGGATCCACCCACAGGTAAGCCCTTAAGTACCCTAAGGAAAGGGTTGGGCCGATTCAGGGTTCCCTCCCAGGGGAGGGGTCGGACCGTAGAGAGGATGCTCCCATGTCCTTTCTCCAGTTTCATGCCAGAGCGGGAGCCAACGGCTCCCTGAGCTGGTTTGAACTGGACTATGCAAGAAGGGCACCAAATGTGCCCCTCAAGCAGACTGAGTGGTGCTGGCAAGCGCTCCCACCCTGCCCTAATACACTTAACCCTGTCTGGGAGGTGGTCAAACCTCCCTGTGACAGGATGCCTACTGTTCTGCCTTCCCCTGCTCGAGCTTGGCTCACCAGCAGAAGGGCAGAATTGTGTCTCTGGTCGGCAACAGCCATGTTGTGCTGTCTGGGTCTAGAAGACTGGTACCGGGAGCACTGAGGGCTTAACAGAGGGCCTTTACAGTGCTTGGAATCATACCCCCACACCGTAAACGGTGTGGGAGGTATGATTCCAACATATTTGATACCAAACATGTCAGGGTTCATTACAGCCAGTTTAGAGCTGGTCATCGCGTAATGACGCATGACCACTCTATATATCATAATGGCTGATGCACTTACGACCTGGGAGAATGGACTCCGAAGGTTGTAGTGGTGTCCTGCTCATGCAGGGGCACCCTCACACTTAGAACTGAGCACCCTGCCTTTAGGATTGAAAGGCCTGCTTTAGGGGTGACTTATAGGTTTTAAGTGCAGTGACCTGAGATATAGGGAAAGCACCAGCTTCAACAGGCTGCAATGGCAGGCCTGTAGTCACAATTTCAGTGGTTTCTCATGGGTGGCATAATACATGCTGCAGCCCATGGGAGACCCCTGGTGTACCTATGCCCTGAGTACCTCAGTACCATATAATAGGGACTTATAATGGTACACCAGTAGCCAATCTGGGATGTACCTAAGTACTCACCATAGTCAATTTAAGGGAGAAAGCATAGAGACTGGGGTCCTGATTAGCAGGATCCCAGTCAGACTAGTCAGAAACAGCATAGCACCAGGCAAAAAGTGGGGGTAACCATAAGAGCATATCCTACTTTCCTACAAGGGGGCACCATGAGTTCTGGTATAAACAGCAGCGAAAACTGTACCCCAAGTGGTAGAATCCTCTATCGGGGGAGCTATCCCCATTGGCAAGCAAATTGTCAGCATTCTGTACTTTTCTTGCGGGCCTGTATGTGGAAATACTGCCTCAAGCCGTGCTATTTTCTGTGCTATCCAGAACGGCATTCGCTCACGTCTAGTGGGCATTCTTCCCATAATTGCATTCAGTGTTTGTGGGGTGATTTTTGTCAAAGTCCCTTGCGGTTGACCAGCTTCAGTGACCCTTGAAAGTTAAATTGTAAGTGTTCGCATTAGGAACTGTGTAAGATTTCTGTATAGGTTTACTATCTCTTCGTAAAGTGTACGTAAGTCTGCTGCTTGCAATGTATCAATCTCTAGATGTGTGTGTAAGCAGCTAGGACCAGCCAAGTCACTCCGTCTCTGCTGAGCGGACCGAGTCCCACTTTTTCTGTGGTGTGGGGGAGGGCACTTTTAAACCAATTTATATGCTCTTGGTAAGTTAATGGGACTTCTATGTCCTCGTATGGAGAGTATTCTTCAGGTGTCTCATCTGGAATGTGAGTATGAAACACATGTGTTTGTGCATCTGCAGGTGGGAATTTTACTCAAGAATAGAATACCTCTGTCCTAAATGCCTCATGTGCCTCCAGTGGCATAGCTAGCCTTATGGCCGCCTGTGGTGGTCCCTGCGTTTGCTGCCCCGCCGCGACCCCAGCCATTGAAGAGCAGGGGTGCTGGTGTTTCAGATGAAATGTAGAGCAGGGGGGCGATTGCCGCCCCTGAGATGGCAGGTAGGAGCAGTAGGAAGCCGCCAGGGGCAGACCGCTCCACCCTAGCTACGCCACTGTGTGCCTCAATCATGAAAGTAACAGTCCCTCCTAGTGACGACAGACCATAATCTGCAATTTTTATAGTAAGTGAATTTCTGCATTTTTCTGAAATGTTAAGAGCTCCTTCAAGCTCTTCTTCCCCTGCATTTGCAGCCCTGTCTTGGACAGGCATTGCGGAAGGAAATGGTAAGAAAAAGAAATAAGGTTTTGCACAGTGTGGGGAACTATAATCCTTCAAGCTTGAACAAACCTACAGCCAATACATAGGATATGTCTACTCAGCTGCGGCGGATTATTTCCCTTCCCACCCCAGGCGTCTCTGGGCATATAAGAGTAGGTGTCCCTGAGAAAGCATGACTGAACTACTCACATTTGACCGTTAAAAAGAACCAAACCAACGTTGGCGGCGCCATGTCGTGTAGTTCCTACAAATCTATATAGGATCTGCGCGTTTAGACAACATAAACTAAGGGATTGGTGTCCAGACTGATTCCAGACACCCCCAAAGGAGATGTCAGCTTTTAGACCAGCTAGCTCACAGTGCCACCATAAGACCAGTAACCTTACTAAGGAGCAAATAGTTTTTGGCAACTATCGAACATGACAACCCTTGATCCTTCAGGGATCGTGGAAACAGTACAGTACTTTTCGCTCAGTCATTCGTGCTCACTTAGTCTCAGAGAATTACACAGAATAAACGATGGGAACATTTTCAATAAGCATTGATTGAACCAGCGTAATTCTAGTATAAAACATGTTTGCTGTGACAATCATTAGACAGAAACAGATGTATAAGATTACAAGCACCAACAGAATAAATAAAAGGTAGAATTCTACAATGGTGCTAAAACAGTAAATATACGCAGGCATATAGATACATGACAGTAATAAAGCGTACTCCTAGTAAGTGTACCTAAATGTACCTAGCATGTATGTGGGTGTAAAGCCAAGAATCCCCTAGAAAAGAGCCGACCCCATTACCTGATGGTAGAGAATGAAGGACCCCATCTTGGTCTCGAGTTGGACACCCTGCAAGGGATGTCAGACCACTGCGTGCTGGAGTTTCTGCATGCAGGGATCTCAGCGTCTGATGTCAGCATGGAAGCATCTCCTCTAGCTACCTAGTGTTTTCCTCTCCTTGGCAGAAGCAGCAACTGCGGACCAAGCCAGAAAATCAGTGCACAGCAAAGGGGCAGTACACCTCCTCACAGCTCTTCAGCTCTTCTCCTTGGTAGAGGTTCCTCTTGATTCCAGAAGTATTCTAAAGTTCTGGGGTTTTAGCCTCCTCAGGGTCAGCAAAGACTTCACCTGCAGCATCCCTGAACTTCACTGCTGGGAGTTCTGACCTGCCTTGGGTGCCAAATCCAGTTCTGAGCCCTTGGAGGTTGTTCCTGCTGTAAAGAACTGAAGAAATCACCAAAATTGACACTTTGATCTGCTAGCAGCTGTTTATTTTGACGCAGCACCGCTGTGTGGGAGAAAATGCTGACGCACAGCCCCATGCGGCCAAAGAAACTAATGCAGCACCTTCCCGTGCCTGAAAAACCACTGCACGCTGAGTCAGCGCACCTTGTCTCCTATTTCCGAGACCCCCACACTGACTCTGATGCAGGCCCTGCTGTGTGGCTGAAAGAAATGACACATCACCTGTCAGCGTCTACGGAAATCTACACAGCACCTGGATCGGTGCCCCATCAACCCATAGCATCTGAATTGTCTCACACATTGTACCCGTGCGCCAAGTTTTTCAGATGCAGCACCCACAGACCAGATTCGCCTGGGAAATCGACGCATCACTTTCTCCCTACAGTCCATATTTGACGCATCATTTCTCCTGTGTGCAGCAGAATTGTCACCTCACCTCCCAAGGACTCAGGAACTGATGCATTGCTGTGTTTTCTAACGCTGTCCTCATCTGAGGCTGTGGATTCTGATGCATTTGAGGTACTTTGTGTCATATCACGTATCCATAGATTTTTATGGACAGAATTGCTTGAAATGTTTTTATAGTCATATTTTGAGTTGTGGATGTTGGAGTTTTGTAGTTTTGGTTCTTGTTTTGTTTAGGTAAAGAGAATTTATTTTTCTAAACTAGTGTGGTGTCCATTGGTAGTGTTGTCACTGTGTTACTGTGTTTGATATATACCAATAATTAACACATTTCCTCTGAGATAGGCCTGACTGCTCGTGCCAAGCTACCAAGGGGGTGAGCAGGGTTTATCTTAAGTGTATAATCCCCTTATCCTGACTAGAAGAAAGGGTCCCTACTTGTACAGGGTGCATACCACTTCCAACTAGAGACCCCCATTTCTAACAATATTACACTTATAAAATGTATTAGGGCAACTCCAATGTTGTCCTGTGGGAGAGATAGCCCTTGAAGTAGTGAAAAACCTTGAAAGGTTTGGGCCTGGGAAAACGTTAATTTTGTCAGGTCAAAATGGCAGTTTAAATCTGTACACACAGGACCTGAATTAACAGGCCTGGTACATGTTTAAAGGGCTACTTAAGTGGGTGGCACAATCAGTGCTGCAGGCCCACTAGTAGCATTTAATTTACATGCCCTGGGCACATGTAGTTCACTTTACTAGGGACTTATACGTTAATTGAATATGCCAATTTGGTATGAGCCAATGCTACCATGTTTTAACCAGACAGCACAAGTACTTTGTCAATGGTTAACAGTGGTAAAGTGCACAGAGTTCTATGGCCAACAACAACAAATTTCGCAAAAATAGGAGGAGTGAACGCATAAAGTTTGGGGATGACGCTGCAGGGAGGGCCAGGTCCAACACAACCCTCATCCTGCCTAAAGCCAGGGTAGACTAATCAATACCTTGATGGACTTCCCTGCTTAGGTGATAGAACATGGACACTGGTCCTATACTGCAGGCGCACTTGCCAGTTCTCTACCTCTCTGAACTCAGTTGGATCCCTCTGTGTATACAATCCTGAGCCACTGAACTGTCCCACGGGGAAGCCTTCTCCTCACCTGTGGACCTCATCTGTGCAGCACCTAAACTTAACTTGCTTACTGATGCATCCAAGTAGACAGATAATACCACCATGGCCAACACAGTGATATGGCCCATTACACCCCTTGGTTCAGACTTCTGCCACCAACCCAAGGAAAACTCTTCTCCTATGGACAGAACCCAACAGAGGCCACTTATATCTGCCAGTATCAAGAGCCATGCCCCAGGCCATCCAGGGCTCGCTGACCTCTGATGTGTCTCAGAGTAGGGGGCAGTAGCCCCTAGTGTTGTGTACCCTGCTTCAAATCTCCTTCCTACCAGTCCCGGGGTGGCAGTCTGAGAGTTGTTACTCAGCCCATGGTATTTATCCTGAGACTGAACAGGTGCCTGGCAAGTCAGGACTTCCAGGGGGGAACCACTTCTCCCATCAAGGGTGACACAATCTATCTGTGTCATGCAAGAGTCTCCCTGGTGCAGGTCCCTAATCTTCTGTCTCTGTGACAGCGCATGGAGCCCTCCCTGGTCAGAAGTGGCCTCACCAGGGTCAGTCTTGGGGTGCTCTGTTCTCAGAGCTGGCAACCCCTGACCCAATGGTGCTCCTACTATGGACTGTTTCCAACTCCTGCCCCTCCAACTGGGCCTCTTTACCCCTGCTGTGGAGTGGTACACAAGGAAAACAGAACCAAAGGGCGCCTTGGAAGGCTTCTCCACTGAGATCCCCTGACACTGTGGGACTCCCACCAGTGAATGGTCTCTTGGTACAGAAGAGGTCCCCCTGCCTATGCCTTAACTTTGGGCAATCCAAGAACAGTCCTTGAAATAGACACCCTGGGCTCCTGCCCTCCAAAACTTTGTCTCCTATGCTTAGAAGGGATATTGTAACTCTTCCCCCCCACACTTTACTGGGATCTTTCTGGGCCACTGTACTTCCCCCTCACTCTGATGGGGGGAACCCTGAGCCATCCTCCTTACGATCACTCCTCAATGCTTTCCCAAACACTCTGATACTCTCCAAGAGGTCTGCCTCCTTTGGAAGCTCCCTGAGGTCAATAAGCTTGCAATCAACCAAGTGTTGGTGTTGTTCTGTAAAACAGTGACTGAACATATTCTCTCTTGCAACTAAATTGTACAGCACTTCAAAAGTTTTTTCCCACACTGCTCTTCAACCAACCATCCAGTGCCTTACATGAGGAACCCTCAAGATCCCCCCAGAACTGGTGAGACAGTTTCTGGCTGTCCCTGAACCTCAACCTGTACTCTTCATATTTTTTGACCAGGGTCTCCTTCATGATGGGATGCCTTATTCTGTCCCATCTTCCCTAGGGCAAGTAGGATGCCCTTCCCAACACTAGATATATTCTTCCAAAGGCCAGCTGCCCATTCCTCCTCAATGATCCTGGGCCCCTCTAGAATGACTTCATATGCCTCAAACCACCTGTCTATGTCATCCCCCACTTTAAAAGTAAGGAACAAAGTTTCTGGGTGTGTGGATCTTTCCTACATCACTGGACACTGTAATTTCACTGCCACCATTCCTGCTGGACTCTAACATCTGCTTGGCCTTCAAGACCAGAAACGCGCCTCTTGCTCTGAAAATCAGCACAAGCCACTGCCAGATTGTCTCTTTGCACAGCAGCATCAACAGCCCATGGGTGACCACTATGCAAAGCTCCAGCCTGCCCGTACTTGACCATGATACTCCTCTTGCTCCTAGCGACCATCTCCAATGCAAATGGGACTCTTGGCACAAAACTTGAGAAGGTAAGATTTCAGTGGTCTAATCTGGTACTGTATCTGACCTGCACTTCATCACTGTCAGGCTGAACCAGACGAGCGCGACCACATAACCGTGGTTGGCGCTTTATGTTTTCAGGCATTAAAATGCATTTTATTCTTTGAATATTCATAACTCCTGTTCTATTGATTGGATTTTTGTAGTACTGCCATAGTTTTATTTATTACATTTTTCTCAAATACATTACACATTGCCTCTAACTTAAGCCAGACTGCTGAGTGCAAAGCTACTAGGGGATTGAGCAAAGGTTAATTTGGGGTTTGCTTGTGCTGTACCCCAACTAGGACTGTCGTCGCTGTTTGTCCAGGGCTCACATCCCAGCCAACCAATAACCGAATTTATAACACCAGGTCATTACGGATACTGTATTCAGACCTGTACTTTTCACTGACAAATCATTGTTTTTAGGCGTTTTAGTCTACTTAGTTCAATAAAAGTAACTATAACTCTTAAGAGTGCATGAAGTGGTCACACAAAATTTCAGAACTGTAAACATTTTCCATAATGATCTCGAAGGAAGTGAATCGCCCTAGACCAGAATCTCTAGCTACTCCTCAATTAACTGTTTGTGCAGCCTATCTTAAACTTTCACACTTTCAAAAGAAATGCATGCAAACTGCAAGGTATAGGTTAGAGAGTTATGATTTTTCCCCAGTCTTTCATTATACTAATGTTGTAAAAAGGGTTCATTTGGGTAAAAATCAATTCTTATTAGTAAAGACAACCATCATGTTACATTTTAAATTCTGAGCTAATGGTTCTCCAGACCAAGCACTCTTAAACGATACTGTCTACCAGTATGGATGAAATATATCTCCTACACTTTGTAGTCCTCTCCTCTGCCTTATCTAACATTTCCTATACACTGATTTACACACATATGATTCATTGTCTCTGTGAAGTCTGTGTGTGATGTATAGTGCTCTGGCACCCTACACTGGTATGAGTGGTGCTATGAAACAAAAGAAATACATGAGAGAGAAAGTGGTTATGGAGACTTAAGGGGCACTGTTAAAGGGTGGTGGTGAGGGAATCCACGGAGAAGGAGGTCTTTGGGGGGGCACCAACAAACATTGTCGCATGGGGCCCCACCAGCACTAAAGCCGGCCTGCAACAGTGGAAAGTCACCTTGCTTGCTTACTGACAATTCTGTATTTGTAAAGAGAGGCAGATATCACACCCATCACCTCCCTGCCCACAGCATTTTGAATCACCACCTAACTGCAGCATAGATCAATTCGGTGCTACAGTGTAGGCTGTGCAATGTGCTTCTGCTTCAGTTAACAGTGCAGCATTATGACATTTGCAATGCATTACAATCCGAAAACAAGGTGGTTTCCCAGTGCCCACTCAGTCACCAACTACTAGTATTTCACTTCATCATTCTTTACTTCTGTCCCAGCCTACCAAAAATTTGTAAATTCCATTATCGGCATGTGACACATTTTCTGCCCAAGTGACTTACATTTAATGGCTTCCATAATGGATTTGCGCCTGTTTCAATTATTTCCTTTCATCATCCATCAACCAAAGTGATTGACTAAACAAAAGTGTAGCAAATTAACAGTGACACCTCGCTATTCTATAGCTGAATCTCTACCTAACTCAATCCCTCTAACTTCCCTTTCCGTAGAATAACTTTCCCTACTGCCAAGTGAAGGTATTTGTTGAAAATAATTTGTGGTGGAGGCCAGGGTGTAATGAAGCACTAAGTGCCTGATTTAGAGTTTGGTGGATGGGACACTCTGAGACAGACGTGACAAATAAAAAATATCCTGTTCTCTTTCCTGTACTGCAGTGCATCTTCTATAACCTGTGCACTGTCTACTTACAGCAGAAGAGATATCCGTTATGCCACGTCACATATGTGACAGAGTATTCAATCTGCCTCTTCTAAGTTTGGAGACATGGGAGAATTGAAGAGGCAGTTGGAGAAGAGCAGGACCATTGAAATTAATTATAATAAGTTAATAAATTATCAGCTGCCCCAAAAACATACTGCAAAGTAGCAGACTCAGTAGCATGCCTCCATTGATGCTGCACATATACTATCAAGTTTACTATTAATTGTGCAGCTTATACGCCATATTTATTAATAAGAGGTAATTTATACACAAAGCGACTGTTTAGTTTCACAATGAAATTCTCTAAACAAAAGAAAATCACTTTTTGATCATGGTGGTATTCTGGCTTAATTCCTTGCAGTCAGTGCAATTATTATGCAATGCACATGTGGGGGGAAATGTGGCCCTGTGACTGATCACATCAAACATTCCAATGCCCCTAGGGGGCCAGCAAGGTTCTGCTACTGTGTCACTGTAAACAAGTGTTTGCACTGAGCATTACAATTTGTGTTTTTCACTTTTTTTCTTTCCTGATATAGCTACTCCTGCAAACGTCTCAGGAGGATTAAGCAAAGTGATAAGTGGCACACGGGGAAGCAGAGCAGGGGTAGGTTTCCAAGTGGACGCCACGCCGCATTTATGACACAGATGTACATATCACTCTGCTAAATCCTCCTGAGACGTTTGCTGGCTCTACTATGGGTTTATTTTGAAGACAAGGGGCATGTGTGCTTTGTCATGCAATGTGTGACTGATTACTTTAACACCTATCACAAACTATTGAATCAGGTCACTATGTAGTGTAGGTTACAGTTTTTGGTCCAGAAGAATTGCCAGTAGATCCTGTGTGGACTGATTTAGGCAAGAAACATGTTGACCTCATGTCACAACGAATGATTCAGACTGCTCCTAAGGACCATTGTATCCCATACGAGCACCACAGTATTTAATTAGGAAAGTGAGCTTGACCAGTAAAATTTCCCAATCCAGCATCACTATACCTATTTTAACTCACCATTTCATTACTACACTACACATTTAACACAACCCTCACACTCACACCTTATCGTACGACAAAACAAAAGACTCCGGCAAAGAACCCCCTAGTGGGTGCCCGTTGGGCATTGCAGCACCGGCCCGACGAGGAGCATGCCCAAATGTTGAAGCATGACACCTTTCGGGGTGTGTGAAGGCACTTGCTCCTATTGGAGCCTACTCCCATGACCTGGAATCCTACCTTATTCTCTTCCACCCCTTTTTTCTTAAAAGGAACTGTACATTAGTTCCTCTTCCCATACCAATAGACCAATTGGTTTTGATCCAGGTAGACCTCTTTTAGGTCATCCAGATAGTCTTGCACCATCCCCTGAATGGTCATTGGTGCTGCCACTTGCTCGACCACTGTTGTCTTTGCCTCTGCATTTGACTATAGCCTGCCACTTGAAACCAAGCCGTTGCAGAGGTTGGGTCTGATTCTTCTGTTGCTGGTGTTGTTGCTGTGAGACAACAGCACTGTTCTCTCAGGAGGTTGAAGGTTGCACACTAGAACTACCACCCAGTACTCTAACTTCCAGACGTTCTTCTTCCAGTTCTCTTGCTTGGTCAACAATCCAAGTCTTGTATTGTGAAACATCCCCTTCCGAAAAAGGAATATTTTTTTGCACCATGGATCAAATATTGGGGCACAGATGTACTCTTCAGATGACATGATCTCTCTTTGCAGCCTTGTATTAACAGCCAAGTGAAGAATTATGCTCTGAACCAATTCATATGCCTCTTCGTTCACACCGGCGAACCTTTGCAACACATTTTTTAACTGGTCCTGTAACAGATGCAACAATGGGATTGCTTTGCTCATCGTACTGTCCTCCTTGCTGACTACCCCTCTGAAAACCTCAAAAGGAAAAAGCATTTGTGTCAGACATTTGATTAGCTCCCATTTGTCCATCTCCATGATCATGCGTTTCCTAGTTGCAACCCTTCCTTTTTGAAGGACATAGTTGATGATCAGTCTGTACTGCTCAAATAGAAGTTGCAACATATAGTAAGTTGAGTACCAATGTGTTAGCACCTCCTGTATAAAGGGCTTTAACCAGTACCCTAGCAGCACGCTGAATGATTTTCAGCTGCTTCTGGGCTTTAAAAGAATAACTGAAAGCAGTGCAGATTTGTCTGCAGGTGGCCAGTATGTTATTCAGTGTCTTCATTTTTTTAAAAAGTCCAGTACAATCAGGTTGATGCAATGCGCTAAACACATGACCCTGAAATATCCACCATCTACCTTGGCCTTCACTATATTAATGTCATCGTCCGTGGCAACAAATCCAATTCTGAGACGAAGCCATTCAAACAACTTGCTGTTAAAGTCTTCCAAGATGTTTGCAGCAGTATGGGATTTCTCAATGGCGAGCATCACTACTGTTGCATATCTCCAAACACCCTTAAAACTTAAAACTTTTATCAGTGCTGAGACCTTTAGATAGCTGCTGCCTAACCCCCATAAAAGAGACCAAATGAGCAGTGATACACATGTAATCAATTATTTGCTTGACAACTGGTACACATGTCTATCCTCAGGTGGATAGTGTGAACAGCACTCTGCTTCATAGCTTGGCCATCCAATTGCAGCACACCATGATAGACCACTGGAACAGCAACTCCGGAAAAATAGGTCTGCCTGGGAACCTTCCATTTCAGGCAGATGTCTTCCATAAATTCCAAAATTCCCACTCCTTACACAAAAGAAAAAGAGACGAGGGCCAGCGCTAACATTTCAATCACCTTCCCATTGTACAAACGTGCTGTTGGGTGTTTGCGTTCATAGGGACCCCCTGCTTACACATGCCCATAATAGTTGCTTGGACTTTTTTCTTTTGTGGTGCCACTGACACATGTGACTTCCAGAGAGAACCAGGAGGTGGCAGAATCAATGTGCATCTTGGGGGAATCACTGGATGAGGTGATGTCTTATGCCATTTAGAGGTTGCTGATGCGGGTGAGGGTGACACCCTGCAAGGGACAGGGGTGCTTTGTGTAAAGCTGTCATCCTCTTCTTCCTCATCATTTCCTTCTATTACTGTGATAAGAGCTACTTCCCCTCTCTCTTCACCACCACTACCACCACATACTTTTTTAAGGTGCTCCTCCCACCGGATTGCATGCTGTTTTGTCATATGGGACGTTTGTCCTCCAGTACCATAGACTGAATCTGACTTACCTCAACAAACACCTGAATAGCAAATGGAGCATATTGCAATGTTATCCTCCCGCTTTCTTATCGTAAAGAAGCCTGAAACTCTGGAGGAGAACTGTTTTAGTGTGCCAATGCCTGAAGGACTGGAGGTAGATGGGTGTGTTGTTTGCCTCTCTGCAGTGCATACTTTGAGTGAGGTAGTGGTGGATGCAGGTCTCAGCGGGGGCCTTATAAATATGGACGCAGGCAGTGCTGGTGGTGGTGGAACCAGTACCACATTCCTATGAGTAAATTGAATAGGATGGGTCATCTCGGTGTTCTCTTAACCAACCTCCATGCTGACAATCACTGGCTCATCCTCATTACTGTCACTTTCCATAATTCTAACTTTCAGGAACTTTCCTTTTCTTTTATCTCTCGTGGGGGATCATGGACTCAGTCGGGGTCCAGTCCATCTCCAAATCATCAGAATGGGGGCTTGGAGAAGATGGTGGACCAACCTTTCTTTTTCTTTCTGGAGATCGTGAAGTTAATGGTTCAAGAGCTACATCTTGCTCAACAGGAATCCCAACCTCCTGTTCTGCTCCTACTTCAGGAAGAACTGTTGCTGGCTGAGGCTCCTGTTGTCCACTTTGCTCAGTTTCCTGCGACGATTGTGTACTTTGAGGGCCAGACAAATCCAATTCAGACTCACTGCTCATCGACATGACTGCAGTGGCTGCCTCGCTGACAGACATGGGCTTGGGCTTAGGTTAGGATGGTGCAGTTGATGTGGGAAAGCTGCTCCCATCTTTTTGCTGTCCAGAGGCCAATGCAGCAGGCACACCACATTTCCTGAAAAAGGTGGAGGGCGATCCACCAGTGGACGCAATCTCTTTCTTCTTCTCCTCCTCAATGGCCACTTTCTTACCAGGAACACCTTTCCTAGGGGCCATCTTCTAAGCTCTGTCAGTTGGCACTTAACTGCACAAGCGGAAGTAGAGAAGGACTCAGGTGATGTGGTGTCCCTTTGTGCTGACCTTCTGTCTGGCAGTACTGTGGGTGACGTCTCTTGTGCACCTAAAAGCAAACAAACAAGAAAAACATTCAGTAAAACATGGCATTTTTACAGTTTGAATTGTTCATACAGACAACATAATTTAGTGAGGTTATCCCAAATAAATAACAATAGTGTATCCGTTCCAATCCAAACCATAACATAATATTTCAATAATAACAGACAGATTTAAAAGTTTAATTTATGTGCCTCTAAGGCCTACGAGACACCTGTGCAGGCAGGGGGTGCAGGGGAAAATTGAATAATCCTTAAAAAAAATAATGCTGGTGTGTGCCTATGGCAGGCAGGTGGTGGAGGGGAAAATTTAATAATTCTTTAAAAAAGTAATGCTGGTGTGTGCCTATGACAGGCAGGGGTTGAGGGGGAAATTGAATAATTCTTAAAGAATTATATGCTGGTGCATGCCTATGGCTTAAGAGACCTATAACAGGCAGGAGGTGCAGAGAAAAATTAAATAATCCTTAAATAAAAGTAATGCTGGTGTGCCCCTATGCTAGTCAGGGGTTGCAGGAGAAAATGGAAGAATCCTTAAAACATTAATGCTGGTGCATGGCTACGGCCTAAGAGACCTATAGGAGGCAGGGGGTGCAGAGGAAAATGGAATAATCCTTAAAAATTAATGCTGGTGTGTGACTATAGAAGGAAGGAGTTGCAAGGGAAAATGGAATAATCCTTACAAAATTAATGCTGGTGTGCGACTATGGCCTAAGAGACCTATGGCAGGCAGGGGTGCAGGGGAAAATGGAATAATCCTTTAAAAATTAATGCTGATGCATGCCTATGGATTAAGAGAGCTATAACAGGCAGGGAGTGCAAGGAAAAATTGAATAATCCTTAAAAAAAGTAATGCTGGTGTGCCCCTAAGGCAGGCAGGGGTTGCAGGGGAAAATGGAAGAATCCTTTAAAAATCAATGCTGGTGCAAGCCTATGGCCTAAAAGACGTATGGCAGGCAGGGGGTGCAGGGAATTTTGAATAATCGTTCAAAAATGAATGCTGGTCTGTGTCTATTGCAGGTAGTGGTGCAGGAGGAAATGGAATAATCCTTTAAAGATTAATACTGGTGTGCATCTATGACAGGCAGTGGTGGAAGGGGAAATTGCAAAATTCTTAAACAATTAATGCTGGTGCCTGCCTATGGCCTAAGAGACATAACAGGGAGGGGGTGCAGGGAAAAATCGAATAATCCTTAAAAAAGTAATGCTGGTGTGCCCTTATTGCAGAGGAAAATGGAATAATCCTTACAAAATTAATGCTGGTCTGCGTCTATGGTCTGAGAGACCTATAGCAGGTAGGGGGTGAGGGGAAAATGGAATAATCCCTAAAGAAATAATTTTTAAGTTGGTATAGCTGCTCCTCTAGTAGAAAATCTACTTGAGAAGCAGTCTCGACTGCTGGCAACCACTGGCATTACAAAATGGTGCTGAAAGGCAAATTTTGCTTGCAAGTACACGTTGATGGAGCCTCGCGTTGTTCCCATGAACATCATACAACTTAAACAGCAGAATAATTCCACCAATCGCCAATTGGCAGCATTTGGCAGGATGTCTATGCTTCAAGCGTAACGCGGAGTTACCAAATTTATCCAATTGCGTGAGTACATTTCTTATTCAACCCGGGCCTAATCCTCTCAGACTTTGGGCATGGAATAACCCAGAGTAAACAACATTTTATAGTGATCTTTAATTTAATTCTAGATACCTTCTTCAAATATCAAACAATTTTCACCTAATATTGTGTAATCTCAGCACAGTTCCAGGTCATTTGCATAACCTCAGTCCCCTCCTCTCGGCATCTAGGATAACAATCTGAAAAGGCCAGATATATTTTACATAACCTTGTAGGTGATATGTAAGTGAGGTATAACATTTAAAAACAAGCAAATCTAAATCCAGCATTACTGGACACCTCCTTAACCAATGCATATGCCTTATTCCCATGTCCGTCTGTTAATAGCTTTGGGAAGTCCACTTCCCATTTAATTCTCAAAGATTGTACAATTTGTATCCTGTCTTTCTTTAAGGCCTTATGTAGGTGGAAGGCCAACCATCAAAATAAACCCATATCCAACTACTGTTAATGGTAATTTGTACCAAAACTCTACTGGGGCATCCAAGCCCACCAGGACTTTGCCCATATTGTAGGCACATTGTTTGTCAGGCATGTGTGCCACGTGTATTCCCAAGTATCAACATTTTGTCTACTCCCACCTCACTTCTACATTCGGTAACCTTTCTAGGGATTGTCCCACCAAGCCTGCCAGTTGGAATTATAAAGATTTTTCCTGAATGGTGTATAGACTAGACCCAAACCATTGTAAATCCAACAATAGTCTTCGTACAGAATCTAGCAGTTGTTGTAGATATATAAGAACATCATTTGCATACAACATTACAATATGCTAAGTGTCTCCCACCCTTAATAGACCATTGTCTCATTATCACATGCAGATGAATTGTCCATGGCTCCATTGTAAGAGTGAATACAAGTGGGGAGAGTGGGTAACCCTTCCATGTGCCCCTTTCTATGACCCACCCATTTAATATGTATCCACCAGGTATGACCGTCGCTGTAGGGCCCCGTATAGAGCAAGGAGACCCAGCTGAGGAAAGAGGGGCCAAATCCCATCTTTATCAACACTGCTCACATTTATTCCCAATCCAAAGTACCAAATGCCTTTTCAATGTCCAAAGTAATCAATATTCCCTCCATTTCTGAGCCCTGTATAGCATGCATTAGATGTATGAGACTCCAGATATTCATGATGGTACTACTCATCAGAATTAAGCCATATTGATCTTCGTGGACTAAGACATTAATCATTCTCTGTAATCTATTGGCTATTGCCTTTGACAGTACCTTAATATCTACATTAATAATTCATAACGGCCGGTAGGAGCCTAGCTGTGAAAGATCCTTATCTGTTTTTTTAGCATAAATATGATTGCTTTTTGCAAGGATTTCGGTCATTTCTCTATGACTTTAGCCTCCTGGAAGACCTCCAGCAGTCTATCAATGAGTATCTCTGAATACAGCTGATAAACTTCAGGCAGAAGCCCATCTGTGCTAAGTGCCCTATGTCTAGGCATATCCTTTATAACCTCCAGCAATTTCTCTCTAGAAAGTCCCCCAATAATTTCATCATCTGTTCTCAGCTAAGCCTTGGGCATTCAATGCCATTTAGGAATTCTACCCTGTCTATATCTCGATGACGTACTGATCCTTTGTATAGGTAAGCTAAATGATGATATAAAACTTTATTTATCATGGCTTGGGATACAACTATCCCACTGTGCTCTCCTTCCAAGTCCATGAACATAAGTATGGGCTTTTCTCGCCTCAGAAGCCAAGCCAAGATTATGCCCGGTCTGTCTTCATTTTACTGCAAGGGTTCCCGATCTATAGGCCCGATTCGCAAAGGTAAACTGAGACAAAAATCTAACTTTGCGACTTTCGGTATTCAAAAAGGGCATTTACGAGTAGTAAAGTTAGACTTTTGTCTCAGTTTAACTTATGTTTTGGTCTTAAGTTTAACTGAGACCAAAAGTCTAGTCTCAGTGAAATTTAAGACCAAACTGCTCGTAAATGCCCTTTGTGAAGTACGAAAAGTCATAAAGTTAGAATTTCCTCTAAGTTTACCTTTGTAAATAGGGCCCCATATCTGTACCTTCTATCCTTTACAAGTGTGCCAATCTCACCTCTTGACCCCGTAAGTCTTTTTTGTAGTTGACGCTTTTTGCCATACATTCTGTTAAGCTAATCCTTTCTTAGGACCACCTTGAGCACATCCCTCCCCCGGGTAACATTGCCTCCCACTTATCTACAAAACACCCCTTCACCACCTCCCCTTAATCCTCCTTAAAAGAGGCATCCCTGAGATCCTCAGTGTTGGTTAGTAACAATGGTGCGTGATCTGACAGGAATCTACCCAACTGTCCACCTGACTGTTTGTTTATCCCAAGAAGCATGATATGAGCATCCTGTTCAATCTACTATACATATTGTGCACAGGTGAAAAAAATTAAATAGCCATATATGGAACCAGCTTACATGTCTATTAGGTGAGTTTTCTGTAGCATCGCTATACCTATCTTATAAGACCTCAGGCAAGTATGTAATCTATAATGTTTACTATAGTCCTGTAAGCACTTAACATTCCAGGGCATAACTTTCACTTCTCCTGCCATGTGTCACTGTGTTTAATTATGACTACCTATGTCCCATGGGGGAAAGCAGCAGTGCAAACCTTCCAATCTATTCGGTCTTGCGACACTAAATCACCATCTAGGACCCAGAAGGGAATGTTGTGGTGCATAATAAGTCGCTGCTGCATTGATACTCTGCCGTTTCTCAATACAAAACCATGAATAATCAACAAAACCTCCCAAACCCCCTCATAACTCCCACCGGGTAAACACCCTGTCCTATGTAACTATGATCTTTCCCCATATATACCATTGTCCAATCCTTCCCCCTTTTCATGTCTCATAAATGTAACTTTAGTAATGTATCTTTTCATACCACCTTGCTATGTGTAACTACAACTGTAGGAGAGGTTTAGCACTGCTCACGCCACGTGACCCAAAGGGGACGCTAATCAGGTTACAGAGCGCCAACTCCTCCAGCTGCCCTAACATATCTAAATTAAGGGAGAAAATGATCCCCCAGTCTGGCCCAAGTTGAAGTCTGTAAGGTCCAGAAATAGCTGGATGCAGGATGGGTCAAGACAGTCTCCTGGTGGTTGTAACTCCTCCCTCTATATTCTGCTCTAATGTTACGTTTCCCCTCTTCTGTGACCCTTTGGCGTTTAAGTACTTAGGAACCTTCAATTGTACTGAGATGATTAACACTTTCATCTTTTCCAAACAATAATAGTGCCTCTCTTTCTAAAAGTAATAGCCTAACTCATGGACCCGGGCACCTCCATATCTTTTAGACACACTATACTAGTAAGAGTAGCTTCAGTATGTTAGTTACAGATGTGTCATGACCCTTCTTGCCCTGGTCCCATGAGTATGTGATATACCGGCACTTCGCAGCATCTTTTCTGGAATGGACTCCTGGACAGTATGTATCATAACGCTCTATAATGTCCAGTGTACCTTCTTCCTGTACCTCTGTCCGGGACTCATGCATTCCTGCTGCCATGCCTCATCTCATTCTCTCTGTTAAACCACTCGGTCAATTACTACTTCTGCCCCCATGTCATTATCCCCAGAGTTGTGATGCTCATCAGTCCTATGCCCTCCCTCCAGCCAGTCCCATTCTTCCTCAGAGTTCATAAAAAAGTATGAGCACCTCCCCCCACACCACTCTCAACTTTGGGGGAACAAGAGAATGTACCTGATATTTAGTGATCACAGTTTCTATTTTACAGTCAAGAAGAATATTTTCTCTGGGCCTGAAATTTATGTGTGTAATCCGGGAAGATTCTAATGGTTTGACCCAGTAAATGGAGGATCTAATTTTTCCAAGCCCATAGAAGAATGCCATCTCTGTCACCGTAGTTGAGTTTTGAAATTATGGCTCATGGTGGAGAACCCGGTGGCAGACGGGGACCAGTTATCGATTGGCCAACAAATTGTCCTGTCACATATCCTCTCTGAGCCACTTCTCCAGACACATTTCTGGAGAATCTACCTCTGCCCCTTCTAGGAATCCCCCAAATTGAAGATTACATCACCTCAACCATCCTTCTGTATCTTCCAATAGATCATCAAACCATTCAGATAGAGTATGCACTACAGCTCTTAGTTCCTTCACTTCCTACATTAAGCTGCACACTTTTTGATCACTTTCTAGTGAGCGTTCATTACCATTACGAAGGACTTTCAATGTTATGGTATCCATTTTTTGCTCCAACGATTGTTTTGATCCCTTCATGGCAGCCAGGTTTGGCACCCCTGTAGGCTCTGGCATTCCTGATGTAGCTAAGGGCCTCATTTAGATCTTGGCAGGACTGGTCATGCAGTCGCTTTTTTGACAGTCTTCCCACCTGAAATCTTGGCGGTCCGCCAACCCCATTTAGATGTCAGCAGGTTGTAGGAGTAAAGACAGCTGCAGTCCCACCGCATCCGCTGAGACTCCTGTTCCCATGTCAATGGCAGCGGAGCCAAAAGCAGTTTTGGGTTGCAGTCCCACCCACCTTCCCACCGTCCAGATTACGATGTGCCCTTCCGTTGAGCCTTTTCTGGCGGAGTCACCGCCACGCGTGAATCAAGGGAAAAGAGGTGAAAACTCACCTTTTTGGGGGGCCCCATTTCGGAATCCATCTTGTACACCTTTGTCCAGGTCCTTCCTGTGCTGCTACTCCCTGACTACGATGGCCAGCAACCCCGTTGTTGCTGGAATCGAAGGTAGGCTTCTGTGTCACTTGTCATATGCAATGTATGGTAGCATTTACTTTCGCCTCGTGTTATTTAATATGCACCAAAATGGACAGTACACATTACCTACATATACATTGCGACACATACGCAATATATTCATGCTTTATACAAAATTGATACATTGTACTTACCTGTCTTTACACCAGCAGGGCCTCACTACGTCATGATTATGCCACCAGGAGACCGCCAGCACAAGTTGTACATCTAAATCATCTTGGTGGGAACCCTCCAGCCTGACAGAGGCCGATTACTGTCAGCCAGCAGAGTAGACCTCAGCCGCGGCTGGAAGCTGCCTATAGCCGTAACATCTAAATATGGCGGTTGGACCGCCATGGGCTTGATGGAGAACTTGGGACCACCAAAGCAGCAGGACGGCGGTAAGATCGCTAAGATCTAAATCAGGCCCTAAATTTACTTTGTTGCCCATTTATCTTGCATTGGCCTTTCCTGTGCCAGTGAATTGTTATATTCACGTTTTCTGGAGTCTTTATCTGACTTACTCTGTACCCTTTTGCCCACAGGGTTAAAAAGTACTCTAAGGAAGTCACCAATCTTGGTATATTCAGATCTCGAACAATTACAAGATTGTTATTGCATTTTTATGTATTTTACAAGCCCCATAGTCCTCAGCCAGACGGATCAACAAACATATTATGCAACTAATTGAAACTAGGGTTCTCAGTTAACATACTTCACAATTGGAAAATCCCATTTCAAAGTCACAGAATCAGCAATCATAGCTTCTACTCATAAATGAAACATTCTACCTCAAAATTCTGTCTGTGTAGGGAAATTTCCATATGGACTTTTCTGTTCAGCGGGTCTGGTTGGTAGACAATTAAAGGTGGGTCTGCTTGCTGATATTGATGAATGCTCACTAACATAGTTGCAAGTATTTACAAAGCTTTTGCAGGTCAGTTTCCACCATAAAAATGTTTGAAGAATGTTTCCAGTCAAGGATAAGGCAAAATTTAATTTCAGGTTAATAATGCATAAGAACACGCCAAAATGATATGAGTGTAGCGCAGGTGTTTCTTCAGTGGGACTTTTCTTTTACCCACGGGGAAACTAAAAAAGGTTGAACAGGCACTTCAGTTTCTGCCTCATCTGTATGTGGTTGCGTATATGAGCATACTGGGAACTTGAGCCTAGATTTTGAAGAGGACACTGAAGTATTTTGAAGGGTCCCTCAAAGGCAGAAATTTTAATTGAATTCACCTTTAAGGATTTGGACCAATCCGTATTAAATGTAACTCACAGGACTTTGCTGCATTATGTAACTATTAATATGGCAATAGAATAAAAACCTGTACAGGCCACTAACGAAATCACTCTAAGTAGAGTGGAATAAATAGTAGATGGTGATATAGCCTAGTAGTTTAATGCATACATTAAAAAAAAGAAGCTAATTTGTACCAAAGAAGTTCAGAGTCTTGCTGTGCCTATGTTTTAGTTCTATTGTGGTTAAAAGGTCTTTTCTCAATGTTATGAAGCACCCAGAGTTTTATAAAAATTTATATTTTTATCTTTTAAAAAGAACATATTCTACCAGATTTTCACCGTATACAAGGACACACAATTTTTTTGTTTAATCATTTTTATTAAGATAAAGTAACAAAACACCAGACTGTAAGAGAACTACAATCAAATGTGAAGAATTAATTATAAAATATAAAATCGATAATTGGATAAAATTAGGATATTGCAATTGGAAAGAGATAAAGGGATAAAAGGAAAGAAAAAGAAAGAACGAAGAAGAAATATAATGGAAACACATTACTAAATTGAAGTTATAGAACAAAATAGAGTGGATGTAATTTTTATGAAAGATTAAGAAAGAAATATATTAAATTATATGATTATCATAACCAGATTTCACCAAGAATAACATGTCCATTTTTAAGAAATCTATCCAGCAAGATAGTAACATTATGAAGACAATCACAATGAAAATATCTACCAAAATAGGCACGTTTGCACAATGTTCAGAGTTAGGCAATAATGAGTCTAAAATTACATTTGGAAAGTCAATTGGTAGATTACAATTATAATTTCATATTATTTAGACCATACTAAAACCAAACTGATTCAACACGCTTAAAGTAGAACAGCATATGAGTGATAGAACTAGACTCGCTTGCACAAGATCAACAGAAAAAAGATTTGGGCCATTCAAATTTCTTTGCACAAACTGGAAAAATAATAGCTGTATTATAAATAACAAAATCATAATTGAGGAGTATTTGCTGCTCTAGGAGTCTGAATATTTTCAACCACCAATAAAAGTAAGCCCATTTCTATTCATAAACTGTTGCTGTTGTTACTATAGCAAAAGGGACCCAAAATAGTAGTAAATTGCTCCAGCTCAGAGTCGGAGTAAAAACAACACTACACTTGACCAACACTTGACCAACCACTTGTACCACAGGTTCAGGGAGGACCTGGCCTGGCAGTTTGGGCTGGACTGTTCCCATTGGAGCAGGGTCAAGATGATTTGCATATGGCTGGGCCCAAACTGAGGTAACATAGCATGCAACGTAATGATGAACTACATTCCATCCATCACATTTTGTGTACTTTAGTGTGTCACCATAAGTGTGACAGGTATGCCCAGATGTGGGTCTTATGCACATTGTGTCACCGGAAACAAGATATAGCTGGCTGATGAGCCCTTATGAGGGCAAAAACGGTCTGAGATTGCTTGTATTTCAGTTCAGGGAGGACCTGCCCTGTCAGTTTGGGCTGGACAGTTTCAATTGGAGCAGGGTAAAGACTGACTTGCATATGGCTGGGTCCTAACTGAGGTTACATGGGGGCTCATTCAGATGTCGGGCGGAAACCCCTCCTGCCCGACAGTCGGAAGCTTTCCGACCGCGTCAGAGCCCTTCTGACCAACTCGGTCGGTTTACAGTCCGACCGCCCGATTATGATGTTCGCAGTCGGAAGGTAAACTTGCCGATTATTCCGACTCGGTTCCGACCGACTCACTGAGTATTCCTGTTGGTAGGAACTGCACTGTAACTCCCTATGGACAAAATTTCTGCTGTCAGGATTATGATGTCAGTTTCCAACAGCCTTTCCGTGCCGGCCTTTCCGACACGGAATGGCTGTTGGAAAGTGACTTTGGGGGAATTACAGGGCCCCCTAGCCCCGCGGCCTATGGTTGGTGGCCGAGGGGGTACCTATGAAATCCCCCTGTAAAAGCCTGCACTGTATGGCAGGCACCATGGGGTGCATGCGACAGGGTGCAGGGTTTTACACACACACACCTGATTTCCCCATAGGAGCCTGTGTTATGGCCGGTTCTCAGGCATAACATGAGCTCCCATAGGAAACAATGGGAATCTGACCGAACAGTGTTTGGTTGCATCGTAATCTGGCGGTCGGAACTGCCGACAACAAGTCGGTCAGTCCCGAGTTTGAGGCGGTTTCGGGCGGAGGCTATCCATCCGACATCGTAATGAGCCCCATAGTGTGCAAAATAATGGACTGGGATGCGGCCCCAGTAATTAGCAGTGTTTGAGATTAATTCAAGCATTCCATTTATCACTTTTTTTGTACAACCGCTAGCACTGCAACACCTTCCTAAAGAAAATAATGGAGGCAAAGACTTACGGCCTTATTACGAGTTTGGTGGTTCATGAACCGCTATATCTGCGGTTGCGGTCCGAACGCTGCGAGCTCGGCGACCGAATTAAAGTAACATTAATTTTTATGAAAATACAATTACATTTACTTTAGATAATTCTATACATAAATTTTTATAATTATGAATGCATTTTCAACATGTTTTTTCTTAGTATAGGTGGGAATATATAATCAACTTCATATTTGAGTTAATTAAAGATTTAGGGCCTCATTACGATGTCGGGCGGAAAGCCTCCTCCTGACAGTCGGATTCCCTTAGACCGTGTCGGAACCCTTCCGATCAACTCAGTCGGTTTACAATCCGCGCGACCGATTACGATGTTCTTGGTTAGATTGTAAAGCGCACAGTCTTTCTGAATCGGTTCCGACTGGCTCTCGGAGAATTTGTGTCGATCTGAACCGCATCATACAGCTCTACCAACAGCGTTTCCGACCAAGCGATTACGATGCCGGTTTCCAACAGCCCTTATGAGTCGCCCTGTTCGACACAAAAAGGCTTTCGGAAACTGACTTGAGGCCCCCCTTCATCCTGTGGCCTCCGGTTTGGGGCCAAGTGGGTGCCTAAGGGACCCCCCTGTAAAACCCTGCCCTGTGCGGCTGGCACAATGGGGTGCCCGCGACAGGGTGCAGGGTTTTCTGCACACACCCCAATTCCCCATAGGAGCCTGTGTTGTCAGGCGGAACACGGTCTCCCATAGAAGTCAATGGGAATCCGACCGAACAGTGTTCGGTCGCATAGTAATTGGTCGGGTGGAACCGCCGACCGCAAGTCGTCTGCTCCGATTCCGAGACGGAGTCAGGCGGAAAGTTTTCACCCGACATCGTAATGAGGCCCTTGGTTTAAAATTGAGTTAATAGTGATGTGTAGCATTTTAAAAAATGTTCCACTATATATATATATATATGCACACATATATATATGTGTACAGATATTTTACATTAATATTTAATATTAAAATTACAATCTTTTTTCAGTAACATAAGCTTTTTTGCTTTTTCCTATACTTTACCATCGGGAGAATCTATATCCGGGATGTAGCTCTTCCTAAGGTAAAGTATAGGGAAAGTTTAAAAAGTTTATTACAATTTAGAATAAATTAGCAAAAATATTTGAATGTTAAATATTAAAATTATGTAACTTTATATCTTTATTTTAAATGCTACAGCACTTTACCTTAATATTGAATTCTGTCTCCAAAAAATTAAATTATATTAAATTAAATAAAAATGATTTTTAAGAAGTTTAAATTAAAAATAAATTCCCATTCAAAGGAAAAAAACGTATTTTGTAATATGCATAAATAATGATTAAAAGTGGTGTACAGAAAAATAAAAAAATAGTTTAATTATATTTTAATAAACATTAATTCCACATTAATTTCTGAATTGAAGAAACATTGCAAAAATGTTTCATAATTACAAATAAATATGTTTTTATTTTTTTTAAATTTAATTAGATTTATTTATATTTGTAACTCTTTAAAAAATGTTAAGTTATTTAATTTAACTTGATTTAATTTCTACATTATTACTTATGGGTTTTATTTTAATTACCAACCACCATTATTATGTTCTTTGGGAGTGGTTTGGCATGTATGTTGCTGGACTTGCTACTGTTTCTTTTTTGTCAGTGGTATCTTAAACTCGTACATTTGGCTCCAACCCCTGTTTCTGGAGTGAAGAGGAACTAGTCTGCACTTTTAAGTGACTTTACACTTAGATATTGTGACTAGCCAAAAGTAATGTAGTTACTCAAAAGTGTAAGAGTTAATAACACATGTAAATTACTCACAAATGTAAGTTACCTTTATGAATAGTACCTGCAGGGTTAAACAGAGTCACATAGCAGATTATATTAAATTAGAAATGATGCAGGTAAATCATATTTCTTTTAAACAAATTCAAAGGTAGAAATTAGCATTCTCATTTCACAATTTCTTTTTCCCGATTTTTATATAGCACGAACTTGACCCGAAGGTATCAGAACGCTTTACATGAGCACTAGTTGCGTTACATAAGGACACATTCATTTTTGTTAGGCACGGTGAGATTAAGTGATTTGCCCAGAATCACAGGATGTTGAGCGTTGTTGCCGAGACCCGAACCCGGTTCCCCAGATTTGACGTCGACCGCCCTAGCCATTTGGCTACATCCTCTCACAATTGATGGACCCATGTAATACTTTTATCTCTTCATTGTTTGAAATAAAACGGCGTAATGCTTTTTTTTAGATTATTTTTTATGCCATACTAAAGAGATCATGAAACACTGTTGAGGTGAATACTGGCCGAATAATACCTTATGAGGTAAAAAGAGTGTTTATTTTAAGAAAAGGGTACTTAAAAATTAGAACTGTGAATAACATTTTTAAATACGAATTTGATAAACAGAGCATAGGCTTTTCAGATTATAATGGAACAATCATATAATTTAAAATCAAGTAATTTAACACTTCCTTCTTTCTATTATTTTTAATTTAAATAAATCAATATGAGGACCTTTATTACTCTAAAGAAATTTAAAACAAATGTTGTCAACATGTTTGAAAGATCAGATCAGATCAGAAAGGTTTATTGTACAGTTATTTAAAATCATTACAATTGTATCTAAAATATATAAAAAAGGAGTCCGTGCTCGGCTCAAAAGGAGCTGTAAGTATATTTATACAACACAAAAGCATAAAACAGTCTCTGTGATTCCTGTAGTACACTTCCCTTACCACAGCTTTCCATCTTCCATATCTTGTCTTCTCATGCTGGTGCTTCTTTTTGTCCTAGGATGCTGAAAACCTGTGAGAGTTCAACAGTTCCCCTTTATTATAAAATGTTTTGTGCTGCTGCATCCATTACCATTAACATTAGTCAGTTAGTTACGCGGCATTATGCAGACTCTACTGCCTGTCAGGGGGTCATTGTGCTGCTGCATCCGACAGTTTGCTGTGTGGCTTTTGAAGTCCAATACTGCCTGGCAGAGGGTCGCAACCCATGTCCTCCTCTGCCTGTGTCATACTGTTCGTTATCCTAAAGTTGACCCCAAGCCTACCATATTCCAGGTCTTGTCTTTTCATGATGATGTTTCTACCTGGTCTTGTGGTCTGAGGAGCTGCAAGTTTTCAGGAGTCCTCCCCTTGTTATGCGGTTTATTGTGTTGCTATGTCAGACCATTCACTATGGGGCTTTTAGAGTCATTTGCTGCCAGGGGTCATGCCTCCCCTTATCATATAGTGCTTTGTGGTATTGCGTCAGTCCAGTAGCAGTATGACTTTTACAAAACTTTTCTTCCTGGCATGGGGTCATGCCTCCTCTTGTTATAAAGTGCTTTATACTACTGTGTCAGTCTTTTAATTGCGTGACTTTTGGGGTCCTTTGTTGTCTGTCAGGGGTCATGGTCTTGATCTTATGCAGCCTGCAACATGCTGGTCATTATTCTGAAATTTTTTAAGACGCAAGATGACAGCTGTGAGGACTCTCCTTTCAGGCAGGATAGCATCGCTTCCTCGCATGTTTGAATGTTTAATACCTGCAAGAGGGGACGTAGCCAGATTCTCCTATATGGGAGCAGCGGTTTGCCAGATGCAGATTGTGTGAGTTAGTGACTCATCATCCATTGCACACAGTCTGCAAAGTCTGCTTTTCTCCCTAGCTCTTCTTCCATACCAGTAAGCTTTGAGCGGGATCAGGCCAAATCTTAATTTCATTAAATTTGTTTTCATTTCTTTGGACAGTGCTAGGAATAGATAAATTGGCACTGCTCCTGGGTCGTTTAACTTGGGAGACCAATTGCTGTGGGCTTTTCCTTTCAAAGTTTGCATGTCTTGATCCCAGGATATCACTTTTGCTTGCTTGAGAAGCAACTAGGTTGTATGTCTAGCTGGAAGGCCAACAACCCATACATATTCAACTTCTAGATCTATCAATGAGCTGTCCAGATACCGACGCCATTTTGATTAGCTTCCATTTGTTGTTGGCTACAGCATGTGTTTTAATGTGTCGAAGGGTGTCTGCTTCAGTTTCCAACAGTAGGCTAAATATTTTGCATTTTATACTAGCTATTGCGAGGTTAAATTGAATTCTATCAATAAACAATAGGAGAGAGAGGGAATTTTAGAAGGAGCACTCTTGGTCCCCCAAATAATAGTCCAAACAACAAAAGAGTGTGCCTTCTCAGGAGAAGAGCTAGCGTAGAGAATCAAATTTGATTCTTATAAAGCCCTCACTCACCAACCTAGTTGGTGACATGCTTCATCATCGGGCCCCACCAGGAAGGTCGAGTACCTCCCCGGTGTGCTTCAACGCCAGAATTACTGCGGAGCGGGTTAAAGTGGCAAGTGCACGTGATTGTGAAGTGATTTAAAAGTGACTAGGCTGTATCCGAAAATAATTTTATTCGTCGGTCAGTCAGGCACAAAATAAAAACAATGTGAGTGATATGATCGCTGAAAAGATTGGTCTGCTAAATCTCACTGTGTGTGGTCAACATGTTTCTGCCTCTATGATGCTACTAGCTAGGCATTCGTCAGGACCATGGTGAAGACCCCGGCGGTATGAGCACGCTAAGGCTCACCCTAACCTGGAGGTCAAATACGTGAAAAAAGTAGGAAAAAATGTCTTTAAAAACCTACTATCACTGCGGGATCCTTCTTACTTATTGGGACCCTGCAGATCTCTGAAATGAAAGAACAAGAACGAACAAACACACAAACATAAATACATTCAGTAAGCATGTGGTCATAGGACGTTCATTGTTCCAGTTTCAGCATACATAAGTGCTCTTCTCGAAGTGCACCGAAACTATATCTCAGGAAGCTATCGTGCAGTAGTGAGATATGAATGTGCACATATTTTTGAAAATTATTGAAAGTGGCAAAAGCTGAAACCACTAAGAATAAAAATGGGATCACATTTATAGCGCTATTTTACCTACACGCCTACTGTGACGTGGAAAGCCACAGAGCGTCAGTGTCAGAAAACGCTATAGTGACTACAACGAGCTCGTCAAAGCGGTATTGTCAAGTGAATAACAAACAAAAAGGAAGGAGGTCTTACATATAGGGTGATCACTAATCACACCCTGGGTCTCGGGAGGGGGGTGGTGGCTGATTGGCACACCCTATAGAAAGGTAGAGACAAAAATATATAAATAAATATAAAATTCAGTCCCAAGACAGCAAGCTGGTCACTTATCTGTATAGTAGGGCTGCTCAAAATAAACTCACGCCGAGAAAGCCAAACACCCGCTTGGTACCTGGTCGAACCCTCTGAAAACCGGACCCCGTCGATAGAAGGGCCGGTGTTCCACGTGTTTATATAGGGGGGGTGGGTATGGGGAAAGAGCCAGGAACCTCGGTTTGAGCGTCGGTGTCCCGGGAGAGCCCTAGTAGCTACGTCATTACGTGTACGGCATCACAGGGGCCAATCAGAATGTAGGAAAATTAAATCATGTGGCCCGCAGCGTCACCAAAAAAGACTCGGACGCTGACTTCAGTAATACCGCTGCGATAAAGAAACGCAACAAAACTTTATTCAAAAGCGATAGGCACCCAATGTCAAATGCCAATTACGCTACGATTCAAAGGGAACAGAAGAAGCAAGGGTATTAATTGGCAAAAAAGCAAAAGACATTTGCCCTCTCTCGTATATAGAGGTTATGTCTGTCCTCTTATGTGCATTGCTTGCTTGTCATGTCATGTGGCTGTGTCAGTTCATGAAGATGTATAACACTTCTATAGATAGTAGAATGTACCAGATGGTGTACCAGATAGTGTCAACAGAGAGTGTCTATAAAATACACATACCGGTGATATAGATCAAAAACAATCTCTGTGGGGGTCATGCGACTAAATGGAAAAAATGAAAATAATTCTGTTAGCTTCTGAGTACAGTGCTCCAGGGAATGTGATCATTCAGCCCCTCTTTATCTGTGCCCAGACGATAGACCCACCTCTGTTCTTTCTCAAACAGGGACTGCGGTATGTTTCTACATAAGGTCACCTGTTCAATGACTGTCCACTGTAAGTCATTCGTAGTGTGATTATGGTGTATGTAATGTTCACTAAGTTTTGTCGTGATTCTCCTACACCGGATGTTGCTTCTATGTTCACCAATACGTTGTTTCACCTTCCGAGTCGTCATCCCTACATAACGCAAACCACAGGGACAGGTGATCAAGTATACCACATTTGTGGAATTACAGTTGGTGTGAGTGCGTTGTATCCAGGTTTTTCCTGGTTCAAGATTGAGGGCCTTTGTGTGTGTAGTCAGATGACAGATACTACAGTTGGCGCAAGGAAAATGGCCCACTACTCTTGGTAAACCCCATGCTGCAGTTATGGATGGAGTGCCAATCGATGCCTCAATTTTGGGTCGTGTGTGGACCAATGAATCTCTGAGACTGCGGCCCCTTTTAAAAGAAAAAAGAGGTTTCTCCCATGACCGATTACTACTTGTAATTATTCTCCAATGTTTGTTAATCGCTTTCTTAACTGTAGTAGAAGCAGTACTGTATGTAGTAACACAGGTAAGGGGAATGTCTTTCTTCATTCGGGGGTTGTCTTCCAAGAGAACCTCCCTTGGTTGGTTCCGGGCTCTTTTGTAGCTCTTACTGAGAATTCTTTCTGGGTAACCTCGATTCTTCAATTTGGAGGTGAGGTTTGCTGATTGATTGCGGAAATCATCCAATTTGCTACAGTTCCTTCTTAACCGAAGGTATTGTCCATACGGTAGGTTTTCCCGTAGGGGCCTAGGATGGAAGCTAGAAAACTCAAGTAGGTTATTTTTGGCAGTAGGTTTATAATGGGTCTTAGTAGTGAGGCCTCTCTCTGATTTTGTGATGACCACATCCAAGAATACCACCTCATGTTGATTACAGGTGTGGGTAAATTTAAGGTTCAAGTCAAGGGTATTAATCCAGGCAAGGAAATCGTTAAGAACGCACTCTGGTCCTTTCCATATCATTAGGATATCATCAATATACCTTTTCCAAAATACTATGGAAGAGGCATATGGATTATCGCCAGAGAGGATGAATCTGCGTTCAAAATTGTAGACGTACAGACCCGCCACACTTGGGGCAAAGGTGCTGCCCATCGAAGTTCCAGTTGATTGTAAGAACAGATTATTTTTATACTCAAAAAAATTCTTTTTGAGAGCCAGAGTGGCACATCCCAGAATAAATTCTTTAGGGGTCTGGTAATCCCAGACTGTTTCATCCAGTGCCTCACCCAGGACCCTGATGGTGTCGTCCTGGGGAATGCTGGTATATAGACTCTCTATGTCAAGCGTCACTAGTATGGTTGAAGCCTCCTCAATGGTCACTTCTTGTAAAAGACATAAAAGACTCTTGGTGTCTTTAAGGTACGTAGATGTCTGCTGTACAAGTGGTTTTAAAAAGAAGTCACAAAACCGTGACAAAGGCTCGAGTAAGGAACCGATACCAGAAACGATGGGGCGTCCTGGAGGAGGAATCCTGTTTTTGTGCGTTTTTGGTAATGTGTAAAAATAGGGTATAACGCCTTCTCCCTCAGTCAGGAAAGCAGCCTCTTTACTGGTGATGTAACCATTCTGTTCTGCCTCTTTTACCAGATGCTTAATTTCGATCTTAAGTTCTAGGGAGGGGTCAATAGTAAGGGGGTATAGTTCTTCCTATCATCAAGGAGACGTTGACATTCTTGCTCATAGTCCCCTTTATTCTGAATTACCACCCCTCCACCCTTGTCAGCTGGTTTAATGGTAATTGCAGTATTTGATTGCAAACCTTGAAGCGCTTGATATTCCATTTTACTTACATTTTTAAACGTGTTTCCCTCTTCAAAGTTCTCTATTTCATGAAAAACTGCCTGTTCGAAAGTTATAATTTCAGCCGGTACCCCATAAGGAGGGGGGGTGAAAGATGATTTCAACCTCAATCCTGTATTAGCTGGATTCTCCTGTGGTTCACTGACTTCTTTACCCTCAAAATAGGCTTTCAGTTTGAGCTTTCTGAAAAATTCCGCTAGCTCACAATGTAGTTTAAACTTGTCTATGCGGGCGTAGGGAACAAACCCTAAACCCTTTTCTAAAACCCGTTTCTCCACTGGGGACAAAATTACATCGGAGAGATTGGTGATTAAACTCTCCTGGCACTGGTGCCTGCCTGGGGTTCCTGAGATTTGCTGCGTGTGTGGTTGCCCACTGTATCTTCTTGTTCCCATCGCACTTGATTCTGCCCTCTCCTCCTGCCTCTGCCTCTGCGGCCTCTCTATAAAAAAGGACGGTAGGAATTCTGATGAAAAGGCTGCGCTGGCATATAGGCCGGATTCCAGCCCATTAAGGGGAAAGGTGGTTGTTGGAAGTGCATTGGATGCATACCGGGTCCCGGTGTTGGAAAATGTGGCCACATAGGTTGGGCATAGTTCTGTCTTGGTGTACCCCTATTTCCGCCCCTTTGTCTTTGTCTAAAACTCCCATTACTAGACCCACTGGTAGTAGATGTGCTATCATCTGAGACGTCTGAGTTAGAGTTATTTTTTGTGGGAGGTATGTAGGTAGGGTCAGCATAGGGATAAACTTTGTCAAAGGCAAATCGTTTAAGGTCTTTCTGGAATTTAATCACTTTAGATTGTGTTAAGCCGTCCTTATAATCAGTGATGTCTTTATTAACTTCGTCCAGTTTTTTCTTGAAGCCTGTTAAGGTAGTTTTAAAATGGTTTTTCGTCTGTTGGATTTCAACCATCAAGGCTTCTGATAGTCGCAGGGCTGTCTTAATGATTAGGACAAGCCAATCGCGTGTACAATGCCACGCGATCATTGCCCATTCCTTTCTAAATAATGCATCCTCTAGGAAGATTCGTGGTGCATTAGTTACCAGGAGCCCTCTTGGTGCTATGTTTGTACGGAGATACTCGGTAAGGATGGTCCCGTGTAAGATTGTCCTAATTCTGTTTCGTTTCTGCTCTGACAATTTCTCCCACTCACTAGTGTGAGTGATAGCTTGCGAAATGGTAGGGTCCGCAAACATGGAAGGGCCAGCTAGGATAGCATCGACCTCTGAGGTAGAGTAGGTGAGACCCATATTTGCCATTATGTATAAATGTTTGAAACTCACAAGATGAGAAGTTACGAAAAAAGGAAGGAAGGTTCTAACAATCACAGACCTCCCCTAAACTCTCACAGCTGTGCGCTGCTTAACATCAATAAACAATAGGAGAGAGAGGGAATTTTTAGAAGGAGCACTCTTGGTCCCCCAAATAATAGTCCAAACAACAAAAGAGTGTGCCTTCTCAGGAGAAGAGCTAGCGTAGAGAATCAAATTTGATTCTTATAAAGCCCTCACTCACCAACCTAGTTGGTGACATGCTTCATCATCGGGCCCCACCAGGAAGGTCGAGTACCTCCCCGGTGTGCTTCAACGCCAGAATTACTGCGGAGCGGGTTAAAGTGGCAAGTGCACGTGATTGTGAAGTGATTTAAAAGTGACTAGGCTGTATCCGAAAATAATTTTATTCGTCGGTCAGTCAGGCACAAAATAAAAACAATGTAAGTGATATGATCGCTGAAAAGATTGGTCTGCTAAATCTCACTGTGTGTGGTCAACATGTTTCTGCCTCTATGATGCTACTAGCTAGGCATTCGTCAGGACCATGGTGAAGACCCCGGCGGTATGAGCACGCTAAGGCTCACCCTAACCTGGAGGTCAAATACGTGAAAAAGTAGGAAAAAATGTCTTTAAAAACCTACTATCACTGCAGGATCCTTCTTACTTATTGGGACCCTGCAGATCTCTGAAATGAAAGAACAAGAACGAACAAACACACAAACATAAATACATTCAGTAAGCATGTGGTCATAGGACGTTCATTGTTCCAGTTTCAGCATACATAAGTGCTCTTCTCGAAGTGCACCGAAACTATATCTCAGGAAGCTAGCGTGCAGTAGTGAGATATGTATGTGCACATATTTTTGAAAATTATTGAAAGTGGCAAAAGCTGAAACCACTAAGAATAAAAATGGGATCACATTTATAGCGCTATTTTACCTACACGCCTACTGTGATGTGGAAAGCCACAGAGCGTCAGTGTCAGAAAACGCTATAGTGACTACAACGGGCTCGTCAAAGCGGTATTGTCAAGTGAATAACAAACAAAAAGAAAGGAAGGAGGTCTTACATATAGGGTGATCACTAATCACACCCTGGGTCTCGGGAGGGGGGTGGTGGCTGATTGGCACACCCTATAGAGAGGTAGAGACAAAAATATATAAATACCAGACCCCTAAAGAATTTATTCTGGGATGTGCCACTCTGGCTCTCAAAAAGAATTTTTTTGAGTATAAAAATAATCTGTTCTTACAATCAACTGGAACTTCGATGGGCAGCACCTTTGCCCCAAGTGTGGCGGGTCTGTACATCTACAATTTTGAACGCAGATTCATCCTCTCTGGCGATAATCCATATGCCTCTTCCATAGTATTTTGGAAAAGGTATATTGATGATATCCTAATGATATGGAAAGGACCAGAGTGAGTTCTTAACGATTTCCTTTCCTGGATTAATACCCTTGACTTGAACCTTAAATTTACCCACACCTGTAATCAACATGAGGTGGTATTCTTGGATGTGGTCATCACAAAATCAGAGAGAGGCCTCACTACTAAGACCCATTATAAACCTACTGCCAAAAATAACCTACTTGAGTTTTCTAGCTTCCATCCTAGGCCCCTACGGGAAAACCTACCATATGGACAATACCTTCGGTTAAGAAGGAACTGTAGCAAATTGGATGATTTCCGCAATCAATCAGCAAACCTCACCTCCAAATTGAAGAATCGAGGTTACCCAGAAAGAATTCTCAGTAAGAGCTACAAAAGAGCCCGGAACCAACCAAGGGAGGTTCTCCTGGAAGACAACCCCCGAATGAAGAAAGACATTCCCCTTACCTGTGTTACTACATACAGTACTGCTTCTACTACAGTTAAGAAAGCGATTAACAAACATTGGAGAATAATTACAAGTAGTAATCGGTCATGGGAGAAACCTCTTTTTCTTTTAAAAGGGGCCGCAGTCTCAGAGATTCATTGGTCCACACACGACCCAAAATTGAGGCATCGATTGGCACTCCATCCATAACTGCACCATGGGATTTACCAAGAGTAGTGGGCCATTTTCCTTGCGCCAACTGTAGTATCTGTCATCTGACTACACACACAAAGGCCCTCAATCTTGAACCAGGAAAAACCTGGATACAACGCACTCACACCAACTGTAATTCCACAAATGTGGTATACTTGATCACCTGTCCCTGTGGTTTGCGTTATGTAGGGATGACGACTCGGAAGGTGAAACAACGTATTGGTGAACATAGAAGCAACATCCGGTGTAGGAGAATCACACTACGAATGACTTACAGTGGACAGTCATTGAACAGGTGACCTTATGTAGAAACATACCGCAGTCCCTGTTTGAGAAAGAACAGAGGTGGGTCTATCGTCTGGGCACAGATAAAGAGGGGCTGAATGATCACATTCCTGGAGCACTGTACTCAGAAGCTAACAGAATTATTTTCATTTTTTCCATTTAGTCGCATGCCCCCACAGAGATTGTTTTGATCTATATCCCCGGTATGTGTATTTTATAGACACTCCCTGTTGACACTATCTGGTACACCATCTGGTACATTCTACTATCTATAGAAGTGTTATACATCTTCATGAACTGACACAGCCACATGACATGACAAGCAAGCAATGCACATAAGAGGACAGACATAACCTCTATATACGAGAGAGGGCAAATGTCTTTTGCTTTTTTGCCAATTAATACCCTTGCTTCTTCTGTTCCCTTTGAATCTTAGCGTAATTGGTATTTGACATTGGGTGCCTATCGCTTTTGAATAAAGTTTTGTTGCGTTTCTTTATCGCAGCGGTATTACTGAAGTCAGCGTCCGAGTCTTTTTTGGTGACGCTGCGGGCCACATGATTTAATTTTCCTACATTCTGATTGGCCCCTGTGATGCCGTATACGTAATGACGTAGCTACTAGGGCTCTCCCGGGACACCGACGCTCAAACCGAGGTTCCTGGCTCTTTCCCCATACCCACCCCCCCTATATAAACATGTGGAACACCGGCCCTTCTATCGACGGGGTCTGGTTTTCAGAGGGTTCGACCAGGTACCAAGCGGGTGTTTGGCTTTCTCGGCGTGAGTTTATTTCGAGCAGCCCTACTATACAGATAAGTGACCAGCTTGCTGTCTTGGGACTGTATTTTATATTTATTTATATATTTTTGTCTCTACCTTTCTATAGGGTGTGCCAATCAGCCACCACCCCCCTCCCGAGACCCAGGGTGTGATTAGTGATCACCCTATATGTAAGACCTCCTTCCTTTCTTTTTGTTTGTTATTCACTTGACAATACCGCTTTGACGAGCCCGTTGTAGTCACTATAGCGTTTTCTGACACTGACGCTCTGTGGCTTTCCACGTCACAGTAGGCGTGTAGGTAAAATAGCGCTATAAATGTGATCCCATTTTTATTCTTAGTGGTTTCAGCTTTTGCCACTTTCAATAATTTTCAAAAATATGTGCACATTCATATCTCACTACTGCACGATAGCTTCCTGAGATATAGTTTCGGTGCACCTCGAGAAGAGCACTTATGTATGCTGAAACTGGAACAATGAACGTCCTATGACCACATGCTTACTGAATGTATTTATGTTTGTGTGTTTGTTCGTTCTTGTTCTTTCATTTCAGAGATCTGCAGGGTCCCAATAAGTAAGAAGGATCCCGCAGTGATAGTAGGTTTTTAAAGACATTTTTTCCTACTTTTTTCACGTATTTGACCTCCAGGTTAGGGTGAGCCTTAGCGTGCTCATACCGCCGGGGTCTTCACCATGGTCCTGACGAATGCCTAGCTAGTAGCATCATAGAGGCAGAAACATGTTGACCACACACAGTGAGATTTAGCAGACCAATCTTTTCAGCGATCATATCATTCACATTGTTTTTATTTTGTGCCTGACTGACCGACGAATAAAATTATTTTCGGATACAGCCTAGTCACTTTTAAATCACTTCACAATCACATGCACTTGCCACTTTAACCCGCTCCGCAGTAATTCTGGCGTTGAAGCACACCGGGGAGGTACTCGACCTTCCTGGTGGGGCCCGATGATGAAGCATGTCACCAACTAGGTTGGTGAGTGAGGGCTTTATAAGAATCAAATTTGATTCTCTACGCTAGCTCTTCTCCTGAGAAGGCACACTCTTTTGTTGTTTGGACTAAATTGAATTCTAGTCATACTTGATCGTGTGTTGTAAGGTTTGGTAAGGCGAAGATTTTCCAGTAGCTCCTAACTTGGGCTCTGTTCAGCCATTTTGCCATTTTACCTTGAAACTCAACCATGCCATACGCATTGGTAGGTAGCTGTTTTCTAGCCACTACCTTTAGTAGCGCTTGTGACTGTGGACTCTGGATGTTTTTTTTCAACTTGCAGAATTCCCAGGCTAAAGAGTTGGCAGCTACCCTTTGTGAAATAATCTGTGCTATGTGATGCCCCCGGCTGTCCAGCCACACGCCCAGGCATATGTATGAAGAAACATTCTCAATTCTGTTCACTCTGAAAAACCCTGCACCACTCATGATTACCTTTCGATTTTCAATCATCACTTTAGTTTTTTCCATGTTGATCATTAATTCATTTTTTTCACAGGACTTGGCTAAGGTGTTTCACGAACTCTGTGGCCCTGTTTGTCTCTGGTCTAGTAACAAAGTATCATCAGCAGACTGCAGTAGCTAGATTTTATGAGTAGCCATTTTTGGAGGGAATGCTCTTGTTTCTTCTAGGGCTTCCTTTAGATCGGATAGGTATAGATTGAAGAACAGGGGGATGAGCGTACAGCCTTGCTTTAGACCCTTGTTGTTGTCCATCTTTGTGGTTGTCCAGCCCACCGTCACTTTGAATTTTACCCATATGCTGAAATATAATGCTATTATGACATGTTTAGCATGGCCCCAAGCTTACCCTGTGATACCCTGTTGAAGGCCGTGGCAAAATCAACGAAGCCAAGGTATAGGGATCTATTTTTTGAGAGCATAGTTTTTTCTATCAGGTGGTAGATGCACAGCAGATTGTCCTCAATGTGGTACCCTTTTCTAAAGCCCATTTGGCATGGTGGGATCTACTTTTTTCTCAACCCATTTTTCCAGTTCCTTGTTTAAAATATTTGTATAGCATTTTCTCTCAATTTCCAGTAAAGCTATCAACCTGTAACTCTCCAGATTTTTAGGCTCCCTTTTTTGTGGATTGATACTAGGTTATCGGGATTGATGTACCTTTAAGGTAAGATTGCAAAATGGGTGTTATCACCTCCACCCACTTTTTAGGTGACCTTTTAAATATGGCTGCTGGAATGCTATTGGGTCCAGGTGCCCTATTTACACAAAAAGAGCCAATAACCTTTTCAATTTGGGTTATGGATATGTTGAATGTTTGCTTACATGCCTCTTTGCTGACATTTGAACTCTGGAATGTAGTTGGTGCTGGATCTTCAAATAGATTTTTTATGTGGGCCTCCCATTGTTCTGGGGAGATGTTTGCAACCTCTTTTTTGGGGTGCAGCACATTTAATGCTGTTTATCCATGCTCAAAACTTTTTCTGGTTGTTGGATCTTATGATTGTGTGTATTTTTTGCCCATTAGTTTGCCTTTTCCTCCTGCCTTTTCACATATAGCAGTTTTCTGTAGGATCTTCTTATCCCGTTTGTTTTATTTCTGACAAGCTTGTTGTTGTTATTGCTCCGGCATTGTTCCCTCTAGGCCTTGTTTAGTAGTAACTTCATTTGACTTATTTCCTTTCAGAACTTCAGTAGTTGTGCACTGTTTCCCCCCTGATTGCTGCTGAATGTCGTGCAGTCAGACAACATTTTTTGGAGGAGCTGGGCCCATTTGCACCATGGATCTTCATTTTTTTCGATCTCCCTCCACTTTGTTTTGGTGGTGGTCTAGCATTTTTTCTATTGCCCAGCTTAACATCTCCAGATTACTGATGACCCATTATAATCTTTTAAAAGATTCTAGACTCTCTGGTTTGCCAATATG